>OX420936.1:15002500-16252500 GCA_949091785.1 Polymixis lichenea
TGTTTGTGTCAGTGATATGGCACGGTTTCCACGCCGGCTATTTCTTCTGTATCTACTTCTGCCCATTCTACTTGATGGCCGAAGATATTTATATCAAACTTTACTATAAGGACGCCACAGGATTTGGTGAGCATAAATCAAATCATGATGACTTTGATTTTAGGGACAGTTAAACAAGGTCAAATTAAATTAGTTGGCAATACTTTACCCACGTGTTGGGTATCAATATCGAAAAGTAATGAAACAAAACAAAATTAATAAAATCCATCATTCCAACTTTGTTCTAAACTTTAAATGACATGTAAAACGACTGTTATGTTATGGTTTTTGGAAATTCATAATAAATATCAAAGTTTCAAAACCAAAACAGGCGACCGGTTACGAGCATTGACCTTCGCCCACGGAGTAAATACTTCGCCCATCGAATGATAAAAATAAAAACTGTGTTTCATTCGTTTTCGATATTGATATGTACCCAACACGTGGAAAAGTATTCTCAGCTAATTTATTTTGACCCTGTGTATTCATTTAATTTTATTAATAAAATCTTGTTTCAGAAAAAGAAAATCCTGGGCTTCATAATGTGGTTCTTGCGCTCCCATTCAGAGTCCTATCAAGCTGCTGCATTCCTCCTACTTACATTCGATCGTATTTGGATATACTATTCGTCAGTATATTTCTATTGGTATGGAGTATGGCTTGGGTTCCTCATACTGGGCATAGTTTTAAACCAAATACACAGAAGTAAGCGGCCCCGTAAAGTAAAAGGTGAAGTTGAAATGAAACAAAAAAGTGTAAGCAATTAATTTAATGTAGTGGGTAATCTCAAATCACGGTTAGCTCAATTCGAATGTAAGTGTTATTTAATAGTTTTTAACAATAATAATCAACAGCAAATGTACAAAATATTTATTCGCATTTGCCGAAAAAAAACATTTCGATAAAACTTATCAGTTAATGCACTCTTCAATTAACACCAGTTCCAATAGGCCATGCCTAGAACGTTAAATCTTGTCGATAAAATATGTCGTGATTCGTTCCTATGTCAGTATCATAGGTGTAATAACAGAATGCGTTGACTGCGGACTTCATACATACATTGCCGCGGCCTACGAAGCGCTCATACACACGAGCGACACGCGTCAACGGCACAGGTAACTGCAGCCGTCGACAAGCTGCTCGTGTTCATGAGCACAGTACTGAAACGATACGTCGACGGCTACAGTTGCTTCTGCCGTTGACATGTGTCGCGCCTGTTAATGTACGCTAACAACACAGCAACGGACTACAGTATGCAATCACGTTTAAAATTTTAAGGTTCTTGTGTGAAAAGGCTATTATAAAGAAACACATGTTTTTTAAACACTATGTATCCCCAATTTCGAGATTCTTGGTGGGATTAAAATGAGGCAATATATTTCTCAGATATTTTTATAGCACTTCGTGCCTGGTAGCATTTATTCATACCTAGTAAAAATTGTAAACAATGGTAACTACTGTTTCTATAATCGTGTAGAGAAGAGCTTCCACCGAAATCATGAGACGTTTTCGCTTGCTTGATCAGGGTTCGAAAGTCCGATATAGGCAGTTTACTGGACACGAAGCGCGGGCTGTTTCAAAAAGCTCTCTGTGTACCCCTAATGGAGAGTACAGTTTCACACATATTTTTTACTTGCTTAGCCATATTGTTCCCAAATATAGGATTGTATGAAAACGTAAAAATAAGTACATTCTAAAATAATAGAAAACTACCTAAAACAATAGGAATAATTAGTTTACTGCAAATAATTGTTTATGAAACTACCTATGTTTCGAACTTTCAAGTACATTGGTTGTAAAGAATGGGTGTAGGTCATATTATTAATTTTAAGGTTTTGTGAAGTTGTGACATTCCTCGGGTATAGCAATGGGTTGACTTTAGGTTAGAGATAAATGCGTGTAGGTAAATACATACATAAATAACAATGTATATGAGGTATACATATTTTTATTAATAATTATAAATACAACCTTTTAAAATATGGTTCATATAGCTATATTATTTATCGAATCTTATCTATATTTCTAGTCTGCATTGTTTCGATTGACTGAATAAATTATTAATTATATAAATATTACTTTTATTTCTTGCTCTTCAACATAATTATCACTGTGTTGCATAAAGCTTATCACAATTAAATTATATTTAACCTGTTGACCGCTGTTTTCCTACACGGTTATTTATAGATTCATTATCTACGCCAAACTACGCTGAAGCATAAAATAAGTATCAAAATATTATTCACACATCTTACCTATACCTAACATATTATTTTGTATGCTAAAATGCTAAGCATAGATACACAACGCTGGTATAAAACGGAAAAGTAAAGTAATCTTTTATTTATTTAATTAATAATATCTAAGGGAGATTCTTGTCAACGTCTGTAGTAGTGAAGAGGTAAAAAATTACAGAAAGTAACCATTTTATGATCACTTTAAAGCTCAACCACAATAAAATACTATAACAATATCGCACCGTATACCTAAACACAATACTATACAATATAAAACTGTACTTAAAAGTAAAATAAAAAAATATAATTAGTTACGAATTACACTCTGGACATATTGCTGTATCAGGTACGTCAAGACCACTGTCACACTGAAATGAAAATACAATATAACAATATTAGAAATGGCACTCATAGTTTGTGGTATATAATGAAGGCTAGATTCAGTATAGAAAGTTATATGCTAGGTAACTGATAGATATCTTTATCATCGGGTTATATCAAAAGTTTGATTCACATTTATAATTTCTACAAAATATCATGAATTTTCATCAATAGATTATGTAAGGTATAATAAAATGTCAAAAGTCAAAACCAAATGAGTTTTTTAATGTTTAACAACAGTACAGTAGTCTGTGAGACTTAGTTTAAACAAAGTCTTTCAAACAGATTTTCAGGCTATTTTAGTTACCAACAAATTAACTATCTATAATTATAAACTAGCCACAAAGTATACATGAGCATTCTTAAATTAGCTATGAAAAATACAGATCATACGGCAAAGTAAATTAAAAAGGTGCGTACATTCTATAAGTCACATAACATAGCCTCAAAAGGATGGGTACAATCATACCTCACCGAAAGTTATCCAGTTATTCATGCAAAGTTTAGTTAAACAGGATATCTGGAAGGTTCTCTGGTTTTCCTGTCAATCAGAAGATATTAGCCTCCACCTTATTTACATACTAATAATTTATTCTATTTGTGAGTTTCTTAGTGTATATTACATTTTAGTTTTTTATTTGTCATGAAATTGCTTCAGCAACTTGATTGTGACATATGTAACATAAAAGCATTAGTGCCCGATGACCTTTTTCCTTGATGATAGACTTAGTCCACCATAAAATAAAGGCAGCAGTAAAATTAAGCTTATACTAATTAAAATACCGATTACAGTGCAGCGCGGAATACGGAACTGTCACAGTGAGTTAGTAACACCAAAGCTAAAGACAATCAAATTTGAAGTGCAAAAGGGCCAGAAAACAAAGCCAGTGCAACGCAAAGAAAAAAAAAAACCAGAGGCGCCACTCAATAGCTTGCTACGATTACTTTGAAATTAGTTTACCTAACATTCCATCCATAGTGGACGGGCTTGCGTGTGGTCGCTCCATTATGTTGCGCATGACTTTGTCCGTATTTCTTGTTCTGATTCGGTTGTTGATACGTCGGTTGAGATCCTGATGGGTAAGATTGGGGGTTAGAGCTCCTGGAATTGGAACCGTACGAGGAGTAATTCGGGTTTTCCATTATCGGCCTAGTGTTGAACAAGTTGTTCAAACCTCCAGTATTCTTAGACAGATTACCGAGAAGGTTTCCAAAAACATTGGAGAGTCCAGAGCCGGCACTTCCGCCGGTTCCAGCGCTGCCGCCTCCGCCGTTTGCGTATTTGTTTATAGTGCTCAGAATACTGTCGATGGGGCTGCCACCGCCTCCGAACCCGCCAGAGCTAGAAGTGCGCGTGCCACCGCCGCCGTACGGAGAATTACCTCCATATGGGCTGCTGCCCCCCGTATTTGAGGATCCGCCGTAAGGCGAGCTTCCACCGTACGGTGAGTTGCCGCCATAAGGCGATCCTCCTCCTGTGTTACTTCCTCCGCCGTAAGGCGATCCTCCTCCCGTATTGCTTCCTCCGCCGTAAGGCGATCCTCCTCCCGTATTGCTTCCTCCGCCGTAAGGCGATCCTCCTCCCGTATTGCTTCCTCCGCCGTAAGGCGATCCTCCCCCCGTATTGCTTCCTCCGCCGTAGGGGGAACTGCCTCCGTATGGTGAGTTGCCACCATAGGGTGAGTTTCCGCCATAAGGTGATCCTCCGCCATAGGGCGAGTTGCCGCCGGTGTGCGAGTTTCCTCCGTAGGGCGAACCGCCTCCGTAAGGTGACCCGCCACCGCTGGACGTGTCACTAGGTGGGGCTGGTGGGTTGTAGTTAGGGACAGAGTCATAGGAAGGTGCCTGAGGTTTTAGTGCGGGTGGTTTGGCTGGCTCTGAGTGAGATCCTGAAAAAATATTGAGATTTCTTATTTAAATGTTCGACTAAATGCAAATGTAAGGTTGGAATTGCCTATTCAAATATCGAGAGAGGTAGAAAAAAATGTGGCAAGTACGTGGAGCCCAAAAGATTATTCGCTTGATTGTAGTAAATGTATAAAATAGTCGGAATTTAAAAGTATGTACATGCAATTCTAGTATTACCGCCGTCTACTTCAGACTTCTTCTTGCAGGTGGGGTATGTGCCGCAGTTGGAATTGTGTCCTATTGAGCACGGGTCTTCTGCCAACACGCACACTTGACTGTTGAGGCATCCTATGTCCTTGCAGGTTCGTCCGTACTCTGTAAAATTCGATAAAACAAACAAATAAGACACATGTTTATCCACTTTAGATTTACCTATTTTGGGATTTAGTAATTGATAACAGGGTTAATTTAAAGGCAATGCATAAACTCCTCTCGTAATACAAATCCGTGAAGTAACGTCAAAACAGGCTAGTAGCCCACTAGCCTACGTAACTACGTATAACTATGTGGTTACATGATTCATTGCCTTTAGTTCAACAGCCACCATTATTAGTCCAATAGAAAAAAAAGGCGACAAGCTAAATGTATTCTTTGGCAACGTCGTCTTTTGTTTCTAATAATAACCGAGCTACCAACTACCAGACCGAGAAAACACCGCTCCAGACATATAAAACATAAACAACCACAGTATCACATAGGTTACAGTATTTTTTATCTCACGAAGAGACGCGTGCTTTACTTGTGGTAACCAAGTGTAAAATTACGCTGTGAATGTGTGCGTGAAGATGAGTAGTGTCAGCACATAACACTCCCGCACATACACACTTTCGACTTTGCCATTGACTGGGATGGTACCGAGAGCTCCTGCCCCCTTACACATCAAAGTAACAGCGTTTTTGTACACTTGGTAACCACAAGTAGAGCGCGCGTCGCTTCGTGAGACAAAAATACTGTACCACTGCATCAAATTTTCCGACAACCAACAAGCGAGCCCAATTTTTTACCGACTTCGAAAAGGAGGAGATTATTAATTCGGTATGTTTATATACATTTTTTTATGTATGTTCGGGCATAACTTCGTCATATAGACGGATTTGCAAAATTGTTCCATCTAAATTTCATATACATCTGATGATGCGTTAAGGAGACAGACAACGGAACTCAAAAAATGACAGCAAATCAATCGCGATTGCTGCTATCGCATAAATATACATTGTTTTGATTTGACTGACTTTGAGAATACCATATACTTAGATGATGAAATTTCGAATTTGTGTGGGGTAGGTACTATAACTCAAAAGTGAAAAGTCGGTGTCTTTGGATATGTATTTTAATTTTTCATTATAGCATATCCTAAGACACCGACTTCCGAAATTAAAGTTATTTTTCACTTTGTAGTGTTTTTTCGGAAGTCGGTTGTTTTTTTCCGATATATCTATACAATGTTACAAAAGTAGCTAGCTACACACGAAACAAAATGGACTTCCATTTCCTCTAATGTAATTCCTGATGCGGAAGTACTGAAATTTTTTCCAAATCATTTTCAGATACCTACTTAGTGGTATTATCTACAGAGTACGCAACGTTACAATCGTTTCATGCCCGTTTACTGGAATAATACAAGGGATTTGGATAGGTAAAACGTGTTTGAAAATGAAAAAAAAAAAGCTCCATATAATATCGTATGAATATATTTTATTCCGCTGTGTCTACGAGAATTTCGCCCTTTTATAACCCAAAAGGCGTGACCGGGTAAAGAATTCGGTTGTAAGGGAATAGGGATCATTTGCATATACAAGATTATATACTTAGATTGGACTCGCCGTCGTCTTCGAGAGTCAATATCACACGTAATAAAAGCCTACCGAGCCGAAAAACTTTGCCATCGAATTGTTTTCCACTACGTAGGTTTTATGTGCTTTATCATAATACGTTTTTGTAATACATGTAGGTAGTTTATCCAAACTGCAGAAGTGTGTGAAGTTATACTTACAAATTCCTAAATTCTCAACAGCGAAATTTTTGTTTGATCTCATCGAAATGTCGTTTTTCATGCACCTTACTCTATCTGCAAACGTTCCGACTTTCTGAGAATGACTAACATGTTATTAGAAACTACTTTAAAGTTTTCAATCCTAGCTTCAAGTTCGCTGAATTTCTAGACGCGACTTTAATCACTTGAAAACGGGACAACTGCAGTTGTCTTAAAGCGGAAGTTCTAGTCTTTCTAGATCTATATCATATTACTTGTGAAATGAAAACCGCATGCAGATAATAAAGCCGTGTCTGGCTTGGAAATAATGAAGATGTTTAACGTTGGTTGTTAAACGACTGCTCAGCACTTTACGTCTTAATATTTCACTACTATATTGTTATTACAATACTTTTATGAGTTTAGCAACGTCTTCTCTTGGCAAATATTCTCGCAGCGGAAATGTAGTTAAGAAAATAAATATCGAAATAAATTTACAGAAGATGTTTTGTATTTCAAAGCAGTTTTAATATCGAATACCGTAGTTTTGGGTGGTGATGTAAGCACTCGTATGCTCGTTTAGGTAAATGTTGATAAAATGTTGCGCAATGTTGGTAAATGATGATAAAATTTCAGTAAAACAAATAATTATTTTATGCACTTAGGTGTGTGTTGACCTTCTTTCCTTTATATAGTATATATATAAATATGGTGTTGACTGTAACCTTTACCACAAAACAAAACTCATAAAAATAAACAAAAACATTACAGGCTAACGAGTAAATGTAATTTCCCCTGAAATAAAATATTCTGTTGCTTACATGCAATACAAACAAATAAAAAGGGCATCACGGGTAGGATCATAACTCATTGTTTTGTAGCTCGGGAGTCTGACGCGCGGTTTACGCCAACATTAGGTAATGGAATCGAGCCATATCTTGGCAATACGGGGGCTGTGCGTACGTGCTCTCAGAAAATGTGCTCGGCTGTCAAATATCAGGAGATACTGAAGACGAGGATCGTTTAAAGTAAGATATAATATCAAGTGACACCTCGCTACGTTGGCGTGAAGGTCGCATGGACTGCGCGGATGTATGTAATAACAGGAAGTGTTAATATTAAGGCTACACGGTCTAGCTGTTATCAAAATCGAATGCCTGTATTTGAGTATTTGATAAATACGTTTAGTACCTGAGAAGTAGTAAACAATGATGCTTCCATAATGTATCGACTGTTGTTAGTAGACTGTTTATTTATAGTTGGATAACGTGTGACTGATACGAGTGCGTATTTATAATCAAAACAAAACCTTACTTGAGTATCCATCAGCATAGTACACTAAGGCGAAGGCACACAGCACCGTCCTCCAATCCATGATCGAACTGAAAACGACAAAAACATTGGTTCAAATAGGTTTCATAACTGCAAGGAAAACTAATAAGCGAAAAGGTAACGCCACCAGTTTCCAAAACATATTGGAACTTCGAGAGCGTAACACTTCATTAGTAGAACACTTAGTACCAATGGCAGGACTCTATAACAAAGTTGAAGCGTAAGCAAGATGAAATAGCTTCGACACGTGTATTTCAACGCTGCACACGTCTGTCCGACAGCTTTGCTGAAACTTTATGACACCTAGCTATATTCCCCGAGCAATTTCGCCCGAAACTGTTTCGTATAACCTCGTTACCGACTACTGCGCTCCACCATGTAAGTAACGGTTTGCGGATATGACACAAGTTGTTTCTCTTTATTGAAAACAGGAGAAGCTACAGATCCAGTTAGCGGGAGCGCCGCATTTGTGTACTCTGTAGATCGACTGAGAATATTTAATTCCTTTCAGGACTACATAGTTTACGAATAGTGTACGTTGTGCAAATTGAATTTGAATTGCTTTTTGCTCGTGTGTAAACAAACATTGGGGAACACATTTATACTGGTGATCTAACTTGAAGCGTTGACAAAACAAAGGTTATTTTTCACGGAAGCGGTCTACAAATATTTCAATTCGTTTTCCTTTAGGCGTCCGTACCGCAACACAAACGCACAAAGACCCAGACGATATTTCTGATAGAATGATTTTCCCCGTAGACCAATAACGTCGGACAATAGAATAAATACGGTGCAATCAAATGATTTGACTGTCCCACTCTGTCTATCTGCCTATACAGGCCACATCGATCGCTTTATTTTGTAGTTTTCAAGTTTCAACCATTGATATAAAGGCTCGTGCAGACTAGCGCGATGCGACGGTCGCGTCGCGACACTCGTAGAACAATTTCTATGAAAACTTCATGGAAATTGTTCTACAAGTGTCGTGTCGCGGCTGTTTGAAGAAGCCTTAAAGGTAACTTGGTTTGTGGTGCCTCGTTTCCTTTACAAGTTCATAACCGGAACATAATGTTCGTGGCCTGTTAAAAGTAATGTACTTGAAAGGAAATTCACCGATGTAATCCTATAGCCTTTCCAGTATAACAAGGGCATAAAAACATGGGAATATTTCCCCCACTAAAGTGTTCACTAAAAGAACTTGCGGTTAAAATAAATCCGTGGGTGAAGTGATAGGGATGGAGCTGTAGGGTGCGCCTCAATGTCGCAGGTCAATGAAGGTTGGAGGTCGACGGTCGGGCCAGTCACGCAACTTAAACTTTAGTTTATCTACGGAAAGTACAGGTTGAATAAACTATAGGGAAAAATCAATTTGGGTCGACTTTTCTGAGGTGTTTAGTTTGGTCGGGAATGTGTGCTCTTTCTCATAAGTATTATTCTGTTCTGTTGATGTTTAACTATGACTACTATTATTACGCACGTATTTATTTAAATCGATTGAAGATAGTTTGTATTACAAATTCTTGATTGAGGTGCGTACGTGAATAGCCTACTAGTACTAAATGGCAAGCTTCTGTCCTAAACGAAGGTTTTCCCAACAGCCGTAATACATACATAAGTATAAAGGAAAGAAAAACCTTAATGTCTTTAAAGACCCACAAAACCGATGATAGAATGAATGGTGTTGATTAAAATGAGTTTCAAATTAAAGGATCCCTAGAGGGATATTACATGCCATAGAGCAGAAATTGGATAGCGATACGAGAGATATATTGCCCGACATAAAGCCGTGCTCGGTAACTTTCTGCCCATTTCCGGCAGCCCACTTGTGAATCGTATTTCGGAATCCTTTTTATCTTTTTGCCAGCGCGGAGCGTCGGCGGAACGCGAAGTGACAGCGGCACCAAGCCACTTCGCAGCTCATATATCACTTGAGCCTGTAACGGCCATGTTAACGGGCCGCCTGTCACCTCCGCGTTTCAGCCGTCCACTAGCGTTTCTCTTACTGACTATTGTCTATTTAATAGCTTTCTAATCCTTCATGTCACATACAGATCATAAAGATGTTACAAACACCACCAAAAATGACCCAGATAGAAGGAAATGCCATCGCAGTGAGAGACGTTCTTGACGCGTAATCGAATTTAAAACATAGATGTCGAGGTAAGGTATGGTAAACTGGTAGTAAAAGGAAGTAACCCAATCAGAGTCCACCACGACAGAAACAAGGAAAACGTGACGGCGCTAGCGGTGTCAGACCTGTGAATACATAGACAGGAGTACGTGACGGTTAGCGCTCAGAGTTCGACGTTGTAGTAGCAAGATTTGGCGCGTTCAAATTCCAGACGCGATGCACTGTCGGCAGCTTCCACTCCACAAATTCACGGATTGCACTGAGGATGCGACTGGTGTAAAGTAAGGGTGTCGCGTACCGGGATTTATATCGGTGGAAATCTCCGGTGTGTTCACACTTCATGCTTGCGGCTAGGGCAACGCCAGATAAAATGCTCCCGAGGTGGTATCACGTGCGGTTTGAGCAGATTTTCGTTCCCGCAAACCTAAGCTTATACACGACAAGTCGATTTATCCTCGCTGTACGAACTTAAAGGTTTCAGTATTGTCGGCGCCTGAGACTAAATGGTAACAACAGAAAAGCTAAAACTCACAGCACTCACACGTAGTAGTAGAATCTTCGATAAAAATATTGCGCACAAAACGGTCCGGTAATAACAAAAGTCGAAGCACTACTATGAGAAACAAAACTGTTTACCCTTATATTACGTCGAATAGCTGATAAGAGACGGGGTAATTCGTAAATGAGATCATTAGTATTATTAATAATACGTATAGGTCATCGGATGAACAACAGAGGTTTCCCAGAAATGAATATTTATAGGAAACAAAAACCGAAGTTCTACCTACGTAGTTATAACCTGAAAATCTGTGAATATAATTCTAGAAGTTTGGGTATATAAAATTATTTTATAACGGATGTTTAACAACGACTGATGTACGGCAATCAGTGCACGCTCTAAGATGATATTTTTGTCTGCTTAGGTATACTTATCTTGTGCTAACTGCCTAACTAACTGCTGTAGCGCTAATACTTACTATAATTTATCTTGCGGCACTTGGTACAAGCTAATCTATCACAAGCACTTTTCTTCAGTAAATTATTACAATAACTGAATATTATTCATATAAATGCGCACTTAAGAGAACAAATGTTTCATTATACTTAAGGAAATCTCTTTTGTACCGTTAAATTCTAGCCCACAATGTCTAGTGTGTGTCGATTATTCTTGGAATTATGGCAATTACTGTCAAAACTTCGGCCATTTACTTACTTATGCTTAACGAATATTGTGGGTATACCTATACCGTTTGGAATTGTCGATCGGTCTATTGAAATGATTAAAACCAGCAGAACGTGGGCGTTGTTAATCCAACTCTATTTTCGTTTGTTAGTCATTCGCGCCATAACTAATCAATTGAAATTTTACACGTTCGGAAAATTATGTTCAATCGTGTTTGATCTGTTTTCTCGGTACACATACTGCCTCGTGTTTTGGTATAAGATGACGGGGTAGCAGCAATCTATCAAACCGAAAACCTTGAGATATTGGAAGGTCATACAATAATGGATTCACGCGACCCATATCAAGCATTAGGGAAGTGTCGGATTGGTAGACCAGATTTTAAGTGTATTAAAGAAAACAAGAAGGAATATTTGTCTAACTGTGGTCGAATTAAAACGAAAACTTCTCAAGTTACAAGCTACTCCACCATAAATCAAAAACAGCGAGGGCCCAGACAATCGTGTTTAGAAAAGTGCGAATTTCTAGAATTCCATCGATGAAGTTGTGTATGCGAGATTATATGGTTTGGAGGACAGCCAAATGTAGATAGGGGATATTAAGGGACAAGCATAATTCACTTATCACCCATAAACGCTCTATTTTTATGGGTGTCTGCACCATTAGTTATCAGATGCAGATAATACGTTTTATACAATTATAGAGAATCATTATTTCATTTAGGTAATCGGAATAGGTCTATGTTGGCACGAAATAAACGATACAACAGCACTAAGTTTCTACATTGAGGGATACATACCCACTGAACAGTACCGGACAGCCGACTGTACCTTAAACCGCACAATTTCAATAATGAGGATGGCTTCCGAAGTTCCGACCGTTTACAACTAATCTACGAATATCCAGACACCACAGTTTTTAAAACTGCTGAACTACTTCATTATTGTTGTTTTTATTCAAAATCAAGGCATTTATTCTAATTAGGCTGAAAATCAGTACATTTTGAACGTCGTAATTACATTTGACAGTCCACTATAACGCCCGTTTACCACTTCCAAGTGCTTTAGTAGGAAAGAAGAAGTGGCGCAATATTGGCACTATAGTAATTTCACTATGGGGAGTTATTTACTTTCAGAATCCGGGATCTGACCGGCCATAGAAAAAGACGTTAGTAGACACACACAAAGATGTTTATTTGTTTTATAATAAGTACTTACATTCTGTATTTCTTCGATTGATTAACAGGTAATGTCTAATTAAAGTAATTATGTTTCTGCTTGTGGTTTTAAATTGCTTCAATCAGCGTCGTACCGATATGAATAAATTTCGCTTCTTCAACAATTAGGGTAAACATACCGGTTTACCGGCCACTACCCCTTTTCGGCCACTTCGCATATTATTTGTCCTTATAGACAGTGTTATAGACCGCCCCTTTCAAATTTCGCACCATTCGATCCGGACGAACTTCACGGTTCGTAATCCAACGGCATAACCTCGAAATTTGCAAACTGAGCCCTCAGTCGCCATTTCAAAATTTGGTGTGTGGACGCGTGTCAAATTTAGCAAAAAAAATAGCAGGTGGATTGATTTTCTAAGGTAAGTTTTTAAGTGTTACTGTTGGTTTATTTTTCATTGCTTTGGTTTGTGTATATTTAACATGTTTAATTTCAATATTCAAGTGCCCAAACTCATCCATCTTTTCATAATTTGTGATATTTTTGGTGGTCGGACAATACGTTAACGATTTATTTCAAAATCTACTTTCCGACCAGGTGGTCGCATAACCGGTTTATTCATGTCATTTCACTTTGCCTTTATTGGAGAAACCTTAAATTCACTAACGTAGATTCCATTATATTTGTGAACAGCTAGAATTTTGTGAATTTACAACTAGATTCCGGCCGCCAGTTTACCTCATATTTTCAAAGATATGACCTTCAAAAATACCGAACGTTTAGCGGCCGATAACTGGTAAAAATAAAACCTGTCTCCGGCCGTTTAAAATAAAGGACGGCCGAAAAGTAGTAAAAATTAGACCTGTTTCCGGCCGTTTAAAATAAAGAGCGGCCGAAAATTGGTAAAAATTACACCTAATTCCGGCCTTTCGAAAAAAGAACAGCCGATAATTAGTAAAAAGTAAATCTGTTTTCGACATAGGAAATTAAAGACTGCCAAAAATGGTAAAATTGTAATCTATTTCTGGCCATAATTTGTTTGTGACTTTGTTTGCTGCCCCTTTATGCTGAAACGGCTACATGGGTTTGAATGAAATTTGGCATAGCCTAGTCTGAATTAATACATAGGCTACTTTTTAACCGTGGGGTCGAAGAAGCTTATATGATATGTGATAATGGATACATTTTGGTTGATGTGCTTGGTGTTGGAATTGTGCTTTTTTTTTCAGATGGCAGCTGTCAGTAAAGGAAAGAAAAAGAAAAAAAATGAAGAGCCTTCCCGAAGGTTTGCTTATAGTGAAGAAGCATTGACAAGCGCTCTTTCAGATATACGCGGAAATATTCGCGGCATCAGAGAAGCATGCCGGCAGTACCGAGTTCCAAGATCCACTATACAGGACAGGCTTTCCGGTCGCGTTGCTGGTCAAAGGAGAAAAGTTGGCCCAGACCCTATATTTGGTTTTGATGGAGAAAAGAAAATCGTTGATTGGATAATTGAGTTGGCGAAAGCCGGAATTCCAATCAACAAATATGACCTTCTAGATACAGTGGCTGAGCTTGCAAAAGAACTGGGCATAGACCATCGCTTTCCAGGAGGTAAGCCTGGTATACGATGGTATCTCAGCTTTCTCAAACGCCATCCAAACATAAGCATCCGAGAGCCAGAAGCTATTAATAAGGCGCGAGAAGCCATCAAGGAAAGTTCTATTCGCAAATGGTTTGCAGACTTACACGCTTTCTTGGCTGAACGAAATGCATTAGATATTTTAGATGATCCGAGTCGTATTCTAAACGCTGATGAAACTGGTGTTTCATTGTCTCCTAAATCAGGGAAGGTTCTAGCTCCTAAAGGCTATAAAAACGTATACGTTGTCAAGAAAGGCCATGAGAAAGAGAACATAACAGTGCTGGTGGTAATGACTGCATCAGGGGAAATATGTCCGCCATTAGTGGTGTTCCCTTATAAAAGACCACCAAAAGCAGTCGTCAACAGCGTGCCGCCAAATTGGATTGTAGGGAAATCAGAGACTGGGTGGATGCGTTCGGATACATTTTTCGAGTACATGTCTAACGGGTTCAACGATTGGCTCACGGATCAAAACGTCAAAAAGCCTGTACTATTTTTCGTAGATGGACATAAGTCACACATGTCTATGCCACTGAGTAAGTTCTGCGAGGATAATGGTATCATTCTCTACGCTTTACTGCCTAACACCACTCACATTTTACAACCAGCAGATGTAAGTGTCTTTAAGCCACTGAAACAAGAATGGAAGCGCACCGTAAAAAAATGGCAGAGTCGGTCTGAAAACCTGAACAAATGCGTAACAAAAACAAACTTCTGCCAAGTTTTTAAAGAGACGCTAGATATGGAGATGACTCAGACGATTAAGAATGGATTCCGTAAATGCGGTCTTTATCCATTTGACGTAGAACAGGTAGACTTTTCAAAATGCGTAAAAGACGCTCAGATACGAAATACAATTGCTGCTCAAACAAGTTCACAAAAACCTCTGAACGAAAGGCATTTTGAAATAGCTAGAAAAGTGTTTTACCTGATGGAAGAGAATATAGGTAAGCTGGGTATAAATCCAAGCATAATCTTACGTGAACTTGATCGCACAAAGGAGTCATATTTACAAAAACGGCGATCTAAATCGAAGACACCACGAACTTCACAATCCAGTTCCACTACCAGACGCTCGCAATCATTAGAAGTTAACCAATCCTCTGAAAAGACCCCGAAGACACCCCGACCTTCACAATCTGGTTCAATCCTGGAAAATTCAAAATCGTTTGAACAAACCCCTTGTTTGACATCGAAGACACCCCGAGGTTTAATCCATCCATCAACATCAACCCCCAGACATTCAGAATCCTTTGAATTTAAAAATCCTTCTGACAAGCCTTCCAAAAGCCCCCGGCCAAAAACTTCAGGATTGTTTTCTGTTCAGAACATGGACCACAGCTCTATTCAGACTCCAGAGATTGGTTCTTACGTATCTCTCAACGATATCTCAATAGCACCATTTAATGACATACATTTATCAGAAATATGTCAAGCTGGTAACAATATCGTTATTCCTTTTGATGACAGTCACACGATGCATGTTATCCAAATTGAAACAGTAGCTGAGCTACACAAAGATCTCCACCAGGAAATGCATAAAAATCTAGAAGCTACAGAATCTGAAAAGTACCAGGATCAAAGAGAAAACATCAGGTTGGATAATAAATTTGCAGATATAGATTATAACCTTTTCAACAGGTCTTTGGATGTTTCACCAGATAAACAACAAACATGCACGAAAAAGCCTGACACCAAGAAGAACCCTCCTATTGTTATAAGTTATGATAATACAGAGGCTAGGACGATTTCTGACATGAAACTGGCTTCTTCTGCTTTGAAAACTAATGATGTTAATGCAATTGCACAACCCTATAATGATTTTATTACGTTTGCAGAAAAACATTTAATACCTTCTACAGAATCTTCAAACAATACATCGAAAAATGGCAGTAAAATAAAAGTCATAGAAAATATATTAATAGCATCAGCTCCGGAAGCACCAGCAACTCTTATAGATGAGGATCCATTTAAAAAACACCTGAAATTTCCTGATGTCGTCACTAAAAACAAAGGAACGCGTTCATCGCACCAGTTGCCGAGTGCTATTACATCTAAAGCTTGGCAACAATACTACGAAAAAAAAGAACAAGCGAAACAGGACAAAGAAAACCAAATTAAGAAAAGAAAGATTGAAAGAGAGCTAAAGAGAAACGAACAACCACCAAAAAAGAAGAGGATGAAGAAACAGAAGGTAGAAGAAACTCAATCCCATATTAAATGTGGTTCTTGTGATCTTGACCTTATAAGTGACACTGAAGAAGAGGGCGAAATGAATATTGGCTGTGATCAATGCATTCGTTGGTATCACCTAAAATGCACGAAACTAAAGAATTTATCATACAATCAAGCAGCTACCGCACCATACGAATGTATGTTGTGTGAAACTGCTGAAAATGTAAGGAGAGAAGTTTTGAAGACTTTCCATAACAATACTGACTGACTGATTGATAGACTGATTATGTAAGTTACCTAATTAAACTTTGTGTTGATTTATTTTGAAATATTTACTTTGTATAAGAATTCTTATATCTTTTTGTAAACATTTATTTGTTAATGGTATTGGTACCTATTTTTGTTCCTCTTAAAGTCTCGGTTTTACTGGGCATACAATTTCATGTTATGTTTGAATTTTATTTTTATATGATTGTGTTAAGAAATTTTTTAATGATGCTAAAGCCAAAAGTAGCATAAGTCGTAGAAGAGAGTTAAAAAAATATACCGCTTTTTGTGAATTTATTCATTGTTTTACTTTTATACTATTATAAACCCTATGAGTTACTGAATAAGAGTCGTTTTACTACCGTGAGTTAGGTGGCCGATAACCAGTGTACTGGTGGACGATAACTGAGTGAAAAGGCCGAAAACCGGTATATTTGCTATTTTTACGAATACTTTTTTACTATTAATTATGTATCACTGTTACGTCTATAAACGATAGGTTTTGTGAAACTACACTATTGTAGGATGAAATGACTTTTTTTTGAAAAATCTTGGAGTACAGCATTATGATAGAAATCACCTCTAAAGTCAACCAGCCGCTTAAACGGCCGATAACCGGTACGTTTACCCTATCTTGTTTTGTTTAGCGTGAGAAAAAACCGGTTGTGTGTGGAATCTGTGGAAGTATTATGAGGCAAATATCCTTGAGACGGGTCATTCTAACTGTGATAAAGCGCGATTGTTCTACTTAGGGTCTATTAGTTTCTGTCTGCAACATTCTGCTCACTTTACATGTTGTAGTCAACATCGTAAATGTGTGACGTTTATTTTTTTAAGTCATAATTACTCATAACTATCTCATTGTAATGGAATGCACTGATACATGTTGACTGACATAATCAAATACACAATTATTTTACAGTGGCAATTACATTTTGAATCACTACTCACACTTCCGACCAAATGATTCGGAAGATACGAAAATAACAAAATGGATGGATCCTTGCTGCTCTGCCATCGTTTCAAGTTTGCTTCATTTAACAATCTAGAGAACTATAATTCCGACTTTTTGGAGCTGACATCACAAAAACAATCTCGATAAGAGTTCTTGAGAAGGTCACTTTAGTTGAAATATGTAACGTTATTCTGGGCATAAACACTGACGGCCGTTGACATTCAGTGAAATGAGGACATCCCAGTACGTTTTATATTAAGTTTACTTCATTATCTTGTTCGGTAATCCGTCTGATTGACCTCTAGGCTTCATTTTAAACACAAAGGACCACGTATTACTTGCCCTGGTGATGTAATAATGAAGACTGCGATAAATTGGCGCATGTTAGCATAGGATACAAAGTTAAGCAAAAAAAAGGGAAGGCCATTCTCTGATATTGATAAAGATTTTCCTATCTTTTACATTATGAATTGTGTGGGCTATGAGATCAATAAAGTGTTCCTGAAATCAGAACGCCCATTATGAAATTAGCTTGAACTTTAAAATAGGTTCGTCTAGCGTGAGACTAAAGTCGAGAGCGATGGAGAGAGAGAGAGGCTTCTATCTAATGTCTGTTCTAAAAGTATCTCACTAAATCTAACATGCTATCAATTAGAATCTGGATCATTAGAAGGATAATCCATTGCTTTATTTTTCGAAACATTTGTCTGCTCAACAACGTATAGGGTGTTTGGCAGAACGTTGAACATACGAAAATGGTGGATAGTTGGGGTCATCTGCTACTTACTCAGTCCTAAATTATATGGCCCTGGCCAAAAAAAAAAATTAAATAACTAAAGGTTTTTTTTAAATAAAAGCAATTACATACCATTAGAAAGGTCACACACTAGGGATGTTTTGCTAGAATTGGAACTCCTTAATCATTTTTTTTAATGCAAGTTGAAATTAAGATTTAAGTATTTTTTACATCTTTCTGTAAGTTTGAGGACTCGTAACTTTTTTTCTAGCTCACATCTAACAAAAATATTGCCTGTTTTACCCATTTTAAATAAAAATTACATTTTAAAGTTAAGAAAGTGGTAAAACTAGAAGAAAACAAAAATTTAAAAAATATCCAGGGGGCCGGGGCCACATAAATTAGGGCTGAGTAAGTAGCAGATGACCCCACCTATCCACCATTTTCGTATGTTTAACGTTCTGCCAAACATCCTGTATAGCGCAATTAATGTTGTTGAACTGTCAAAAAAAAACATACAGACGAATTGAGAACCTCCTCCTTTTTTTGAAGTCGGTTAAAAGAAAGGAATTCCTACTGTAAGCGTGTTACACAAGTACGCCTCTTTTGCAGTAACTTAGTCTCTCACTCACGGGAATTAGTAACAGATTCATTTGCATTGGGAAGACTTCAACTTTATATCTAATCACTTTTATCCAACAACTTTTCTTTGAATAACATTATTAAATTGTAGGCAATTGAAAAATCATCAATGAAAGTTGAGGCTAGAAAATTAATCTCATTTGTCAAATGAAAAACATCAATGTATGGTGACCTACAGTCATAAATTGGGGTTTACGTATCAATTATATACAAATTGAGTGCTTTGATAGTGGCACTAGAAATTGTGATTTTGAAGGAGTGGTGGCGCAGTGGTAATGGCCGCGACTTAGGTCGTAGGTTCGAACACAGGCACGCGCTTTACTTGCGCTGTGCAAATTATTTCCTCACCACTGCTCTCAAAATGGTGAAGGATAACATCGTGAGGAAACCGGCATGTCTTAGAACCAAACATTCTAAGTCAGGTGACATCTACCAATCCGCACTGGGCCCGCGTGGCGTACGGCCCCACTCCCTCTCACCGTGAGGAGACCTGTGTCCCAGCTGAGGGAACATGTAATATGTACGTTAGTACTCCAAATTGGCATCACCAGGTACTTTGTCTGATCCAATTGTTTGCATTTTCATCAAATTATTTTGGACCAGGCCTTAGCTGTGGATTATGATAGGCCAATTGAAGCAATCCCAACAAGTACAATACTTACAAATGTTCAATAGGAAATATTAAAGTTTATCTATGCATTGCTTTACAATAATATAGTTTAGTCAGGGAGTTCGCGGAACGAATGTAATGTTCAACACTTATTGGTTTTCAAACTGCGCGTCTGAATCTAAGCACTACTGATTCCAAGTAAAAATAGTATTAGCTAAGCGATCGCAACACAGTAACGTTGTCGCTATAAAGTATAAACTTCCGCAATTGTCCCACTGCTATCGTTTGCCGCTGTTGTAGAATATTGGGCTGGATTTAGAACATTTTGGTAAAACGTGACTTATATCCATTCGAGTCTACGCTGATATTAGCAAGCTGACGTTGGCATAACGCCATAATTGTACCGGCGCGGCGGGCGTGTGCAGCTCCCGGGCCCCGGCCTAGTCGACTACAAAGGAAGTGTTCCCTCACACAAACTAGACGTTTTTATGGCCCGCAATATATCATAATGTGATACATATTTTGAGATTATTGTATACCCCTTTCGTTTTAACGCTGCACCCTCAATTGGTCTGCCTGAAACTCTCTTAAATCCTGCAGGCTTAGCGCGAGCACCGATTTGTCGACGGAAGAATAGACATGACTATTAACTAAATGATGTATAACAGGAGAAGATAGCTATGTTTTTCTATTAATTATCACAGTTATGCGTTCTAAACGAATCATGATTTTTTATATAATCGTATTATATACTTTGTGGCCGTCGAGTAGAAAGTTTGTTGTCAGCGTGATTTTGACAGTTTGGGAAGAAATATTCTTCTGAAATAGTCTACATATAAAAGGACCTGGACAAGGATCGTTAGAAACGAAAGTTAGAATGACAGATTGTAGAAGGATATCTACGGTGCGATGTCAAAAATGAAGAAACGATTTTTGACTTTGTACAGAAAAAGCACTGTCTATTCTTCGTAGAAATAGAAAGCGTCGTTCTAAGTCTGCTGGCTTCGTAAAATATACATAATTATACTTTGAAAATTAATATTAGATTAGGAATTAGGTCCTAATTGGTCTAGAGACTGCGTGTCAGTGAGTCCTTTGAACCGCGGAGGTTCCGTAGCATAGTCAAATATAGAGAACTAGGTTATGCCCGCGGCTTCGCCCGCAATGCCGTTTCCCAAGAAGCCATCTATCTCCTTGCCTAATGGTATCGAAATCTGTTCAGTGGTTTAGGCGTGAAAAAGGACACACAGACGGAAGTTACTTTCGAATTTATAATGATAGTATGGATTAGTATACTAATATAAGTCAATCGCCTAGAAATAATTGGTTTTTACAGTTTAGTGAGAACATGGTTTGTTTAACTTGAGCATGTCTCAAAAGTCTCATAAAAGATTATTGAAATGTTTTAATCAAACACTGTAATTGGATTACAGATTCCATTACCAGTGCCCAATTTTTTAATTTTACTGAACATTTTTTAATCATTGCCTTACTTTTGTTGTTTGTGAATTTTGTGATACATCTAGCTGGGTCTGGATTTATTGAAATTTAAATTGTGGTCAACTCCTGAATACCCCATTGTAGGTTTCTATAATCTTCATTTTTCAAATAGGTAAATTGTAATGAATAACAATTAATTATGTTGCTTTACTATAATACCTACTCACTGTTATGAGGAAACTGTGTTACTTTATCTAAATGTAATAAATTAAATGGAATTTAAGGATAGTCGTAATGTTATTTATTTATGTGTCTCAATAAAACTGTGGTTTGATGTATCAACTAATGAGTCGTAAAATATTTTTATTATAAAACATTGTATCATTTCCTTTCAAGAGGAAATAACAATGATTTGCAATGACACAATTTAGCTAATTAGTCACATCATAAATGCTTATCCAACTATGCAGTTGTCCTTTTAAATGGTTAATTAAAATGTACTTGTACACTACAACAAATACAATGAATGGGACAACGGGTGTTAATTACAATGATATTGTCATGGCAATGAAATTTAAAAAAAAAAGTAGGTTTTATCTGAAGATGAAAGAGGAAACCTACATTTCTTCAGGAATAGGTATTAAAAACAATGTAACAACACTTTATTATAAAAAAAACCAGCTTTGTAAAGACATACTATTCTAAAAAGCCTGCTTTGTAAAGAGACACTATTATAAAAAGCCTGCTTTGTAAAGACACTATTATAAAAAGTCTGCTTTGTAAAGACACACTATTATAAAAAGCCTGCTTTGTAAAGACACACTATTATAAAAAGCCTGCTTTGTAAAGACACACTAATATAAAAAGCTTGTTTCGTAAAGACACACTATTTATAAAAACTCTGCTTTGTAAAGACACAATATTATAAAAAAAAAGCAGCAAAGGCAATGTGTATTATCTAATATATAAATTTCTCGTGTCACAGTTTTCGTTGCCATACTCCTCCGAAACGGCTTGACCGATTTTAATGAAATTTTTTGTGCTTATCCGGTATCTATGAGAATCGGCCAACATCTATTTTTCATCCCCTTAAATGTTAGGGGTAGTCCACCCCTAAATAATTTATAAGGCAAAACAACGTTTGCTGGGTCAGCTAGTATCCTATAGAAATCTATCTTCTTAAATAATTCCGCTAACTGATACATATCAGATTGCTTTGAACAGAACTTCTGATCATTACTCACACAAATCTATTCAGGCAAAAGCTAAGATTACTTATACAAAAATACAAAACACCTGAGAATACAAATACAAAATTTATTTATTGACAAACAAGTAGGTACACCAAGTTGTAGATTTCTCTGACTCCTGCGCTAGTTATATAACTGTGTTGCAGGAGTGTCCTCCCGTAATACAGAGACACAGTGTTTTGTTGTTTGAGAAGTGGATGTGATCTACAGAAACTAACTTCCTAAATCATCCTGCTAACTGGGACATATCAGATAGCTTTTACCAGAAGTCCTGATCATTACCCATGCAAATTTATGCAGGCACAATCTAGCCTAGCCTATATAAATATACAATACATCTACACATACATACAATACATCTGAGAAGTGGACATGTTCCACAGATATCAATCTTCCTAAATCATCCACTAACTGGGATGGATCAGATTGCTTTGACCAGAACTCGTTGATCATTACCCACTCAAATCTATGCAGGCACAAAGTAACGTTACCTATATAGATATACAATACACATCCATCCTAGTAGAAATAGCAATACGTAATGACAGGATGAATCAATTTAAATAAATGGTGCTTCAAGAATGTGCCCGGATTTCCTTATCAGGCTCAAATGGTTATAGTAAAGCTGTACAGAAAATTTTATTTTTTCTATGTAAGTACCTACACTGGTAAGAAGAAATGTTATGACTACTTTTGTTTGATGTTACAAGATATCTGGTTTTTACGTACTTAAGTAATAAGATAAAAAATTAACAAACTTTTTGTATATTATCTTCCCACAGTTGTGGTTTGTGGTTTTCCCTCTAGTTATTTGATCATATTATGCTAAGCTTTAAATTGTAGAGCGATTTGATGACTTTTGAACATAAGTAGGTATAATTTAGATTTTACTAAGTACCATATTTTGACATTTTGACTTTGTTATGGCTTTATCTATAGTAATCTATATCACTACATAGTATAAAACAAAGTCGCTTTCTCTGTCCCTATATCCCTATGTATGTAAAACTACGCAACGGATTTTGATGCAGGTTTTTTTTATAGATAGAGTGATTCAAGAGAAAGGTTTATATGTATAATACACCGACCTCCACGCGGGCGAAGCCGCTGGCAAAAGCTAGTAATATTTATAAAGCTGAAGAGTTTGTTTGTTTGAAGGAAAAATTCTTTTAGTGTTGGATAGCCCATTTATCGAGGAAGGCTATATGCTATATAACATCACGCTAAGACCCTCAGGAGCCCAGCAAATAGAAAAAAAATCACGAATACCAAGTACTCGAACAGGCGAGCGCTTCGAAGCGACGGGGTGGGTAGGGAGAGCAAGAAATTTGACGCGAACGAAGTTAGTTAATAATATGTAAGTATGGATTACTTAGTTAACTATTCAGTGCGAATTAAAATTATTTGAATCATAGGAAAAGGCAAGTAGGATGTCCGTAATTGGTTAATAAAAATGATTGAATCACCTTGAACCTAGTCTTTTTTTAAAGACATACGAATTTTTCGAGTCTGATCAACAACAAATGAAGTAATTTACCTCTAAAGCGAGGGTATTGTTGAAAGCCTTAGCTTTCATCGTTTTAAGGTCATACATTTTAAAATTCACATAAATAAAAGCGGATAAGTGCACAAGTTCACATGCGTCACCATCTGGCTCTTGGTAAAACAAAAGCTACAATTCTATAGTCGTGATGAGCGGTTTAAAGAACTAGAATTATGTATTTATTAGAACTATACAACTTAGAAAGGAAAAATAAAACATAATAGATATTTAAAAAAACTTATGGTAAATTTACCTTGTGCTAATAAAAGGGAAGTCCTCAGCGCGGTTGTCTGTTTATAAAACTATAAATCTTCAACACAACACAAACCAGTCCGTGTGTTCCGCGAACAAGGTCAATATTATCCACTTCTTGCTTGACGTAGAATCCCGAGAACATAGAGTAAATATAGTAATAGATTGGCCAGAGAATAAGTTCGAAATACAACTTTGATTTTGCGTTGCAAATTTATCCTATAGTATTTTTGCATTCTAAAACATGAAGCAGAGATAAAGCATAGCAATTTCTGAGTGGGAAACCAAGATGCAATATGATGAGATTAAACAATTCCCGCTGCTATGGAACGCACAAAAATGACACAGATGACATTTGCGCCGTTATGAACCTACCAACCGATCAGAAAATGTTTTCATAATTCGCCACGTGAATCTTGGATGATATCTATAAAGAACAAACGAAATTAAGAAATTGTGTTTTGATATCGATTGTATGAAACTAAAATTATGTTTGAATCATAATATCATATTAATATGATAAAAATCCAATAAGTTTGAAGACGGTTTTCATTGTACGATTATATGTTTAGGAACGCACCAAATTGTCAATGTCAAGTATGTCAAAACAAAATGTCACAACGTCGGACGTCAGCATATTAGACGTCTGGCTATCGTATTGTTGGTGCGAATTTCAAATGACTTGAACACACAATCTTACTCGTTGGCACCTGTTCATCCAGTTCATCAATCCAGTAAAATTTATTGAACTATTCGATATTTGACCTTTGTTGGTACCGATTTGGTTTTGGAGATTTTACACTTCTTTTGTTACATAAACGTTTGGTTACTCATGTGGTAGTTTTTTTTTTTTTTTTTTGTCTTGTTTTTTGTTTCACTTTTTGGGTTTTGTTTTGTTGTAGGTTAAGTATGTTTGTGTTTTATTTTTAAACAGTGTCTGCGATTGGATACGGACACTGTCTTTTTGTTGAGGTTATTCGCATAGAGGGGTTACCTTTCCTTGTTACCCGCATAAGTTTTTGTACAGTTGTACAGTACGCGTGTCCGCCCCCCACGTAGCCAGTTCAGCTTGGACGTAAGGTAGGATTTTAGGGGGCAATGTGGTAGTAGTTAGGTAGGTACTGATGCAGTAGGTGCAGACTTCAGACCTTGGACCCCGAACTTTTAATCTAGTAGGTACAGTGTACGTTACGGCATTATTGCAAGTGCCTTCACGGTTCAGCAGGCCTAGACAAAACACATTTCTGTTAGCGTTCACGCCAAACGCTACGCCAAAATGTACGGGAATGACATTGCCTGCGGAAAGATTACGTTGTGTCCTTTCCGCAAGTAATATCATTCCCATATATTTTGGCGTAGCGTTTGGCGTTTTTTTTTGGGTAGGAAATCATCAAATAACTTCTCCCCGCTCTGGGTGGAGCACGAGGGCGTGTCAGACTTTTACTGACTAAACCCACCCGTGTTCCCTCGGTTGCCTGTGTGCCAGGGGCCGCGATATCTCTTTCGAACAACCCGCACCCCTGGCAGGCATTGGCCCTTGCGGGTCCCATCAGTTGTTGCTAACATCTCTTTGAGGCGCGCGTGGAACACAACGCGCCGTCGACCAGGGCTTGGTCCTTACCGGACAGCGAGCTACCCATTATTCACCATGCGCAAGCCCGCGCCTACGGTGGCCGGGATTCAGTCTGGGATTCCCGACGCCCAGGGCGTCGGAAATCCCAGACTGAATCCCGGTCACGGCCCTGCCAAGGCTAGGGCCGTGAGGGCGCATGTACTGCCTCTCCCTCACTTGCGCCGCCTCCCTCTTCGCGAGCATTACTGCTTAGCAGAAGGAGGTGACGGCTACCCATGCACTCTCACTCCGTACCATGGCATGGACCAGCGCCGGACGCGATAGATCGCCACCGCCGATCGCCTCCACGAGGATACGGCAGTGCTCCGCCCAAGCCGGGCAGACCTCCACCGTATGCTCCACCGTGTCCTCAGGGCGATCTTCGCAATGGAAACACCCGGGCGTTTCCTTCCGCCTTATGCGAAACAGGAATCTCCCGAAACAACCGTGTCCGGTGAGGACGCCATGCTGCCTCTCAAGCCACTCCTCAAAGAGGGGACTTACCGCCGCAATCGTGGCGTCCCCAAGCGTTTGGCGTGACAGAAATGTGTTTTGTCTCAGGGCCCAGGTCGTGCTTCTAATAAAAAACCAAAGCTTTAAAAGGTACCATAGAGTATAGTAAATGTACCCAGCTCGATATTCCATTCTATTTGAATTTTATAGGTTACATTACGCGTCACCAGCGTAGTAGCTTGAAATAGCTTCTAGTTATTTAAGTGAATACAAAAATAAATGGCTGTTCGTTGGTAGGTAAGCGCATCAAAAAAAGGCGCTTATGAAATCAAAATCAAATCAATCAGAGTCAGCACTTTCTGAACGTCAAAATTACATAAGACAGTCCCCCAAAACGCCCGCCCTTCACCACTTCCTAGTGCTTTAGCTGGGAAGAAGAAGTGGCGCAACAAACTCCCCAGCAGCACAGGCTGTCTGTTATGTTAGAACAACTTGATTCTATAAAATAATAGCATATGATTAACATTCAACATTATATGAAAATTTAATTATAAAATTAAAAAAAAAATGGTTTATGAAGTCAAGTTAAATAAACAATGATATGAAGTAATTCATATGCCCTGTAAGCTAATTCTGGTGAAAGAACACAAACGTTGTCTTGAGTTAATCACAGCGACCAACAATTCTTATCGTTTAAGTAGCGTTGATAGAATAGTATGCCTTTGAACAAAGATTTGATTTTACTTTCGCTTTAAACGCATTAAAATGTAAATCTAGCAAAGAAGAGGGAAGCTTGTTATAAAAGGTTATATCAAGCCCAGCAAATGAGTTATGAACTTTATGAAGCCGGTGAAAGGGAGCACGTAGTTTGTCCTTATTTCTAGTATTAATATTATGAATATCACTGTTTTTAGTGTATAAGTGTATATTTTGCCTAATATATAAGATGTTAGCGAAGATGAATTGCGATGCCACCGTGAGAATACCAATATCTTTAAAAAAAAACCAAATCTTTAAAAGGTACCATAGAGTATAGTAAATGTACCTAGCTCGATATTCCATTCTATTCTCAGAGAAACTCTAGCACCTAGTTGGTAAATTGCACGAACAGCTCGTTTTTGAAGAACAAAAATATTTTCAATGTCAGGGGCTTTACGCCACAGTAGAATGCCGTAGGACATAACGCTGTGAAAATAACTAAAATAGACTAACCGAGCTGTATTAACGTCAGTGTATTGTCTTACTTTTCTGACGGCGTAGGCGGCCGAAATGAGCCTTCCCGCTAGGCTTGATTTATGTGATCCCCACTGAAGTTTGGCATCTACTGTTATGCCAAGAAAAACGGCCGATTCTACAGTTGCAAGCACCTCATTATCTAAGACGATGTTGGGTCCCAGATTTCTTACATTCGGTAAAGCGAACTTCATACATTTAGTTTTCTTGGCATTGAGAACTAGATTATTCGTGGTAAACCAATGCGTAACCCTTGAGAGTGCACTGTTTACGTCGTCAAAATCTTGTCTATTCCTGTCTACTTTAAAGATAAGAGAGGTGATACCTCTCTTATCTAGCAAACAGGACAACGTCACAGATACTCTTTAAATAGAATGGTAAATCATTAATGTACACTAAGAATAAGAATGGACCCAGTATTGAGCCTTGAGGTACTCCTAACTGAACTGGTAGCCTGGAAGATTTCACACCATTAATATCTACACATTGGTGCCTATTATTTAAATAAGAATTTATTACGTTGACAGCTTAATTTTGAACACCGTAATGACGTAGTTTACGCAATAGCGTGTCATGGTGCACGCAATCAAATGCTTTGGAAAGATCACAGAAAACTCCAATAGCATTTTGTGAGTTCTCCCATGCGTTAAATATGTGTTTCAGCAGAGCAACGCACGCGTCTGTAGTTGAACGACCTTTTGTAAAGCCATATTGTTCATCATGAAGGAGGCAATTTAAATTAAAATGTCTTAGCAACTGCTTGAGTAATTAGCTTTTCAAATATTTTACTAAATGCCGGTAAGATAGAAATGGGCCTAAAATTCCCAACGTTATTTTTATTACCTGATTTAAATAATGGTATGACTTTACTATGAAAACTATTACTAGTACTAATCAATACTATCTATACTAATATTATACATTTGGAAGTAACTCTGTCTATCTGTATCCTTGCACCTTTTTATGTTACCTTTTCACGCCTAAACCACTGTACGAATTTCGATAAAATTTGGTAAGGAGATTAGATGGCATCCTGGGTAAAGACATAATCATACTACTTTTTGTCTCAAAAATAATCCTAACAGCGATAGTGGATGAAAGCTTGTATGGGAAACTTTGCAATTCTTAAACTAGGGTTAAGAAAATTTTAATGTATGCTTTTGGTAAGAAATTAATGATAAATGATAAATGATTTTATTTCTGTAACTAGGTTTGTACAAACACTTTTACACGTCAATCATATTTTTTTAAACTAGATGAGGTCGTCGTTTCCTATCTGACTACTCTGAGAAGAAAGGCCGAAACAAACTCAGAGGTCACAGTCTCTTTTAAAGTCCAGACATAATCTTGGTCAGACCATATGGACTTGTGTCTGAAATGGTATTTTGAGGAAAGAACCACACAGATTGAGTGGACCTGTCCATTCAGTGCACCCATTTATCAGTAATCATGCAGCTCAAACCAGAACTTGAGGAGCTCAACGATTTGATGAACAATACCAAAGAAAAGACATTTGAGTGGGCCGCACAAAGTACTCAAACTGCCAGATTAACATTAAAACTAACTGAGAAAGAGACGAAACACAAAACAAAAAAGAACAAAAAATTAATAAAAAACATGACCCACATAGTCCTCACATTCACAATAATTAAAACAATAATAATAATAATATACTTCTCAAAGTAAATATTCATGTCAAAGTGTATATAATAATGATCAAATGTCAAAGAGTATAAGTTTGCAAAAACACAAAAAAAAAACAAAAACCATTTAATATGCAAAAATTGGAGCAGGTCAATCCCAAGCTTTTTTGTCCTCAATATAATCTTTAATGGTATAAAAGGCTTTCAAGCAGAACTTTCGTTGAATGAATGATTTAAATTGATTGAAGCTTAGATGTTGAACATGGCTTGGAAGTTTATGATAAAAGCGTATAACATTGACATCTGAATGACTCACCTATTTTCTTGAGCCTTGTTGAAGGTACAACCAATTTGTGTTTGTTCCTAGTGTTTATACTATGGATATCACTGTATTTTTTAAACAATTTAATATTTTTATGGGCATATAAAAGATTTTCAAAAATATACTGTGACGGCACAGTTATTACATTAATCTCCTTAAATTTCTCTCTGAGAGAGTGTCTCGGACTTAATTTATAAATTGATCGAACAGCTCTTTTCTGCAAGACAAAGATAGTCTAAATGTCTGCGGCATTTCTCCACAACAGAATACCATACGACATTACACTATGAAAATAGCTAAAGTACACTAAACGGGCTGTCTCTATCATCATCTGCCTAGCCTTTTCCCAACTATGTTGGGGTCGGCTTCCAGTCTAACCGGATGCAGCTGAATACCAGTATTATATATTATTATAGTTATAAACGGGCTGTCTCTATATCAGTTAAATTACGAATTTTTCTAAGCGTATGCTGCAGAGCTTAGCTTTTTCGACAATTTATCTATTGGTCAATACAGTAGTTTTCACCTGCCTAACGTGAGGTAGCGTAAACTTAATGCATTTGGTTTTTTTTTTCATTATGAAGTAAATTATTAACATTGAACCAGTGAACTACTTTTGAGATTGCGCTATTTATATCGTCATTAACCAGCTGCTGACGTTTAAGTTTAAACAAAAGTGAAGTGTCATCCGCAAACAATACTATATCATGATTATCTTTTATGAGGTAAGGCAACTCATTAATATAAATAAGAAACAAGAAAGGACCAAGAATTGAGCCCTGTGGGACTCCCATTGATACTTTTGATTGCGGAGATATTTTCCCATTTACATCAACACACTGAATCCTATTATACAAATATAAAATAAGAAGATCCAGAGCGGTGTTCCGGATCCCGAAGTGGCGGAGTTTCCTGATTAGAGTTTCATGAAGCACGCAATCGAATGCTTTAGATAAGTCACAAAAAATGCCCAAGGCATCGTATTTGTTTTCCCATGCATTGTAAATATGCTCTAAGAGTTCAAAACCGGCATCGGTAGTTGAACGACCCCTTGTAAAACCGAACTGTTTGCTATGTAATAAATTATGTATATTAAAAAATCTTTGCCAAAAATGTTACTAAAGGTAGGTAGTACTGAAATAGGCCTATAATTAGAGGGCTCTGATGTACTACCTGATTTAAAAAAAGAACTATTTTACTATTCTTCATTAGGTCAGGAAACTGCCCACAGTCGATACAATTATTAAATATAAGAGCTAAAGTAGGTGCTACAATGTCAAAAATGGACTTAGCGACTTTTACAGAATTACCCCACAGATTTGTAATATTTTTTACGTTCAAAGTGTTCACACTTTGAACGTAAAAAATATTACAACAACATATTAGCTGTAGAGATATAATTAAAACCTTGAAAGGTATATATCTCTACAGCTAATATGTTCAAAATGAAATTCTGAATCACAAACATTAACATTTTCCTTAAGCAAAGACTCAGCAACAGAAGTTGATGAGTTTAGAGATTTTGTAGTTGAAACGGGAATATCTGTAAAGAAAACTTCAAAAGCCGCGGCGACTTGCGAGTCTGATGATACTATGTTGTCATTGATAGACAGGCTGTAGTCAGTATTTCGCTTACTAGACGGGAAGGTTTCACTATTAATAATATTCCAAGTTGTTTTTATTACATTACTACTGTTTTTAATCTTTGAACTCTAATAACGCGACTTGGCCACCCAACAAACTTTTTTAAATAATTGAGAATAATTTCTAACATATAAATGAAATTCAGCAGTGTTTACATAAGTCCTTTCATTGTACAGCTCATAAACTCGTGTTCTACTTTTATGAATACCAATGTTAGCGCAATTACTGAAAGAGACGTTACTATTAATCGAAATAGTCTTTGGAATAAAAGTGGAATTAAATTGTTTACAATGTATCTTAAAAAACTCATTATATAGATGATTAGGATCAGCATTCGCAGACGTAACTGGTAGTTTATTAACGAGTTGAACTTTAAAGGCTCCGGCTAAAAGATATATTATATCCAGCGTTTTTGTGAAATCATCCCCTAAGTAGGTAAAATAGGGGATTATTTTAAAATTCACATGACAGGTAATTAATTTTTCTGATTACCTCTTTTTTGAGATTTACCTACTTATGGAATTACAAATTATATAGTCAGAACCCGTACCTTGAGAAATTATTTATTTTAATATTAATTGCGAAATCGGTCCACCAGCATAAAGTTATTACAATTTGAAGATAAAAGATAACTTAGCTAGGTACTATGAAGGTAGGTAACTAATACGTGGTCAACAGCGGCGCTAGAGTACCTACATATTTTAAATTGGGGACTGATCAGATAAAATGAATTATTATTATTTTTAAGTTAGACATTTAGAATCATAAAAGCCTGTTTATAAAATAAAAATACATTATTTACATTTATTATCTGTCTGTGACCTTTTCACGCTTTAACCGGTGAATAGATTTGGACGACAGGAGACTATTATTTTTATCCCGGTAGCACGTTCCATGGATAATTTCTGATACCCACGAGCGCGAAGCCGCGGGCAGAAGCTACTACTTAGGTTACAATTACTAGGTACCTAACTAGTAGGTGCCAACCTAGCCCTGACATGTTCCTTGTACTCGTTATATCTGTGATATATTAATAATATTAAAATATTTATTTTCAAGTATACAGGACTCTTACCTACTGTTAGGTGCTGTTAGTACTAACAATTTACTTACAGGCTATATTAGAAATATTTACAAAAATCTATGTCTAAACTATGCAGGATATGTATTTAACCAGTGCACCAACTGTAACGATTAATTCAGCATATTATTCTAGACCCATTTATACATTGTGCCCGCGTAGGTATTGCACTTTTCTATGAAATAGCAGATTTTTTTTAATAACCGACGAAAAATTTCTGCACTGGGGGTCTACAATGATATGCAGAATTCATGGTTACAGTTTGTGCACTGGTTAAAAACTTATCCTGTATTAGCAGGTACATGCGCGTAGCTGGCTTTAAAAGTGTAAGATCGGGCAATAGGGTATTTTACTCTAGGAGAAGAAAAATTCCGCAAATTTATTATTGAGATAGCTTAGGCAAAATGCAGTCGGAAAAAACGTTAGTTTTAGTTCATGAAACAACAAAATAAATTTTAAAATGCAATTTAAAGATTTTAGTTATTTTAATCTGTTTTTGAACACCATGAAATAGTAGCCGCCATGTTATTAATCATTCGGCATGTCAACTGAGCAACTTTGTACTTTTATTATTTTCGTAATCCAAGTAATTTTTATTTAAATAATATTTTGCATTCAGGAACAGCAAACCAACGATAAGTAGAAAAATAACACATATTTTAAAATAAAAACAATTGTCATATAAAATATCAGCGCATTTTTTTTTTGATTTTGGCTTCACACGGTTTGTGCATTTAGCCAGTGTCAAGTAATTTTTCTTTTAGATCAAGTAAATGGCCCGATATCGGGCACGAAGTTACAAAACAGTCATAGTCGTCTTTAGTCAGTCAAGTCAGAGTTATTGTAAAGCGGTAGTAACTTTACAACAACCTAATAGGAGTTTTTGGGGGGAACACGAAAAGTCCACGTTAGTCACTTATTTTCACCTTCACTACACTTGTGCACTCACACGTAACTAAATTGAATAATTCACTATCAAAATTATACAATTTAATTCGCTATTTCACTAAATTCCATGAAAATGAAAATTCGTGCGACATGTTCCAACGCGATCCCGCCAAAAACTCCTATCAGCGCATTTGTTTCTATAGCAACTGACGTCATAACCATAGAGCAATATGGCGTCCAATGCATCCAGCGTTTTGGTCAAATTACGCGCGAAATTTGAAATTGTAAAATTTAAATGCATTTTTAAGGCACTAATCGATTAAATAAAAATGTTATGTGTTTTTAGTGGTTCATTAGCACTCTAGAATCGAATTAATATATTTAAAAAAATGAGTGTAAAACCCTATTACCTCCTATTGCATTATTACAAAAATACGTTGCTACGTAATAATTCTAAAATGAAGTGTCCAACACTAAAATTAATTGCCAAATTAAAAGGCATTGCATAGCATCTATGTACTTTGTATTAATAAACCGTCAAAACCAATTAAACGGTACAAATTTGTTCTACCATATTAATATGGGGTTTTCATAAGCCACAGTCGAGCAAACATAATCCTGAAACTAAGGCAATATTCCGCACACGTCTTCCGCCCAACTATGATAACTGCTTGCTGAAGATATTCCCGTGTAATAGAAAACTTACATGATATACAATGTATTTCTGTATTTGGGATATGTATTTTGCCTGAAAATAGGGGCTTTTCGACTTGTTGGGTATTTAGATCTCTATTTCACTTTTAAACGGTTTTATTGTAGGAATGTTGATGAAAATCGTGTACAGCTTTAAAAAAAAGCGTTAGGTAAGTAGGTACCTTTGTACTGTGAAAGAAAAACCTACTTCATACCATAATAAAAGCTGAGACGACGCATAGGACCTATAACTTCGGCACAGCTTTTATTTTTATTTAGGAGACAGCTATTAGGTTAAAATAAAAAATTTGTAATGGAAGATGGGTAAAAATTTAAATAAATCTATTTGTCTAGCCTTTTCCCAACTATGTTGGGGTCAGCTTCCAGTCTAACCGGATGCAGCTGAATATAAGTATTTTACATGGAGCGACTGCCTATCTGACCTCCACAACTCAGTTCCTGGGTAACACGGTACCCCTTAGTAAGACTGGCTGTCACGTTTTCGGGCTACTGACGACCCGTAACGACTGTCCAAAATCTACGAATGACAGCCGGGACCAACGGCTGAACGTGCTTCCTGAGGCACGGAGAAGTCTCAGTAGGGAAGTACATAAAATGATTTACAAAAGAAAATTTGTTGTCATCACTAGCAATACCTAACATCTATCTGAGTATAATAGACAACAGTGGCAGCTTAGTTAGAAAAAAAAAAAACAAAACGAACCTACTCAGAAATTGTGTTCCGAATTCCGTTTAACTGACTTTTTTCAGGGAGAATAGTGTACCTACGGGCTTAAGAAAACTCGAACAGCTCTCAACTCTTGCTTCCTTTGAGTGGGTAAACAAGTTCGGCGGTGTAGCGAACTTCTGTTTTGTGTCAAGTGAACCGTAGAATTTAAATTCCCGTAACCTGGAGATGGTGCACTGCGGTTGGCCCGATGTGTATTTATTTTGAGCGAAGAACATCAAAATGTGGTTTTAGCTATTTGGTTTGATGTGTGTATGTAGGTACTACTTACGTGGGCATGTAGGTATATTAAGGCTTTAAGGTTAAGTAAGGTATATTTTAATAGGTAGTTTAAAGTGTTCAGTTCTTCTCTTCAGTGTGCACTGGAAAAAAGGCTGAAGAAAACTCCAAACTATGCAATTTGGAGATTTTTCAGCCTTTTTACTAGTGCATTGTTACCAGTAGTATACTGTACTTATAAACATATAATAAACCTGAATGAATTTTTTGTTTGAACGCGCTCATTCTTGAAAATATCAGTCGGATTTGAAAAGTTCTTGCATTTGGTAGCCCAATTCTTAACGCAGGTTATAGGTTATTTAACGACACGCTACACTGAGGATAATTAAAGTCAACGCGGGCGAAGCCGTGGGCAAAAGCTAGTCTTTTATAAAACATGAAGTCCATGCGCCTTTTACATGCAAGGTATTCTATATTGGCGGCGCTATGGGCTCTTCATTTTTATGGTAATCTACCCCTAAGGATAAAAGATGTAGGTACCTACCTATATCTGTGTTTTAGCTACATTCTTATAAACAGATAAAACTGTTTCTTTCATATAGTTCCTACACCTTTACTCGGAATCGTAGCGCAGATAGGTACCATTAAGACTGATTTAGTGATACCTTTGCCTTCTCCTCGCGTCCCAACGTCAAGAAAAGCTATAAAGGGTGGATGTAAAGGGTGTTATGCGCGTAATTATTTTTATTATCTGTTGGCCAGTTCCATTCATCATCACGCATGTTATTTATTGCCGACTCACGCTTGGCGTCCCGTTCGTGCCCTCAGCGTATTTTTCTCTATTACCACGGCCCGAAGACAGAAGTATGATGACAATCATTTGTAAAGCTTAACAGTGTGTTTCCTAACATTTGTATAGTGTCGGCGATAAAATGAGTTTATATTGGGATGCTTTTATTATAATTCACAAAGTAATTCTGATTTACAAAGGCCTCTGCTTAAGTAGGAAAGTTTTCTTAGATAGATTTTCTTTCTCAAAAGCTTTTAACAGCATTAGCTTCAAAGAAAAACAACTCTTACTTAAGTTGGACGGATAGGTATCGGAAGAACAAACTCACTATACCTCCTTAGAGAGGGGGATACACATAGTTACAGACTATAATTGTTAGTATATTATGCCATTGCTTTAATCTCTGGCCGCAAGCTTTTCAACAAATAAGGTAGATACATATATTTGCATCCTGTGTGTAGGTTGCCTTTGCGTTAGGTGTTAGTTTGGTTACTCATGTGGTGTTCAGTGTTGCCAACTCCAAAAGTTCAAATTATCTCGAAATTGTCGTATTGTGGGCAAAATTACCGTACAAAAAAGGTTCACGAAAAACATTAATCAAACATTGATAACAAACGACAATGACTAGTCAAAGGAAGAGAATATGCCAAATTTCACCACTAGTAGCGCTAGTAGCACTAACCGCCAATCTTTACACACGACCATGGAGTGTATCACAGGTCACAACTCACAAGAGTCTTTGTTTAATTTTTACAATCTGTGTTCACGTTTGCCCACGAATATATATATAAAGATAATATACATTTAAAAATAAATACTTATATAAAGCTAGCTAGAAGAAAATATAAAGTTACTAGCTTTTGCCAGCGGCTTCGCCCGCGTGGAGGTCGAAAATGATCCCACAGGAATTTACTTCTGGGATAAAAAGTATCCTATGTGTTAATTAAGGATATAAACTATGTGTGCCAAATTTCATTCAAATCCGTTCAGCCTTTTTTGCGTGATTGAGTAACAAACATCTTAACAGACAAACTTTCACATTTATAATACTAAGTAGGATCTGAGAAAACCATAAGAATACGTACAGTATATAATGTGGAGTCGCGGTCCGACGGAAACAAGTGTTATTAAGTTCGTTTGAAAGAAATGTGATGGACAGAGAGAAAGAGAAATTTACACGTTGATTTTGACATACTTGACAGTTGACGTTGACCTTTTGTTGAAATTTTGCGTTGTGTTTTGGCTGAAAAATACATTTTATTCCTGAAATGATTTCTTTTTTCAAAGCTCAAAATTATCGTACATTTGACAATTACTATCGTACATCGTACCATGGGCCAAATTATCGTACGCCCCCATAATTATCGTACGGGTTGGCAACACTGATGGTGTTAACTCGGTTAAGGCGTTGGTACTGTGGCCACGCAGCATTGGATGTACCTACCTATAGTTAAGTGTGACGCGTTTGTGGAATAAAATCACTAAGTTGCTTAGTAGGTTGACCGAAAATTACACAATTGCTAACGAGAGAGGTGAGAGAACCCATTTCTCTCATACTTTTAAGGTTTTATTTTCTCTTATTTTTGGTTTCAAATTATATTCATTTTGATAGCGATTGTATGGAATTTATATGTCGTCTACTCATTGTTTACGTGGCATTCACGCGTCCTCTACACAACATCTGCGAAACGTCAACGGCTACATTGTGCAAACGCCTAGTGCAGAGACAGTAACAGCACAAGAAACTCGTATTAACTTTTTAACTGGTTAGGTTAATAGGTACCTTTCTTCAAAGGAACTTACCTGGGGGCCGATTCTACTAACAAAATTGTAAAAAAATCGCAATAGAACCGCAACCGAATCACAACTTTTAAGCGTTTTCTCATTCTACTAATTAAACAACGATCCAACTGCGGTTACGATTCAGTTTACGCCAACGATCGATCGAAACAATGTCAAAACCCTATTCTAATAACAAAGTCGAACATGAACGTAACCTGAGCGTGACGTTAGTCTCATTCTATTATGTACACCTAGAACGTTCTTAGTGAGTTTGAAGATTTGCATTTTTTCAACAGAAACAAACAAGCGTCAGAAAGTATCTATATCTAATCAGCCAATAACGTACCCACGGCTGGGAGACAGGGCTCCTCGCACACAGAGAGACTATGCCATGATCCTCCACGCAGGACCAGTGCGGGTTGGTGGATGTCTTGGTGCACATATCTCCGAATTTTTGGTTCTAGGACATGCGTATAACATATATCTACATATTACGTATGAAATAAATATGGATATTTTATTTATTACAATAAACGATATCAAATAAGGACCTCGATACGTGTAAGTAATATTAAAACGTTAAGTAAATGAGATTTTCTGAACTCCTCAAATGTATTAGGAGATATTCCATTGTACGCAACGGTTATTGTCGATCTGCGAATAGATATTAATATCTACGTCAAATAAATACACACTTTTCTTATTGTAGATAAGTATACGAGTACGTTTATATTTTCCGCATTCATGAATAGGTACTTGACGTACTATGCTAAGTACCTACTCTTTCATCAAACGTTTGTCATTCAGTTCATGAGGTGTGTGTGTATCTATCTACACACATTACCTACACCTATTATTAACTTAAAGAATGCGTTAGAAAGCTGAATGACGTATCAAGTTTTACCTAAAAAGCGAAGTGTAGGTATATTCTATTAAACCTATTCTACGAAAATTTCATAACAAAATGTGTCAGCTTCTAAAAAAACAAACAAAGCGTTTCTCCTACCATTAAGTACATTATTACAGATTTACGCCGAAAAAATGACGTTTGCATAAACACTTCACAGTAAATAAAAAACAACTGTCGAGTGTGAATCTGGAAGTGGCCCGGGAGCTACAGAATCAGTAGGGCGGAGTTCGCAGCTTTATCCTCATGAGAAATTAACCTTTCCATTAGTTTTAATTCACTCGACGCTCGCGCGGTTCGTTATTTCTGCTATATTCAGTAAAAAAATGCGTTAAAACATTGCTATTGCGCTCGACTGCAGAATAAAACTAAGATATGGAGTGTAAAGCGCAATATTGTGGAGTTATACTGAGTGGTCCCTGCAACGTGTTTGATCGAGACATTTGTGTTTATCACGGAGGTAATGCTGAAAGGAATAGGTTTTCTGTAAGGAGTGTGCTGAGTTTTCTTCGAAAGCTTTGTTTATTTATGGCACCTGCTTGTACCTAGCCAAGTAGGTAATTGCGCTACTAGGGTAGCCAGAAGAAAGGACAATTTGGTAGGTATGTATTTACATATTTTTCTGTCCGTATCAATGCTTCAGGTAATTTATTATTTTCAAGATGCCACGTTCGACTAAGATTCCAGCGTTAAAACTATTCGTTTCTGCGCATTCGCGATACATGACATAAGTACCTAATTATTAATCTGATTGGCACTCGAATGTCTCAATATATTGGAGTATCTAAGTATTTATTTCCTTCAGAAACCCAAAGAGGTGACAGGATTTAAACCAAGAGGATCAAGATGGTGGAGTTTCGCTAGTTAATTTTATTCTGTAAAACCGGCGACGCGTCAGTGTTTTGTTTTTTTTTAGTTTCAATTTTATTTAGTTTTTAACCCCCAACGTAAAAACGACGGGGTGTTATAATTTTGACGTGTCTGTCTGTGCGTGTGTGTGTGTGTGTGTCTGTCTGTCTGTGGCATCGTAGCTCCCGAGCGGATGAACCGATTTTGATTTTGTTTTTTTTGTTGTTTGAAAGGTGAATTAGTCGAGAGTGTTCTTAGATATGTTTCATCAAAATCGGTTAAGCCGTTTGCAGATTATCAGCTCTTTTCTGGTTGATGAAGGGATTTGAGCATCTTCCACGGGTCTGATCAAGTCGAAATTTGGTATTCTATTACTTCAATGATATTAGATGAACAAAGTAACCTTGAACTGATGCTGGAGCATCACCTAGAATTTCCAGGATACCCAAGTAACTCACTAAACAAACAGCAAAAGTATCGTGTGTTTGGGTTCATTAAAAAGGTCTCAATGAATAGGTTACATATAGATAAATGGTGATCAGGACGAAGAATGAGGATAAATTAGTAACAAACTTCACTGTGGGAAACATACGCAACCCTGCGCACATTTAAGCGAGACAAAGTTTAAAAAGCAGGAAGTAAAAGTTAAATTTAAAATTTAAAAAACCCCCGACCCAAAAATAAAAACTCTAAAAAGTAAAAAAAATATTTAATGGTCAATGCAAATGCTAGGCCACCTCTGTTTGGCGTTTTCTTTGACCGTCCCCCGACTTGACAATACGTTGATTAAATTATTACCTACAACTTAAAAGACCAATAAATATTTTTTTTTTACTTTTTAGAGTTTTTGTTTTTGGGTCGGGGTTTTTTATTGAACCTGTTTTCTTTCGAAAAAATTTCCACCAATATTACAATATTACATTTTCCAAACATGGTGATTTGGCAATGTTACTCGTTCTAACGATTTGTGTGAAGGCCCATGTTCTGCAGAAGACATGGCAATATCTCTCCGTACAGTTGAAACAAAATAAGAACAACAAGAACATAGAGTACATTGTCGTATAAGTTGTAAGACAAATAGAATTGCTCTCTCGTAAGACCAAGCTATCGCCGTTTATGCGCCAATGCAGTTCTTCTATTCAATTTGTTATTGCAGTATGGCTTCAAACGATACATTGGAAAGAGAACAGTGTCATACAGTTTACATGTTTATATTTATTGAACATAACCGACACACTAGCGTTTCCACGAAGGTTTGTAGTTGGTTGGTCGGTCTAGTAAGTAGATATTATCATCATCATCATCATCATATCAGCCGAAATACGTCCACTGCTGGACATAAGCCTTTCCCAAAAGGGGCGGATTTTCCATAATCGCCACGCTTTCATACTACCTGCCCTCTGTTTATATCGCGTAAGAATCTGTTAAGAATATCGGGATAAAAAGTATTTAATGCCCTAATCCAAGTCATGGTCTACCCATATGCCAAATTTCATACAAATTCGGTCTGCTGATTTAGCGTGAAAGCGTAATAAACAAACATACGAAAATCCTCTTTATTATATTAGTTTAGACTAGGTACGTGTATGTGCCTGCGGCTTGTTTCGGCTGCGTATACAAATACAATGCTACCTTTGCGAAATCCTGCCAAGCCAGTTTTTTTTCAGTTGAAGTCTAGTGCCATAATGGAATCCTCATCATCATCATTTCAGCCGAAAGACGTCCAATGCTGGACATAGGCCTCCCCAAAAGGGGGGTTTATAATCACCACGCTTGGCAGGTGGGTTGGCGATCGCAGTATGGTGGTCAAATGCATAGAGAACGCTGCTGCCCATTCTCTAGTAAGTCCCTTAGTCGCCTTCTACGACACCCACGGGAAGAAATGGGATGGTGCTATTCTTTTACGTCCGTCACGTAAGTAGATCGGTCTAGTAAGTAGATATCATCATCATCATCATCATCATATCAGCCGAAAGACGTCCACTGCTGGACATAGGCCTCTCCAAAAGGGGGGTTTATAATCACCACGCTTGGCAGGTGGGTTGGCGATCGCAGTATGGTGGTCAAATGCATAGAGAACGCTGCTGCCCATTCTCTAGTAAGTCCCTGAGTCGCCTTCTACGACACCCACGGGAAGAAATGGGATGGTGCTATTCTTTTACGTCCGTCACGTAAGTAGATATACCATTAAATTATCCCTGTATTTCTCAAATGTATATAGACACATCTGGCTACCTCTGGCTAAATGTGGATGTCCTACAACACCTACATTTAGCCAGTTACTAGTGTGTTTTTGTAAGTCCCGTGCAATAGAGGGTAAGTCTGTTACCATAATTGGACATAAATCCAGACATCGGGCTGCTACTGAGAAATTCGTAATAAAAATAAAACAACACTACTTTGCCTGACCTGGGTATTGAACCCAAGACCAAAAATTCGGCAGTGACGCTTGCGACTTATACCCATACAAGGCAGTCAATCATGTATTTACAGAAAAATCCAATTACCAACAGTTTTGCCAGACGTTAGAAGCGAGGTAAAAACCTCTAAAGCTACTTATAGAAAGGTAATTTTCATTTTTCAAAAGCACCCTTTGATTAGAAATTCAGAAAATATAACTGGAGCTTTGAAAAGTTATTGGATTCAAGATGTTTTGCTTTACTTTATTGGTAATTTGACTATAGTGTATTCAGAGTTTCTGTACCTGTTCTCACACCCACTCGTCTGTCTGGAGGAATACCAATATCTTTGTTTAAGAAAAGAAACACAAAACGTCCCATTTAAAACAACCATTTTGCGCATCACAACAATATCAGACTCCGCGAAGACTATAAATATCTCCAACAGCAACAAGACCTGAACAATAAGACGAAGAATCCTCTCACAATAAAATATGTGCTTTATCTGCAACTAATTAAAGACGAAACACTCTAACTACGCTAAAATACAACACCCTTAAACTTCGTATATTGTATCCACCCTGTAATTGCGACTGCGTCCACGAAACATGCGTAAACGGGTTCTGTTTCATTAAAGGTATAATTTTTCCTAAGTCTCATTACTTCGCCGGACGGACGTAAGGAGCAACAAAGACTAGCCAACCACCTCGGAAAGTTTACGACCAGCCTGCAATATTGTGCGTGGAAACTTAATGAAAAGGAAACACCGTATTGGCGGTACATAGGTACATTCTAGACCCTTGCTCGGAACAGAAACTATGCAATACTGCCTAATAAAGAAAAGGAATGGACGAACTGAGTGGGATTAATGTTTTTGTGTTTCAGCGTCTTGATCCCTCGCTTGACGTGTTTATCTGATAAAAGATCTTTACTGGCCTCCTTGGTTCTTGGTTCTTGGTTGCTTGGTTCGTATTTGTAGTAGTTTTTGGTTTTGCCACAACAGTTCCACGAAAATACTTAAGTCACATTTACCTGTAAATTAACTCTTAAAAGGTAAAAGGTTTTCATAAACTATGAGGAATACGTTTCGGAGAAAAACCGACACATTGAACGCCATAAGTCGACAAGCCATGTTAAATATTTCTCTGTAATGGGTAAATACGCATGTAAAACTAATTTACATGATTCCTATAGGAATTACTCTTAATCATCATGTAAATTCTATAGGAACTATTGTTAATCATCATGTAAATTAGTTTTTAGTTAATTGGAAATTGAGTATCCTTTCTCCACTAATTTCCGACTTTGTCTGCGCAGTTATACTTACACGTACCTTCATCTAAAAATAGTTAATATACCCTGTTGCTTATGAAAACTGGAGTTTACCGAACTTAAGTACCTTTATATTTCAATCTTTGTGTAGGTGGACCAGGTTAGAGGTTTCTTTGTACAGCATATACCTACTTGACTTGACACTTTATTGAATATATCATATTTAAATATATTTCCATAGGAAACCAAACAATCTATAGTTACCGAAATCCCATAAACACATTTTTTCGTTATTGGAACATGTTGAAGATCATGATACATTTTAATTCAGGACGTTAGTGTACTTTATTTCAGATTTTGAAATAAGAAATGTTAAAATTGAGGCCATAAGCCATTTGCGCATCACCTAATAATAAAGCTGTTTTTTTACACCACAGAACCACTACCACTAATTATTCGAGCTCGCTAGGGTCGCTCTTGCAACCTACATGACATCCCTTTTTAACCGACTTCCGAAAAAGGTGGAGGTTCGCAATTCGACTGTGTGTTTATTATTTTTGTATATTTGTTACCTAAGATCTTTCGACTGGGTGAACCGATTTTGATGATGATTCTTTTTATTTGAAAGCTCGTGCTTCCCGTGTGGTCCCATTTCAATTTCATATAGATCTGATGATGCGTTTTGGAGACAGACAACGGGACTCTTCAAAAAATAACAGTAAATCACCCGCGATTGCATGTCGCATAAATATGCATTGTATTGACCCCAAGGATGATGAAATTTCGAATTAGCGATTAATAGCGGGGTAGCTCGTAACTAAAAAGCGAAAAATAAAAACTTTTTCAAAAGCGGTGACAAAACATTAAAATACATATCCAAAGTCACCGACTTCCGAAATTCAAGTTATTTTTCACTTTGTAGTGGTTTTTCGGAAGTCGGTTGTTTTTTATTTTCTCAGATTTCTCTGTGTAAGTCGACAAAGTAACTCCTATTTATACACGAATAGTCAAAAGAAAACCTTATCAATCCACCCTGGATTGATAAGGTTTTCTTTTGGGGTGCTAAAATTTTTGAGCTTTCTTTACTCGCTTCACCATTTTCTATTCGTTTGATACTCTCTCGCTTTTCTGTTCTCTACTTTCTCTCTAATCTCTGATTTCTGTATCAATAGTCAAAAGATAAACTAACCTTTTAGAGGCAGCAGCGTGCCAAATATTTCGACGTTCATTCCTGGGTGGGGGAAATCCTGCCCCATTTAGTTTTGCAACCCCGGGCCCCTGAGAGTCTAAGCCCGCTGATGCACAGAACCTAATATTTAGCAGCCGTGCTTGCTACATCTACAGACGCTAATGAGGTGATGATATACTTAAAAGTACCTACCTAAGTATCTGTCGATATGGCAACTACCTATCACTACTGCTTACAATACATTTGATTAAAACTATTAACGCTCTATCGACTGAATAATACCATCAGACAGCCCTTTGACTGTCTTATACTACCTACACATATAAGATGTAACTAATTTAAATTCCTTAATCAAGTTAGAGAGTGAATAAGGTAGCAAGGGTAAGAACCGCGAAATAGCTTACAATGGGTATATTTCATAATGTAATGTAGTTTAGGAATGTGTCGATAATACAATCATGAATACGGTCGGTTTAAAGATGAAATTTCGTCTTCGGTAAAGCCGAATTGCAAACTTTTTTATAGATGATAAAATTTCTTCTCTTCGCTCATCACTTCTAAACACGCATAGGTTAAATACAGGGAAAAGTTATACACCATACTTGATAGAATGATTGGCGTTGTTGCAGTTTGTTCACGCTATCGTTGTGGTGACGGTTGAACTAGATCTCTTTTATGTTGAATGATAATAAATATGTGTCGTGGATTGATGGCGCCAAAGTACAGCGGACAGCGCCATCTAACAATTTGATTCGTAAACGAATAATCATATAACCGGAAACGCAAGTGAGCCCTACCGCTTGGACACGATCGTCGGTGGAGGGGATGCAGCGAGGACTGGCTGAGAGACTGAGTGCGGCGACAGTCTACAGTTGACAGTCGAGCTCGGACAGTCTAGGCAAACGCTCAGTACCAACGCACGTGTTTGTTTTCGATGCACATGTTCATTTAATTTGTTACTCGCTAGTTCATAAAAGTTATTTTAAATTCAAATTATCTTTTCGTTTGAGTATCCACTACAGTGCCCACACCTACTTAAACTATGTCGGATCGTGAAGAAGACCCGATGTTTCGCATCTCGGCCACCATGATGCGACATATGCATAGTCAGCCTATAACGTTCCCACTGCTGGGACACAGGCCTCCTCTCTGTGAGAGGGAGCGGGCCATAACATCCACGCCACGCGGACCCAGTGCGTTTTCGTAGATGTCACATGTCTTCGATTTTTTGGTTCTAGGACATGCCGGTTTCCTCACGATGTTTTCCTTCGACGTTTTTAGAGCAATGGGGATGAATTAATTTACACGAAGTAAAGCGCCTGTCTGGGATCGAACCTACGACCTACAACTCGTAAGTCGCGGCCGTTACCACTGGGCCACCATTGCTCTTCAAATATGATTCAACATAAATACATACCTACCTTCTACCTAGGCTTTATATCCATCCTACAGTTCGCATCAACGTCAAAAACAAATACTTTTGTTGAGAATAAAAGTTACTGAATATAAAAAAGAAACAATAGAAACTGCATTGTTATAAAAGCGACGGAACCATACTGCAAGTTCAGATATAGTTCAGCAGTAATCGTATTACTAGAGATCGAATCGACATCGATACTTCTGATGGACTTATCGATATTACACTCAATTTGTGAGGGTTCACATTTTATTGGCAGAGTGATTTTTTAAGTGTAAAATATTTTACGGTTTTAAAGATACATATAATCGATAGTGACATGCTGCGTCGGCAGTCATTAATATATTAAAGCCAGTGATGGCCAGCAGCCTCAAATAAATCCCAGTTACATTGTGCGGCCATTTTGTAACAGCTGCATTAAGGCTTTAGTGGATTGGTTAGTAATTTAATGGATGTATTTATATCTTTACTGTACGTAATTAGCAAATATATAAATATGATTATGACATGAGTACTCTTTGCAGATATATCTTAAAAGAAACAAGAAAATAAGAGCACCTACGTACATAAAGTAGGAAACAACGACAACCTCGGGTGAAGTTAAAACCTCATCATTATCATCATTTCAGCCGAAAGACGTCCACTGCTGGACATAGGCCTACCCCAAGCTCTACCACTTCTACCGGTTTTGAGAATTTCGCATACAGCGGATTCTTGCAGCCTTCATGGCCTTTTGGCCCTATCGACCATCTGGCAGCTTAAAAGGCACTGTGCAAGGCACATTGCTCGCAGAAGTTAAAACGTAAAAGAAAAAAAAAATCAACATAAGCATAAAATAAAATGTATTCATATAAATAGAACAAACAAACCTACTCTTGCCAGTATTCTATAGGAGCCGACAGCAAAGAAATCGCGGGACTTCACGCCTGTCAACCTATCAAAGGTGTTGTCAACTTACTTTCCAATAACACGCTCTTATTTGCTTGAATATTATACACGTACATAAAGGGAATGGAAATCGACTTACTATCAATTTGTATCAATAGAATATGAAACGGGGAATACGAAAAACGTTTTGTGGCAAAGTAAACAGAAATCTCCTGGAGGCGAAATCGCTTTATAAAATAAAGTAAGTCTAATAATTCAACACTTCGTCGCTCCTTAGAGGGCGGGAGATATAAAATCGAGAAAAACGTTCCTAATTCAGTTTGCTCCGGCGAACGGTGTAGGTACTCCGCAGTCACTAGGTCTTTACATCGAGTGGAAGAGGAAATAATATCTATCGATGGATGGCGACTCTCTACAGTTGGCTTTGGAAACGACGACTTCGCTTACTCACCGTAATGGTAGTGATCGTAGCATTCGTACCACCCAATATAAAACTAAGAAAAACTCTGTTCTTCTCACGTTTGATAGTTCTATTCCGTTCTTAGACCATCTGCGGAGGCATAAAATTAAGTCCCTGCCTCGTCTGTATCTGACGCAGCGAGCAGATTAATCCTAAAGGTAGCGAACAAATAAATAATGTATAACTTAGTGCCTAAGAGCCTACAATTGAAGTGTGAATAAACAAAGACCGTAATATATACGTAGTTTATTTAATGCATTAACCGACGCTCTGCTCCGAATCCGGCGCTTGAATACAAGACGAATTGAGTACATTATCTACAGTAACATTCCCGGGCTAGTTAGCTCCTTGTTCACAGTGGAAACTTGTCTACGTCGCCTTCAGAAAGGCGGGGGCATAGGAGTGGCTTTTATGCACCCAGCGCCACGCAAATTGTAGCAGAATGCCACGTTTCTAGACTGATTGCAGAGACTGTACTGTAGGTACACTAGGTACTACGGGCGATGTGAATAACCGCGGTGCGAAGTCGAGTAGTTTCTATAAAAACAAAGGCTTCAATAATTCAATATGTTAACTTAGTGAATGCCAAACGGCAGTTAGAATCATGCTTGTTAAACAACTTCATGTTTAGTTGTACATCTGCTATTGAGAGTGTGACTTAATGTGTGCAGTAGTCGGGAATTTGTTTGCTTGACGTGCAACATTTCCAATAATAATGTAGATGAAGAACTGTTTTTGCGAACAAACTTTTTGTGTTCTGTGTTTTCCACACCTGATTATCCACTCGTTGTTCTTGTGTATCTTCTGAAATTGGCTGCTTCCCTACGATAATACACGCTTACACTTTTCCTATTAACCTGGGAGCTTCCTAAGCTTGTGTTAGGCGTTCACAATAGACGGTAGACAAAGTTTTAAGCTCGTTCTCACATAATCTCCAGTTCGTACACTATCGAGGTCGAGATTAATCGAGGATAACTACATTATTATAGGGTTCTTTAGGGTTTGGTTTGGATTTTTTGTGACGATATTAAACTTTGGCACCGTCTAATTACTTTTGTTGTTTTTTTATTGTGAAAGTTGTGAGCCTTTTTAAATAAACGCTAGATTAAGTAGAATCGGGTTTCGGTAACCGCGGTTATTATAAAAAAAAAACTATGTATCTTCTTAAGGTGATGTCTATCTACATTTTTTCCATACAACCTTCCGTAGTGAACAGTGGATGGTTCGACCATGTACGTTAAAAATTAAACATGGTATGGTTTTGTCTCATTATTAATATTGTCTGTACGGAAACAGAATACTAAAATAATAGGCCATTAAAAAGTTAGGAACCAACAAAGATTCGTTTTTCTTGCTAATTTAACCTAACTTTGGGCGTCTTTAAGTAATAAAAGAAGTGTAAAATCTCCAAAACCAAGTCGGAACCGATAAAGCTCAAATATCAGAAACTTTAATAAATTTTATTAATCATTGATTTATGCAGTGATTTTTTCATAAAACCCGATCTTCCGAAGGACTTTTCTTAATATTTTACGCTCCTGTTTTACTATAAATGATCCTGCATCTCTCTTTAACAATATAACAATAACGTTGTGCGTGTAGACTAGCGTCTAACTGCTCATCACTGATACTACCTCTGTCGGACCCGATGCCTGGTGGTGAGATTGCGTGCTTTTTAGCCCGGCCCATCAGTGAGTTCGAGCCCGTGACTAGGTTCCCCTTAAATGATAGATATGCATAGTAGTAACTCCTAAATAAGTGGGTACTTTTGTAATGAAATCGTTTTAGAAGAGGCATACAATCATCTTTCTCTGTGTGTTAAAAGACCCATGTTAAGCCAAAAGTTTATTTGTCATGGTGTACAGTCAACATACCGCGTGTTATCTAGATTCTATATACACTGTACACAGCAAAAAAAAAACACGCTAGAAAACCAACGAATTGTGTTTTTAACGTTCTGTACTCCTAGACTGAAGTGCGGAACGTGAAAGGTAGGCACCATTCCGATATGCCGGTTGTTTTTCTAGAGCAAAAAAAGATGTGCCCCATATTATGCCATTCGACGCTGTGGCTACTCTGGTACAGGGGTAAATTAAAGAAGTTAGTGATAAGACGACCACAAAATCATGTTTTTACCAAATCAGACCAGCAGGCTTATCATCACGCTTTCTATTTCTACTCTGCCGTAGAATAGATATCGCTTGTCTACATTTCTCGTTACAAACTTTCAACTGTCTACATGGAAACGTCATTTTTGTTTACTCTTCCGTCAACAAAACGCTTTTCTACGGTTGTCGTGCTGCCTGCTGTCATAAATACGGGGAAGTACGTCCAAAATGACATGTACGGACAAAATGACACACCGGGCTTTGTCTACATTACGTGACGCCGGCCATGGTTGCATACCAGCCTGTCAAGTTTTTAGCGCCATTGACTCGGTCAGAGCGGTGTAACTAGTACGAACGCGTTTTGTAGGAGTAAAAGTTTTTTGTTTTGATTGAATTCGTCTCGTTTTTGGTCATTTTTACGTGTTTTTTTTTACAACTTTTGATGTCATTTCTAAAAGTGTAGCATTACACTTCACTATTTATAAGTATTAATTTATAAATCTCGTGTTTATAGAAATTATGACTTTATAAATATTTTGATAACCTGTGAGGTAAAATGGCATAGGTATTTACATTGGGGGCAAAACAACATATCTTTTTTCGATGAGGTTCATTTCGATGACGGCTCAAACTACGAAAGTGATCCTTAAAAGCAGCCACGAAAAAGGTGAATACAGGTACCGAAGACTCGTTACGATGAGAACTCAAATGTAGAAGATTTCCAGCTGCCTCATGATGACAGCGCGTGCATTTACTATGACGACGTGTTTTTCCGTTCCAAGCCCGATGAGTGCTGACTACGGTATAACAATTGTTCTCTTTGCTGCATGTGCTGTGATATACCTAAGAAGACCAAAAACTTCGTCTGTGAAATATGTACTCCATAATTTTCGTGTTTATTATGTGTGTCATTTTGTCCGCACTATGTGGACAAAATGAATTTTCTTAGAGGCTGCGATTAATTCAAGTTAAATTTTTAACATGGTTCCTATTTAATTACGCTTTAACATAGTTTAAAACGAGTGAACCAAAGATGATTAAAACTAAAGACCGATAGTGACTATGTTAATAAAAAATATATGATTAAAAACAAAACCGTATGTCATTTTGGACGTGAGAAATTCGTCCAAAATGACATACAGTTTTGTTTTTTGATCATATATTTTCTACATATTTCAAATTTAAGTCGCTTTTCGTGTCTTCCTGTGCAAAGCTTAGAACAATGCGGTCAGCATTGTTCTTCTATAATCCACAACAGTTTTTCATGCGGTTTAAGTCTATACACGGCTACACATCAAGCTAAACATTTCCAATATAAGCTGATCTCACATTGTATGGGATTTCCGTACAGTGAGAGATCAGCGTAAATTGAACATGTATAGTTTGATGTGTAGCCGTGTGTACATATATGTAATGTAAAATCCGTGCGGACCACGGCCTACTCCCTAAGCACGAAGTCCGTCGTTTCGGTCGAAGTAACGGGCGTTTCCAAGTCCGTATCACTTACCGACAGAAGATTAATTTGGAGCCCGAACTAAGAACAAATGCCAACACGATTTGACAGCTGTCCCCACTCCCGATATGTTATTGCCCGTCCAAAAAAGTTAGTTAATTAGCTGTAGGATTCACTAAGAAGTTTCGAATTACTTTCGGACGGGCCCGTATATTCGTTGACGGAGTTAGAGAGTAGGCCCCTGAGAGTAGGTTTGAGGCGGATCGCTATTCCACCTACTAATACTGCCCAATTATAAATGTGAAAGTTTGGATGTTTGTTACCCAATCACGCAAAAACGGCTAAACGGAATTTTATGACATTTAGCACAGGTAGATTATAACCTGGATATGATACTTTTTTATCCCGCTTTACATTACCGATTTTTAGTCTGGGAATTCATCAAATAACTTCTACTGCTCTGGGTGGAGCAGAAGGGCATGTCAGAATTTTAATGATTAAAACCCGTGTTCCCTCAGTTGCCTGTATGCTAGGGGCCGCGGTATCTCTTTCGAACAACCCGCACCCCTGGCAGGCATCGGCCCTTGCGGGCCCCATCAGTCGACTCGGGCTTGGTCCTTATCGGACAGCGAGCTACCCATTACTCGCCGTCCGCAAGCCCGCGCCTACGGTGGCCGAGAATCAGCCTGGTATTTCCGACGCCCAGGGCGTCTTCTGCGACAACTAGGGCCGTGAGGGCGCATGTACTGCCTCTCCCTCACGTGCACCGCCTCCCTCTTCGCGAGCATTAGTGCTTTGCAGAAGGTGGTGACGGCTACCCATGTACCTACTCTCGCTCCGTATCATGGCCAGGACCAGGGCCGGAAGCGAGAGATCGCCGCCGCCAATCGCCTCCACGAGGACACGGCGGCGCTCCGCTCAAGTAGGGAGACCTCCACCGTATGCTCCACCGTGTCCTCAGGGCGATTTTCGCAGTGGAAACACCCGGGCGTTTCCTCCCGCCTTATGCGAAACAGGAACCTCCCGAAACAGCCGTGTGCTGTAAGGGCCTGCATCAGGCGGAAGGCGAGGACGCCGTGCCACCTCTCAAGCCACTCCTCAAAGAGGGGACTTACCGCCGCTATCGTGGCGTGCCCATTGTATATTACCGTGGGATAATTTCCGACCTCCACACAGACGAAGTCGCTTGCAAACCCTTGTAATATTATAAATGTGAAAGTTTTGTATGACAAGTTTGGATATTTATTAGTCAATCACGCAAAAACGTACAACCGGGATAAAAATATCCTATGCAGGATAAAATTTTAACCAGTGCGCAAACTGTAACAATGAATTCAGCATATAATTCTAGACCAAAAACATCGTCTGTGAAACATGTATTCCATAATAGCGTAGCAACCTTTCGTCGGTTGCACAAAAAAAAATCAGCTGTTTCATAGAAACGTGATCAAAATTTATGGGACAACTGATTTTTTTATAACTGACAAAAAAATTCTATGCTAGCGGGTCTAGAATGATATGCTGAATTCATGGTTACAGTTTGCGCACTGCTTAAAATTTTATCCTGTATGTTAATATAGGATATTAACACAGTACGTTTGTGTGGGATGATTTTCGCCCTCCTCGTGGGCAAAGCCGCTGAAAAAAGCTAGTGGTTTAAAATAATACTAATAATATATGTAATTAAGTACTTACCTAAGTAAAGCCAACATCATCAGCCTACAGGTTCACTGGTCAACATAGGCCTCTCCAATAAGTACAATTTTACTTCGTTTTTTTATAACAGTTAACCTACAAAAAATAGTCGATTTCGGAATTTTATTCGCCCCCAACATGAAAATGTAGAAGCCCATTCATAAATAGGTACGTAAATCTGGCACAAGACTGCACAGCTAACGTTCACGTACTGGTACAAATACTGCTACATGAAGTACGGCGATCGCAACACGTTTCTCGCAAGTTTTGCTAGCCCTGTTAACATTGCAAGCGGATACGTATATATAGATATCCTCCTACCTACTATATCGATATGGACGTAAGGGCCCGGCTTCCACAGCATCCCACGGCTAAGCTATAAACGTGTACTGTGTTTGCTTTGTATGAAAACTAGCGACCGACCGTAGTCCGCACGGTTTTCACTACATGACAAAAACAAAACATCGAAAGTTCTTTACTATTAAGAAACAGAATCGTTTACTGAATGTTTTATAAAATTTATTTATTTTTCCAAAAAGTATGAAATCTACGTAGATTACAGTCACACTTCCGCTGTCACAGTCAAAATAAACCAAAATTGATTGTCTAGAGAGCGATCATATATGATAACCTCTTCACTCCGAACCCGCTACGCAATCAAATACTGTGATACAAATGAACCGAGGCAAACGTTTCCATGCACATCTTGCGTAGCAGTGAACCAAGATTATGTCTGGACTTTAAAAGAGACTGTGACCTCTGAGTTTGTTTCGGCCTTTCTTCTCAGAGTAGTCAGATAGGAAAGGCCGACCTCATCTAGTTAAAAAAAATATGATTGACGTATAAAACTGTTTGTACAAACCTACAGAAATAAAATCATTTATCATTTAGTGGACGGCCGACTGACTGGGTCCAGGCCAGGCATGTGTAACTTGGTATTGACGACATCCAAAGTTTTAAATAGAGTGTGTGCCACTTTATGAAGCATCACAGAGCGAATAAAAGCATGTAAGTAATAAGATTAGCTATTGGTTTACATAACATTGATCTTCTATTGTAACCTTATTAATCTTCACAACCGGAATTCAAGTAAAACAATTCTACTTGACTTCCGGTGAAATTGAAAGAAATTAAATAGATCATGGATTCAATTGAAAAATAAAAAAGTAATGAAAATAAATTAAAAGTAGGCAGTAAATCCGCCGTTAAAATGTATTTTGCCTTTTAATTGTATTATCCCCGGCCGTTAATCATGAATCCGCCATTTCAAAATTCGATTATGTCGTCATCGTGGTCACCGTTAGTCACAGGGGAACCGCTATAAACTTTGACCTGCGTGTTTTGATATTTGAAGCAACAAACTTTACCATATTCAGGATCAAAGGCAATAGGTTATAATTATGCATGTAATACTAACGAAGTTATGAAAGAATCTACATAATTTCCAGTTTTAATGTAACTGGGATGGTGTTTAGGTTATATTTAGGTCCATGCCGGACTAAAGTTAGTTTCCAGTTTCCATTAGAGTTGGTCCAGTAGTGTCCCTGAATGCTGCCCGTAGTCATCTCTCTTCATTTTGTACAACTTTTGTAATAGCCATTTAAATCAAGTGTTGTGGGTAGTTTATTTTAATTTGTATGAAACTGTTATTACATTCAGTATGCAAGCGGTTGTTTTGGGATTAAGGGAAGCAACAATTTTTTTTTTTATCGTAACCTAGTTTCTTTATATCATTGTAGTTATTATATTATGTGCGGCCTCGAGAACGTTTGGTGTAAGATATTTGAGTTGTGAACTTGAGACCCACGCTGGGCGCCAAAATTAAAGTGAATAATTATTTATTTATTTTGTTAGGGAAAACAAAATTTTGTATCTTATTAAAAATTATTGGAGGTGGGTAAATGTACAATCTACAACGTTTCCACAGATAACCTATCTAGGTTACAGATACAGTGAAAACATAATATTCAATTTACAGAAACACAAAGAAGAAGACAGGAAGAGAAAAATGGATGTAGGTACTTCTCTTAAAAGAAAACAAATAGTAGGAACTTGATATAATTATTACGAAAACAAACAAAGAGACGCTGTGCAAATGCAGACTATTCACTAAATATTTCCAAAATTGTTAGCGATATAAAGCAAACGTATCGAAATTCACAAAATGTTTGTTTTAAATTTTGGCTAGTCTATGGAAAGGCGCCCGTCCACCTGCGTTGGTACGACAAGGTGTCGTGACAAAAACTGGGTAAACGCTTTCCGTCGTATGACTATTCTGGGCACTCATACAAAATACACCGATAAATTTTAATGGTTGTTTTCCCGCGGCAGAACAACTTGCCATAAGAAGTACTTCTTTCGAAGCATAGAGTAAAATTAAAAATATAAAGATGTTTTTGTATTAAAATAGTAAAAAGAAAATGTTCATCAACTCGATATAACACTACTCAATAGTAACACTAGAGGTAACTTGTAGGTGCTACTCGAATCGCACGCGCCGCCGACAAAGGGAACAGAGATGCATAAATGTTAAAAGCAAAATAAACTCTTGCACGTGGTGATTTTGCACAATGATTAATCTGCCATTTTTTGTTTCTAATATTTTATTTGTTTATAATACGATTGTATTGCCAAGACAAAACCTTTTCGCTGCGGGAAAACAACCATTAAAATTTCACGGTGTATATTGACTAGTTCTGAGCAGGCAATCTTGTTGTGAAATAGACCATGAAGCAACTTAGCTTGAAGCAACGACATTAAGAGTTACACTATTATAAAATACATTTTTTTATAATTACTCAGTATTCAAATAGTCTCAAGAAGGGAAAGACAAGCCGTTTACTTTACAAACATGTTTTTTACGAAGAAAACGATGTTGCATAAGTTTTCCAGGTCTAACAGGTGGCTAGCTCAGTAAGCTCGGTTGGCGCGGAATGCAAATACAACAGCAAGATTTTTAAACATGAATCACTATTTTTTTTTCTATTTACGTAAAAGTCTGCCTCGTTGGCCTAAAGGTTGTAAGCGCTACTGCTGAGCATGAGGTCCTGGGTTCGATTCCCAGAGCGGGCAAAGTGTTATTGGGATTTTCTATTTGGAATTTCTCAGTAGCAGCCCGGACTCTGAGTTTGTGTTCGGTTGATGGCAATACTCAATAGGCTCACTCCCTCTTACATGGGACTTAAACTAGAATGTGGTTGTACTTTAGGTAGGTAAAACTCTACTCAACCCTTCGGGGAAACAAGGCGTGATGTTATGTTATGATACATCATTGAATCTATTACCTAATCTAGGCCCAATTTCACCAAACTCTGTTACCAACGACCTATCAAGATTTTTGACAGACTATATTTCACGATTCTGCGATCTAAAACACAAGTCGTAGATGTTTTCCAAAAAGCAGCCAACCTCAAATGGGTCTGGGCTCGCCACGTTTGCTGCATGTCGGATGCATTGTGGGCTAACACTACCATAACATGGGTCCCTGAAAACTTCCAACGGTATCGCGGAAAAACCAGGTGAAGATGGCGGGACGAATTTGACACTTACATGAGGGATTGGTCCATATTGGCCCAAGATCGAGTTGAAGTTAGGGACGCCCCCTGTCCTTTTTACATTTTTTTTGCCCTACAGTGGGACAATACAGACTGAGTTTATTTATTGTTATATTTCATATTTCAGTCAGTATTTTAAGAAGTTTACGGGACATTTATTAACTAAGTAATCGAGTTTGGTGGAATCCGCGCTCACTCTGAAATCCATAACCAATGGAGTAGGGATTATAAACTCCTGATAACACGATAATAATGAAAAGTAGCCGTGAGTTCGTTCCCTTAGGCGTGAAATCTTCCCAACTTCACAAGTAATTTTGAACTTATTTTAATGAAACAAAGCCTATAACATGACTTCATTTTAACAAAGAAAACACAAACTTTATACAGGAGATTTTGTTGATGTAAAAGGAGATTACAAGATTTCTTCCTGCGCCCACGTTTCCATACGGGAGAAAAGTTTGTTTTTCTGGGTTTTAAATTTTCTTTCTAAAAGTTTTCTTAGAAACGCTGCAAAGCATTTTATAATTTTTTGTTAGGTAAAATAAATAAGAGTTGAGTTTATCCTTGCCAATAGTTTTGTAATATTTCATAGATGCCAAAAAAAAGAAACAGTGTTTTGAATTAGATTTCTTTTACAGTATAAGATTAATGACTGTAATCTAGGTTTTTAAGCAATTAACAGTGTCTGGTGTTTTTAAAGCACAAACAACCTAAACCTACTTTCTTCAAAAGGCTTTGAACGTCCAAATTAACCTAACTGTAAGTAAAGTAAACACTTAATACTTTTACCTTTATTTCGTGGAATCTATAGAGACTAAACCGCAAACGAACAAAGAGATTTAATATTTATGAAGCCTTTGGCCTTCACTTAGAAGTGAATTGCTGTGGGTTAACAGAACCGTAACTATGTCGACTGAAAGACAAGCAATTAAACCCGTGACCCTGTTCAAAAAAACAAAAATCACGTGTTGATTGAGTTAATTGAGTAGCACAAAGTTGCGCAACTTGTTTTTGTATTGTGAAAACATGTTGCTGGCTATACCTATGCGATAGTTTTTTTTTTGGGTGGGAAATCACCAAATAACTTGTCAGACTTTTACTGACTAAAACCCACCCGTGTTCCCTCAGTTGCCTGTGTGCCAGGGGCCGCGGTATCTCTTTCGAACAACCCGCACCCCTGGCAGGCATCGGCCCTTGCGGGCCCCACCAGTTGGTGCTGACGTCTCTTTGAGGCGCGCGTGGAACACAACGCGTCGTCAACCCGGGCTTGGTCCTTACCTATGCGATAGTTTAATGTTCATAGTAAACAAAAGTTGTGCAACATTATTGCCTGCAACATATCTCAACGACACGGGAAACAATGTTGCGCACCAGTTTATCAACTTAAAAAAAATGATCTTACTAGTTTTTACTACCGGCTTCGCCAGCGTAGAGCGTTAGATATTGGAAATTATCCCACGAGCTTACCACCGCGATATAGTTATATATATTCTATGTGTTAAAACAGATTACAAACTATCTGTCTGCCAAATTTCATCCGAATCCGTTCAGCTTTTAGGCGTTATTGAGTAATAAACATCTAAATATCCGAAAATCCAAACTTACAGTTAATTTTAGTAGGAGTTTATAAATATGTACCTAGGTATACAAATTCCAGCGTGTTTCAAAAGTATATAATTCCAACATAATAAATAACTCGTACGTATTGTTCAGTGTTTATACTAAGGATTTATGTAACCAAACCGCAATCGTGTTGTTTGCACACGTGTTTCGTCTGCTGTTTTAGATTAAGCACATTGGGAACGGTGTGAACGTAGATGCGATGTGAGATGTGTTCGCGTCCTAAAGAGGTTTTGCTGCAGTGTTAATGTTAGGTGTTAATTTCAGAGCAGTCATAAGTTTGTTGGGGGACTACACTGAATACTTCTTTATTTAAAAAGGTCGTTGACCTTATGAATGCCACTGATGTCGCAGACAATGTGGTCTCACTAGTGGGCTCAAACAATACTAAGACAAAGAAGGAGAGTACCTACCAATCAATCAATCTGCCTTGATTTCCCAACTATGTTGGGGTCGGCTTCCAGTCTAACCGGATGCAGCTCAATACCAGTACTTAAAATAGAGCGACTGCCTATCTGACCTCCACAACCCAGTTACTAGGTAACCCTTTGGTAAGACAGGCATTAGACTTTCGGGCTTGTGACGACCCGTATCGATTTTCAAAGATCCACGAATGACACTCGGGAACAACGGCTTAACGTGCTTTCGTGGCACGGAGGGGTCTTGGTATTTAAAGATGGTCACCCATCCACAGACAAACCGCGGCAAGCGTAGCTTAACCTCATCAATCGACCGGTGCTGTTGTTCTTACTTGGCCACAAGTAGAACAAGAGGGTTGTTCATAATGTTTGGTAATGCTTTTTAGTACTTATTTAAAAATTACAGTGATCAAAGCGTCATTTAAATTCACACTCTCCTCTACATTATATTTAACTGTGTGTATACTACTCACTTTGTCAATGTACGTCATAGGAAGTGTAGTAACTATTCAACTTAGTTATTCTAATACCGAGAAACTTAAATAAAATATGGACAATCACACAGTATTTATTAGGTAATCTTTGCTGACTAACTTCAGTGGTTTTTCAACCGTCAGTGTTAGTGGCTGACCAGGTGCTTACGGTCAGGTAGGCATTCAAGGAATAGCGTGTTAGGTTAAAGGTCGGATTAGTCATTAATTAATCACTCATAGGTACCTGCTTATGTAGATACCTATGCTTTAGTTAGTAATTAATTCATGGCAATTTGTTAGTTGTGGTTGGAGAGGAAAATAAAAGTTTCAGGTTCATTGACGCAATTAAATCTAAAGGAGGTTAAACTTAACGATTAAGTGACGACCTCTTATGTGGTTGTGGTGTTATAAGTGTACAATACTAATTGCGAGGACGAGGATAATATCGTACTATCCTTCTAATATTATAAATGTGAAAGTTTGTATGTATTTTAGATGTAATGCTGGGGCCACACTACGGTCAATGTCAATGCCCAACATCGCGATAAACAACGCGGTAAACATTCCAATAATTAAACCGATAAAATCAGTGGCCACACTTGACCGCCACCCGAGTTATCACCTAACGTCAAATGGCAATGTGAATGTCATTGTAAAATTGATGATATGATTTGGATAAAAAGGAAATTTGGCACACAGATAGTGGATTAACACATAGGATACTTTTATTCCGGTAGTACGTTCCCGTGGAATAACTTCCGACCTCCACACGGGCGAAGCTGCTGGCAAAAGCTAGTAGATTAGCTATAAATTATTAAAAAACTCGCGTACTTTAATTTAATCTTACACCAACTTGCAAGAGATGCTCCAAGAATTCCTTTATAGCACAACAGCAACCTTGTCAAAGTGTGCAATTTATTTCGACACTCAATGTATTGATAGCAGGACTTGCAATACTAGTATGGCATCCCCAGACTTGCAGCAATAGAACATTTTAGCGCGTCGATAAACAACTCCAGCGAAGATCGAAACGAGTTATTTATTTGCATCCACTTCGAACTACGGTTGGTATTTTTTGGTATTTATAACGTATTGCCAAACCTTTATAGTTTAGGTGTTTGGGACAAATACTTTAATAAACCCACTTATAGAAAATTAAGATCATCTAGGGGTGTGTGATGCAAATATATGAGCAAAAAAAAATTTGTAAATACATAAAAAAATATATAATAATAAGGAAAGCCCTAAAGAATGGCTTAAGATTCGAGAATTTCAAAATTAGTAATTTTGTATGGGAATGGCGTTCGTGGCGGACTTGGCGTTTTTAAAGGATGGCGTTGGTGGTGGACCTATAGTCTAAGTGACGTGCTAAACAATACAAAACTGGAATTTCTTCGGTGTGGTTTTCTATTTGTTGGTTTTCAAATCATCGCTCCGATTAACGACTAACATGCGAGTGTTTTTGCAACAAGATCAAAGTTATTGGACATTGGTAATGGGAAAGTCACAACTGACACCTCCACCAGATTACCACATTACCCATAGATTTTTGTCAGTTGACAAAATCGAAGAAGGAGCTCATCCAGCATATATATGTATATCATAATTGGCTTAACGAACAAGCAATATAGGCGGCGAAAAACGAAGATGTCGATGATTTATGGCGATCATTCAATAGTAGATTGTATCATAAGGGATCAAAATAATATTTTTATGGCGAGGGCGTTTTTTAAATCCAGAGCGAAGTGAGGGATTCTTTAGTAGAATCCTGAACGTAGCGAGGGATTCAAAGTACGTTGCCTGAGCCAAAAATATATTTTGCGTCCGAGTGATACACTCTACTTTTCATCACCCTCTATGAGAAAATAAAAGGCGCCTCATATTTTATTGTAATATTATTATTTAATAAAGTAATAACTAAATTGAAATTAAATAGTATCTAATAATAAAACAACTAAAAAGTTATATTTACATTTGAGAAATTATGGCAATTATGAAAATTTATTGCTACAGTTTTATTAGGAATAGAGATTGTTGTAGATTTTATATTCGGCGTGTTTGAAATAATGTCCGAATCTGGCTCATTTTGAGGAAAATGTGACGGTGAATCTCGTTGTTTGGATGTAGATGGGCGCGGCGACAGTGCCATGGATGGATTAACTGAAGGTTGCAATTTAATGTTTTCCACGATGCGTTCACATGTTTTCGCCTTGTTCTCAATGGAATCCTCTATATACCCCTCTGCTACAGCACTCGACTTCCATCTTCCATGTCGCTTGTGAACAGTTAAGTCCGCTCCAGAATCTGCCAAAAGGGTAGCAGAAGTACGACGAAACAATGTCCTGTATACAGTTTGATATCTGGTAACTTCAAATAAGTAGCAATTTCTTGTGGCATGTTAGAAATTTTATTGTTTCCCATAACTTGTTTGAAGCACTTGTCATTTTGATAACGGATGTAAAACCGAATGGTCTTCATATCAGCAGGACGCAGGTCCAGGTATTTCTGTACAATAGTTTTGTATTCTCCTCGGATTACGAAGGGTCGGTCAATTTTTGTTTTTGTGTCCGTCAGCTTTACTAACAGTAAATCATCCGAGTGATTTTCGACATCATCAACAGTTATTTTTAAAAGATCATTGCCACGACAAGCTCCATGTACTTCGAAAATTAAAGCCACCTGTAACAAAACCGCATGTGAATATGACAATTATCTATCGAAATACAGGTTACAATTAAATGAGCATTTTAAAACACTATGGTTATACATTACTAATCCACCATATACATAGTTACTTACTATTACGGCAAGAAAGACTTTGTGGGTCCTTATTAATGAAAGTCTCCACGTTTTTGACTGAGAACACTTTGGATTTTTTAGGTTTAAATCCATCAGACATCCTCTTCAGATACGCTATTAATTTCGAATGTGTCCAGTTTCACGTCGTTATTAGAACTGACTGTTGATTTTAGCATTGAGTAGGTAGTCCAAAGAGTGGAAGGTTGTTTAGTTTTGGCTAAGTACTGGAAGTAGGCCAAAAACACAGATTCTGAAAAAATCTTGGCGCCTTTGCATTTCTCCATTCAATCAAATTACCATAGGCTTTCATATATTTCTCTCGCAATTTTGCAGGTAATAGATTATCCATCACATTTCTTGCGTCAGTTCTAATACTTTCAGGAGTTAATTCTATACCTTCACTGTCACTTGAAGAATTCATTTTTCAAAACAAAACTATGAATTTCTACCAATCCGTGAAAATTGACGAAAACGCGGGCTGTAGTTCGCACGTTTTTAAATTGATTTCTTTTTTTATTCAGCTGGCGGCGCGACTTTGGGCCGTCCTAGTCTTTATTCAAACAATATTTACGTTCGATTTCTTTGGCGCTGAAACACTAAGATGTCCCAAATTCAAAAAGTGCGTGGCAAAGATAATTGCCGCGCACTTATAAAGAGGATTAAAAACTCATTACTGCCCGCTAAAAGCTTCTAATAGAAAACACCACCTTTGGGTGCACTTAAAGGCGAACCAAGTCGTCCTTTTCGAATAGATGGAATGAAAAATTCCATTCCGGAGACAGTTGTATTCCTTGAAATCAGTCGACACAGTTATTGTGAACCAGGATGAGGTAGTCAACTATCCCACATAATTTTTGAATTCGCTGGAATCACCTGGTCTACCACCTCATCATTTACAATAAGCAACCTCGACTATGCAATGGAATGGGACTGGCTCTGAAACGTCACCGAAGCAACGATCATCAAGGGAAAATACAAAGGAGCGGATGTTTAGATTCCGCGTATCTCGATGATTCCAACGGACTTGCTATTCGATTTTATTTTCTATAATTGCCCGTGCGTCTAGCCTTTGCCATGACCAAACACAAATCACAAGGCCAGTCGTTGGAAGTTTGCGGAATTAGCTTGGGTTTCTGCGCTTCGCGCAAAGACAACTATATGTCGCGTGATCGCGTGTCGGAAAGCCAACATCTTGGTATATTTACGCACCGGAAAAAAAAAAAACAACCTAGTTTTTCAGAAAGCTTTACATTGAATAGCTGTATTAATCTTTCATGTTTTTAAAAGACATTGAATTAATTCGAATTACAAGCAAATTTTATTTAATAACCTTAGGAAAAAACCGTACACCATGCAGTCAGTATTATTGATCTCAATGGATTGGAGCTGGAAGGTAGATTAGGATTGACAAATCGCCTATCAAAAGTTACGGATCTAGTAGGGTACGAGTTAGGGTCAGAATGTTCATACATTGAAAGATTTGAAAGAGAAATACAAATCTTTGTTACCCAATGTCACCGAAACACTGATTTTTTGTAAGGCTGCAAACCTGGTTTTACACTACTGGTAGAAGTGTAAAACCAGGTTTGCAGCTTCGAAAGAAGGTGCATCCTACGTATTATACTAATATATTTGTTTTTCTGTTTTGTATAATTTACTTTATAAATTTTATAAAGTTACTCTATAAATTTATGCCATCATGTTTATGTGGCTAGCCTAATACTCCACTTTTAAGGCTCCTTCAAACAGGCGCGACGCGACAGCGCGACTCGACACTTGTAGACCAATTTCCATTAAGTTTTCATAGAAATTGTTCTACGAGTGTCGCGACGCGACCGTCGCGTCGCGCTAGTCTGCATGAGCCTTTATTGATTCATCTGCAAGGTTATCTTGTACACTGCCATTAGAAAAGTTATTAATAGCACATATTTTGTAGGCAAAGTCTCGAGCTACTACCTACTACAGTACAAGGTTTCTTATAATGTAAACAAAACGGAGTTTTTTCATTTGTTTTTGCTGTTTTCCTTATGCTATTTTCGTGTAAAAGGTTACTTAAAAACATTGTTTGTTTTTCATTTGCAAACTTCGGCTTTGTTCTGCAGATTTTAGCAGCGAACTATATTTTGTTCGTTCGTTGCGTCAATGGTAGAATCCGGTTTTTCAAATTTAGATAGTGAAAACTTTGATATTTAAGATTGAAAAAAACCATGGAATAATACAGAGAGTGCTGGTAAATGGAGAGCACTAGTGGTTCAGGGATAAACATCAAGGGAACCGGAAGCGGACTTTTCTCCGAACTTGTTCTTGGCGTAACACTGGTACGTTCCCACGTCCGTGTACGACACGTCGCGGATCACCAGGTCGCCGTCCGGAGTTATATTGTATCCAGGTGAAACAATATTAAATTATTAATAAGAGTCCAGTCCGGTCTTGCCAAGAGGAATCATAACATAACATAACATCACGCCTGAAATCCCCAAAGGGTTAAGCAGAGGTGCACCATAGTAACACCCATAATCCGCCAGTTATGTTTCACTCCCATGTAATAGGGGGCGAGTCTATCGCCACCAACCGGGTACAAATCCAGACTACGGCGCTTTATAAATAAATATCAAGTAGGTACTAACTACTACGTATGCATACGTCGAACACTCATTCTACTAATTAAAGTACCGACCCAACTCGTTTGGGTAGGCACTGAAATAAAAATGAAAATTTGTCACAATATTAATTGAAAATGTAATTGGTTGTAGAGTGTAGCTCCAGCTGAATATGGCTGCAATGTTCTGAGCATTAAAAACACATGAAAAAATTATGTACCTGCCTCCATTAAGTTATTAAGAGCAGTGGTGGCCAAGTTACTGATGTTCCAACAAAAATTCAATCGGAAATAACAAACAGTAATTATAAAATTAAATACAAAAAATACTTTGATTCTCTTATCATCCTGTTTAAATTTCATTCAAAGTAATTAGCATCGACGGAATGCCTGACCCGCGCTGCTTTCGTTTTTGAACTATTTTAGTTATTACTTACAAACTACCTTACAATGTTTTATTTTAATTTTTATGAACTATGTGTTAACCATTAATTAATAATATATAATGATTATTCTGTAAGTATTAGTTTTAAGATTGCTGATAAGTGTTTCAACATCCGGACGAACCTATTGAGGTTTTTGTGATGTTTCTGTTTATATTTTGCTTTTCCTTTATAGACATAAAAAAGTGGTAATGGGAGCAACTTACGAGTTGTAAGTCGTAGGTCAGACCCAGACAGGTGCTTTACTTTGTGTGAAATATTTCATCACCACGGCTCTCAAAACGGTGAAGGTAAACATCCTGAGGAAACCGACATGTCCTACAACCAAAAAAATTCGAAGGGATGTGACATCTACCAACCCGCACTGGGCCCGCGTGGATTAAGGCTTCTTCAAACAGCCGCGACGCGACAGCTCGACGCGACACTTGTAGAACAATTTCCAATAAGTTTTCATAGGAATTGTTCTACGAGTGTCGCGACGCGACCGTCGCGTCGCGCTAGTCTGCACGAGCCTTTACGGTCCATTCCTTTATCCATTGTTTCACTATTTTTTTTTTATTATTGTTTTTTAATGTTCTTTTATTATTATGAAATTTTTAAATAGTTTGACTAGGAGTGACATTATAAATTTTATGATTGTACTAATTATTTGCATGCCATTAAATTTGGCAAACGTGATGATCTGTTTTATTTTACTATTAACATCTCTTGCATGCTGACAATTTGTGTTGTATATCTTGTACTCATGTTTGGGCAAACAAATTATTATCTTATCTTATCATATTCCCTCTCACTGAGAGGAGGCCTGTGGCCCAACAGTGGGAACATTATAGGCTGATTATGCTATTTATGCTCCATTCGTTTTATTTAATTCCGAATTTCTACATAAAATTCAACCCCATTTGTATATTACAGAGTAAAATCGGTTGCTATGTAGGCTCACTCGTGTGCCTATGTACAATAATTTCGCCGTATGAGTTCCAGCCACAGCGCGCTGTCAGTTCGTGGGCAAGTTAAAAGCCGCTAATCCATTTTCCTTTTATACCCACTCTTCCCCACTATGGAAAATGCACCAAAATGTTTCACGCCAGAAAAAATTTGAAGGAAGCTGCGGTTTGGTAATTTTTACAATTCTGTAGATTTTTGAGGTTTTTGTTTTCAAATTTTGATGGTTTATGTGTTTTCGATTTTAAAAGGATAGGTATATTATGAATGACTTATGTTATCAAAGTTAAGTTACTTCTAAGTATTTCTTGAATTCCCATTCTAATATCTATTTTTTTTAGTCTGGGTATTCATCAAATAACTTCTCCCGCTCTGGCTAGAGCAGGAGGGCGTGTCAGACGTTTACTGACTAAAACCCACCCGAGTTCCCTCAGTTGCCTGTGTGTCAGGAGCCACGGTATCTCTTGCGAAAAACCCGCAACCCTGGCAGGCATCGGCCCTTGCGGGCCCCTTCAGTTGGTTCTGACATCTCTTTGAGGCGCGCGTGGAATACAACGCGCCGTCGACCCGGCTTGGTCCTTACCGGACAGCGAGCATTAGTAGCTCGCTGTCCGGTAAGGACCAGGCCGGGAATCTCAGGCTGACGCCGACGCCCAGGGCGTCTCCTGCGATATCGCTGTTGGTTTTACATTTGGATCGCAGGGTGTGGCTTATATTTTATAACAGGTTTCAACATTTCTTTTTAAAAAAAGACAGAAAGTCAATGAGAACAATGTTTAAAATTAATTATATAAATAAAAAGTTCGTAACAGACGTCTATAGCAATTATGACACACCCATTCAAAGCTTTTAGGAAGCGTGTAAAATGCTTCATAAACCATTAAGGTTACAATTAATTATAATTATTATTTATTTTGTAGGAATGTATACATTAATCCTACTAATAATATTATAAATGTAGAAGTTTGTATGTTTAGATGTTTGGATGTTTGTTAATCAATCACATTTGGCACCACACAGAGAGTTTATAACCTAGATTAACACATATGATATTTATCATCCCGGTTGTACGTTTCCGAAGGATAATTTTCGAACCCCACGAAGGCGAAGCCGCTGGCAAAAGCTAGTTATACATACAAGCAAGTGTTATCTAGCTTTTTAAATATTCAAGATCTTCCCACCTTTCGATTTCCCACCACAATATCCCTAAGCGAAAATATCAAATCGATCATCTAGAAAAATGGTATAAAATAAAACTTAAAAATCCATTATTAAAGGTTGTTATATTCACCGATGCGATCCACTTACGATAAAACAAAGATGGAGACAGAGGCGGGAGCCAATGTAGAGAGCATTTATTATTCAGATCGCCTGTTCATATTTCATGATCTTTCTCAGTTATAACTTTAAATGAGTGAATGATACGAGCAGTAGGTAAAGGCAAGCGCACAACACGCGAAGCTGGGAACAAAATAGTTGCTCGAAGAACAAGATAGCGATGAAGGAATGGTTATCTCAGAAATCAGAACGGTTTGGGGCAAGAAATAGATCAGCGTAACGTTAGAGTTCTATTCTATACGGAACTAACTCTAACATGTGCATTTTAGGGTTAGTTGGTGCATTTGCACCAACTAACCCTAAATACCTAACCTATTTAGGTAGCGAGCAAAGCAACTTCTAGATATTCAATATTATTTTAATCAAGTTTTCAATCGACTTCCGTTCTCTAACCGTAGGCGGTATTTACAGCACCGAAAGTCAGTTGCACAAAGTCTCAAATAATAAAATAAAATATTTAAAGAATAATCTGCAACCTTACATATAATTATGTATATGAGGCATTTGCGCGGGCTTCATTCGAACCAAAGATGCTCCTTCAATGAGGGAAATATTTCAAAATTGGTTACAGTAACAGTTAAAACAGCCCGACTAAATAACTGTGACCCACAACATGGAAGTTTGTCGTAGTTACTTGGCTATTTAGTAATATACTAGCTTTTGCCAGCGGCTTCGCCCGCGTGGAGGTCAGAAATTATCCCTGCGGGAACGTACTACCGAGATAAAAAATACCCTATGTGTTGTTCCAGGTTATAAAATATCTGTGTGCCAAATTTCATCCAAATCCGTACAGCCGTTTTTGCGTGATTGATTAACAAGCATTCAAACATACTAATTTTCACATTTATAATACATATCCAAAGTAATATACAAACACATGAAAATAAAATGAAAAATAATCCGTTTATAGCGATGTTATGTTATAGATCGATCAAAAAAATCACCTAACACCACGTGTAGTTGAAAGAGAAATTTCGAATTCGAACGTGGCGCCATCTATGAGAAGTCCATAATAGACAGTCCGACAGTTTTCTGTAAAAAATTGGATTTGAGGCGCCATCTGTTTGAGACTTATGAAACTTATGATTAATTACAACAATCAACATTGTTAATCATTTCATTGATTATTATATTAAGATTAAGGCAAAAAAGAACTATCCTATCTCTCAAGTTGGAACAAATTACATATAAATGCCAATTTTCATCAAAATCGGTTGACTTGGTGAAGAGTTCACTGGGAACATACATCATGACACTAGATTTTTATATAATAAGATAGGATACCAAAATGGAAAATATTGAAGGCTCAAAAAAAGACAGTATTAGTGCGTCCATTAATATTTTTTAGGAATCCTAATAGGAATTATTTTGGGGTTCTATTAAATACATGCCCTTCAATAATTCAATTGAAGCTACAAATATCGTTAAGAAAAGTTGCCACTAGCATCACCGAGACGCATTATTGTATTATTTTTGTACAGTACGTAATATTTAATCAGGCGTAAAAGTAGAAGTTTTGCCTATTACTGAAGTGTGAATAAAAAGATTAAGGCTTGAATAGGCTCGAATTAATCCATTTGGAATAAGTCCAGGAAACTCGGGAAACTAGATGGAGGATTACGAATGTACCAATGTGTTTGTTAGTAGATTTGTGTGCTACAGTAGGTATTGATAATGGTTTAGTTTCACTTTAGTGCCTTAACTTATCGATAGCCGATAAAGCTTTATCTTTATAAATCAGTACACATTCATATAAGCATGCCTAATTTTAAGGTAACACTGTAATTTTACAATGTATTCATAGCAATGTTAATGTAAGCTTCAGTTAATATATTTTCGGGCCCATAGCAACCCACGCAAAGCTTTTTAAGTAGGTAGCTTAATAAAGTATTAATGTTCCCCCATATTTGTAAAACAGTGTCGTCGTGTGCAGCGTGCCAACTAATATCGTATGGTACAAGATCAGTAAACGAAGATGTACACTCTCGTGTAACTTTTCATTACGCGCACCGCACCGCTCACACAAACTCCGAATTTATAGCGGACTTTCCACCTCCATTTTCTTTGTACTTTCCCTTTGTTCGACTAGTTTAATTTTCCATTGTTGCTATTTACTAACTGTGAATTCCAATGTACAGTCCAAACAAAATGATTCATGAACAGAGATGCGCTCCAAAGCTTTTTCAATGTTCATACAGCGTCAGCAAGCTCCTATCTCATTCCGTGATATCGTGGTTGCATTAGAAGATTGCTCTTTCATCTAATACGGGATGCGCTTTTATCGTTCATGTATATTTCACTTCCTCCGCATAATGAAAGTTCTACGTGATCAGAATTCGTCGGATCGTTTGACTTCATGGGGATCACCTAATTGCTGGTAATTGTAAATCTTGTGGGGGCGCCGCCACTTACGAGTGTCAATAGATCACGCGGAATATGCGTGGGGGTTGTGTTGATGGGGGCGCGTGCGTTACCAACGACTCAAATTAATTCAAAGCGGTTGTGAATAGCCACAAAAATGATAAATTAGTACACGCGACACGTCCGCGCCATCCCGCCGTCTCGTCTGAACAAAACGCCGCAATGGTCCTAATTGCAGTAATTATGAAACTCTTCGCTCGTTGATGAAAGTAATTTTTCTGTAGCGACTACCAATTAGGCGTTACCAATTAGTGCGAAGAGGCGCAATTTGTAACATGAACCCAAATTATGAGGGAAAATATTTGCTTGCAATGGTTGATGTGGGGTCTGCAAGATTTTCTTTCACATTTGCATTGTGTTTCAACGCCACAATCTCGCTAATGCAATAACTTTAATTTACTATCATCACCAGAGATGTTAAACCAAACTCGTTTGGTTCACCACAAACAAAAAGGTTCTTCAATAAAACGTTGTTAAAACTCAAAAACATAGAAGTTCTATTTTGTTAGGGTTGGTCAACATGAAAAAGGTAATATTGTTTATAGAAACATTTAGATCCCTGTAACTTTTGGATTCGGAACTCATTTAGTATTCTCTAGTTCAGCTTTGTATAAAGTAGGCATCGCGATTGTTTGTGCTCAGTAAATATTGTTGGATCTTGTTTGCAACAAAGAGTAATTACAATAATAAAACTTAGTTATATTATACCAACCTCGGCGAGTTTACTTATTGTTTAGTTAGAAATTTGGTTAATCTGTTGTAGATTAGATGAAAAGCTGAAATATTTAAAATAATCTAGAAGCAATGAAAAAAATTGTATAACTAGCTTTTGCCCGCGGCTTCGCTCGCGTGGAGGTCGGAAAGTATCCCACGAGAACGTGGAACATGGACAAAAACTATCCTATGTGTTAATGCAGGTTATCTAAGACCTTTAAACGAGCAATTCTTGTATATATGTATATATACCTGGGGGATCTAGAATGATATGGTGAATTCTTGGTTACAGTTAGCGCACTGGATAAAAACTTACACTGTGTATAAAATCTGAATCTCGGAAACGGCTCCAACGATTTTAATGAAATTTTGTATGCTCTAGTTTGTATGTCTGTCTTCTAACTAGGTTTCATTTTCAGAAAACGAAAAAAAAATACCGAGCCAAGCTCGGTCATCCCGATACGAAATTTAGTATGTAGGGGGTTTCGGGGGCGATAAATCGATCTAGCTAGGTTTCATTTTTAGAAAACGTCAAACAAAAAAAAAAATCGAGCAAAGCTCGGTCACTCAGTTTTTAAACTATCTGTGTGCCAAATTTCATATAAAACTGTTTGTTCGTTTTGGTGTGATGGAGTAACAAACATCCAAACATGTAAATATCCAAGCATCTAAACATACAAACTTTCACATTTATAATATAATTAAGTAGGATAGGATTAGTGGGATGGGATTTAAAAAGTGTCAAAAACATATACTTACCTAAAACTCTCATGACGATTGAATATCATAATACCATATTATAAGAGATAAGATAAAGAAACCACAGTACACACACTTGAAAAATACTCTTTAAATAAATTGTGTAATGTAAGGCATAGGTCCTACATAATTCAGCAAAACATGTAAGTATATTAATAACCAAGCAATCAAGCAATAGTTCACTTGCTTAACATAATTGAATATATTAAATCACAGGTCTCTATCTAGAATCTAGACTGCATTAATTTCGCCGGCGGCCCGAAGACTGCCTGAATTAAGTCAGGGGTAATAAATCTTTTTGAGTCACGTATTCTATCTCATGAAATGCACTTCCAAGCTATTAAGTGCGCGATTGAGAACTCTAAACTAGCTAGTTTTAGCTTGTTAATTTGAAATGCGGTGCGACTACACTAGATTTTCTTGTGTGAATAAATCTAGGTAAACAAAAGCTTTTCCAACGTCGTTTAATTAAATTAGAGCTAATGACTTCATTTTATGTTAGTTTTAGGAATAATTGCTTTGAAGATTGCCTTCTTAGTAGTTGCTTTAAAGGAAAAGAACGCAATTATTACATAGTATTATTCGAAGCTGTTTTTGCTATGAGGTTAAATTATTTATAAATTGGGCTAAGGTTTTTCCAAAACAGGCAACTTTACGATTAAATATATACCTACAACGTATTGCTCAAGTAGAATGTATATTTTTATGAAAGGAATGTTCTTATATTCTTAACTTAGAATTCAGAGTAATAACAAAATATGTATAACTGACATAATTATTATTAAAGAGGCACAGGTAGGTCTTCGGCGGTAAGTCCCCTCTTTGAGGAGTGGCTTGAGAGGCGGCATGGCGTCCTCACCTTCCGCCTGACACAGGTCCTCACCGGAGACGGCTGTTTCGGGAGGTTCCTGTTTCGCATAAGGCGGAAGGAAACGCCCGGGTGTTTCCATTGCGAAGATCGCCCTGAGGGAACACGGGTGGGTTTTAGTCAGTAAAAGTCTGACACGCCCTCCTGCTCCACCCAGAGCGGGAGAAGTCATTTGATGATTTCCCAACCAAAAAAAAAAAGAAAAAAAAGGTAGGTCTTAAATTAAAATGTAGGCACGCGTAATAAAAATGACTGAAACATTAAAACAAAAGAATATTTTGTTAAGCTCGCATAAATAAAACATGTGTTCACATACAAAGCACATGCCGTGCATAGTTAGTAGGTAGGTACCTACCTACGTAACTTATGCTTGCATGTCGCACTCACTACCATCCATCCCAACACACACATTACTCGACCTGACGGCCCGTCCGCATTGTAAAGACAGTCTTATCTAACATTGATTCATAGGATATTCAGCCTTTCAGTTCATGTCCGAACTAGAGCGGCGGACATGGCCGAACAAAACCGAACATCTGGACAATGAATATTCATGGAGCCTCTCAATAATCGTGTTTCTGATCGTTCAGCTAAACAAGCTCTCCGTTTCTGTTATCGACATCATCGATAGTTGTTTCAGTTTCAATTTCTCTAGTACCTCATAGTTACTTAGAGAGAATCATACGTAACATTATAAATGTGAAAGTACGGATGTTAGTGAGTTTGGATGTTTGTTTATCAATTTAATTTAATCATATCTCATCAAATCACATCAAAAACTTAAAAACAAATAAAACTGAAGTACCAGTTGCAATGTCAATAAAACAACCGACTTCCGAAAAAACACTACAAAGTGAAAAATAACTTTATTTTCGGAAGGCAGTGACTTTGGATATGTATTTTAATTTTTTGTCACCGCCTTCCGAAATTAAAGTTATTTTTCACTTTGTAGTGTTTTTTCGGAAGTCGGTTGTTTTTTTTTTTTTGGAAAATGTTTTTATTTTTCACTATTTAGTTATAATACCTACCCCACTAATTCGAAATTTCATAATCTTTGGGGTCTAAACAATGTATATTTATGCGATAGCAGCAATCGCGGTTTATTTACTGTTATTTTTTGAAGAGTTCCGTTATCTATCTCCGAAACGCATCATCAGATCTATATGAAATTAAAATGGGACCCACCCACAAAAAAAAAAACCTAACCCGAAGCTAAATTATTAGAAAAGTGTGTATAATCGGGTTTCGGTTTTTATAATGGGGATTCGGGTAAAGGTTTATTACTGAAAAAGAAATTGTCTATCATTGGAGAATCAATCAGTATTTTAGACGATCAGCCATATATTTCCCTTAATTTAATAGTTAAACCATCACGTCTACGCCGTTACGCCGTCGCCGCCATTTACGGCTGAATGGGTTTGTATGTTTTGGACACGGGTAGACCATGTTTCCTTTAGGTCTTAAGACTTTTATCCGAGATGCGATCCCCTGATATCATTATAAAATCTGACCTCCATGCGGGCGGAGCCGAGGGCAAAAATAAGTGTCGACAGGACATTGTTATTAGAAACTCAGGCATGTGACACGTGCCGGAAACATGAATCGACAAGAGGTGCGATCATGCGATGTCTTATTTTTCCCTATCTTTGTGAAAAGATGTCTGACTTTTAATTTTCGTTCTTCGTAAAACGATTTTTACAGACTTTGTTGTTTCACCTGATTCGACGGTCATAGTGCCGGACAGAGAACACGAACGAGAGAACGAGAGCACGGTGCGCGGTCAGATGGTCTCCTTCAGTAGCCCACGGCGTTCTCATTGATGGATCGTGTCCATCTCATGCGCTGCACACTTCTACCTGGAACTGGGACGCTTTCAGAGGCCGGTGGGCCTCGAGGTCGTAAGTAGTCCGGCGGCCGGCTTTTCATAGTAATTACTGAATTTTCATAGTAGTTTATAAAACTGTTACATGTCAAGTTTTGAGCAGTTTCATACATTAGTGTATCAGATAAATGGAGAAATGAAAAGAAAGAAATGTTATGAGAGTAGATAAAATAAACAAAAACGAGTCAAGAAATCTGAAATTCTTCACGTGATCGGAGGGCTGGCTTGTTCTTTGGCCAAAGGATAGCATTGCCATTCCACGTGCTGCCAGTCTTTTGGGCACATTTCCGGATGACAGCGATGTGGAGTAACTACATAGTGAAAATAGTTAGTTTTGTAATAATTATATACAGGGTGTAACAAAAACCCTATTGCTATCCTTATGCACTAAAAATAACAGCTGGTATAGAATCACTATACGTAGTTTAAGCTCAAAATAAAATACTCTAAGAATTGATACCAAATTTACCATTTTTTCATATGTTTCTTAAATTCAATTCATAACAAACGTGTCACCGCACTACGTAGGTCAATAACTTTCCACGTTACTTGCCAATATCACGATAAATCTCTTCTGAGTGATGTGTTTATTTCAATTTGAAAATTTCGGTTTTCGGTATCAATGTATAAAAAATTGTCATAACTTCCGAACATGTAGACATAGGATTAAAAACCCTTCCAATATCGTTTGATATCATCCAAAGAAGCCGTGGCCTTGGTATGTATACATATATATCCTTTCCGTTACACGTTGTATAGGTAAGCAATTTCATATTAATAATAAAGTTTCCATCCGTATTCTTTCATAGTGTAAAATATGAAGGATAAAATCCATTACCATATTTTAATATCCTATCGTGCGAAACTATTTAGACACTCATTGCCGATTATCAAACAGAATCCGTCCTTCTATTCATTGTGTCGCCATTCCGCGATGTTTGCTCCAGATTACGGTGTTAAAACCCATTGATGTGGGAACACTTCTGATTATTCATTTAGCTTTGAGCTACCGTTTTGTTTAATTACCGAAGCAGTCATTTGAGAGACGTAATAGTATTGTGTTGTGTTAATCTCTCGTGTTTGAGTGAAATCTTGTGTGACGAAATATAGGTACCTATATGTATTAACTGCTGTTAAGGATGTCTGCCGAAGACAACCTTACGTTGTACAGGCTGGCTATAAATTAACTTTAATCATATTTGAACTGTCAAGCTAATTTAGAAGGGAAACAGCAGAAAAGAGATATGAGTAGAAACGCCTGGACGAGAAGAAGGAGGACATATCACACCTTTAGAATGAAAGAGACCTATTTTGCTTGCGGCTAATTTCAAATTCGGTCTCTATAGTTCTGAATTATAAAGACCTATTTTGCTTGCGGCTAATTTCGCATTAGGTCTCTTTAATTCTTAAGGTGCGATATAGTGACCGTATTGGTGACGTTCTTCAGAAAGGTCAGGAACCGTAGTACTCGCCACCAGCGTGCGTGTATGACCAGCTGGATGAACCTAAACGAGGTCACAATTTGCCACAATTAAAACAGCATTTAAAAGTCTTAACATAAAAAACACTGAAGACTTATGGGGCATTTCCGTTAAGGTTCTTGAAGATATCATTGACACAATTGCCCCTGTTCTAACAGGCATATTTAATCAATGTTTAGACACTGGTACGTTTCCTGACTTAATGAAACATAGTAAAGTAGTACCAATTTTCAAATCGGGTAGTAGGAGTGATCCCTCTAATTATAGACCTATATCTGTGCTTCCAGGATTGAGCAAAGTTTATGAAAAAATCATGCTGGACCAGATGTTGTCACATTTTAACTCAAATGGGATTTTACATAGTCGACAGTTTGGTTTCACGAAAGGTAGGTCAACGACTGACGCGGGAGTACAACTCATCAGTCACTTTTGGAATCCTGGGACAAGTCCCAGGATGCAATTGGCATTTTCTGTGACCTCTCAAAAGCGTTTGAATGCGTTGACCACAATACACTCACTACGGACTACGTGGACGAGCTGCTGATCTTGTGCTTTCCTATTTATCAAACAGGCAGCAAAAAGTAAATGTTAACGGGGCAACGCCCTCGGGGTCTCTAGTTAAGATGGGCGTGCCTCAAGGTTCAATTCTTGGCCCTTTTTTATTTGTAGTTTATATTAATGACCTTCCTTACCTGATGGCTAACTTCTCGGATATCATTTTATTCGCTGATGACACTTCTCTTATCTCTTACATGTCAACGATAGTCTAGCTGTTCTCTCGAAATGGTTTGGGGCTAATAATCTTTTACTCAATGCGAACAAAACTAAATGTCTTAAGTTCTCATTACCAAATGTACCCCAAGTAGGGCTAAATTTAAAACTTGATGGCAAGAAACTATATGCTATTTCGGAAACTGTATTTCTAGGAATTACTTTAGATTCAAAATTGCAATGGGGTGCCCACATTAGAGCTCTTTCGAGTAGATTAAGCTCAGCTGCTTACGCAGTAAGAAAAATAAGGCAGTTGACTGACGTAGCCACAGCTAGGTTAGTATACTTTGCTTATTTTCACAGTATTATGTCTTATGGCGTTCTGCTGTGGGGGTCGGCAGCTGACGTAGATTCAGTTTTCATTCTACACAAGAGGGCAATCCGCGCAATCTATAAAATAGGGCCTCGCGAGTCTCTTAGAAACAAATTCAACGAAGTTGACATACTAACTCTGCCTTCTCTTTATATCCTAGAAATATCTTATATGTTCGCAAAAATTTAGGTCTTTTAAAAAAAAGATGCGACTTCCATAACCTAAATACACGTATTAAAGATGAAATTGTGATTCCAAAATTTAGATTAACTAAAACTAGCAAGTCATTTCTAATAAACAGTATCCGCTTCTATAACAATTTGCCAAAATCGGTTACAGAACTTAGCGATGGAAAGTTTAAAACTCACATCAAACGTGTCCTTATCAAAAAAGCATATTATAAGATAAAAGACTACGTTGAAGACAAGGAAGTTTGGCATTAATTCCTTCTGCACATGTGGCTTCCCTGGTAACTCATTAGCACCATAACTATGTGAGCGTCTATTAACTGCTTCCAAATTACAATGTTAATTTTATTAATTTAATATTTTACACTTTCTGACATATTCTCGTCATTATTTGACGTTATACAACACTTGTGTTATCGAGTATTTATTAGTGATTCTCATGGAAATCATATCACTTGGTTTAAATAGGTTGATTTTACTTATGTAGATTATTTTACATATTGTGAATGAGAGAACGTTGTAGGCCTATAATTTCTATTCTTTATTTTCGTTCCTCTAAGTACCTGGTACTTATTGACAGGCCTGCACTGTCCTCCCATACCTAATATCACTGTAATTTGAAAACATTATAAAAGCCAATTATTTTTAAAAGACTAACCGTGGAGTTTCTTGCCGGCTCTTCTCCATAGGAAGCGACAAATTGGAACCGTGCACCTAGCTTCTGACGTTTCATAAGTGCCCTTGCAGGTTTATGTGAAATAAAATATTTTGATTTGATTTGATTTGATTTGAGGCGAAAGGAGTATGGAAGGATCGTAGCAAATGGCTTTCCATAGTTTCTGCCTACCCCCATGACGAAAAGGCGTGAGTTTATACAGGTATGTTATCATCATTTATCATTCTCCTGCCCTTATCCCAATTTATTTGTGGTCGGCGCAACATGTATTTTTCTTCCAAACTTCTCTATTAGTCGTTATCTCCGTAGTCACACCCTTTCTAACCATATCATCATTCACACAGTCCATCCATTGTTTCTTTGGTCTCCTCCTACTCTTATAGCCATCCACATTCATACTCAAAACTTTTTTCACGATGTTTTCCTCATTCCTCCGTATCACATACCCATACCATGACAACCGATTTCCACACAACTTTTCAATCGCCGGTGCCTCTTTCAGGCTTCCTCTTATGTACTAATTTCTCATTCTATCCATCCGTGTAATACCACACATCCCTCTTAACATTCTCATCTCAGCGACATGCAATTGCCTTTCATTTATCTGTTTTGTGGCCCAACATTCTGACCCATACAAGACGGCAGCAAGTAGTTTATATAAGTATGTAAAAGCAGAAAAACCGTAGGCGTGAGATAGAGATGACAGAAGGGAGAAGTTAAAAATATAAAACGTAGAACATTTTCTAGGAATAATTATTGTTATAACCGTATCGTACCGGGAAACCTAAAGACCTAAAGTTAATCTATAGTAAAGACGTGTTGTGTATAAATTGTTTGAAAGTGTTTTAATAAAATGGAATTCTTTTTATTTCATTTTTTTCAAGAACATTTCAAATGCAACTTAAAAATATGTTCAAAAAATTCTAAGTTATCACGATCTCATGTTTTTAATATTCTCTTCCGTAAGCAGAGTGCCACTAAGCTTTTATTTTCGTGTTTCAATTACAAACTTTTCCTATTCAGTGCGACCGTATTTAAGTCATAACCATAACAGCCAACTCACATTTCGACTTATGCACCCAACTTTTGTATCCCGAAAATGGAACAAGAAATACTTTTAGTGTTGTTTCCCAAAGAGTTTTAAGGAAAATATTGATACTGTCTCGACTATACATAATTCAAAGGATTTCCGAACCAAAAGGATAAAAAAGTGTATCTGGCTTTGGTCCGTATGTTCGTATAATGTGTGTGGTTTGCAAGTGCGAGTTGTGCGAGACGGGCGAGTTGGCGAGCGGTCCACATTTTCTTTTATTGGGTGGCGAGTCGTGGCTAAGTGACGACAAGGGAGTCCGAGGGATGGCCATTAAGTTAAAACGCTCGTCGCCCGTCCTCTTCGCTGTTAATGTAATTTCTCGCAAACTTCCCCCTAATTCGATAAGGGCCACGAAATAAACAATGGATGGCGTGGATAAGTGTTATACAGTTTAGCATTGACAGTTTCCCTTGACTTTGTTTTGACCTGAGGATTACCGAAGTATTTTTATTTATCTTCCACTCCATTATTATGCGGACGGTTCTTTAGCCAAACAACGTATTCATTAATGTTATTTTTGTTCTTGCAAGCGGATTCTTTATTTATTACTGTTTTTATTTCTTTTGTTGTTGAAAAGAAATCATAGGATGTGGGTCTGCGGGCGTGCGGTTTTTTTAATGGAATACAAGAACTCAATAAATATTATTATACCTTAACTAGCTTTTGTCAACGTCTTCGCCCGCGTAGAGGTTGAAAACTATCCCACGGGAACGTAGTACCGAAATAAAAAGTATCCTATATGTTATTCCAGGTTACAAACTACCTGTGTGCTAAATTTCATTCAAATCCGTTCCGCCGTTTTTGCGTAAAAGAGTAACAGACATCCATACATACATCCATACTCACACACTTTCACATTTATAATATTAGTTCCTACTAATATTATAAATGTTCCATCCTTGTGGTGCCGGACGTAAAAGAATAGCACCATCCCATTTCTTCTCGTGGGTGTCGTAGAAGGCGACTAAGGGACTTACTAGAGAATGGGCAGCAGCTTTCTCTATGCATTTTACCACCATACTGCGATCGCCAACCCGCCTGCCAAGCGTGGTGATTATAAAACCCCCTTTTGGGGAGGCCTATGTCCAGCAGTGGACGTCTTTCGGCTGAAATGATGATGATGAGGATTCCAGTATGGCACTAGACTTCAACTGAAAAAAAAAAAAAACTGGCTCGGCAGGATTTCGCAAAGGTAGGTTAGCATTGTATTTGTATACGCAGCCGAAACGAGCCGTAGGCACATACACGTACCTAGTCTAAAATAATATAATAAATAGGATTTTCGTATGTTTGTTTATTACGCTTTCACGCTAAATCAGCAGACCGGATTTGTATGAAATTTGGCATATGGGTAGACCATGACTTGGATTAGGGCATAAAATACTTTTTATCCCGATATTCTTACGGGATCGAGACATATGCGATTTAAACAGAGAGCAGCTAGTATGAAATAAATTTTATCATCACAAAATACTTACTTTATTACACACGAACAAGCAGATACCAGGAATATAATATTATTAAAGGTAAGTTGGTTTTGCATAATTTAATACTGTTGAGTCCCAATATTGATAGTTTGTAGGAATTAAACTTGCGAAGGTAGTCGCAAATTGGATCAAATAGTTCACTATAAATACATATTTATACTTACTTGTTTAATAATTTACAAACGGACAGAATGTTGATTTAGATGAATCGTGTCAGTTTGTTCATACTTAAATTATTGGAATTCGATAAAAGTCTTTCAAATAAATAATGTTTCATAACAAAACTGGGGGCTGGTTCAAGGTGGCGCGGTAAAAGAAACCCTGGAAGGGTTTGGCTTTTGCGTATAGGCTAAAAAAAAAAACTATTAAGGGGTACTTCCGTAATCCCGGTTGGCGCCTAAATCCGGATAGAATGTGAATTGGTCTAAGAAAACGTTAAATATTAGTAAACTGTACCAGACTGTGCACTTTAATTACTTTGATTTCGTTGTCTATAGCGCTTTGATAGCATAAAAATTTCCTACACAACTCTCGTACATTTTGCAGGCCGCAACGCGCATTTTTTATTGAATTGAAATGCGATGTGGTGCGGCCCGACACAGCTATAATGTGCGCTAGCCTTTACCATACTGCGGCGATTCAAACCGTCTCAAAAGTTCGACGCTGGACCGAGATAGCACAAACCCATTGTTAATTGAATACGAGAATATACTGCCGAGTTGTGAATACAAGTCTACACAATCGTCTTAACGCTTTGAAAGCCGTGTTGTTGGTATCAGACTATGTTTGTATGTAGTGCATAAATGCGCAATAAACGGATTTCATTTGACAAAAACTTATATCAAACACTCACTGACAGCTTGACATTGTTGAAGGATCAGCTTAGGCCCTTTGTACACACACGTTTTTTGCCGTGAAAAGTTACGGTAGTACTGTGAAAAACTACAGATGATTCGAGGTATTAGCACTCTGCTATGGATCACTATGAAAGCTTGTTGCCAAAGCACAAGCTCACGCGATTTTTAATAACTCGTACCGTAAAGAAACCGAGCCGTGTACAACGACCTGCAACGATATGCAACGTTAGTATTTATCATCAAATTACCTAAGACCTAAGACTACGATCTGGCCATTTAGTATGTTGGAAATTAATCGTACCATTTTCAAAACTATTAGGAAGCCTGGGTCCAGTAATCAGTGGCGTGCAGTCTCAGAATAAAGATAGAAAGACTGTCTACCGTACCTAAATCAGATAACTATGTAAAACTAATATTATTTTATCAATAAACAAAAAATCTTTTTTCATAAATCAGCTCCACCTGTCGAGCGTCGTCGGTCGTATCATTAGTATCATCGATACAATACCTGTTCGTTCGTACAATTTGACGTAACTTCGCATTGCGATGCACTAGCGCCGCTGAGTGCCTCGGGATAGGCACGAATTATTCGCATCTTGATGTTTATATGTGTGCTCTCGTGGTCATGCATATTTATTTATGTGCGTTCCTATACGTACGTGGCACACAATGTAACAAATAACGGAGACCCAGACGCAGTTGGTTATGCGACTATTTTAAAAAGTGGAATTGTTTTGTTGAATTGTCGTTACATAAACAAACATTACTTTTTAGTTATACTATTTTTATATCCCGAGTAATTTCGACACCATTGTTTGTTTTGATTTATTTGTTTTGGTTGTGAGCTAGCATGTATTTAAGATTTTATCGTTGATAATAGCTTGAAAAAAAGATAATATTCACTGTGAAAGTTGTTCAGTTGGTGTGTGTATAGAGAAAAGAAAAAATGAAGCATTTACAAAACTATCTTTCAGTGGAAAAAAGAAACAAGTGATCGTGAAAAGTATTTGTACACTGGATTTGCAATTAATACAAACTAAAGGTAAAGTCGGTCGTAAATTCAATACAAAACAATATAATTAATTTAATTGCCTCACAGGTTGCATGCTATGCAGGTAGGTAAAGCAATCGGTTAATATTTTTTTTGCCTTATTTTTTAATTTTTGCTCACCCTGTCTAAAAAGTCTGTGCACGCCACTGCCAGCAATGGACGTCTTTCGGCTGAAATGATGATGACGATGAACTTTAAGCAACGTTTATAAATAAAGGGTCTAATATCCAGATTAAAGCTCCATTTACATGATTTATAAGTTAACAAATAAGTAATTAGCTTATTGTTGCTTCAATGTATAGTATTTCACGGGCATTTAAATCGCGCCGTGTAAACCAGGCTTTATAGACAACGTAATTATGCCGTAGTGAGTCAAGTGATGTCTTATTTACCTCAACAAACACGAAGGTTAAGTAAGTGTTCTAGTACATTATGAATAGCCTAGATTCACGGTGAAATATGGCTTAATTTCCGACCTGAACCCACTGAAAGTAATTTCGAAAACCCTTCAACCCTTTCAGACTTATAACATTTGAATGAAAAGTTGGGGTTGTTTTTGAAGCGTAAATGTGGACCATAAATAAGTAGAGTTTCAATTCTAATGGGAAAATTGGGGTAACATATGGATGTAATTATTTGTGTTATGATATAAAGTTGAAGAGGTACTAGGCCGGGTTAACGGAACGAAGAAGAATGTTAATTTGAAAATAGGTAAGGATCAATTAAAACCACTGTATTGATCATCGATGACAACGCCTTTTTAGTTTTTTTGTTTCCCATATTTTGGAGCAACAATTTCAACTCGGCACTGAGAAATAAAACATAGATCAGATGTTTTTGTAATAGTATTTCGTTCTACATTTTACTAAGGAGGTAATAAATTGCATCGAGAAGTCGGTTTGCCTCCAATAAAAGTCCGAGCTTCCGACGGAGTGCACATAAAAGTGACTAGCCATCTGCGTCCCGTTCATGTTGATGCATAATGTTATGTTGGAGTGGCTACTGTGGCTAGTTGAAATGTTGACGGTGAGTGGCAAACTGTGTTTAAGCCGGACGACATTTGGGCGTTTCTTTTTTTTTGTGGAAACTAACCACGCGCCATTTGTGTGGGCAGCTGATTTTTTTTGTTTCTGGTTTTGTAAGCTGGATGCATCGATTTACATTCGTGTGTTTCTGCCTTTTATGCTGTTCTTGTTTACCTTACTGTTCGCTATTTGCACGGTATTAAGCGGTTTGTTTGTTTTCCTTACAATTGCAGTTCCTATTTGAAATGCCATAAATCAAAGGTTTCTTGGCTGCGGTATAAGGTAAGTTAGAGAAAGCTATCACGATAAAAAAAAACATTTAAAATTATATGTAGCCAGTTGCTTTCACAACACAACTTTACGTCAATGTGTAAGTGGCACAACCGATGATGATTTTGTATATTTAGTAATTACTTAATACTTTAAACGTGATCAAATACCTGTAGATTTTACCGAACTAAACATTGGTGACCATAGCTCTCCGATCAACAGGTTAAAACACAACTTTACGTCCATATAAGTGTATAATTAGCAATTTAGCAGCACTCGTGAAAAATCACATGATTCCGTATATTCGTTAATTACTAAGATAATGTTTTAAAATTGACCAAATATAGATATTTACCAAACCAAACATTGATGACCATTATAGCTATCCGTATCAACGGCTCAAAATACAACTTTACCTCCATTTCAGAGTTTAAGTGGCAATATAGTAGCAGTCGTGAAAGACCGAAATATTTCGTATATTCAGTAATTACTAAGGTGATGTTTTAAAAGTGACCAAAATTACCAAACCAAACGTTGATGACCATAGCCATCCATATCAACTGCTCAAAACACAACTTTACCTCCATTTCAGGGTTTAAGTGGCAACATAGCAACAGACGTGAAAGATCGAATGATTCCCACCCACATTGAGTTAAAGTTGAGTACCATCTCGTGCCCACGGCTGAGCGTTCGAGAGTTGTTGCGGTGTACTGAGAGTGCCTGATGCATCGAGTTCGCAGCGGAACTCGGGTATGGTGGGGAATTTAGTTTGAGCAAACAGATAATGATTTATTGAAATACAAATGCTAGATTCATCGACAGTCTACCTTAAAAGGGTTAAAATAAATTAACTGGTGGAACTTCAGATATATAATCGGTATCGATATGATATCATGATCAAATAACAACTTATTTAAAACCAGATTATACCACCGGCTTCGCCAGCGTGGAGGTCGAAAGTTATCCTGGGGGAAAGTAATACCGGGATAAAGTATTCCAGGTGTTAACACCTGCAATACTTTATCCCGGGGATTAATCCCGGTTATAAACTATCTGCGTGCCAAATTTCATTCAAATCCGTTCAGCCGTTTTGCGTGATTGAGTAACATACAAACTTTCACATTTATAATATTAAAAGGATAACTCTTATTTTGGAAGTCGGTGGCAAAAAACGAAAAATACAAAACCAAAGACACCGACTTCCGAAATTCAAGTAATTTTTCACTTTGTAGTGTTTTTTTGGAAGTCGGTTGTTTTTTTGTGAACAGAGTACCTACATATTACTTGCTATGTAAATGCTACATTATAACAAGCGGCATGCCGCTTTTCACCCGATCTAGTTTTACGATTCTGTCGCTGACTTAAAGCTGACGGATTACTTGTTTCCCATTTATTCTGTTCAACTTTGTATCGTGCGAGTAACATAACATCGTACATATTTGTATTCCATGTAGGTATACTTTCTTATTTAAAGTAAGTTTCTTTATTGAAACCCTGGCAGAAGTTTCTGAGAATCAGAAGAACCGTGTTAAAAAAAGAAAAGAAAAATTGTTTATATTTATGGTTGGAACTTTTACACGACTTTCTGATATTTATACTGAAAAAAAAAAAGAAACACTCATTCCAAAAAAAAATAGAAACAAAATACATAGACAAAGTAGCCAAAAGCTTCCTATTCAACTAGATAATTAAAGTTTGACAGTTTTGCCCGTTGCTTGATGTCAGGGCCAGGGACTAAAGACGATCAGTCGATTTTGGTTGTCTCAGATGTTCGTTTTTGTCAGTAAATCTTGAAGGTTTCCTTTATTTATTTTTTCTTTTTATTCAAAATTAGCTGATCCAAGAAATGACAAAAATCCCGTAAAACACCTCCAGTTTTCACCAAATTTTAAAGTTTTTTCCCCCACTAAAACTTAATTCAGACTTTTCCGAACTTATTAAAAACATAGCCATTGTTTTCAAGTGATGCGGTAACCAACGAACGAACGAATACTGATATTGGGCAAGCGAGTATTTGTGGTAGGTTTCAGCATTCCTGTTAAAATAACCTTTATTTGTATCTACTGTAAAACGTTTGAAAGTGAGGTTGCGCCCCCATTTATCACTGACGTATCGTTTAGGAGCGGTCTGCGTTAGGTACAGGTAATTTACCAATTACGTACATTTCAATTAGTCTGCTATCTGTGCTTGGGTAGGCACTCAATGAAATTGCATTGCTCGTTAATTTCCCGGCAACGATTGCTTACTGAATGAGGGGGCTGCACAGGCCGATCGAAGGTTAAGCTACACTTTCCGCGGTCGGTACGTGGATGGGTGACGGTTCATTACATACCGAGACCCATCTGTGCCTTGGAAAGCACGCTAAGCCTTAGGGCCCGGCTGATCTCATTTGTAGTTTTTTGACAGTTGTTACCGGTACTTAAAGTCTGTTCACCGAGAGTTGATAAAGTCAAGGTTTCTTAACTCATTACAAATTGGGGCCCGCTAGTTATTTAAAACTTATACACGACATTTTTTTTGATAATAACAACAATTTTAAACAGTACCTATAAAACAGAAAACAACACGCGAACACCCAAACGACTCACTCAAAACGCATTCCAGAATGGAATGGAAATATGGCCGGCGCGTCCGTTCGCCGTTCGGGCCACAGTTCACAACATATGAGTGCCTCGTACCACGAAAACGGCGAAAGCAGGAGATAAGCGACAGCCGCCAAACAGTTTGCGATAATTAAGCGACAGTCGCTATTTGGAGACGTATCATAACATTTATGAACTCTCAGCGAACAGACTTTAGAAGCCCAAAAGTCAGACAACCAGTCTCACTAAGTGGTATCGTGTTACCCAGTAACTGGGTTGTGGAGGTCATGTAAAATACTGGCATACAGCTGCATCCTTATAAACGGGGAGCAAAAGCCCCAACTGTGTTGGGAAAAGGCTAGGCAGATTGAATGCTTACTGAATGTCTGCCTCGTTGGTTGAGGGTTCGATAGCACTACAGTTCGTTCGCGTTAAGAATACAGTGAGTCATCAGTGCAACTGCAAGATAAAGGTGTATTCACAGTGGTGTTAAATTCAAACAAATTATATTTTAAAAGATTAAGTTTAATGAATTTATAAAAATACACATAAAAGTTTAAAATCAAAATCAAATCATTAATATCATATTTTAATCACTATCACTAGTATCCTCGTTAGTATTTATAACAGAAGTATTTTCTGCAGCGAATTCCATGACGTCGTCTAAATTCCACATGGTATTTTCTTCTTGTAAGACGTGGTCGCAGCATTTCTTCCATCGATCAGCGTCCACTAAGCGAATTGCGTCATAAAATATTTTTTTCACGTCAGACATCTTAAAAGTTGTATTGTTGGCAGCAATATAATTTTTTATTTGGGCCCACACCAACTCAATGGGGTTCAGTTTGCAGTGGTACGGAGGTAAACGGAGAATTTCAATGCCGTTACTTCTAGCCGTTTCATCGATTAAATATTTATCATATTGTGGGGCGATGCCTTCAACTGTCATTGTGAACTTGACTTTGTAATTTGAAAAGATTTGGTTAGGGGGCGGGGCTAGGCCGACGGATAATGATGACTCACTGCATTCTTAACGCGAACTGTACTGTACTGTACTGTACTGTTGAGGATAAGGGCCTAGTTTAGATAACCAGGTCGGACAAAGTGTCATCATTCAAATTTTTCTATCAAGAATATATAGCCCGGAGTCTGGATTCCTGCATGGCTGATGGCATACATAACTGGCGAAATGTCGTTGTACTGTGTAGGTGAAGCTCTTCTTAACTCTTCAGTTAGACAAGCGTGATGTAATGTTACGACAGGAATGTTTACTGAATAAAGATTCCGTAAACATTATAGATCTTTTTAGCTGCATAAAGGATCAAAATTATGGGGTACTTTCCGTTGACCTAGAATAATGAAATTTGGCAAGATTAAGTCTTAGCACAAGTAAAGGAAAAGTACGATCTCGCACGAATCGCTAATTTGTAGTTTAATCACGTATGTTGTTTTTTTTTGCAATTACAAATTACATTTGAATCGACCGTTATATTTTACGGTCGATTCTCCCACTGCAAGTGTAGATATGTATCGTTGGTCTATCGAAATGTGGGAAATCATTTTTGCAACTACAAAATTTTTTCTTAGGATAAATTCATGCCAACAATGAAAGGTTCCTTACCTTTCATTGTGCGTTTTTTGTATTTGACATTATGGTGTCAAACATCGTTCTGTAATTGGACAGCCATTATTGTGATCGTTCACCGCTTTCTTAGGAAGCCAAAGCTGCTAGGATTTTTTCGCATTTTTCCTTTCATAAAACGTTGGTAGTTGAACCAAGCTTAAAAGTTAAAAAATTAGGGCTAAAGCAGAACTTAATTAGGTATAACTTAACTAGAAGCAACGTTTTAAATTAAGGGGTAAGTATCTAAAGCCCTACTTAGTATTCTGTTTATTTAATAATCTTTGTGGGCTACCCGAATTTTGGGGTCAAGATATTACGAGCCATGTCTAAGATATTTTCCGAAGGCATAGTACGAAATTTTTGTAGTGCACCCACATCGTGTCATCCAGTTCAGACTGGACAATAGACTAAAACCCAGTATAGTTGACTGGCAATAGACTAGCCTAATGTTAGCATTAGGCTAGTCTATTGCCAGTCAATGTCAGTTCCTAATGAGTTTTAATAATAATATTACCAGCCTATTACTGTCCATAGGGCAAAAGCTTCATCTCATACAGAGAAGGAATGAGCATTGATCACCTCGCTTGCTCAAAACTGGTTGGCGATTTCCGACTTTTATTAACTACTAGCTTTTGGCAGCAGCATCGCCCGCGTGTAAGTTGAAAATTATCCCACGGGAAAGTGCTGCCGGTGTAAAAAGTAATCTATGTGTTTCCAGGTTATAATCTGTGTGCCAGATTTCATCCAAATCCGTGCTACTGTTTTTACGCGATTGAGTAATCCAAACATCTAAACATACAAACTTTCACATTTATAATATTAGCTTTTGCCCGCGGCTCCACCCGCGTGGATATCGGTTATCGCGTAAAAAGCCTATGTCCTTCTTCTTATCCCAGGCTATATCTGTGCCAAATTTCATGACAATCCGATCAGCGGTTTAGTCGTGAAAGCGTAACAGAGAGACAGACAGAGTTATATTCGAATTTGTAATATTATGAGGGATTACTAGGATGGGTCCAGGTTTCCTCACGATGTTTTCCTTCACCTTCGGAAACTACGTCAGAATTGAAACACTCACATTGGCACTTGCCAGCAGGGGCATGAGAGGCGAGACCGTAACCACTGGGCCACGCTTGCGACCGGCGACTAATAGGTAGCTCGCTGTCCGGTAAGGACCAAGCCCGGGTTAACGGCGCGTTGTGTTCCACGCGCGCCTTAAAGAGATGTAAGCACCAACAGGTAGGGTCCACAAGGACCGATGCCTGCCAGGGATGTGGATTGTTCGAAAGAGTAACCGTGGTCCCTGGCACACAGGCAACTGAGGGAACACGGGTGGGTTTTAGGCAGTAAAAGTCTGACTCGCCCTCCTGCTCCACCCAGAGCGGGAGAACTTATTTGATGATTTCCGACCCTCAAAAAAAAAAACCACTGGGCCACCACATCATTCTTACCAAGTAATAATTATTTAATTAGAGAATTCTAATTTCTGCAAGCCCTTTGTTCTCTAAGTTGCACCCGTCATTTATGTTAATTTTGCTTGATAACTGCTATTTAACACATTGGATCTATTAAAGCCTGGCTGTATTAATGAAGTATTATGTATGAGGGCTTTAATTAAACACTGAAAATTGCTTGGTAACTAGTGGGTTGAGATAACTAATACAAGAATTCATTATAGTAATTAGGCTTACTATTAATTATTCTATCTCATGGCTAGCTGTGTTACAAGTAGCGACGCTAATGCTTTAAGGCGACTGAATGTGGACCGATGACATAGAAGACAGTCATCATCTCCCTAGCCGTTATCCAACTTCCAGTCTAACTGGATGCAGCTGAATACCAGTATTTTACATGGAGCGACTGCCTATCTGACCTCCACCACCCAGTTACTGGGTACCTCTTCATATTATAATGTGACGAGCAAATCCTTCGCATTTTGGGGCTTGCGCCTCGTAAAAATGACATCTCAGCAGCCCGGAGTCTGAATCTGTGCCCGGTTGATGGCAATTTTTAATGGGACTTAAACATTAGCGGCGAAATGGGTGAGTACTATAGGTATACCTCTGCCGAACCCTTTGGGGTTATAGACATGGTGGGATAAAAGGGAACTTTGTCTAAAAAACGAAAACAGTACTTTTCGTAACGAAATAGACATGTAATATGAGAGAGAGAAAAACATAAAACTTGGACACAACCACAACACAGAGTACATATATCCTGAACGACTACTAATACATGTACTTTCCACATTTTCAGAATTGGATAATTGCTATAATCGTTAACCTAGCGTCTTCCAACCTATAATATTTGTAGCGAAAAACGACATATGTAGGTGAGTATATTATGTTTTAAGGATGTGTTTCGAAAGGTTTCCTAGAAGCCTTCATACGCAAATTAATTAATACACACATACTTACATAAACTCACGCATTTGCCCGGGAGGTAAGCAGAAACTACAACACGCCACCTGCTACAAGCCTTAAATTCTCCTGTTGCTCCACTTTCATACATATATAAGTTTTGCGTACTATTTTCCAGTGCTTACCCAATGCCTACCGGAACAAGGTTAATCTAAGAAAGTAACACAAGCCCGGGAGAATTAAAGACGCGTTAAGTAAAAAAATGCGTGTGGTCGGGGGTTGTCCGTCTGGAACGTAGCTCCGCACACATACACACCCACCTCTGTACAACAAGCTTTTCGTACACACGAAATATAAGTTTGAAACAAGTATTCACTACCTCTCAACATACAATCCAACAAGTGAACCAATAAAACGTTATGAAGAAAAAGTTTTCCTTACAAAATAAACTTTTCTTTTGTGGTTGATTTATTTGGTAGGAAATCGTACAGGGGCAGCGGCCAAATGGCGACGAAAGTTTAATGATAGCCGCTTTTGTCTATTTAGATAGTCTATTGATATGGATATTCTAAGTTCCTATTAGCTTTTTTAGGTATATTAAAAGTTCATTCTATAAGGTCCTTGTTTTTTCTAATGTGAAAAATTAAACTGCCAAACATTTGTTGATGAATAATTAAGGCACGTCTCCCAACGCCACGCTGGAGATTAACGAGAAGCAATTGGCGCTGGCAACTAATAAAAACTAGTAGGCGAGCAACCAGCAGCGAGTGCGCGATTATCTCTAGACTCGTTAATACGCGTATGTACCAGGCGTGAGTTGTACTTGCCAAGCGAGTGTCGCTGAGCGAGGACTCTCTTTGGTAGCTCTGGCTTCGCCGCTGTGACAACTCACCGGCGGTGTGAACATATTCAGGGTCAATATAAATAAGCCGAATTATCGGCTAAGTATTAACTTTACCCACGAGTTGGGTATCGATATTGAGAACTAATGAAATAAAAAATAAATCCACATTTGTTTGTGTTGCCATAATATGTCACAGCGTCATTTAAAGTTTTGGTCAAAGTTGGAATCATGAATAACATTCTTTTTCATCAGTTTTCGATATCAATGTACAAGACATTGGTAAGGTATTCCCAGCTAATTTAATTTGCAGGGTCAAATTAAATTAGCTGGGAATACTGTAATATGTATCTCTTTTACTTACTAATTTACGCCAGATATGTGCTCCGCTAATGTTTAGTTTCCATTATCCCGGTGGGGATAATGTGTTATAGTTTGGTTAAGCCAAATTGTTCCCTTTGAGTTTGAATAATTATTGTCAATTGATGCAATCCTGATAGCGTTTCAAAATGCTAATACTGATACGTTTTAGAGGAGCGATTCGCTTTGTGGCAATTAATTCGCAGTTTATATCTGTCTGTTTTAATTAACGTAGATGCAGTACCATCATTATAATTGATTAATCATTTATTAATAATAGAGTTAATTGACATGAATTTGTATTGTATAGATTCAAACTTATTACTAAAAAAACTAATATATTTGTACACCAATCTAAAATGTATACATAACACCTTGTAATACCTGTGTTCACAAATAAAGATTGATTGATTGAACATAATATATTTAGTTATACAGCTACATTTATATATATTTGAGGTATTGGGTTTTGCAATTAACCAAAATTGCAAATTCTCGTCTATTAAAGAATTACAACATAAAAATTTTGTTTTTAACCAACACAAGATATAACAAAAGATACAGATTATTTTTGCGCGTCGTAATACTTTATTCTGACCCCCTAACATTTCAAGCACACGTATCTAAGTACTAAGTGTGTCCCATCATCATAATGCCCTTAACAATTAAACCAAACAACACATTCAACAATTTAAAAAAAGAACAAACGTTGTTGACAGAAACAAGTGGTTTATTTACCGAGCCATCGAAACTCATTCATATGCAATTGAACGTATGAAGTGTCTGATCTCGCGGGACCACTTACACTTCTGTTTCCCCCGTACGTAATATTGACGTGCCCTCTCACGATACCGTATCGTATCGTTCTAGAGCGTAACGTATCCACTTAGGTACGAGAAGCGTTCGATAATAACAAACTGTTTATGTCTTTTGGGTATCAAAATTGTTTACGTGTCCTTTTCGTTGAGGAGAATGATTTTTGTTTTTATTAATAGTTGTGTTTCTATTGTTTTTGTTCGTTCAACTTTTTTCTTAATCTAGTAGATTGGTATCGGTAGAAGTCTTGATGGCCCAGTGTTTAACTTAAGGCCTCGTCTGTCTTGCCTGAAGTGGCGAATTCAAATCCAGGCAAGTACCAATCTGACTTTTCAAATTCATGTGTATTTTCTGAATTAATTTGGGCATTATTGACATAAAAGTAAACATCGTCGTGAGGATACCTGGGCTTTTAGTCAATATCTGACTGAAATTGTCAACCCGTCTTGAGCCAACATGGTGATGAATGCTCGTGCCGCGAGAGGAGGCCTTTGACCTGCAGTATGAAAATAAAACGCTAGTATTGTAATATTGTAGACTAGGTTTTGCCAGCGGTTTCGCCCGCGTGGTGGTCGAAAACTATCCCACGGGATAGTTTCATACAAATCTGTTCAGCTGATTTTGCGTGATTGAGTAATAAACATCCAAACATCTAAATATGCTAACATACAAACTTTCACATTTATAATATTAGACTGATTTTAGTGAAGCTGTTAAGAAAAGTTCCGAAGTTTTGAAAAAGATCAGTACTGTAAAGCGTCGTCTCTGTACGTATCATGTGATTTAATTTTCGTCTCAAAACTTTTCCTGTAAATCCTGTTCGTTTTAATTTCAGTAGATACTTACTTGGCATACCTGCATTCTGGAGCGCGTTCCGCGAGTCCGAGACCTGTTTGGTAGTTGTAATTCCAGATTTTAACAAATATCTACATTATTTTGATGTTCTATTAGTCGTATAACATTTTTATTATTAGTAGGTATAATATTTTGCTGTAAGCTGTTACGGAAATAGTCCAAAAACTGCAATTAGGAGCATAATATCGAGTTCTGTAATTCGATAATATGCTCCTAATTGCAGTCCACTTAACTGCACACGTTACAAGCATGTTTCATAGAGGTACATATATCAACTGGTTAACCAACAATATTGCCACACTGACGATCGAACCGCTCCTAATGAAATGCAAACGCACAAAGGCTTCCTTATTGGCTCTCATCAATCTTTGGTGGCTTCACTTTTTCAACGGCTCTTACAATTTGTCTGGGCATTTGTCATGATTCTCCAGTTTTTCCTTGTTTGCGCAGAACTGTATTATTTAGGCAATGACGTGAGTAACTGATGTGTGTATTAATAACATGATGTAGGAGATGTTTTTGGCAGAAGTAGCGAAATATTCGAGAACTTACTAGTAAGCTAAAAATTTTTACACGACATGCCTGGTTTTTTGCGTTACTGAGAGGGCTGTCGTTTTGACAGCTACATTAATAAAAGCAACAGCCTTGGTTGATTACGTTAGCTAAATTAGAAAGCCTGTTATTTCAAGTGACCCTACAACATGAAGAAAGTGAATAAGTAATTGTTGCCTAAAGTTTATTTGATAGAAACGCGGTATATTTAATATTAGAATACATTAAGTCAATATTGTGTATGAGAAAATACCACAGAATTCAATGAAAATCTCATTTGAATTAAATTTCGTACCAAGTTGGTTGAACAATTCCAAGAAGATATTTTTCGTAGTCTTTTTCATTTAACTTTCAGTATTCTTATTCAGTAACTCAAATTTTCGAAAAATTGTGTTAAATGTGGTTGAGAAGTCAACTGTTTGGCACCTGGAAATGAATATACTACCATCACCAGCAACAGAAATAGCAGGGTTTTATAGATATACCTAATTCAGAATTTAAAATGGTTTACAATAAGGTACACGGAAAGCCTACCCCAATGTTATCGAAGGCGACCCATCTATCAGAAAAGCTCTTTTTAACGTCAAGGTGTCAATGTAACTTTTCAATTATCAGTGAACTTTTATTAGCAGAATAAATCTTCTGTATAGATTATATACGTCGAACGTACCTATTTGTTATTTAAATAAAAGATTTCTGACTATTGAAAGAGAGGCCCTAAAGCTATAAAGTTTAGCTATATGTTTAAAAGGCACTTAATGTACCATTAGCTACGCACTTGCAATTGATTAATGTCTATCGGCGTATCGATGTCATTGATTCCACGTAGGATAGCATTGTATATGCGCGCGAGTAATTAAACATCAATCAAGTACTGCGGTGACACCATAACGCGCCAATTGGTCTTGCGCAGAGTAAACCTAGGCTATTGGGACTGGGAGTATCTGAATGGGTCTTGTAGTGTTTCAAGCAGGCCCGAGGGATATAGACAATCGCTATAGACCTTTACGGAAGCTATTCAGTCCGTCAATGATAGAGAACAATCACTTGCTGGGAAATTAAAGTGGTGGAGCGACACGGACTGAAATTTTGCAACGGAAATTCAGATAACGTTTGCAATGTTTTTTTTTTTACATTCACAGCAGCACGTTAGGCAGAAATTACGTCGCTTTTTGATGTAATGGTAAAAAAAGCAGTTCTAACCTGGCGTAAAATCTTTGTATTTTGTGCAGAAATCTAATATTGTTATATCAATTCTGTGATTTAATGATACATTATTTATATATGTCTGGATATGTCAAAGCGTATAGTCCTGCGCTGAATTTTATTTTATTTTCTATTTTTTAAATAACCTGCACTGTGCCACTGCTGAGCAAAGGCCTCTCCTAAATCCTTCCACGCATCCTTAGCCAGAGCCACCTCGATCCAGCCCTTGCAATACGCGTCTAGGTCGTCACGCCACCTTTTCTTGGGCCGGCTTCGGCGAATTATGCGATGTAATTTTTGGCAGGTGTATCGCTAGCCTAAGGTCAAAAGATCCACGTTTTGCCCCTAAACGACGGGACGTTCTAATTATAAAGCATTCCATTCGGGTCTGTAGTGAATAAATTAATGGAATTTGAATAATAAGAAATTATACGCCTGTAACTCGACAGGTTAGTCATCTTTGTTTTATTTTGCTTTGCGTCTTGTGTAATAGATAGCGTTAAAAGTGACATAAGATTTTATTTCTTTAAGTAAGTTTGTACAAACACTTTTACATGTCAATCATATTTTTTAAATTAGATGGGGTGGGTGTTTCATATCTGACTACTCTGACAAGTAAAGTCGTAACAAATTCACAGACACTTTTATAATCTTGGTCAGACAACGATTCGTCGAATAACACCAAAGATAGAACATTTGGGTAGGCTACATACATGACTCTCAAATCATAATTAAAACTAAGTAATAAAAAGAAACAAAAACCGACCAAGTGCGAGTCTGACTCGCGCACGAAGGGTTCCGTATCATTATCTATAAAAACGGCAAAAAATTATGTATGGGAGCCCCACTTAAATATTTATTTTATTCTGTTTTTTAGTATAACAAATACTTTTAGCGGCAAACAGAAATACATCATCTGTGAAAATTTCAACTGTCTAACTATCACGGTTCATAAGATACAGCCTGGTGACAGACGGACCGACAGACAGACGTACGGAGAGCAGAGTCTTAGTAATAGGGTCCCGTTTTACCCTTTGGGTACGGAACTCTAAAAAAGGCAAAAATACTTTACGAGTCAACAAAACCATGTCATTGAATATACAGATATAAAAGTACCTACGTACGTACTACCTATAAGTACCTACATTCAATTTTTATTTCGTAACTATTTTACTTTTTTGCTGCTGAGAGTGCACTAAGATACATTCATAATACAAGTGAATGAGAAAATAACAAGGTTACAAAAAAAAACTAAAAGGCTCCAAGTATCAAGCAACCATTCTGTGAACTCAAACAACATCGGATGTCCATAAAATTGTTCGAATTAAATTTAATTTCAAGAAAAATGTCACCAGTAAAACGAGAGCCTACTTTACATGCTGGTTGAGGGCGTCGTTGTAAAGGAAACAAATTGAATAATTATTCACGGCATTGTCCGCCCTGCGTCAATAATCGCGTGCTGACCCGTCGCTTTTGTGGGCACTTGTGCAAAATAGCCCGGAAAACGAGTTCAGACGGATGATATATTGGCGATCACTTTGTTGTTGAAGTGATCAAGCTGATGCCGCGATTTGAGCGTATCCTATAAAAGACATTTCAACAAATCAAATGTTAAATTAATCTGAAAATTGGCCCCAAAAACGTAGCTGTATCGTAGCCACAATGCACTGCTGCTACGGCGCGGCGTAGCACTCGTGATGTAGATCGCGATTGCTACGCCGTAGCTACAGTGCCATTGCTTCACTACTTTGAGAATAATAATGATGGTAAAACTTATAGCAGTCACTACCGATAACAAATTGTAGTGTTGCTACGAGACTTAGCAAACGATTGCTACGTCGTAGCAACAGTGAAATCGTCTCGCTACTTTGATATTGTGAACTTAAACTTGAACGAAAATACTAAATATGTACTAATTATAAGGTAAACGACCTCTTCCACGTGCAGGAAAAATATACATATATTCTGTTCCGTATGGGTTCTATATACGGAATGTAGAAATAATTACACTCGTAAGGCATATTTGTTGTACAAATTATGGAGACGCAGCGTGGGCGGTGAGCGATAGACAGTTTCGGTGCCAACGTGTTATTGGGCTAATAGAAGGTACAACTTTACTTCCGACATCTTTCAGGTAAAGTAAAGGTTGAATTTGTGATGATATGCGATAGTGTGTAAATAAAAGATAATTATAGTAAATTAACTAGCAAATGTTTTCAGACGTCAAGAGTATCGATTTTTAGTCATATGGAAAAAATACCAACACCTACTGGGCGCAACTAATCTTCGCATAATAACGCACTTGTGCGCAGTGCAGATGTCATATTTAATACGAGTAGATGCAGTATTCCATAATTTGTATTGTATAATTAATGTTCTTAATTTGTTTATGTTTATGTCTTAAGTATTACTAACATCGTTTAAGTAATGCTAAAAAAAATATGAATAATGTGCCTGAATTGAAAACGAACAAAAATGCCAAAAATATGTTTTCTTTGGCCATCGACACGAAAGGAAGGAGGACCTCAAGAAAAAGGAATGGAAGAAAAAACTAAAGTAAAAAAAAATAAACTGATAATTATAAGTCGTAAGTAAGTAAGGCGTCAAAGGAAACTGGCAGTGTTAAAATTATACATGCAACCCACCTCCTGCTTCGCTTTATGACTTGATAAAACAGAAGGATTTGTTAATTATATTAAAGCTTAATATTTCTGTAATTTTACTGAAATCTTCCGCAAGAAATTTTCTTAATGATGGTGAGAACCGCATCAAAATCAATTGCGTAGTTTAGAAGAACAACGGACATACAGATGGACACGAAAAGCGACTTTGTTTTATTCGATTTTTAGTAATAGATCGATTTTATTTTATGGGATGGCGGGGATATTGACGAGCAAACTGTAACAATGAATTCAGCACATGATTCTTAAGTTCTTCATCATCATTCATCATTTCAGTCGAAAGACGTCCACTGCTGGACATAGGCCACCCCCAGGCTCCTTATTAAAACTGTATCTTTGAACATTTTTGAGGCTACTACGTTGTAATAAAGTTGCCAGTCTAAGTGGAGCCTATGTTAAGCGCCAAACTAGTGAGTCTTGAATTAAATTGAACGGCTGCTATTTATCGAGAAATACCAGTGAGTGTTGACGTATTACACAAAGAAAAGAAATTTATGTGTTTTTATATGAAGTAGGTTCAGTCACGTACCTACACACGTACTGTTATTCTGTACGACATATATATACGATTTTGTAGTGTGTGACTGAAATAGTTTCGGTTCGAAATCCGATTTCTCTTGGGATTGTACTCAACGGCAGCCTACTTCATGTATCCAATAACTACTAAACATTTAAATTTAAAAAAATGAACTTATGAATAATTTAAATAATTAATTATCATTTACTAAGGACGCATGACGTAGTTTAAAACACCCTGTTATGGAGATGGAATGAATTATGAAATGTTGACTCGTGCGCAGGGTACGTATCTTCTACCGTTTGATACGGGTATTTCATGATTCTAAAGCATAATTTATTTTTCTTTGTACCTTAATTAATGTAATTGTAATTTTTTAATAACGCCTAGAGGTATGTAATGTTGGATACAATAAGAGGACCACCTTTGTAAGACAACTCAAATGACACGGTGTATGTAGTCACCAAAAGAGATAAGTAACCAGGATATAGTTAATGTCTTTCTAAACGAATGAAATTTAATTTGGCACATAAACTGTTTGTTTTCTTATAGTTAAATTAAATCTTCTTCGATAAGATCCGTCGGTTTTTAACTCTTCAACTATGTACGACAAGCCTGGTTACTTATTTCTTTTGGTGGTCTCAAATAATGGAATGATAAAGTAGCAAAACCATAGCCTCTTAACGTAACGCCGAAATTAGACAAGGTGTAAAATCTTAAGCTGGAGATCTTAGGGGGCGTTTCGATCACAAGGTAATTAGACTACTTATTTATTTATAAGATCAAAGTGTTACTATGTAATTAAATGAAATGAAATGAAATGTTTATTTGTAAGTAGATCTTAAAAGACACTTTTACACGTCAATATTTTGTTGGTCAATATTTTTAAAAACTAGATGGCGCTGGCATTTCCTAGCTGACTGTTCCCGGTCTCTTTTAAAGTCCAAATATTATATTATTTAAATTTTATGTGAGTCTAACAATGCAGGGTAATGTCTGGAAAGGCCTTTTGAAGAAAGAGCCATTGCAGGTTTGAGCTGACCTGTCTCAACAGACGGCATGTATGTAGCAGTCACCGTGTGGCTCAACCCTATTTTAGGGAGCTCAACGACCCATCACAAGACGCTACCAGATTTGCGGACATTTGCGTAGGCCATTTACAAAATGCTCAAAACCACCAGACGAGTTATAAAGTCATGTGTTCAAACTAACCATATGGACTCTGTCTAAATTAAAATATTTGTATTCTATTATATTATACCACCTTTTTCCAGCGGCTTCGCCCGCGTGGAGGTCGGTGTATTATTCATATAAGCCTTCCTCTTGAATCACTCTATCTGTTGATGAGAACCGCATTAAATTCCGTTGCGTAGTTTAAAAGATAAGCGTACAAACATGAAAAATCACGCGTGTTTTTTTTTTGAGGTTGGGAAATCATCAAATAACTTCTCCCGCTCTGGGTGGAGCAGGGGGGCGTGTTAGACTTTTACTGATTAAAACACTCCCTCCTTAGTGTTCCCTCAGTTGCCTGTGTGCCAGAGGCCACGGTATCTCTTTCGAACAACCCGCACCCCTGACATCCCATCCCATCCCATCACCTGAGGCATCTGCCCTCGCGGGCCCCATCAGTTGTTGCTAACATCTCTTTGAGGCGCGTGTGGAACACAACGCACCGCCGACCCGACTTGGTCCTTACCGGACAGCGAGCTAACCATTACTCGCTGTGCGCAAGCCTGCGCCTACGGTGGCCGGGAATCAGCCTGGGATTCTTGACGCCCAGGGCGTCTCCTGCGGCGACTAGGGCCGTGAGGGCGCTTATACTGCCTCTCCCTCACGTGCGCCGCCTCCCTCTTCGCGAGCATTACTGCTTTGCAGAAGGAGGTGACGGCTACCCATGCACTCTCGCTCCGTATCATGGCCTGGACTAAGGCCGGACGCCAGAGATCGCCGCCGCCGATCGCCTCCACAAGGACACGACGGTGCTCCGCCCAAGCCGGGCAGACATCCACCGTATGCTCCACCGTGTCCTCAGGGCGATCTACGCGGTGGAAACACCCGGGCGTTTCCTCCCGCCTTATCCGAAACAGGAACTTCCCGAAATAATTTTTGAAGTGTAAAAGGCGGCGATTGGATAATTGGACGGGAATTGAGAGTGAAATTTCAAGGACGCAGCACATAATCAGCTTAAAATGTTCCCACTGCTGGGACACAGGGCTGCTCTCTGGAAGTGCTCCATAACCCACCACGCGGGCCCAGTGCAGATTGGTGGATGTCACATGTCTTCGAACTTTTAGTTCTGGGCCATGCCGGTTTAAAAAGGTGATCTCCAATCACGTATGTTAAATCTTTAAGTAATTGAAATAAACAGATTGATTTAAAAAAAGACACCTATTTTAGAAAACCACAATACTCAAAACTTTTAGCACAGGCGGAGTCACGAGTTTCTTGAGTATTTTTATATAACAATAAACTGCCCCGAAAGTACTTCTACTACCTCCGGTACTTACCTAAGTTTTTACGTTTAAGAATTGTATGTATTATGTATGAGTGCGGGAGACGTAAGAAAACTTTCCAATTTCTTTCCACGTTCTTGTGCCTCTTTTGTACGAACGATTTGGATTAAATCTTTGGTAATGTTGTAAAAATAATGTGATCCACTTCCAAATGTTTGGGCAGAATAATTTGATTCTCTTTTTTTTTTTCTTTTACTTGGCTAAGATATTGGAGGAGGTTTGACCTTTAAGGTGGGATGGTTTTCTTTAGCATCATTTATTAGAATGTTTCAAAAGAGTTTTTTCATTTTTATTTTATGAACTCCAATATGCATGAAGAATACTGTAATTAAGTACCTACGCGATGTGTAGTATAGGTACACTTTTACCTAACCCTTCAGGGAAACGGCGTGATGTTATGTAATGTTAAATACGTGATATTTACTGAAACTGGTGATATCGCCACCTATTTTATTCGACTACTGCATTATTGATATACCTATTATTTTGTACGTTTTTGTTGTTGTTTAAGTTAAGTGTTTATCAGTGGAAACTTGTAAATGGCCTTCAGTTTCATATTGTTTAATAAAAAAATTATGTTAGCTGTAAGTTTCCCGAATAAAATAAGCACTATGGCGCAATGTTAATTTAACTCACAAATAAAATAGGTCTGTTTATTGGAAAACTTCACCTACTTAAAACGGCCATAGTACCTCTCGGTAAAAAATACGAAAACTGTTTGAAGTGTCGAAAAATGTTTTCAACATAAAAACGGATGATTTGCAGCACGCCACTTAAAATCCACTTCAGCTGTGGTGAGGGTGACAAAAATGGAGTACCGTGCCATCAGGATACTGCAACATAAAAATACAGACGTCGGGAACAGTGGGATATGGTATATGAGGGAGGGAGAAACTATTTTTAGGAGTATATAACACGAAATAACTTTGAGAAGCTGTGGCTTATCCCTCTACATGGTTATATTAAAAAACCATCTGCACGAGTATATAAATATATATATTAAAATTAATCCCTATTTCCTTTGGTCACGGCATGACACTAGAAAGGCCGGACCAATTTTGATCATTCTTTTTTTGTTGTGTTTGTTATTGTCAGGAGAAGGTTCTTTTCAACGAAAAAAATTAAGCAAGTTGCGCTTGACATAAACACCGTGACATTTTAGTCGTCTTACAAAGGTGTTCCATTCAATATATCCGTCATAAAATACGTCTAGACGCGATGAAAATATTGTTACTATTAATTAAGGTACAAAGAAAAATAAATAATGCTTTAGATTTGTGAAACAGCCACCCGGTTAAAAATGTTTACGTATCAAACGGTAGAAGATATCTATCTATCTACCATTACATTCCATCATTAATTCCATCTCCATAACAGGGTGTTTCAAACTACGTCATGCGTGTTAGTGAATGATATTTTCATTTTTTTTTATTATGCAAATGTTCAAAAATATCATTTTTTTTATAAATGAGTAGTAGTCATTGGAAATATGAAGTGGGTTGCCGTTGTAAGACCGTGACATTATAGTCGTCTTAAAAAGGTGGTCCACTCAATGTATCCATAATAAAATACATTTAGGCGCGATTAAAACATTGTTTAGTGAATTATATATTTTTTTAATTATGCCAATGTCCAAAAATTTATTTTCTTTTTAAATAAATGATTAGTAGTCCTTGGATACATGAAGTGGGCTGCAGTTATAAAACCATTAAAATCAAATCAAATCAAATCAAAATATTTTATTTCACATAAACCTGGAAGGGCACTTATGAAACGTCAGAAGCTAGGTGCACGGTTCCAATTGTGTTCCAAAAATGTCACGGTGTATATGAAATGCGAATTCAATATTCATAGTTAAGACAGGACAACGTCTGTCGGGTCAGCTAGTTGTTTATAAAAGTAGTCCCATTGGTGCCGACTGTCAAATCAACAAAAGAATACAAAAGTACACTTCATTTTCAATTGTACTTATAAATAAAATGTGCTGTGCATCAAATCATCTGCCTATCTAAACAGAAAAGCTGCAGCTGTAGGTAACAGGATTAAATGTGTTCAAAATATGGAAAATTGCATGCTAATTCAACTGCCAGCCGCATGCACCACATTCGACATACGGTTTCATTAAACTAATCTCATCGGAGTATCTTTTGGCTTCGGGAAATGGTCCTCGTAAAAGATAACTTCAAAGGTTGTTCAAGAATACGTGACGCCAGTCGCTCCGGAAGGAAAGTATGATTGAATCGCTTTAAGCGCTTTCAGATTTTAAAATGACTAAAGTTTTCGCTGCATCCGCAAACAGTTGGAGAATTGTTTTAGACGCAGACACCTAGAATAATCCTTTAGCGCTGTCTATTAAAATTGATTATCTTCGGTTCCTTTCTTTTCTTTCAAGCTCCTCGGCTTTCAAGTTGAGAAACTCGTAATTTAAACAAAAGCGGATTTAAAACTCGATTGAAAATGACGATTAATCCATAACAACAAGCAAGACAAACGGCAGTTTGAAAGAAAAACAATGTAGACAGGCTTTTTGTTTTACCAACTTTTAAGACAAACAAAAAATATACAAATTCTGTGGAAGGTATTCAAGGGTATTTGAAATAAACGATTGTCATATTTAAACACGATAAGAATGAAGAGACTTTATATCCGTTGTAGAAACAGACTTCGTTTGTCATAAAAGTTTTAGCGATTTTCCCTAAAACGGTTGATCCGGGTCTCGCTAAACGAAGTGTCAATCAATTCCTGTAATGGGATATGCTGCTACATACTTACGGTTTTAAAAACTCTTGGCAACATTTGAAATGAAAGGTTTTTAAAATTCGACATTATGTTTAGACGTTGTTATTGATGAGCACTAGCAAGTATAATTGAGTATTTCACAGTTTTTATGGGTACATGAAAGTTGCAGTAAATCAACTTACTATGGATCTTATTACAGAACTAGTTCGGTAGTTTAGACCGACGAGAAATCTAGATTCACTAGTAACTGTCTCTCATTTTCCAAAAGTTCTTGATATTATTTTTTATCACATAATATCTGAATGAATGAATCATCATCATCTGCCTAGCCTTTTTCCAACTATGTTGGGGTCGGCTTCCAGTCTAATCGGTTGCAACTGAATACCAGCATTTCACATGGAGCGACTGCCTATCTGACCTCCACAACACAATTACTGTGTAATACGATATCCCTTGATAAGACTGTTTGTCAGACTTTCAGGCTTCTGACGACCCGTAACGACTGCCAAAAGATCCACAAATGACAGCCGGAACCAATGGTTTAACGTGCTTTACGAGGCACGAAGGAGTCTAGGTATGTAAAGATGTTCACCATCCATGGACAAACCGCGGCAAGCGCAGCTTAACCTGAACAATCGACCCATGCGGCTCATATTACTTAGCCACAAGCCCCTCAATATCTGAATGACATAATGTATAAAAACTAATGTGTACTTATTTATAGCGCATAATATAAACATAATTATAATAAACATAATTTAGGAACATAAGGTCCCTTTATGTACAAAAGAAGCGCTCTCGTCACATTTTGTATGCGTAGAAAGTTGATTTTTGACATAATTTCGCCGGCTTCATACTTTGAAAGGTATCTGGTTGAGCGACGTAGATATGAAGATTAGATTAAATGCGTGCCCTTCAAATCAACGGTTCTTTGTAAACACAGGTAATAAGGGCAAAGGGGATGATATTATATGACGTAATTTTAGCCTTTTTTAAATAAATCCTGCTAAAAGAAGTAACTTACGAATTTTATAAGAAATATTTATTTTGCTAAGAATTTGTGAATACAAGAAGTTTGATGCAGTACTACAAGTCTTTAAGAAAAGCACAAAGTAAGTGGTCGAGAGGTTTTCGACCCATCTCACAGAGAGTTTTGCAACTTATGCTAATATCCTCGCACAGAAATACTCTCAGTGTGAACTACTGTCTACCACTACCCAAATGCCATTTATTCGGTATCGGTTCGTCGAATCGTTGAGCTCCTTAAGTTTTAAGTTGAGCTGCACGATTGCTGACAAATGCGTGCACTGACTGGACAGGTCCACTTAATCTGTGTGGTTCTTTCCTCAAAATACCACTTCAGATATCAATCTACATGACCTTCACATGATCTGATCAATATTATGTCTGGACTTTAAAAGAGACGGTGTCCTCTGAGTTTGTTTCTGCCTTTCTTCTCAGAATAGTCAGATAGGAAACGACCACCTTATCTAGTTTTTAATTTATGATTGACGTGTGAAAGTGTTCGTACAAACCTACATACAGAAATAAAATTATTTATCATTTACTGCACTGTGATAGTGTTGTCCCAAGTAGGAGCATAAATATACTACACTCACAATCTCGATGTCATATGCAAATTATTATGTAGTTAGTACCTGCAGCTCCTACACAACTGCACATAAGACATGTAACCACGATCATGTAAATCTGGACCTACGAAAGCCTTTATCGTTGCCATCACTAATCACCTCCATAGATTAGTGGAAGCAAATACTTCTGAAAAGCCTTTGTGAGGTGCAGCAGTTAGGTTATTTGAAGTGCGCTCGCCAGGAGTACGTGTGATGTCTATCAGCGGATGTGTCTCGCTGAGTGCATCCATTAGCTTCGGTAACTACATCTCTGTTGCATTAAACTTGCAATTCATCTATCGGGGGTTTTATGTAAGCACTGGATTTTGCCTTTTTATCCGCTTCCATTTAATTCTCGAGCGAATTTCCACTTGATTTCCATTTGTGTAAAGAGAATCGTGTTTTTGGCGTTAAAAGGGTACTTAAAATTTAATGTTTGGAGTCAGAGTGAAGGTTTTTATTGGATGGTTACCTACTATTGGTTTTCGGCAGTTATCGAAGTAGAAAAAAGACTGAGGAGTCTTTTACGAAATATTTATATTCTGTTATCAATGAACGTTACTGTAGTTAATATTTATGAGTAGGTACCTATAACTACCACGAACGGTTTTTATCCTTCAAATGGTTAATTTACATAGAAACATGAACTTAAATAAATCTAGATCCATATGGCGCTCTCATGAGTACTTAACTTTTGAATACAATTATTTGTAGTTATTAGAAACACTGTAGTTCTAAATTGTAAAGAAATATTTTATCTGCGAGTAAATTGAATTTGAGGGGGATTTAGTAGATAATGCTACCTTAACTCGATTTTACGCATTTTATTTTCTTTTACATTTTATTATTCGTATAATAACAATAATACATTTATTATTTTTACATCGTAATCGCATGTCTGTACAAAATTGGTTGTAAATCACCCGTTATTTGAAATATAAACAGTTTTAATGAAACGTGTAAGCAATAACAAATAAACATCAAAAAGATTTAAAGAAATCCATTCAACAGTGATAACACGGTTTCTGAAACTAAAATGCTGAAGTCTCTTGATAAAGCTCCTTACGATTACGAAACCCGAAGTCAGATATATTCGAATCACGGTCCCTACCTTTTTACCAAGCACCTAAGTACGCAATCTTCTAAAATCATTACCTCGATTTGGTTCCATTCGTTCTACTTATGTTTTCAATACATGAGGGTCCGACGTAAAAGTGTAGTTTAGTTTCCCAGAATTTGGCAAATTTTCATCTCCATCGTATTATCTAAGGTTTCAGCCAAAATCGACCCTTCTTGTAAGACTTTTTCAACCTTCAATTTGAGTTTTATGAGCGAAGTTCGCAACTTTCGGTTTACAAGGCATGGGTCAAAACGGGCCGTCTTCGCTTCTTAAGAATATTCGCACAAAATTCTGGTCATGAACGTGTCATAAACACGGCCATTTGTATCTTGATGAGAACACATTTACTTTTGCTTGTAAAAATAATGCTTGACGCCGATTACGTTTTAGGCTTGTAAAAAATATTTTCGTTCTCTTATAATAGAATAAAATTATAGAAGGCAGCTATTTGAAAACCAAAACAATCAACGAATCTTTGAATGAATTTGACTACGATGTCATTCTGTTGAATTCGTAAACACAAACTTAAGTATGTACAAGATGACAGGGAGGGATTTCGACGAGCAAACTGTATCTATGAGTTCACATGATTCTAGCTAGACCCGTAGCGTAGCGTAGAAATAATTCGACGGTTATTAATAAAAGAAACTGCTGTTTTATAGAAAAGTCAAAACCTACACGGTAAAAATGTTTGGAACAGTGAGTTATTCTATAATTACCGAAAAAAACTTTAAACACGGGAAGGTTCAGAAACATGTACTGATTCCATGTTTGCGAGTCGATGTCTCTGCCTCCTTGTATAATGACGATAAAATAATAATCGCATTCTAATAAAAATGTTACAAAATACTTAATTATTAATCGATAAATTTACAAAAGCACAACAAAGTAACACGATAGAATAAAGCAAACCACAACTAAATTTTTGAATATACAAGTTTATCATAAATTCATATTATATATTTCTTATTAAAAAGTCAGCAGCCAGCCTAAACAAACAGCGTGACTGCACTGAATCATTTTCTCATAAGGATATAAATATATATGATAGTATACGTATATTGCGTATAAGGTAAAATAATAGCACCGCCAGGTTTCCCTATTATGGGCTAATTAAATTATTTGCTAAGAGCACCTCGCCTCTTACTCCCGCTAACGCACGTATGTACATACTTAATATAATCAAATTGTGGGCGAACGGTTTTCATCTTAAGGTTTTTGTACATCGTATGAAAGTGCCAATTTCAACATTTATGTTTACTTAATTATTTTAGGGTATGAGAAGTTGTTTAAAAAACACCACTTTGGATTGTAAATTAATCTAGCACAAACTGCACAATTAGTACTTAATACCAAAAAATATTTCCTTCTATAACAACACCATCTTGAATTTTGAAGATTACCATCTAAAAAGAGTCACTCACAAAGGCCGGAACACACAGACGCAGCCGTTTTTAAAACCAATATTGACCGTAGACGATATTCCATTCCGAAAAAGGATTTGGATCATCTATCATGTTATGTCAACCTATGTCACGCGACAATCTTTCCATCTCAATCCAATAACGTGTTCAGTGTTTATACAGGGTTATTTGTAAAACACCGGTAACCTCTCAGGACTACGTTACTAACATCATAATCAACAACTTTTGTTCTATGACTTTTAAAAATTCATCATATTTTAATTCATCAGATTTACATACAAAAATAAAAATATTTAAATTCAACGCTCTAATTGTTACGAAGTCTATGCGAAGCAAAAGAAAGCGATAGGTAGTACCGACAATAGCGAGGGGAGCGGGGTAGGGGGCGGCGGGGGCGCTTGAACTTGACCTATTTACGGGCGGCCTTCAGTCATTCGTTTGCTTTGATGCGCTTGCGTCGCGTCATTACGGGTCCTTGTAGTGAAATTCGGCAGTGCAGACGTATACGTAATTATCTTTACATGATGGCGTATCAATATTCCAATGTCGGGTACACGGAAATGGTGCGAATGCTAGCTAGGTGTGATGACAATGTTTCGGAAGCGTGTCGCCAATACGCCATACGATTCCCAAACGTACGTATACAAAATACTTTTATCAAGTGCTATACCGTTGTAACTTTACAGAAAATGTGAGATGTCATTGTTAGTTTGTTTTCATTACGGTGTTTAGTGCATAGGTACCGTGAAATATCAAGGTTATTTCCATGTCAAATGTTCGATTGTAGGTATAATTTGGCTTTTGCGTAAAAAGGCGGGAACCGTAGCGTAGCGAGTTACTAACCCAAAAGTATTACTACGACGACAGTGCGCGGCAATGTATGTAGGTACAGCAAAATACAGAGTTGAAATGTGTTACATAGGACAACGAAATATTTAAGGTTTGTTTTTGGTAAATGTATTATGTTTTGTAAAAAGTCGTAGAACAAAAGTTGTTGTTTATGATGTTAGTAATATAGTCCTGAGAGGTTACCGGTGTTTTACAAATAACCCTGTATAATAAGTAGTATATACTGCATTATATATTTTGATATTCACCCTCTTGCCGGGAGATTGGAATCCCAAGATGTATGCCATTCTAATTGTCATGTGACTTGACTTGAAATACGCCATCACATTATTTCCCATAGGGGTCACAAAAGGTGACTTAGGGTCTCTGATCTCGTGAATGAAACGAACATTGTCCACGTTTATGGCTGGTCACTGAAACTGACTTACTATAAAATTCTGGTTGTACCAAAATCGGTGTGCAAGCGAGGTGGGTAGAGTTTACTGATGATATCCATTGGACGAGTAATGGTAAGTAACAGCAATAGTCGTAAAGAGAGAATAGATCAATGTTGAGGTTACGCTCCGAATATAAATGTATTTAAATGTAGGAACATCAGCATATTTTAAACGGGAATGATTACTTTTAGGATGAGCATGCGAAAAAATCGAACCAATTAAATAATTTTTATTTCAAGAGAAGAAGTAAAGATAAGATAGGATAAGGTAATCATTTATTTATTTTATTCAAACATGAGTACAAGACACACAAGTACAACACAAATTGTCTGTAAAAGTAAATATAAAAACAGGTCATCACGTTTGCTTAAACAATGGCATGCAAATTAATACAATAAATAACAAAGAAGATACATGTTGAACGAGTCATATTATGTATAAGTAAAATGAATTAAATTGAATAATTATTACCTACTGTGATTACGAACAAATGCACTTCTTAATAACTATTAGAAAAAACAAAAGCATGTAATATGACCACCAATTAGAGAAACGACAGGAAAAGTTCATATCGATATGATCACCCTGATCATATCTTGCGGTTGTCACAATTTAATTTAGAGAATGTATATCGAACGGTTTATGTGTACCTACATTAAACATTAAACTATAATAAAATATCTTGTATTATGAACAAGCTGGATCGTATTGACGGATTTCATTAGAGAAAAATCGAGTTAAACTCATACTTTCGTTCGAAGCAGATGAGTTAAAAAGTTTCCTACTTCGTGAAGTTTTTTATTGATTTCGTAATTTTGTTTATCCAGATGTCTTTTAATGCTGGTTGGTTTCGTGCCCTGCCCTAGCACTGTTTCTGAACACGAAGTCCTGGGTTCGTTTCTCAGGTCGGGTAAAATGTTAATATGTGTTTCCATTCGGAATTCCTTAGTAGCAGTCCGGAGTTCAGATTTGTACCCGGTTGATGGCAATAGGTTCGCCCCCAGTTAAAAAAAAGTCAAAGCATTTATTTCAAATAGGCACTTAAACGGCACTTTTGAACGTCAACATTCACATTAAAATAGAATTGGTTTTAGTTGCCCCTTCCAAAATGTAGTTTCGTATGGCGAAGAATGGGCAAGAAACTCCACCGTTACTCTTTTAAAATATTTTAACTACAATATTTAACATACATTCATTGTATAATTATGTGTGAAAACGCATCCAGAATAAAATTACCGTACCAAAATAGGTAAAAAGAATGAAATTGAAGCAATTACACATAAATTAATTTTATGATAGATACATGGTGCTCACACATTTACAAATATTATAAAAGTATGTATACAATTTTCCTAGAATATTAACAAGTAGGTAATCAGTCAGTATGTGAGTTAAAGTAATCACTGAGTGTAATCAATGTCATAAATTAATTAATTACATAATTCAATTAGCAACTAGTTTGATTTTGTCTAGACTCTAGATTGTCCTATGGAGCAGAACCAGCATGTTTCCAAACGTTCTTATCTTGGATATAATAATCGTATTTGTAATATGCTTGTTTACAAATTGTACTTTTCATATGAGTTTTAAATTTCCTTTCATTTAATTGCAATATATCACAAGGCCCCCACCCCATAAAAGACGTATGTACTTTAGCTAATCTGAAAAATGGTTGATCTAATTTGTCTTTGTTTCTAGTATTAAAATGATATCTATCACTTATTTTATTAAAAAGATGTAGATTTTTTCCTACATACATGCTATTTTCATAAATGAATTGGCAAGGTACCGTCATAATATTAATCCTTTTAAATAGGTCCCTGAGAGATTCGCGGCGACGTAGATTATAAATGGCTCTGACAGCTCTCTTTTACAAAATAAAGATGGATTCAATGTCAGCAGCCCGCCCCCACAGTAAAATGCCATACGACAGAATGCTGTGGAAGTGGCTAAAATAGACCAAACGCACGGTTTCTACATCTGTTAACTGTCTGATCTTCCTAACAGCATAAGCGGCGGAGCTTAGCCGCCCCGCAAGAGATGTTATATGAGGTCCCCATTGTAATTTCTCGTCTAGCGTGATTCCTAGGAACACCGTTTGATTAACAAATTTCAGTTTTTCTCTATTCAATATGATGTCACATTCGCTACTTCTAACATTTGGTAATTTAAATCTAATGCATTTGGTTTTTGTGCCACACGTTGTGTTACATGGGTACTCCTCTGTCAAAGCCTTCGGGAAATACAGGCGTGAATTTATAGTTTGTTAATTTTATTCACTAAGGTGTTCTTGTTTTTGTGCTTCAGCATTTGTGTGTAAAGTGAATGCTCATTGATATGAATATGACCAATAAATCGTACATTTTTGGAAAATCAATTTATGATTTATCATTCAGTTCATAAATAAATGGCTGCTTGGTCACATGATTGTCTGTAATTATAATTTTATGCCATCACCGTTATAGGTAAAATAATATTTATGCAGAATATATAAACATGATTATTGTACCGGCTTGAAATTGTTGTGGTTTGTGGAATAAATTTAAATAACAATGAATGAGCTGTACTTTTCTAAAAAAATGATTTTGATTATTGTTTTAATATGAAATTATTAACGTGAATCTGCATTTGTTATTTTCAGAAATTTAAGGTAACTTTGTGTAGTGTTACACTCATCACTGTTAGTCAAGATAATAAAAAAAATACACAATACTCGACATTTCTATATTGTAATCATTAGACGGGGCGAAGCCTAAATATTAACTGTTATAAATTCTATCTTTTTGAGTCAAAGAGTCACTGATATATAATACAATAATAATGTCACTATAATGTTTGCCTCCTTCAGTTTTCAAATCTTAGTTATTGATTTATTTAATTAAAATCGAAAAAAAAAGTGAAATTAAAAGAATATTAACGCCCTAGATATTATAAGGAAATACTGAAATGAAAGATAGAAAATATATTACATTTATTTAACACAGACTAAAAGGCACACAATGTACAGACGATAAACAAAAACAAGTGAAAAGTGTGAAGTGCGATGTAAGGAATAATAAAATTTTGTGTCAATTGTGTGTGTAAAAGTAGCAGTATTATACAACTTTTGTCGCTGACCATACCAGCAGTGTATAGTGCACCTGTAACTGCACATGACTAGTAACAATCTGACATTGACAGAGCCTGTATGTCGTTGCAATAAGAGCGTTTTTCGTAGTAGCTGTTGTACGTGTACTGTGTACTTGTAGCAGACAAAACCAGCCGATGTATCGCTAAAAAATCATAATTTTCTTTAGCATAACATGTTGTTTATACGCAGCGTGTATCCCAGCCGTGGGTCGACTTGTAATAAACTTGCGATCAACACCGCATACAATGCGAGAGTATTAGATTATGCGCGGTGAGCTTAGTAACGAGCAGAGAGCAGCTGACTTCTACAAACTGAATTATCTTGATGAAAATGTATTGCTTTTTGTTGATCCTTTTAAATAATGTCGAGAATATCAATATGTATCACATTTGTTATTTATGAAACGCTAACTTATGAGAATCTTGTGAATAATTCGGTTTGGTATCCATCATGTTGCATGGTCATTCAGATTTGGATCTCATTTAATACATTATCAGAAAGTTACCATAAAATTTTGTATTATATTTTTTAAGCTAGCTTCTGACGTTTCATAAGTGCCCTTGCAGGTTTATGTGAAATAAAATATTTTGATTTGATTTGATTTGATTTAAGAATGTATGGCTATGATGTATGGAGTATGAATGTCGATGGCTATAACAGTATGGGAAGACCAAAGATACAATGGATGGACTGTCTGAATGATGATATGGTTAGAAAGGGTGTGACTACGGAGATGACGACTAATAGAGAAGTGTGAAAGAAAAATACATGTTGCGCTGACCCCTATTTATTTGGTAAATAGGGATAATAAGCCAGTAGAACGATGATTTTTTAAGAATGTAATAAATCTTTGATCAAAATAAGACTACAAATAGTTCACAATTACGTCCTCCACATTCACGACCTCCGTTGTATTCATTAACTCAATTTTCAATTATGAGCCATTATCACAGTCTATATCAGATAACACGTGAAAACATTCATGAAAATTGTATCTCATATTTCCATTTTTTATTTTTATATCGAGCCACAGTATATCAAATGTGCTTTCAATTAACGCCGAGTATCACAGCTATTCATTATTCGCCGAAATATTAAGCTGCTTTCAAAAGCGCTGCAATATTGTTTGTTCTTTAATTAACAGTGCTGAAGCGTACAAGCGTATTTTATGAAGCATTTGTGAAGTGAGCTTGCGAGATTTATTTAATGTATGAAACCCGCAATGTCTAGACATTACGGGTTTCATACATTAAATAAATCATGCACACACATGTTGACTCCTAGGAGTCAATATGTGAGTGCAAATTAAACGTAGATAGTTGCCAGGTTTTAGCGTGATTTTGTTTTTCTCATAAGTTTTTTTAGAGTTCATTTCTTCTGGTGTGCTCGACTAGTTTCAGAACTAAACGTACTCTTAGCAGGTTTAAGCAATTATGAAATGAATCCTTAATCTATATATTAATACGTGAATGAACTTTATACTGCTTTTTACGAAAATTGCGCAGACGGAGGGGTATGAAGGCAAAGTTCAAGTCTTTATGGAGAAGAAGTGCAGAAAGCTAAAAGCTAACATTTTTATATAATAATTAATTAGAAATACATTGAATAAATAAAAAAACATGGTCGTTATTCGACCACTAGGCGACCACTAATATAATTCATGAAGCCATGACAATTCAAAGTATTTTTACCTCCTTTCTATGACGGTCATTTTGTACTCCACTACCAACACTAAATCAAATGTACATCACGCGGAACAAACAAAGATACTCCGGGTTACTTAGAAAAAATCTCTCGTAAATCTCAGCGAAATACCTTATTTACATAACGCCCCAACAATAGGGTGTAGACTCAGTTAACCTAAGCCAGGTGTACCTTATTAACTTTCGGAAGTTTAGATGGAATGGATGGAATGTGAGTAGCCATTTTCACTCCTTGTTCCTCGGCTATGTTTGTGTAGTCAGCCAGTCTGTTGCCGTATTATGAAATAGTAGTTTGCTGATGAACAAACTTGCCAGCCAACCACGCCGTCTTGAACGCAGTACAGCTTAGACTTGGACGTAATATAGAGTTCTTGTTAGGCGTTTGGGTTAGAACTGAGAACGTTTCTGGGTTTAGCTAACAGATTTAGAAGTTTTCTGCTGTACTGTGCGGGATTTTGTTTGATATCATTTTAGTATCAAGCATGGTTATTGGTCAACTACCTCTTGATAAAAAGGTAGGAGATACGAAAGGATTAAAAGAATAAGAAAATATACGAAAATAGTCGTTGTTTATGTACATTTTGTAAAACATTTTTTAAGTGTAAATAAATTCTAAATTCAACTTGTTTCAAGCATGGTAATTGGTCAACTACCTCTTGATAAAAAGTTTTGAGATACGAAAGGATTAAAAGAATAAGAAAATATACGAAAATAGTCGTTGTTTACGCAAATTTTGTAAAACATTTTTTAAGTGTAAATAAATTCTAAACCCAACTTGTTTCGAAGTAGAACCTGTTTCCCTAAAAAAAGAAATTTGAAGTTACTCCAATTCTTATTAGTAATTACGCAGCCGTTTTCCCTCTTCAACGCCAAACGCTTTTCTGAAAAATTTACTCTCCACCGACTCATTACCGTCTGTATGAAGAAATATTTATGTTTACAATATTTTTTGGGTCGAGTGGTGAGAATTCAGATTTTTGCAAACATAACTTGAATGTGCGGGTCACTGACCATCAATATTTTGTGTGAAAGTCGACGAATCTAGAAAGGGGGATACTGTGCAGAGAATATTGATAAAGCGTAACACAAAGGCCGTTTGTAAGGCTTGGGGCACTTCTGCTCGCAGCTGTACATTACGAAAAACGTGCTGTTAGCAAAGTAATACTCATATTGAATTTTATTATTATAATCAAATAACTTTTATCGGAAAATACTGTATGCTATTCCCTGTTTAAAATGCAGGTTGTAAATGAGGTTCGGTAGCATCTAACCACACATTACTGTGTCTTCAGTAAGCAATAGGAAGTGTAGTTGAGTATCGTATCAGCATCGGGTGCTCGTCGTCCTGAATGGTAAAACAGGTGAAACAGTGAATATCGACGATGCGACGACGATGCATATTACGTTACACCGACGACGGCGCTGCATGCATTTGAATCAAGCTCCATTCGAGTAATATAATACATTTCTATGGTACGATAAAAACTCGGATATAGGCGGCGAGTATCATCAAATTCCGATTCTAACTCGAAACTTCGAATTTGAATAAAGGCATACGCTTTGTGATTTTCAACATTCAGATACACAGTTTACGGAACCATTTTATGCTAGCTGCAACATGCAATATTAATTAATTAATTATTATCTTTATTTCAGGCAACTAAGGCCCATAAAAGACAGTACATAAATTATAACTATAAAAACAATAACTATAAACTAATGCATATTTTTAAACATTTTTTATTTTATTTTTTATTATGCATGACATAAAGTATCTTAAAATTTACATAGAGTAGTAAATATCGTTTCATTTATGTTGATGACAAAGCTCAGAGTACTTTTACAACGATAATGAAACTTATGTCACATAACGCAATAACTTAAAGGCTTTGATCGTGAAATACGCAGAAAAAAGTTGCTTAACAACATTTTGATGTGACTAAAACTATTATTCCCGTTGTTTACCACAAATGGAAAATATTAAGCAAACATCAAAACAAGTCAGGGGCTGTACAAAGCAAAAATATATTTAACCTTAAGCACAGAGGGTAGGCGTATTTGAGCTTCACATATCACATTATCGAGACTTCCGACTGAAGCGGAGGGATTTTTGGGGCATGGGTGGCAGCCCAAAGGAAATAAAGTTACTGCATAAACTTGCGTATAGATATTTAATGTGGAGAAGTTTTTGTTTACACGGAAGATATAGATTGTGCTGGTGTTATGGTTTCGTTATGGTTTTTTATAAGTTAGATTATTTCGGAGAGTAGTTTATGTGATATATTTTTCTTTTGTTGGCTTCGAGGATAAGGATAACATCGAAAGTTTCGCTACTTTTCGCAAGGAAGTGAGAGTGAGCCGAAACTTAGGGTGTACTTTTATCTTACTAAGTTAGTCGATGGATTTGCACCTTGTTGCCGCTCAGTGTGATCTTTTCGTATATTAACTCGCGAGCATGCACACGAAAATTACGTTATTGTTACTTCGTCGAATTACTTGACTTTTCCTACTTCTTAGGGTGTCGAAGGCAAAAATAACACGAAAAGATGTGACTTAATTATGCGAAACTGCCAAGTGTATATGTATAAAAAAATATACCGTCGATCTAAATATTATAGGTATTCTATTCTTTGTCCTGTAAGCAGTTGTACTAAATAAAAAATTGTTAAGAAAAATGCCTAATTAGCCATAAAATATTGTATTTTGAAACATTACACGTTTTTATTTCAAACAGCTCTCAAATAGCATTTAACATGCCACAGCCTGCCAAAGGCTGAGCCAGAAATTTACAATTTCATTTCACGTTCCTGTTTTTTGTGGGACAATTTTGTAACGAATAATCTACCAAACTCTTTGTCCAGACCTTTCGAGCTACATTTTCCCTTTGGGTATTCATTCGTGACCTGAAGTAGGTTGCCGTCTGCTTGGACTTTGTCTGTTTTGTTTACAAGACCTTTCAGCTTCACTTTGTGTCCAGGTAAAGTACCTCCTGGTAAGTAAATGATCTCCGAAACTTTGAAGGACTTTTACGGACTTCGTGAGCGAGATTCAAACTTTGATTTTAAGTAATTACATTGTGTAGTGTTGTTGAATTTGATCTTACCGTTAAGGGTTTTCCTTGTTCGTTTTCCTACTTGTTTCAAAATTTCTTATGAAGGATATCCAAATAAGGAATGTTGAAATAAGTACGGTCTAGTGTAAAATTGTTAGAAAGTTATCGAAAACTTATCTATAATTGTCAGTCTGCTTCAATTTACGTCATATTTTTGTCATAATGTTCATACAGATGTCTTAAATCATTCTGCCTAGTCAGTCGTATGTAGATGAGATCCTTACAAGCAAATTGCTCGATTTTGCACACGCCTCCATTTCTTAGATCAATTCTCAGCATTCGGTCTGATTCGGTGAATAAATGATGCGGTCTCAATGCAATTCACTGATAGCTTAGTTATATATAGTTCTACTAGGTGTTCTATTCCTTTAAATTATCTCTAGATAACTAAGTTTGTGGCACTTTTTGTATATTTTATGTTTTTCTCATACTACGAAATGGCCACAGATTTTCTTTTCCCGGTATTGAGTTTCTCCACCTGATAGTTAATGAAAATTATAGTGTTACACAGAGCGACCGCCGTCTAACCTCGTAATTTGACGCCAGAAATCCAGTTTCCACAGAATGTTGTTGCTAACACAGGTAGATAATTTCCAATAACTTTATATAAAGTATCTTTATTTCCAGGAAGATACGTACCTAGTCGCTTATTTGAGTCTAGTACCAAGGTTCTAAGTAAGGTTTTGATTTAACAAAATAAATTAATTCAGATCCCGTTCTTATTAAATTATTCTGTCTACCCACACAGTTTTGAAACTCGCTGCCTACTGGTGAAATTCTACCTAAGTAGTAATTCCTTACAATCTATATGTACTGGAAAGCAATACCTACTACAAGATTGTTATTTTGGTAGGTGAAAGAGATTTAGTAGGAGAAACATATTTACATTACTCATAATTTTTTTTTCATAATTACCTATACTATAAATGCTATAGTTGAACAGATTTTGAACTTTATTTAAGCATGACTTAGACGGGATTCAATTATACCCACATAAGCCCTAGTAGATTTTTATTTTTAAAAATCTCACCACTACATAGCTTTGTCATTTCAAAGTCATTTATCGAATCGAAAAACCGATAGACACACATTGAACGTCAAAGATTGAACTTTATTCTTGTATTTTCTAGTCTAAGTCGTCTCGACTCTGTCAACAGGGGGTGGAAAATGGTAAGGGCTGAATCTTGTTACAAGCACCAAAGACAATTTTCTCTAGCAACTTCCCCGACAAATGTGATTACCTACTACGGTTACTGGCTCTATGTTAAAACTTCTGTAATTGTGTTTTCAGAAGTTTTTGGTTATGTAAATCTTAATTTACAATATTATGGTACGGACACGATGGCGTACGATTTAAAGCATCTAATAAAAAAACTTGTTAAAACAAAAGTTTGGTAATGATCCAAGTGAAATGCTTCATGACTTTGATGTTAAAAGACACTTACATAGGTAGCTGTCAAAATTGACTGAATAAATGGTGTAACAATTTCCGTAACCTGTCATCTAGTAATAAATAACAACATAATAAATGGATTATTATTCAGTATCGCGTTTCTTGGAAAGCCACTGAAGTAAAGGTTTTACCTAAAATAAAGGGATTTTCGTATAATTGACTTTCTGAGGGCCTTCAGGATAAAGGAGGTTCCAAATTGTCGCTATCGTAATTTAATCAACAAAATAGTAATCGAAGATAAATAGCTTTCTATCTACGAAACAATTTTTCTGTAACGCGCCCTTCAGGGCTTCACTACAAAAATGCTATTAGGACCCTTTGGCCAACACCACTTTCCAAAGTCGACGTTTCAATCCAATTGAACGTGCCTCTCTGGCGATACACACCGCTTTGAGACGAATGCCTCACAAAAGATACATCCCTTTTTAGGGTACCGTGTATCTTCGACTTTACCTTAAATGGAAAATTTAGGATGAAAATGTTTCATGTATTTTTTATAGAAGTAAATGAGGTGGTTGTGTTTTTGGACTGTTGAATACATTATTTATGTGTGTAGGTGTATAAAGGCTGAGTGGATTCGGGGTGGGATTGTTCTACCTACTTAGATTTGTTTTGTTTCATCCTACTTAATCTGGACCGTCATTATATTATTATTATTTAAAACTTGTTCTTAGATAGGTACTTAGTTGTTTTGGTAAAATTTGTTTTGCCCAGTTTACGAGCATCTACCTGTCTACGGTACCTACCTACCTGAAAAACTTTTACAGTTTTTTTTTGTGAAGTAGTATAATTTTCAATAATAACACCACAATGTGTGTGATAACCGCAGGTAACGATAATTTATGGCCAATTGTTGCGTTTATTATTTCGATTGCTTTCAGTTGTTTATTAATGTACTTGGTAATTTACTATGCTGATAGGTGAGTAGGTACTGTACGTACACGAACTTATAATTTGAAAATAAACTCATAAAGCACACACACACTACACAAAGCTGACATCACGATGTCACGTCATAAAAAAGTCATCGTAAGGAGCGTTTTGGCGGTAAATTCAAAACAACGAAAAATTAATTTGATTTTAATCGTCTTTATTTGAGAAAATGAATATAAATAAATTTATTTTAATTTTTCCGTTAACTATATCGTCTTCAAATTAAAATAGTTTTACGAATTTGGAAAATACCCTTTTATCCGCGAACCCGAACTGGGTCCGCATGGTGGGTATAGCCCACTAACCTCTCAAAGAGAGGAGGCCTATGTCCCAACAGTGGGAACATTATAGGTTGATTATGTTAAACTCCATCGTAGTAGTCATCGTTTATGCTGTAATATACAACTAGGTTGATTTTGAATAAATTGTGACCATAAAACGGTCTTAATCAGAATTAAAATTCAAGACGTTGCCTTCTGGTCATAGCTGCCAATTTATCGAATCTTTCCGTCGCCTTTTTGACCTCTAAAAATAAGAGCGCTGCCTTTAGTTATCTTCCAATTTCCCTGGGAGGGGAGGTACCTACTTACATAGAAAAGGAGCTGAAACAATATTGAGTTCTACTGTCGCTATAAATAACCTTGTAAAAGAAACCAATAACGTCTTAAGAGAGCATGAATGAGGAAATAATTTTCTTAGAAAATGTTTTGTGGTTACTTTTGTATAACATATTAAGGCTATAAGTGCCCCAAATTCTTCAATAAAGTTCCATGTAATTGACGACACAAATTGCTTTTGTGTCTAGGCAGTCGCTTGTCCAACTTTAGTCCCAATACTTTCCGAGAATTTAATTATATTTGTCTGAGAGGTCCAGTAAGGCGAAAATATTTCTTTTTTACAAGCTAATCCTCATGTTTTGCCCTGCAGATTAGATCACATGATTACATTTAAAGTAGCATATTGCTCCGAATTCAGCGAAACAAGAAAAATACATAGATATGGAAGAACGTCTCCGCAAAAATCTGAGCAAATTCAATTTGTGGCAGAAACAATGATAGCAAAACAATAGCGAATTAGTGTTGGGAAGTGGAGCGAGGGTTTTTTCTTTATCTTTAGATATTTTCTGTATCCCAAACTAACTATAAAATAAAATGGAATAACTTCGGGGTATTTTAACATAACGCAGACTATCGGTACTTAAAAGGATTCCTAAAAGCTACATCGAGACTCTGCAGATCTTAAACTAGGAGAAACGAACTACCCGCTGAGCGAACGAGTCACTAAAGTAGTTGAAAGTAGCAGGACATAAAGGAAGTGGTCCTCATTCACGCGATACGACTTTCAGTATTAGATCCTACAAAGTTAAAATACGTGCTCATCCACATTTTTGCTTCGCTGGCTAGTGAAACTTGTGTAGGAAAGGTATATCCCCGGCGAGTAGCAATCCATTTTTTGTCCAACATTAGGGAAATCCTCACAAGCCCTATTTAGGAAATTGCCTTCTTTATCGCGCCTGTGGTTAACACAGTTCGGCTGGGCCCCGATCTTTCGAAGTGGCCCTTTTATTTTTTAGAATTCGACTTCGGCATAAGTTTAGAAGCCAGCGTCGTTTATTGATACTATTTTATTTTTCTAAACAAATTGAATACGAGGAAAAAATGGTTCCGTATCGTGGAAATTTGAATTGGTTATGGGAACAACGGGGCCCATTTTTGTTTGCTACGTTTTTTACCACGATACTTATTTGCAGGAAGTCTGTTAGGGGCTCTATGGAATCGCAATCTGTTATATTTACGAGGGGAACGGCTACTTAACTGTGATTGAAGGTTGAGAAAAAAGGAAAGTATAACAAACGGAAGAAATGTTATCCGTTTTCGTTTTATCTTGAATCACAACAACGACGGATTATTCCAAACTCGTTCAGTATTTATCGAAGTTAAGAAAGAAAGAAAAAAATAAACTGGTAATGATTGAAGCTTACTCTGGTAGCCTGGTAACAGTACTATCACGAGGGTCTGCTAGAATAGATTCTAATTTATCACATCCCTACAATAAAAAACAAAAAACAATGCTTACACGAAAGCAATTGTTTTTTTTTGCATGTGACGATAATAAAATGCTTTGATATCGATTGTGCCAATGTTTGCTTGACATATACCATTTTTTTACTTTTACAACATTTTTTTTAAATTGATAATGAATTAAAATACCAAACCATATCGTTAATAAAAGATTATTCAACAAACTAACCGAATATTTAAAAGACCGACTGTGCATAAATTAAAATTGCAAACAAACAATTGTGCAATAATTTATAGCTACTGGCCTCTTCATCAGCGAATTTCGTTTTCTGAAATATATTGCCAGCTTAGTTACTACCGAGAGCTGTCGAATATTTGCCATTATTAATCATGAGATGAAGCATCTAATGTATCGACTACATTAGAAGTAGTGGTATCGATTTCGAAATTACGTGTTTGTAAATAATCTACACATACGCTAGAGTGGTTTTGGTCTATTGGATACTTTAATACATTAATTTAAAAGAGTGTCCTTGGAGTTTCTTGCACGTTTTTCCCCATAGAGATCTACGTTTTGGAATGGGCAAGCTTCAAGTTTCCAAACAACTAATCGACTTTTTCAAAATTCAAAAGTGCCTTTAAATGGTTTAATTGAAATAAATGCTTTGAGCTTGAGTTTGATCATTCATGAGTTGTCGGTTTCTTTTTAATTATACTTTTCCAATCCAGCTCCAGTCTGACATAAGCACTTGCTCAATTTATTCTCCTTCCGCCTTTAAATTATTAAGTTACTAGCAGCGTTCCGCGGTTTCGCCCGCGTAGTTCCCGTTCCCGTTATAATACGGGGATAAAATATAAACTATGTTACTCGGTAAAGATGTAGCTTTCTAACGGTGAAATAATTTTTAAAATCAGTCCAGTAGTTTTTAAGTTTATTCGTTACATACAAAAATACAAATCTTTCCTCTCTATAATATTATTATTAGTGTAGATAGTGTAGAAGTGTAGATTAGTCATAATGGTCTGATGATGGGATTAGGCTACGCAGATTGACTGCATGATCATCGTGATGATCCCTCAAGAACATGATGTCCTCGAGGGCGAATATCAGTGTGACTTTTTAAATTCACATACAATGTACTTTCCTACTGTATCATGGGCAATACTGACATCAGTGAAGGAAAAATATCGTAAGGAAAACTGGATTAGTAGCTAACATAAGTCTGAAATCGCCAACCTAGCTTGAGTAAAATTCACGCTCATGCCTTCTTTGTAAAGAGATTCGGCCTTTGCCTTGCCGAGGGACCATTATATATTGTCGCATCGTGCCTGTTATTATTATTGTTACTGTTACTGTTAGCCCGCATCATCCCAATACTGGGCAAAGGCCTTATGACCTCCGGCTCTTTCGATCCAGGGCTAAACTTGACCACTGGACGTGTGTTTTCTCCAGCTCATCCCGCCATTTTTTACGGAGTCCGCCGCGACGCCTACTGGCTGTATTATTAATGTGCATGAAATGTTTTAAACAACTATCACAAGAACTAGACGGCACCTACACAACAGAATTTTACCAACGGTATTTTCACAATTTAGAGAATAATAAACGAACTTACCTACAGGTATTTTTTATAGAAATTGCGTAACCTTTTTTCATTAAGTCATCATAGAACCGCTATGGATAACGATGTCTATACAAAGTTCATCTTTCGCTCGTTAAGGTTGGCTCGCCGCACTCCGAATAAAGTCTTAAGCTTATTCGAGCCTATCGAGATTTCACCTCCTTTCATGTGGTCACGCTACGTGAAAAATGATATTTGCAGGGTCTTTAGATATTGCTGATAATGTTCTAAATGCTTACGCGGAGTTTTTCTGCTGTTGAAGATTTGACAGTCGCTTTGCGTAATTCATTAGCAGTTTACCCTGAGTTTTATACCTAAGTGTAAGATTCTTTTAATGTAGGATCATTTGCATAGCTCATTTCTGGGTCTTGTAATATAGGAAGTTCTAGTACAAAAGCGGGGGTACACTGATGTTTGTGACTATTAGTGAAAATAAATTAATATAAATGTCTAATGAAGGGTGATCTGCCGGTCTCCCAGAAGCGCAATGTCATCGACCTGTGTATCCTGCCCATTTTAACCTACGGCACTCAGACCGGGTTGCTCAGGAACACCACGCTGCGTTCCAGAACGGGTATAACAGACGTAGGCAAGAAGGCTGCCAGGCTCAAATGGTATTGAGCGGTTCACATCAGTCGCATGCAGGATGACCGCTGGGCAAAGGTCTCTACACAATGGTTGCCTGAAGATAGACGACGCCACCATGGTCGGCCCAGAAAGCGGTGGCGAGATGACCAGGATGCGTGCCAAACAAAAAAATAATGCTATAGTAACAGTTGATAGTATGACACTAAGCACGTTTGATGTGTAAAACGTTTCAACTGTAGAACGCAATAAGTAGGTTCGGTATTGCATTGTATTATTAAACATCTGTTAATGCTTTCTGTACACTACTAGAGACAATTCTCACTTCCCCGTTACTCCCAGATCGATAAAAAAACGACAACTCATAAATTACAATATAATTTCCTAAAAAGAAACATCCATTAGTAAAAATTACGAGTTCTTGTTCATAACTTGAAATATTTCCTGCGGGAGTGAAATGAAATGCTTCAGATTTATGCAAGACAGTCCATCTCAATCAGAATGTGAGAAATGAGCTGACAAAGGCTCTTTTACGAATGCGAATGTCGACTGAAACTTCGAAAAAAAAATCGAGCTTCGACTTTTTCGAACATTTTATTACGCGATGTCGTGAAAAACTTCAGGCTTGAAAAGTTAGTTCATGTTTTCCGGCGTAGATTGATGTCTGCATAAGTATGAGAAATAAATATTGTTTTGATGACAGCCTCTGAATATTTTGTCGAAGAAAAATGGTGAAATTGTAAGAGCGATCAGTATTTATGATTTTTTTTGATATTTTTAAAATTCTAATTTCAGCTTTTTTTATTTTCTTAAAATTTAAAATGTATTCTGAGTAGCAACATTTTATTACAAAATGTTGCTTAAAATATGCCAAAACGACACATAGCTGAAATGGCGACATAAATTCCGAAACCCTTAAATTTTCATCCCAAATTCTTTGCAAAAACTCAATTCAGAAAACCGACGGGGTCACCAACAGTTTGCAACAAATCAACGGTTGCAGAGCCAGCCGTTCTTCATTTGTCGTTCCCAGATCCCGTGTTAATTAATGTTGGACGAGCCATAAAAACGGTGTTTCGGCGCCAAATGCACACATCCCCTTATATATGGCGCGGCGGCGTATTTTTCATGACGTCACCTGCTATATCTACGTGATCCGCATCGGAAAATATGTTGTCCCATTAATTAGGTACTTTGAATGGATTGTGTGGCCCTCCGTTATTGGCTGGAAAATGAAGGCGGGTGCGATTGATTGTTACGGTATAGGTAAACGATTAGTTCGCCGACCCGCTCGGTGCCTATGAAAGCCAGTTAAATATAGGATTGGATTTTTTACTCCTATCTACATTTAGCCCTCATGCGTTGGATTGGAGGAATACGGCTGGATGAATGGGAATTGTTCGCTTAGTTTTAGTTGGGTTTCATTTTCTCTTTCACCGTTCAGGTTAATCCCTACTGATTTTTCTATCTTTGCAAAAGGGGCTTGATTGAAAAGAGCCGCGTAGTTAGCTAGCTGTATCAAATTGATGTTTCGACTTGATAGTTTATCTTAACCTGGAAATTCGGAATATTAAGGCAAGTATCATAGTTTGGTCAACTAATTAAGCTCTTTCTTAATAACAATATCAGCGAAAGATGCTGTTAAAATCAGCAATATGTACGCAATCGAATTGATGATAATAGCCATGTCCCTATGTCATTATAAGTGTACGGTCCGTAACTGCCTCTGATATACCTTATCCCTTACTCGACGTCTTTTTCATTACCCACTATAATCATAAAAATATAGGGTCAGCGAGCGCGATAAAGAACGACAAACAATATCGATTACATAACACGCTCGCAGCCGCTAACACACCACTATAAAAACCTAATAAAAATCACTAAAGCCCTCAAAACAAGTAAGAACGAGGGTGCGCTATCACGCCAGTAAATCGACCTTGTACAACTCCATTTGACACCTAAATACTATAAGGCGAATCCTTCGGGCCGCGCCTAAGTCTGTAAACGCTATATAAATCGTATCGTACACTGCGTAATGGCCCTAAGGGGTACAGCGAAAAACTTCCCGAGAGCTATTAACTTTATTTAAGGGTGTTATAAAGCGTTTTCTACGTTATCAGTATCCCTTGAGCCTAGTTCAGCTTGTCCTTCGGCTATTGGCACCGGGCCCCCAGGGGCTAATAACTATGCTGCCTTGAGCAGGTGGCCCTTACGTTATATTCGAAAAGTAATTAAAAAGTTTAGTTGTAAAAAGTATTGAACGGACTTAGAAGTTTACTTATCTTTAACGTTGTGCGCTTGGGCAGTAAAAACTCGTGCAATATTTCATAAAGTTCTTTCGTATACATAATTAAAGAACGCAACATGTGCCTACTTCTTTATTGTGCACATAACTAGACAGGGCTATATAAACCCTTGTTAATTAACGTAGGTACTATAAAAACAACGTATGTTTATAGTCACTAAACACATTCCACAATACTATCAAACTTGTAACCTACACTCTGAATTTCGACTAGTTTCATCACTTGGCAACGAAAATTTTCCATCACAAAACGACCCTTCATCTAAAGAACAAACAAAATTAACAGATTCCACTCTCTTTAGTAACAAATTAAAGTATCGTCGAAACACAAAACCCTCCACAATTTGTACAACACAATACTATCGACACAGAGCCTTGCCTTCGGAAACTATTAGCTTCGATTTTCGATAAAGAAGGCGTAAAGGTCAATAGAATGAAAGCGGACGACTGTTAATTCACTTTTGTCCGGAGCACTGGGAAGGACGGACATCATACCCGGATGCGTACGATCGCACATAGAAGAAAATTTAATGCCTATGGGCAAGCGACAACAAATAACACGGAAATGAGGGACTTCCTAGTATCGGCACCTCGATTCAATTTGCTTTGTAGCACTCTGCCCTTTCGTTATGAGTCCCTACTTGTTTATTTGCAGAGTAAATAGGTATAGAATGTGTTATTTAGAGCTATTTTTATGATATTTGGTTAATTTTAATGGAACATCTTGCTGGAAAAATACAGAGTTGCAGGGACATAATTATACGCGCAAACTGTAACCATGATTTCAGCTGATGATTCTAGTCATAATTTCGGCAATTTTCTCCTTTAATTGCCGACGAAAAATTTAAGTGCCCACTGCGTTGAAATTTCAGAATCATGTACTGAATCCATGGTTACAGGTTGTGCGTGCATGTCCCTGCCTCCCTGTATAGTGTAAAGTTAAAAAACTAAATAACTTGCTACCAAGTGTAATAAGTTGTTTTATAACCGGACGATTTTAAAATACAGCCAAACATTGAAAAAAAAAAACAGTTCTAACTTTTATTGTTTTCTACTTAATTTTCATTTAGGTGTACAATATTTGCTTCTCAGCAGCAGTCCGGATGTGTAGTAGGGCTGATTGTCTAGAGTGCGCAGTAAACAGTCCAATATTATTAGAAGAATATCAAAGGTAGTCGTAATTTTAAATGGTACCCGGAAATAAGGGACTCCGAGTACGGTACTTCGATTCAATTTGTGTTTCGATTCGATTGAAAGGGTTTGCACATAATAGGTACGGGATGTGTCGCCTTCATTTGAATCTATTTTGAAGCCATTATTCGTAATTACTGGAGACTTGGGATTTTTGATTACATTTTTACTTTTCAGTTGAATTAGTATTTGTTTTCTTAGTTTTAAACGTTACTTGCTTTCACCCCTGGCTTCGCCAGAGCGGTATGTCGATAAGCAGTAAATCCTTCCCCAGAGTTAAAAGTATCCCCCTAGAAGTTTCATCAAAATCTGCCGTTTCCTAGATTAACCGAAAGACAGACAGGCAGATTAAAAAAAATGTTATGTGTACCGTATATCATCATATCAGCCGAAAGACGTCCACTGCTAGACATAGGCCTCCCCCAAAAGGGGGGATTTCCCATAATCGCCACGCTTGGCAGGCGGGTTGGCGATCGCAGTATGGTGGTCAAATGCATAGAGAACGCTGCTGCCCATTCTCTAGTAAGTCCCTTAGTCGCCTTCTACGACACCCACGGGAAGAAATGGGATGGCGCTATTCTTTTACGTCCGGCACCACACGGAACGTACCGTATACACCTTCATAAATATTTACTATAAAGCTGTTATTCTGATATAACAAACAGACACTTCAATTTCATTCAATTGTACAGGTAATCTTACTATAGAATGTATTTGAATAGAAGCCTCAAATATGTTGGTGAATTTTGTGTACGTATTTTCTAATGAAAACTTAGTAGAAAAACACAGATATTGTAACAATTCAGCAACGATGTAATTATAAAACATATTGCTGTTGAAGCAAAATGTAAACAAGGGACGGACCAGGTTAAAAAATTGATGAAGTAATTTCTAAAAACAATATCGTTGAACCTGTACCTCCGTTTACAATTAATTAATTTATCGACCCACCTACTTGTAAATTTTAGGAAAAAGGTCATTGTGAACGAGAAGAAGTAGGTTCGAAATAACTTTAGTACTAAAATGTGAGGCGAGTGTAGTACTTTTAATAAAGACTGCTGTGCACTGTGGGCTGTAGCCGCGGCCTTATCCGTGCTACCGGGACAACAAGTAACCTATGACATTTCCAGGGGTGCAGGTTGTTCGAAAGATATACCGTGGCCCCTGGCACACAGGCACCTGTGGGAACACGGGTGGGTTTTAGTCAGTAAAAGTCTGACACGCCCTCCTGCTCCACCCAGAGCGGGAGAAATTATTTGATGATTACCCACCCTCAAAAAAAAAATACCATGATACTCCTTACAACATCGATTATCAGTGAAAGGTCTGTCCAAATCGGTCCAGCCGCTTCGGAGATTAGCCCGAACAAACAGACAGCAATACAGTCGATAGCAGACAGACAGACAGACAATGTCTTTTCGTCTTAAGTACCGATACTAACAACAAAAAATGTTTTTTTCTTTAATATCAGTTTTCGGCCAAAATAACAGCTTTTTACTGAATGCATATGAAAGTTAGGTACGATCTTATAGACTTTCATTTGCATTTAGTAAACAGCTGTTACTTTGAAATTACAGAGACATCAGTTTTATTTATTAGTATTGTGGGACCGGTCGAAGTGGAGGAGCATGGGGGAGGCCTATGTCCAGCAGTGGACGTCTTTCGGCTGAAATGATGATGATGATGAGTGTGTTCCACAATATTTCCAAAATTTATCCAATTTCAGTAATATCCACTTTTTACTTGGAATATTGTTTGTGTGAAACATAAATCTGTTTTTTCTGAAACAAATTATCATTATTATTAAATTAAAACATCCAACAATCAACGAAGACATTGTTATCCTTATTTTCCCTGAAACGTAATTAACATAAAAAAATCATAAACCTTTCATAAAATCTCAGCATTTACATTTTCCTTTACGAAATATAATCAACATACTAATAAACAAAAGCATAAATATATTTATATTTGAAACAATTGAACATAAATTAAGTAACGTTTACAAGGAGATCACAATTATTTAATTAATTAAACTCTGTCTGTAATTACTGTCTGGAGGGTCGCCCGGGATCTCGGGAATGATAGGAAATGTTTAGGAATATTAAGCCCCTGGCTGTAATATTTGGGTACACACATTACAGGGAAGCGCCGTGACAAGAGGTAATAGCGCTGGTTACAGACGAGAGGGGTATAATGCAAGAACGTTATTTACTGTTCGCTATAAATTTGAAATCACTGCTGTCTATATTTGACCTTATATATTTCAGCGGTTGTATATATATTTATTGATAAATGTTTTATTTCTGTAAGGGTTTGTGTGACACTTTTACGCGTCAATCATTATGTTAAAAAGTAAATGAGGTTAGCGTTTCCTATTCGACTATATTCTAAGAAGAAATGTCAAAACAAACTTAGAGATCATAGTCTCTTTTAAAATCTAAACATAATCTTGGAAGACCATGACATGAACACATACAAAGCAATCTATAGAAGTAACTCTGCAGCCGAGGCAACTTTACTTTTAAGTACAGTATTTTTATCTAACGAAGCGAGACGCTCTTTGCTTGTGGTTACCACGTTGTGAATGTGTGTGTGCGCGTGTGCTTGTGTGTATTATGGGCTGAGGTTATTCGTAATAACTAATAACGTCAGCACTGGGTTACCATAAGCTAAGTGAGCGTTGCTTCGTGAGATAAAAATACCATAACAAGTTGGAGAACCTTCACAGATGTGATGCGTATCGATAGCGGGCATTCCGTAATGAACTAACCGTACCTAGTTACTTAAGCTGGTACCACACGCCCGAGTGAATGGTTCAGTTTTGTTTCATATCATGTTCATACGACACCGTCACAATTATAAGGGAATGAACGTTCATCTGCTGTATTCATTTCATTTTTCGACTATTCTATAGGCGAGTGATAGATACTTTAGATCGGTTCACTGATTAATTAATTTGTACTCTTGCCGAATGATAAGCAAAAATTTACAAAAGGTGAAAGCGTCGGATATTTGAAATATTTTTGAAATAATATCTTAACTAACCTCTTTGTATACCATAAAATGACAAACCAAAATTACTTCAGTAGGTACCTACCTATGTGCGTGATTCCACATAAATAAATTGTTAAAAAACCTAAAAATCTTCTCATTTAAAAAGGATGGCTCATTTAATTCGCGTTATCTTGCATGGCAACAGTGAAATACGGTCTTAATATCAAAGGCTGTTGATCCCTCCACCCCCGGGCTAACTTGTCATATTATTGCGACTCATTGTTTGAACAATTCCTTGCAAGTCATGCAATCAGGTCTTATGATTTACTGACGATTTGCTGATACTGGCTTTTCCTTATAGGATAGTTGTTATGACATAGCGGGAAGTATAGTTAAGGTTTATATAGTAAAATCATATTCTAATAATATAGAGAGACTAAAAAGGGTAAAACCCTTTGAGCAAATTTAGTGCAGAGTAAGTGAACTTGAACTGTAGTGCAAGTGCTGACTTTTATATAGAACACGTGAATAAAGTGTCTTCCCCATAACTAGCAGTGAATAAGAAAGACGTTATTGGATGATATTTTAATTTTAAAGTTACTTAGCAGTTTAAATTAAATTAAAATTTCGTATTAGCTAATAGGCTAGATTGTAATGTGAATAAAGTATCAACAATTGTGTTATTTCATAAAGAAAACAAAATAGAAAGACATTTCGATGAGTGTAAAATGCTGATAATATTACTACACCTACAACATTTATACATATATATTCTCACGCCTTTTTCCCATGGGGGTGGGCAAAAACGACAAAGTACTACGCACGTGACCTTACGAAAGAATGGGCACGCCAAGATTGCGGCGGTAAGTCCCCTCTTTGAGGAGCGGATTGAGAGGCGCCACGGCGTCCTCACCTTCTGCCTGACGCAGTTCCTCACCGGACACGGTTGTTTCGAGAGGTTCTTGTTTCGGATAAGGCGGGAGGAAACGCTCGGGTGTTTCCGCTGCGTTCGAGTACACGGTGGAGGTCTCCCCGGCTTGGGCGGAGCACCACCGTGTCCTTATGGAGGCGATCGGTGGCGGTGATCTCTCGCTTCCGGCCCTGGTCCAGGCCATGGTTCGGAGCGAGAGTGTCTGGTTAGCCAACACCTCCTGCGAAGCAGTAATGCTCGCGAAGCGGGAGGTGGCGCACGTGAGTCACCGCAGGAGACGCCCTGGGCGTCGGGAATCCCAGGCTGATTCCCGGCCACCGCAGGCGCGGGCTTGTGGATGGCGCGTAATGGGTAGCTCGCTGTCTGGTAATGACCGAGCCCGGGTCGACGGCGCGTTGGGTTCCACGCGCGCCTCAAAGAGATCATCAACTGATGGGGTCCGCAAGGGCCGATGCCTGTCAGGGATGCGGGTTGTTTGAAAGAGATACCGTGGCCCCTGGCACACAGGCAACTGAAGGAACACGGATGGGGTTTAGTCAGTAAAAGTCTGACACGCCTTCCCGCTCCACCCAGAGCGGGAGAAGTTATTTGATGATTCCTTAACCAAAACAAAAAAACCTTTTTAAAGAACATCACAATGAAGTTCAGTATGAAACCTATAATAGCTAAGATGTAAGATTCGGAGGGAAAATTAAATGAAGACAACGCTATTTACAGGCTAGTGGTTGCAAGCGCTACTCATGAGTATGATGAGGTCTTGGATTCGATTCCCAGGTCGGGAAAAGTGTTATCGGGTTCTTCTATCTGGAATTCTTTAGTAGCAGCCCGGAGTCTGGATTTGTGCCCGGTTGATGGTAATAGGCTAGCCCTTTTTACATGAGACTTAAACATAACTGACAAAATATGGGTGTATAGGTACACCACTACCTAACTATTCGAGGCTGCAGAAACAAGCCGTAATGTTATGTAAATTCATCAAAGTTATATACCTGCTGTCATAATGTTAGATACGGTACCCATTATTATCCTCTCACGAGGTTTCATGCACACACCTGTCAGCATCCCGCACATATCCTAGGACACATTCGCATTACTCAGTGTTAACGTAAAATGGTACATAACAACCAACCGACGTACACAAAGGCACATAAAACAAATAGGATTAAATCATTTTCCCTCGGGTTACTTGCTCTACAAATTAAACATACCTAGGTACGTTGAAACTGCGAACTAACCTGCAGCGGGTAATGAGTGCTAAATGAAATTTCAACGATGAAATATGGCGCATTTTATGATATACGCGAAATTCGTAACGGCACTGTTACTATGTTTGTTTATTGTTGCACTTTACCTTTATTTGTGCTCGAAAGTAATGATTTTATAGAATTTTGTATACTCATACGCTGTCTCCATATATCTATCGTTATTTGATTATGGGGTAGTCTTCGCTAAATGAAAATGTTGCGGGAGATTCAACAATAGAAAATACATTTAGAAAGGTAGATTCTGCTTACAAATTGCAATGAGAATCTACGAACTCCATTTTAAGACCTTGAAAACATAACTTTTGTAACGTGAATTGAACTTAGCTTTTAGCATTCAAGATCATGATTTATTACCCTTTTAGAATAGCGAAATTAATTTTCGGGCACGTCTGTAACAGGCTCATCAATAATTCCATTGCTCCCAGAGGTTATAAAATTGCTACGTTGTATATGGAGCTCAATGTTATTGCAAACCAACCGTGATAATGAGTGCTAAATTAAAGTTGTTCAGCGGTGAAATATGATCGTTTTCGTGAGTTATGAACTCGTCGCGTTGTGACCCAACGTTATCAATTAATATATTCTGTGCAAAGCGCCGGTGATTATGTTCCGTAGCACTTTCGAGATCCTGCTGTCGCCAGAATGAGGATTACCGCGCGAACTCTCCGTTTATCTGGCGATGCTTTATTACAATTTTCCCTAATATTAAAGTTGTTGGGATTACGTAAGTTTCTTATCCGTAATCTCTGGGTTAGTGGGTGTAAGTTTTCTGTGTAATATGTTTGGAGAATCTTGTTTTATAGCTCACGTTGGGGACGTGGATGTTTGAGTGTTATTGATATATTATATTAGTTAACTTTTGCTTTGAAACATTGCTCTCTGAAGAGGTTACCCTAAAGTTTTCCGGAGTGAGACTTCAAAGATCTTGACATGGCGTTTTATTTCAGACATAGTATCCGTTAGATGAAGCCATTACCCATTGAGGCACCAAAGACGTTGTAAACTAGCGTCTTTTTAGTGTAGTGGGGCGTGCGCGTGGATAACACATCGACACAAGCCATTAGGCAGAGCGCGCCTTTGAGTTGGGTCGGCGAGCCGGACTTGCTGCTCAAAGGGCCACTTCATCGTCTTTTCATGTTACCTCACACGTCATCACACAATTTAGCCACTCATCTCGCCCCATGATATGATAATAAATAATCCAGCGCTAAAGTGCCTCGTGTCGCCGAAAACTTTGAGATAAGTGCGGCCCGAACTTGCCGTTTTCAACTTTCACCGCGATTTATATTGGATACGAAATTTAACGTGAAGTTTTTGATATTATAAGCCAATATCAGATGATTCTTTTCGAGTTACGAAGTCCTCGGCGGACAAATATTTTGCTAATATTTCTTGGTTTACTTTTCTTGGGCTTCTTTTTGTCGTTATTGGCAAAAATCGTGATGTGAATTGTTAAGTTTATTGAGAGAATGTTATCATTTTTTAGATTTCATTATTTTTATATTTAGTAGCAGTACCTGGTACCTAAAATTATAAAGTATTGTGTTAAATTTTTATTGCTGGTATTTGCTACCGATAAATCTGAAAGAGTCCTTATTAAGGGGAAATATATACAGCGAGTTAGGTTAAACGAGGGACATACTCGAAGGGAGTGTGGTACTCGTGAAAATGAAAAACTTTTACTAAAGGACCAACACTGAACTCGCGAAAATAAAACCAGCCGCTCTATACATTTATGTTCGCATAACTGGTCAAAATGTAGGGAACAGCTGATATTTTCTTTATATTTTGGTGTCCCCTCTATATTAAAAGTTGTATATTTTCATGAGTACCTACCATACCCTCTTAAAGTATGTCCCATTTAACCTAACATACTGTATAAAAATAAATACTTGTTACGGCACAAGCCATATTAGTTATATTTACCTGACACTGTAGGTACTGCAAATTCCAAAAAAAGAAAACTTGAATTTCGCGGGTTACCGGAGCTTCCACTCTGGATCTGCCACCTTAGGAACGAAAATCTAGCATTTAATAAAACAATTTATGTGTAGGTACCTAAACGATTTTAGTATTCATTTCTATCACAAAACAACCGCGACGCCAAAACGAGCTACATAATATATAAGCTTTGTAACGAGTGAACATGGGGCGTTCCTAAATAGAAACTCATTTGGCAAGTTAATGTGTAATTTGAATGACCCGGACAAATTCAAATTAATTCAGCTTTTCGTTGGCATTGAGAGGCTTTGAAAGAAGCGATCGATAACAAATTCAGGGGTTAGTAGCAAAATTAGCAATTTAATTTCGATTCAGTGAAAGTTTCCTTAGTGTTGGCAAGAGAGGACGAGTAATTTGCAACCGAGAAGAAACGAAAGGGGCACGTTATTACCTAAACTTCTGTCAGTGGAAGATTGATTAAGTTTACTTGAGTTTCTGAGGTTTGTATATATACTTTAATGTGAGAGATTGTGATCTACAGGTATAACGATATTTTGCGTGGGTCGGATGAAATCGATCGATGTATTCGTGCTAATTTTATCAATGCGTTCAGTGATGCTTTTGAACGTGGTTTAGAAATGCTGATCGCTTTCTGTTTCATTGACGAAAGCCGCCCTTAGTCAAAGTGCACATTGGGTACATTGGGATAGTTGCGTTGGATAGGAAACAATGTCACTAAATACTTATATGAACATCACTAGCGTCCGCTCTCGGTAGCCATTTTTATCTGTGGTTGTCGTTTACTTTCCTCACGGGTTGGATCCGCGAAAAGTAAAAAACGTGATCTTGTCTACAACTTGATTGGCAACAAGTCATCAAGATTGGTGAGAATATACCCCATAATTTACACAAGAACTGACTGTTTCGTTACCAACAAGTCCATCTAATATTACAAATTGTCACACTTGCTTAATAAGTAGTTACAGTCATTATTTAAGTTGGTATTATTTACTTGTTCTTTTTTAGAACATATCACTAAAAGATAATTCGAAGGTCAGGTATTGACGGATTTTTGGCATTTTATCCGTAAACAGGGTATATTATAAGATGTAGGTACAAGAAAGCCGGCTACAGGATGTGTAGTCACAATTCTGAAGAATTATTTCCTTCGCTATCTTTCCTGGTTCTTATTTGCGTCACTAAAATGATATACAGTATTACGTTTGTCTCTGAAATATGTTAATAAAATGATATTAAAAGGTCCATTCTGTAAATTCCTAACATAACACCACACCTGTGAGACCCCGAAGGGTTAGGCAGAAGTACACTTACATTTCGCTAGTTATATTTAGGTCCCATCTAATAGGGGGCGAGCCTATTGCCATCAACTGCACACAAATTCGGACTCCAGGAAGCTACTCACAAATTTATGTAAGAAAAAAACACAAAGACACTATGCCCGACTCAGGAATCGACCCCAAAACCAGTAGTAGCGCTTGCGACTACTAGACTAACGAGGCAGTGCCTGCACTGTCCTCCCATACCTAATATCACTGTAATTTGAAAACATTATAAAAGTCAATTATTTTTAAAAGAGTAACCGTGGAGTTTCTTGCCGGCTCTTCTCCATAGGAAGCGAAAAATTGGAATCGTGCACCTAGCTTCTGACGTTTCACAAGTGCCCTTGCAGGTTTATGTGAAATAAAATATTTTGAGTTTGATTTTGATTTATTATATCGTAAAATGAATATAAACCAAGGAAATCAATAATTTCACCAATATCTTAAGTTTTGAATATGCCCTAGTTCAATACGATGTTCTTTTATACCATAAAACGAGATCAGTTATGACCTGATACCTGGCTCTTCGCTGGCGGTGTGAAATATCGGATTATAGGATCCAACCTGACCGCCCCTGGAGTGCGATTGTCGGCAGGTTTCGCTGCATTAACCCTTTCATGGCGACTCCGGTTTTATCTGCCAGATCCCAGCGCATTTGTGTTATCTTTAAAAAAAGATTTTTACAAAAGGGCTGTATACGGAGTTTCCTTTTCGTGAAATTTAAATTAAGAATATGCTGAGTATTTTGGGAGATATTTTGATACTTTTGCTTATTTTTCGATAATAAGCTTGTCAACAATTTGAGATAGAATTCTTATCTGCAATTATTCCCCTTTATTTACAAATGTTGCTTAAACTCATGATTATATAGCGACTGTTTAACCATACATTTTAAACGTTTAAACATCTCTTAACTTTAATCAACGTTTATAAATAAACCTACTTGTATCCAGAATACAGGTTGTGTGTGCATATCTTTTAATCGTACCAGCGTAATCAGGTCTCTTTTAAGCTAATTACTATCTTAAACAGAAATACTTTTACTACTATCTTACCATATATTAAAATACACACACAAACACCCACACCTATACACACACGCACACACACACCACACACATTAACACACACACAAACACGTGGTGTGTTTGTGTGTGTGTTAGTGTGTGTGGTGTGTATGTGCGTGTGTATATTGTTCGTGTGTATATTACTCCCGCCCACACTCTACATCTCATCTTAAGTGTAATCAATTTGTCTTTTTTAATTTAAAATACTGTTTAACAAATATTGTACTTATTAGTTTTAACAAAATTGGAATGTTGGCTAAAAATTTCCCAGCCTGTTATCAGAGAGGTATGGAGCTGTAGCCGAGATACAGGTTTTATACCTAGTTCGGTTACAGATGCTCCCATGTTGTAATGTTTTCATTATAGCCTACAATTTTTTTACGCAAAAATGGTTGTTGTAATGTTAATATTTTTGAATATAATAATATAATATAATAATAATATAATCGAAATATAATTCACTACTTATGTTGTATCTCTAAGCGATCCCTTACTGTTTATTCAGCTCTATTATCTGCAACTCAAGGATAATAACATTATTATCAAACCCCAATGTGAAGCTTATAAGAACCTAATCGAATAAAGCGGAAAAGAAATGTAGATCACAATAAAACACAACTTTGTAAGCTTTTGTGACAGTAATCCTGCAGGGCGTATCCGGGGTACTGTGGAGCGGCGTACTTATCAAAAGTGATCAAGTGATCACTTTCATGATAATGGTGAAGCTACGCTTTAAGGCTTAGTTGATGAAGATTGTCCGATTTGAATTGTTCTTGTTTGTCCTTTATACAAAAGAAAAGGGTTTTTTTTCGTTTTGTTTAATTATCAGCGAAACATAAGTTTAAAGAAATAATAAGTAAGTACAGTCTTCTGCAAAATTCTGCTAATATAATAAATGTGAAAGTTTGTATGTTTGGATGTTTGTTACTCAAACACGCAACAACGGCTGAACGGATAGGGATGAAATTTGCCACACAGATAGATTGTAACCTGGATTAACATATAGGGTACTTTTCATCCCGATAGTACGTTCCCGTGGGATAATTTTCAACCTGCACGCGGGCGAAGCCGCTGATAAAAGCTAGTTGAGAATAAAAGAACTTGTTACTTACAAGCGTTTGCCTGCGTGTAATTTGGAAATTATCTCACTAAAATCTACTCATCATTATCATTTGCCTAGCCTTTTCCCAAGTATAATGGGGTCAGCTTCCAGTCTAACCGGATGCAGCTGAATACCAGTATTTAACTTGGAGCCTATCTGACTTCCACAACCTAGTTACTGGGGAACACGATACCTCTTGGTAAGTAGCTGTCAAACTTTCGGGCTTCTGACGACCCGTAACGACTGTCCAAACTCCACAATGACAGCCGGGACCAACGGCTTAACGTAGTTTCCGACGCACGGAGGGGTCTTGGTATGTAAAGATGCTCACTTATCGACGCATACAATATACACGTGCAGCTGTTTTAACTTAGCTAAAAACCCACAAAAATCTACTACCGGTATAAAAAGTGTCCCATGTGGCTATGTCCTAAACCAAATCATGGTCTACCTGTGTGTACAATTTAATCCAAATCCGTACAGCCGTAAGAACGAAAAGATACCAGAGTTATTTTCGCGTTAAAAACCTCTGTAGCTACACTATCTTGTTCCATCTAACTTAAAAGATAGTGCACCAACATATAATATTTGTATGGAAGTAAAGGCTGTAACGCAGCTCCGTAACCCGGCAGTTTATTTTCTTGTATCAGATTATTTTCGCGTCCCGATATTAGATAAGAAGGAATGTTGATAGTATCGGCTCTATTTTTGGAATGCAGTGTGTGTGTGTGTCATACCTTTTTTCCTATACGCTTTTGTAAGAGGAAAGATAGCGGAAAACTTTCAAGTGATATTGGAAATAGCAATACGCGAGCGATATCGAATGTTATTGTAAAACTAGACGCGTACACCGACTACGTTTTTTTTTTGGGAAGTGAAGCTGTGGACACGCTGTAGAAATGTTTTCTGTAACTATGATTGATAGGCTGAGGATTGACGTGATTTAAAAGGTTGCTGCAGATGGAGTGACAAACAATTAAAACAGTATGCTGTTCTCAAAATATCTATGCTTTGATAATGTTGAGTGGATTCATGAAAGGCGACTAGCAAAAGGTTACAAGGTAGATGTGAGTGAAAACGCCGGTAGATGAAGCTCTAAAAAGAAATACAGTGACCTTAATTGGGATGTTCGTCGGGAAGGTCAAGTGGTGTATGATCAGATGTATGAATAAAGTTAGTACCTTCTGTAGTTTCTACCTATCTCCATAGGAAGAAGGCGTGAGTATGTTCATGTTCTTATAATGGTCTATTCTAAAGTTAACGGTCTAGCAAATCAGTTTGAATCTTAAGGTCTACTTCTGCTTTTCTCGTTTAGAAACGAACTTTATGAATATTGAATAGCCCATGGCGTGCTTGTTAGTCACCGAAGTGGTAGCTGCCGGCGCGTCGATATCTGCATGTGTTTAGTATAGGCTTCGCTTAGGGTGGGCCTTCTTAAAGTTATCCAGCTACAGCTGCATGTAAGGTTTGTAACTGTCTTATGAAAATCTAAAGAAACAAAGTCATTTTCCTAAAAGTACTCACAAACACTTACATTTAATTTCAAATAACAGTGGTTCATTTTTTTTTATCATTCATAGTGTTAATAAAAATTGTCCTACCACAACAGTAGGTTTCCTAGACAAATATATGCGGCTACACGTTCCTTCCAATCAAGAGTTATGTAAGAACACTAAGCACACAAAATCTCTTAAATACCTACTACAAAATAAGAAAATCGTGACCTGAATTTATCAAGAGTATAATCTATGAGTTGAGTTTAAGCAGCCGATTCATCGCTTAGACAAATATTCAGTGGAAATTATCTACATTGATATTATAAAGAGGGAAACCTTAAGATTGTAAGTTTATATGTAGGAGGTAATCTCTGAAACTACTCGTACGATTTAGAAAAATATTTGAAAGATTTATTTAAATCGTACGAATGCTGCACTATTGCCAAGTGTCATAAGTTGTTTTATGTTTAAGTCACGCGGGCGATCTCGCAGACAGAATTTAGTACGTAATAACTTTGGTAGTTTTATGACACATACAAAAACAATCTTTAACGCTTGTTGTCCAAAATACACATCAAAACTATATTGCAAATAATTATTTCTCGAAAGAATCAGTATAATTTATACTTTATAATATACAAGCTTGAGCATTCAGCATTAAGAGCGAACTTGCCCACCCATTTAAAACAGAAAGTTGCACACATGGCGCCAGAGTATAAAAACACAACAGTACATACCCTTCAAACCAGATAAAAGGGACTGTTATCAACATAGTGTATCTTTCCACCTCTTGGACAACCCACTTCCAACTTGCCGCCCAAACACTGCGTACAATCATAGAATACGAAATTGGGTGTAGAAGTGAAATTCATAACTTCCTCTTTTGTGCATTCACATTCACCGATGTCCCTTGGAAAGTGCTGAAATAAACATCGACCAATGCGAACTGCGCTCGTCCAGCCAAAATTATTCGTTACTATCACTCGACAAGTATGCTGTATTTGACAATCAATGACAACAATGACACTTGACAGATATTATTGGATTTGTTAGTGTTTTGTCACCATCGATAATTACCTAGGTTAAAATTGATTGTTGATTCATCGATCGACATAAACAAGCCAGATTGACAATCGACAAAAAATTATATGTCGATCGTGTGTCGCTATTTACTCGATTTCGTCAAAAATCTGTAGGTAGTAAGGTAAATTTGACCGATAATCGAGCACAGAGAGCGTACAAGCTACGATACAATCCAACAGTATTAAACGTATCATGCACCCCGAATGGCCAGAAGGCAAATAGCACGATATGTTATGAATTAATTGGTACATCAATAGCAAAACATACCATATGATAATTAAGTACGGTAGGTTTGTCTAATAATGTGCCTATGCATATTACATGCATGCCTATTCACAGCTGGCTGGCGGAAATGCATTTCCAACTAAATATGGTAGTTGTATAATATTTTAACAACACAAACATCCAGAAGTTTTGTTTCTACAATATGTAACAAAAACCCTGTTGTTCCCTTTAGGGACGTATACACTTACCTACAAGCACAACATTGGCGAAGTTATAGTTTAAAAAAATAAGCATTGGCTAGTCGAGAGTTCAATATCAAATAACTATTAAAATCGACACATTCAAAAAAATGTTTACAGTATCTGATTCTGTTTCTGTTCTGTTTTCTGGTTCTGGTTTTGTTTCGGTTTTGTTTCTGGTTTTTTTTCTTTTTTTTTTCTGTTTTGTTTGTGTTTCTGTGTTGTGATTTGTGTCTGTATCTGTTTTTTTTTTTTTTTTTTTTTTTTTTTTGTGTTATTTCGCACAATAGACTACGAGCTCGGCGGCTTTCTTTGATCTAATCAAAATCAGTTAAACATTACAAATTTTCATAATTAAATATTTATTTTAATTATTTTTGTTGAACAGTTTTTATAAATGAGTTATTTGATTACGTATGTACCGATTCTGAAAACGTGGGTAGAAGGAACAACAGGGTTTTTGTTACATATTATATAAAAATAAATAATAAAATAAATTAACATGTGTGCGTTTCTTTACGAGATTTTAAGCAAGAAATTGCTCGTAGTTAGGAGTCTCTAGAACTTTTTCCAAAAATAAACAAACGGTGTGGACTCTAAACATTACAGTGGTGCCTTTGAAGGAGACCATACAAAAAGAGAAAAAATAATTATAATTTATTTTACTCTCTTCTTAATCATTAAGGGAGAAAAATAAATAAAATAAAATTTAGAATTAGGCTAAATTTAAAATCAAAACATATCTAAGAACCACAGGTAGAAAACCTACTTTTAAATTAAAAAACCGCACCCTAATCGGTTCACCCGTTTAAGAGCTACGGTGCCACAGACCGACACACATAGCGGTCAAACTTAAAACTTATAACAAACACCCCTCTTTTTGCGTCGGGGGTTAACAATGAAACTGGTTACAAATATTGAAAGATTTGCCTTCAAATTAACCGGCGCACTGCTGTGTGTATATAATGTAATTCTTACTCTGTGGTACAACTTTTCTCCTATCTGTTACCGGATTACTACAAATTGCGTCGGACAAGCTTGTTAGGGCAACTGTTTATGTGGAAGTTGACGGTGTTTTATAATTGCCTGCGCGGCACACGGTCGCAGTCTTGTAGCGAAGTTTTTGTAACAACGCGAAGTTGCTTTGAACATTTTGGTTTGTCTAAAAATAGATGCGATCTGTTCAGGGTAGATGATTTAAAATGTCGGTGTCCATGGCTTTGTGTTTAAAACAAAAAATAAGCGTTGTATTAAAATATAAATATTTCCTGCACAAATAATCTTGCATAGCATGGCATATATTGGCCAATTTCATGAAAATAAAAAAAATACGATAGAAATAACAGCTTAATTCTATTGAGGAAGTTGCAACGTCCTCACTCCATGTCATTCCAACAATCCAACCGTTACATCACAAGGATCGTCCAAACATTTGCAAAGGATAAGTTTCAAAAAATTCACGAGCCATTTGAAATTCACGGAGAGCGCGGCACTTTAATCAAACGAACACCAAAGTACACAGCCTTTACACGGAGAGTGGCTTTTTTTCACTATCACCGGTGTGCAGGGCGACCGTCCGCGGCTTAGCCTCGATTGGTCCCCAGGGAATGACTCGGTCCCGTCTCGCAAATCTACACTATGTAAATCTATAGGGCGGTGTTTTTGTGTGAAAAATTATGTAGAGAGAATTGGGTGCTTAGGACTGTTTTTTTTTGTGTTATGCGTGTTAAATGTCGATAAATTGTTTGTTTTTGGATTGTTTATGTAGTTTTTGATACCTACAGCCATTCTACAGCTCATTTTACGTCCCTTTGGTGTTTATTTTGCAAGGGAAGTATAACTACAATTAATTCTTTTAATAATTTATTTAATTCAAAATGTGTGGTACAGTCTGTTACAATATCATCATCATCATCATCACATCAGCCGAAAGACGTCCACTGCTGGACAAAAGGCTCCCCCAAAAGGGGGGGATTTGCCATAATCGCCCCGCTTGCCAGGCGGGTTGGCGATCGCACTATGGTGGTCTAATACATAGAGAACGCTGCTGCCTATTCTCTAATAAGTCCCTTAGTCACCTTCTACGACACCCACGGGAAGAAATGGGATGGTACTATTCTTTTACGTCCGGCACCACACGGAACTACAATACAATACACAGTCTGTTATTATAATCTGGCGTCTTAGGTAGATTACATGGTAACCTATATTAAGATTCTCCAGCCCAGGTTCCCACAGGAGTACAAACACTTTTTAGAGACTGGTTAGGACTATAAGGTGCAAACGTATTTAACTTATATACGTTTGTGAGTACCTACTTAATATCCGTATGAAATATTTTTTGCAAGAGTTCCGTAAAAAATTTTTTTAGGAAGGAACTCAATTCTAAATGCGATATTTTTATTTTTTCTAGAAATTCTGCTACGATTTTCAAACCATTTTTTCTGAAAAATTCGTTACAGTACTCATCTATAATAATTATTTCCTGTGACTATATGACTTACTCAACACCCTCGACACGTTCACGAGTTTGACGCGACTAGATCGTGGTCGTCACCCATTTATCACTTCGTCTGCTTAGCAATAAATTGTCCCACCTTTAACGACGTGTCATCTCGACGCAAACTCACCCCTCGCACGTACGCTCCCACTGCAGTAAGGTGCTTGTTTATAGTTATTATATAGCGCCGTGATGTGATCTGCTTAGCTTTAATACGTTGGTACACTAGCTTAGAATTTCCGACATGTTATACGATCATTTATTCTAAGATGAAAGCAAGAACAGCAGTACCCGTATTTTATTCGCTAAAAAACAGTCACAATAAATTGCTCGCGGGTACTCTAGGAATTAACAATTTAATCGGAGTGCGAACGTGTTCCCTCCGAACTGGTATCGGCACCATAAGATGAATTGAGACTAACTTCTCGTATACCAACCGCTTTTAGATCCCGCAACAAATCGCAACTATTTACTTAGCGGTGCTATCAAACACAAGCGAACAGGGAACAGTGGAACACCCTTCACTAAAAACTATAGCTAACTTGTAAGTTGTAACTTGAAGTTACAAAACTATTGTTATTTAGCACTTAATTACAGAAATTGTTGAATGCGTACACGCGGACAGCGGGCAGCTGCCGCAAATAAGTTAAACTATAATTAAGGCCAAGTTACAACGAACAGTGTTTAGATAAATTAGTGACCCTTTTCTAAAATGTCAGCGCTCGCCATTAAGTCGGGGCCTTGAAAAGGGTAGACCACTCGCTCTCAACGCTCTTACGTATCAAATGTTGATTAACTCACACATCATTTAGTTAAAGAATGTCACTTTTATCTCGTTTTAGCTGATTAGACATACCTAATGCATTTAGATTAATATTTAATGTTTATCTCGCGGGTTTGACCTTTTAACATTAAACATTACTTAAGTAATAATATAAGGCGTGACAACCAACCTTCTAATTGAAAGTGCGTAGAGAAATTCTAGTAAAGTTTTGTTATTATTCGTGATAAGTGTGACTGTTAGTAATAGGTCCTCATTCAATTGTTTAACTCCATAAACTGTTTATGAATACAACCGGCACAATTACGCCAGTGAAAACTAAAATTAAATAAAAGTTGTGAAGCTACTTTAGGAGCAGATTAAATAAAATCAAAATAAACCACTCTATAAATATTGATCACCTTCATATGGCGGACAGATTTTTCAAAGAAAAGCACTCCAAATTGGTATTTTTTGTTATCTTTTTCTCGTAAGTATCTGTTAAACCAAAAGGCATGTACCATCGTCATCATCAGTTCAGCCGAAAGACGTCCACTGCTGGACATAAGCCTCCCCCAAAAGGCCGGTTTGCGATAATCGCCACGCTTGGCACGCGGGTTGGCGATCGCAGTATGGTGGTCAAATGCATACAGAACGCTGTTGCCCATTCTATAGTAAGTCCCTTAGTGGCCTTCTACGACACCCACGGGAAGAAATGGGATGTATATCCTTATAGGATATAGAGAACGAATTTGAACCTATCGTCTGATATTCCTTATAATCAGTTTTCACGTAAAAGAAAGGTGGGTTAATATTTTGCTATAGGTATATCTTTGCCGTCTTAAACCTTGTGTTAAGACAGTAGGCACAAAGCCGCTGTCGGCTTGCTTCGTTTGTAAGACAACAGAGACGTGACCGAGTTGCCAAATAATGTACGTTTATTATCCGAAACAGAACCGAAAAGCATAATTTTCTTTACGTAAAATTGGACTTGTAACATGAAGTATTTCAGTGTTTGGTGGTAAATAGCCTGTCAGACTAAAGACAATGTTTAAGGTATTATTAAAGAATATATATTTATTGGAATATTCACGCGTGTTTTGCGCACAGTGAAAAGATTTTCATGTGCCAACATAAATTCACGTAGTACCTACATATTCAGTATAAAATGTTCCCACTGCTGGGTCAAAACCCTCTTCTCGGTGAAAGCGAGTGGGCTGAACTCCACCACGCGGGCCCTGTGCGGGTCACATGTCTGCAAAATGTGTGGTTCTGGGACAAGCCGGTTCCCTCATGATGTTTTCCTTCATCGTTCACCGTTCCGTAACGATCCTTCATGTACCAACCAAAACTTATGATAACTGGCATTATTCACCAACCTACAATATAAAAAGTGTAATATATAAAAAGTTCACAACTCTTTGAACTCCGTTAAAGCTCATAGTTTATGAAACATTAATTCAATAAGGTATCTCACTATTTAATTCTCGACGGCCACAATTTTTCATAACCACTAACAAAATAAGTTGTATTAAACAAGCAATGTAATTTATACTACAAACTAGCAATTTATAGCCTCAAAGAATAAACTGGAAGCCAGTGGAAATTAGACGGGGTAATCTCAACGCCTAGCTGGAATCTGGGAGTAGGAATTACATGTTATAGAGCGCAGAATTTGATCACATAATCGTCCGATTAAATGTGACGCCAATTGTTTACGCAAAACGGGAGCTAGTGGTTAAATAATAACTGCCGCGTCGGTCAATCTTCAAGGTTAAGCAACGCTGGCTTAGGTTGGTTCGTGGATGGGTGACCATCAATATATTCGGAAACCCCTCCGTGCCTCAGAAAGCATGTCAAGCCGTTGGTTCCGGCTGTCGTTTGATCATTTGTAGATCTTTGACAGTCGTTATGAGTCAGAAGCCGGAAAGTCTGTCAACCAGTCTTACCGAAAAGTATCGTATTATCCAGTAACTGGATTGTGGACGTCAGATAGGCAGTCAATCCATATAAAATACTGGTATTCAGCTGCATCCGGTTAGACAGAAAGCCAACCCCAACATTTGTATTTGGAAAAAAACTAGGCAGATGACTGAAGACCGCCGAATTTATCCACATAATCGTCCATTTAAATATGACGCTGTAGCTGGTATTGTATACACTTTGAACATTTTTACGTGTTTATGTACAATAAGGAATCATAAGTGCACTAGCATACTAAGAGTTATATTGCTATAAACTCGTGGTCCAGGCCGTACGCAGCTGTGTGTATAAGTGATGTATTAACACAACGCACACCTCAGAACTCACACACTGGCGTCGAATAAAACAAAAATATACCGTCACACAGAGTACGTACTTACGTATGGCCTTGGTCAGTTCATACCATTGCTAAAATTCACGTTCTCTTATCAAGTTCCGATAGCTCGTTGCGTATCGTTTTGGATTAAGAAACTCATAGGTCTGGGTTCAAATCTCGGGAGATCATAAGTCTCATCGCGATGAGACTTATAATTTTCTTTTCAACAATAATCTTAATCTGTTCTTTTATTATTCGATAAATTAATAAACGAGAATAATAATGTAATACTTATTTTTTATACTTACATTGTTCTTTAAATAAAGGAATAAAAATTAAAGTAAAAAAGAAGGTTATTCTTTATAATTTTATGACGTATAAACATAATTAATATTTACTTCTTATTAAAACAGTTTATTTTCTGATAAAGAACAATTTATTGAAGTAAAGTTGGTGAAGTATGATATTCAATCAGGCTTAACATATTGTATCTTAGTAGTATAATAATGGTGCCGATTCTGTTGTACACCGAACTAAACTAACTAAACTATCACTAAAATTCCTTACTTTTGGCTATGAGAATCTTAAAGCTATTCTGCAAAAAAAGATCTCTAAATTTAAAAATAATTTTGACACAACTAAAATCGAATTTGACAAACGCGACTCCACGTTTGCCCTACCCCGTGATCTTTTTAGAGCCGGAATCGCGAAGGGGGGGCAGCCTCAACGTGTTTTAAATGGATTTTTTTACTTTTTGTATCGAAAATATGAAAAATTATTACCTACATGTTGCGTTTTAGAGGTGTATGGGGTGTTATAAAGGGGGTCGAAATTTTCATAATTTTTACGATAGGACACACCAATTTCGAGTTATAAGCAAAAGAAAAGAAAAAAGAGATACACTACTGTATTTGCGCCCGAAGTTGAGGTATCAGTGTGAATTCTAGTTCTTGACAACTAATTTTATTCCACACCTTTTTAATCGCGATTAAAAATAGTCAGATTTAGTTCGACAATCGAAATTTTGTATTGAATAGAATAATGAATTTGACAACAACAGAATAGCAAAATTACCATTTTCACTAAATTAAAAACTCAGTACAATCTTAGTGCTGTCAAACTAAAATATAGATAAGTTGTGTCACTTTAGTCAATTTCAGAATGGGAAATCGTCGTTTGACAGGAATAAACTAAATTAAAGTGATTTTTAGTTTAGTTTAGAGAATTTTGTGACAAGAGAATTGGCACCATTATTGTGCTGTAATTACTACTGTGTGTGGGTACTTTAAAAAAACCACAATAGTCTACGCGATAATTTTTCTTGTATCGATAACATTTGGGTTAGTACTGATTTTGCCCTTTTTGTTTCCACTCGAAAAGTAATATACTTTGTAATCCCGTTTTATCAGACGCAATCGAGGTGGGGGATACAAGAATGGGGGGAATCAGCACATACCCAAGTTTTTAGGAGGTAGGAAGTAAAACACATTCCAAAAAGACTGACTGTTAGATTATAATCAAAATCGAAAAAAAAAACTTATCATCATCATTGCAGCCGAAAGACGTCCACTGCTGAGCCTCCTCTAAAACTTTGATGCTTGCCATTTTGTGGGGGGATTTGCCATAATCACTACGTTTGGCAAGCGGGTTGGCGATCGCAGTATGGTGGTAAAATGCATAGAGAACGCTGCTGCCCATTCCCTAGTAAATCCGTTAGTCGCCTCCTACGACACCCAACGGGAAGAAATGAGATGGTGCTATTGTTTACGTCCGGCACCACAAGGAACAAAAAAAAACAAACTGTTAGAATATAATCAAAACGACGATAAATTAATGTCAGTTGGAATATAATACGAATAAAATCGTGTGAAATAACTTGAGATAAAAAGAAAATAAACACTAACGGTCATAATCATAAAAAAAAGCTTATCGAAGGTTTTATCCATTATAACTAATATGTAGTTTATAAGTCAAAATGTTTCCATTTTAATGAAGTCATCTAGCAAATTGACTAACACATCGAATCGTCAAACGAGAATGTCGGCCTACTCACCGAATAATTGTGACCATAGACATTATTATGTACTGGCTACCATACAATTGTCTACAGTTTCGACACTTCTGACGTGGTGACGTCATTGATATTTAAGTTTGACAAATAATTTGAAATTTTAACTGTTATTTTTGCTTGAAAATTTACATTTAGTAGCACATTGTGTGCTGTGCATTTTAATGTGTCAATATTTGTACGTCAGATGGTTTCTTTTTTGTGGGTGGGAAATCATCAAATGACTTCTCCCGCTCTGGGTGGAGCAGGAGGGCGTGTCAGAATCAAAATCAAAAGTCATTTATTCAAATTAGGCTGAGAATCAGCACTTTTCGAACGTCAAAGTACATGAGACAGTCCCCCAAAACACCCACCCTTCACCACTTCCTAGTGCTTTAGCTGGGAAGAAGAAGTGGCGGAACAAACTCCCCAGCAGCACAGCTGTCTGTTTAGTCGGATAGACTTGTTTTATACATACATATGCAAAGTAATAAACATTACGAGACACAAAATATTAATTAAATAATTAGTCAAAATGTCATCTAGCCCTACCAATATACCGACAAATAAAATGAAAACTGTCGAGGCCAAATAAAGCCTAAAACAACTCATCATAGAATTTTTTTTTATGAGTAGATCATGTCAATAAGTAACAACTTAATAGATAATTATAAAAAAATTGTTAGACAGGCAAAAAAAAAAATATAACCTGTCACTAGATACGCCAATTCTGGAGAAAGAACATAAACATTGTCTTGAGTTAATCACAGCGACCAACTATTCTTGTCATTTAAATAGTCGTTGATGGAATAGTAAGCCTTTAAACAAAGGATGGATTTTACTTGAGCTTTAAACGCATTAAAAGGAAAATCTAGCAAAGAAGAGGGAAGCTTGTTATAAAAAGTTATACCAAGCCCAACAAATGAGTTATGAACCTTATGAAGCCGGTGAAAGGGAGCACGTAGTTTGTCCTTATTTCTTGTGTTAACGGTGTGAATATCACTGTTTTAGTGTACAAGTGTATATTTTGCCTAATATATAAGATGTTAGCGAATATGAATTGTGATGCCACCGTGAGAATACCAACATCTTTAAAAAAGTCCCTCAAGGAAACTCTGGCACCTAGCTGGTAAATTGCACGAACAGCACGTTTTTGAAGGACAAAAATATTTTGGATATCGGCAGCTTTGCCCCACAGCAGAATACCGTAGGACATAACGCTGTGAAAATAACTAAAGTAGACTAACCGAGCTGTATCAACGTCAGTGTATTGTCTTACTTTTTTGACAGCGTAGGCGGCTGAACTGAGCCTCCCCGCTAGGCTTGATATGTGTGATCCTCACTGAAGTTTAGCATCTACTGTTATGCCCAGAAAAACTGCCGAGTCTACGGTTTCAAGCACCTCTTTGTTTAAGACGATGTTGGGACCTAGATTTCTAACATTCGGTAAGGAAAATTTTACACATTTTGTTTTCTTGGCATTGAGAACTAGGTTATTTGCCGTGAACCAATCCGTCCAGAGAGCACTGTTTACGTCGTTGAAATCTTGTCTATTTCGGTCTATTTTAAAAATAAGAGAAGTATCATCTGCAAACAGTCCAACATCACAAATACCCTTTAAATAGAATGGTAAGTCATTGACATACACTAAAAACAAGAATGGGCCGAGTATTGACCCTTGAGGCACACCTAACTGAACTGGTAGCCTGGAAGATTTTTCACCATTAATTTCTACACATGGGAACCTATTTTGTGAATAAGAATTCATTACTTTAAAGCTTTGTTATGGACACCGTAATAACGCAGTTTTCGCAAAAGCGTTTCATGGTGCACGCAATCAAAGGCTTTGGAGAGATCACAGAAAACTCCAATAGCATTTTGCGAGTTCTCCCATGCTTTAAATATGTGTTTCAACAGAGCAACACCCGCATCTGTAGTTGAACGACCTTTCGTAAAGCCATATTGCTTATTATGAAGGAGGCTATTTGAATTAAAATGTCTTAGCAACTGCTTGAGTATTAACTTTTCAAATATTTTGCTAAATGCAGGTAAGATAGACATAGGCCTGAAATTATGAACGTCATTTTTATTACCTGATTTAAATAATGGTATGACTTTACTACTCTTCATGAGGTCAGGAAAAGTTCTTGAATCAACACATTTATTAAAAGTGACAGCTAGATAGGGGCCTACGATATCTATTATATTACTCAAAAGTTTAATGGAAATGCCCCAGAAATCACCAGTGTTTTTAGACTTAAGTGTGTTAAAAACATTAACTACATCACGAGGCGTTACATGTTCGAAACTGAATAGGTCACTACACTTAGGCACACTACTATGCAAGAGGTTTTCAGCTTTAGACGGGGACGAATTTAAGGAGCGAGTCGTAGCTACAGGTATGTTGGCAAAAAACTCATTAAATGCCTGTACTACGTCAGCTTCTTTACTAATTAATTTGTCGTCTACCACAATCTCAAGTTGTTTGTCTTGTTTAACTGACTTACCCGTTTCATTGTTAATTATTTTCCAAGTGGTTTTAACTTTATTATTAGAATTTTTAATTGTGTCGCTTAAAAATTTCGATTTTGCAAAAGCACTAATCTTTTTAAATAACTTTGAATAATTTTTGACATACTCTAGGAAAGGAGTATCAAACCTGCTTTTTTAATCCATGTAACTCGTACAGTCTCGCTCAACTTTAGTACCTGGAGTAGCTCATTGGTTAAAGCCAACTGAGGTGCCATTAATGTTAATGGTTTTTGTCTTGAAAGCAGATTGGTACTCTTTTTGCACAACATCAAAAAGGGCTCCATACATTTCATTCGGATTCTCGTGTTGTGCTATAGATGGTGTAATTCTATGAGCGATATTATTTTTAAACCTTTTGCAACGACTAGTTGTATAAGGCCTGTATTCAAGTGTATGCGGCTTTTTATGTAATGGCATGGGGAATCTAGCTAATAAACCACAGTGGTCGGACGTTAAGTCAGTTAACACTATTTTTTTTTTTTTCATCACAGTCACTAAATATATAATCGAGACATGTTGACGAAGATGCCGTGATCCTAGAAGGTTCAAAAAACAAGTTAATTTAAGTAAAAGACCTAAACAGGTTGAGAAGTCTAATACAAAATGGAGTAACATCTAAAATGTTAATATTAAAATCTCCGCACAAAATTATACTTTTATTACTTGATTTTAACTTATTGAGTAAATCCTCCATTACCGATTCGAAACGAATGAAATCCCCAGAGGGAGGTCGATAAACGCAAATTATAACGTATCGCTCGAGTTCAACACAAGACAACTCAATAGTGCGCTCAATGGAAAGGTTAACTAAATCTAAACGTTGTTTACATTTAAAATTATTTGAAACAAGAACTAAAGATCCACCGCGAATAGCAGTTTTTCTTACAAATGCACTTTGAACCGTAAAATTATCATCATTGATAAACACTATCATGTTCCTTCAACCAGTGTTCAGTCAAACATAACACCTGAACATCATAGTTCTCCTTAAATAAGCTTAACTCAAGCTTTTGCCGGACAAACCCTGCATATTTTACTGACTAAAACCTACCCGTGTTCCCTCAGTTGCCTGTGTGCCAGGGCCGCGGTATCTCTTTCGAACAACCCGCACTTCTAGCAGGCATCGGCCCTTGCGGGCCCCATCAGTTGTTGCTGACATCTCTTTGAGGTGCGCGTGGAACATAACGCGCCGTCGACCCGGGCTTGGTCCTTACCGGACAGCGAGCTACCCATTACTCGCCGTCCGCAAGCCCGTGCCTACGGTGGCTGGGAATCAGCCTGGGGTTCCCGCCCAGGGCGTCTCCTGCGAAGGCCACGGCCGTGAGGGTGCATGTACTGCATCTCCCTCACGTGCGCCGCCTCCCTCTTTGCGAGTATGTCAAATGGTAAAATGTAATTTTCTTTGTAATTAATCAGCTGCTTTAGAGTCGGACATTTTTTCCTTAAAACACAGTTATAGTAGTGGTTCTGGCTTTTATAACTTTAATTTATAGAATTTATAAAACGCATTAAAGGCGTTTATGAATAACACTTTTTGAAAACCAGCCTTTACCAACAGTTTAGATGTTCGATGAATTTTTATGAATAAGACCGTGAGATGATAGCATCCAGTTTGACTGCAAGACGGCCTCACCATAGTTGGGAAAAGGCTAGGCAGATTATAATGATGATGACAGCTGATAGGATGGAAAATATCAATTACAACAAGATATTTGCCACCTGCCACTTATCACAAATGGTTTAAAGAACTCTTTTGTACGTATTACCTCATGTACCTATTACCCTTATTCTAGCAAATAATGATTCGATTTATTTTTGATTTCACTACAACGATAATATACGAAGATAATGTATGGTCTTGGCAAGCTTTCACAACTTATAATAATAGCATATTTAACACACTTAACCAAAAATTAACTTTAGTAAAAAAACTGTAAAAAAAGTTTTTTTGTAAGAGCTTGTCTAATTCATACTTCAAGCTAGTAAGTTCTCTGGGTAATCCTTCATAGACCAAGCCGGTTCGCAGCGTCATAAAAGTTGGTCCTACTTCAACATCCGATTCACAGTATCTGTGTTGTACGAATATAATTAAACTTCAGCGTATTAAAGGTTCCACTGAAGAAGGGTTGGATACGCACGTGTAAGTGTTTTTGAAAATAATTATGTTTGAGTTCACGGAAGCTTGAAGTTAGTCGTTTTATAAAATACATTACCTACTTTGATTCACCATTTAATTAGTAAACTTTGAAAGCAAAATTATAATTATTTATTATTAACAGAACATATCACACATAGCAAACTTTCATTGAGATTTCAAACACGGCCATTTAAAAAAAAACCGAACACGATTGGTTACGTACCACCGTACGAACAACATCTAACACGTCTTCTATGTCGAAAAAAGAATCTTTTATTTGTTGTTAGGTATAGTAGTACACCATTTTTTTTTTGGTAAATAGAAAGAAGGATAACCAGCACATGGAACAGGTCTGTTCACTGGAAGAAGTGATTAAGAATGCCCAATATCCTTTATGCTCCAAAAGAAATTTTTTTAATACTTGCATTCTTCCATGCCTCACTTACGGTTGTCAAACATGGGCATTGATTAAAAAAACCCTCCAAAAATTACTTCTTGCCAAAGAGGCATGGAACGCAGCTTACTGAACTTCAACCTGACAAACAAAAAGAGAGCTAAAGATCTTTTAATTTGGTAATTTTCCATCCATACAAAAAGGCAGAAATGGAGATGGGCTGGTCAAATGCTCCGCGATAGGAAAAATGAGTGGTCCAAAGTTTTATCGGAAAGGCAAGTTAGAGATGGATCCAAAAGAAGTAGAGGACGACAACGCAAACGCTGGGATGAAGACATAGTCGATACAGCTGGTGCCTTGTGGGCTAGACACGCACGAGATTCTGGCAAATGGAGGAGCCTGGGGGAAGGCTTATGTGTCAAAGGACACGCTGTTTGGTGAGGAAGTGCAATAATTATGTTTTTTTTTGCTTAAAATTGTTTTTTTGCAATTAGTCTATCAATAAATAAAGGCTTATTATTATTATTCAAAAAATAGTATTACACAATCTGTGAAAATATCAAGTGTCTACCTATAATCAGTACGGTTCAAAAGATACATCTCTGAGATAGACGGATGAACAGACGGACAGCGCAGCCTTAGTAAAGGGTTTCGATGGAACTCTTTGGGAACGAAATTTTATAAAGCATAAACACGAATCCGATTCAACAACAAAGAGCAAAATGAAAATTCAATGTTCACCATAATGCGTACGAGGCAATGTTCGTAAGCCTAATAGCTGTTGCAACGGTTAACTATTCATACAAAAGTCAAAAAGAGAATCGCTCGTCAATTAGCGCATCGGTCGCCATGTTGGGATCAGGGGTGCCAACTATCGGAATTCTGAACAGAGTTCGAATCAGCCGCATATCGGCTAAGGCGTTTAAAGCTGCAATTCTACGGCTAAACCGCAATTCTATGGGTTAAGGCTGCAAAGCTCTGCAGCGCTTTACAGCGCTACTGTTGGGATTCCACCGTTTTATATGTTACATTAAACTTATTATGTGTTGTTGATCTCTGAAGCTTGCTTGAATCGCTGTAATAATATGAGGATTACAGCGATGCATTTTGCTTTTAGGTACAGTTCATAAAGATGGATGCCTATTAAAGTTCTCGTTGTACGTTTTATGCTTCCGGAATTAATGTCGGTTGTTACGACTACCATTGTGAAATTCTTGATCTGCTGTTTAGCAGGTATTATGCTTAAATCAAAGTGGTGGCCAAGTGGTAACTAACGGCTTCAACTTACGAGTTGTAATTCGAAGCTTCGGACCCAGAGAGGCGCTTCACTTTTTGTATTTAATTTCGTCACCACGGTGAAGGAAAACATCGTGAGGAAACCGGCATGTCTTAGGGGCAAAAAATCAGGGCATGGAATATCTGCCAACAAGCACTTGGCCCGCGTGCTAAATAACGGCCTACTCTCTTTCTAAGAGATGAGACCTGTGTTCCAGCAATGGGAACGTTATAAGCTAATTATGCAACGTAACCATATCTATACCTTATGTTATTACAATTCCTAATTAACACACACAAAACATACATGCCACATTGGCCGTATTTAAAAAGGTTAGTCAATCAATCGGTATAGTAGCCGTGGTAGCCCTACCCATGTTACTGAATATGGACAAAAAAGGCTATTTCATTTTATTACACGTATTAAAATGTATAGCTTCGCGAGCGAAGGTAAATCCCTTATAACCACATGTTTACTATTGGCAGGGATTTGGTATATATTGCTTAAAAAATAATAAGTGACGATCGTAATTTCATGACATGAATTGGTTTTCTTTAATTGTGATGATAGGATTTCTACACAATGGTGTATTTCATTGAATAAAATGTAGGTATATCTACAGAATCTTTTTTTTAAATTTTTTTTCTTAATCCACCACGCGGGCCCAGCGCGGGTTGATGGTTGTCAGATGTGTTCGAATTTTTGGTTCTAGGTTTCTTAACGATGTTTTGCTTCACTGTTTGAATAGCAGTGGCGAAGAAATAATTTACACAAAGTAAAGTGCTTGCTTAGCTTCGAACTTAGAACCTATAACTCACAAGTCGGGGTGGATGCCACTGGGCCACCACTGTTCTTAATGCAATGCGATTTATCATAGTCATACTTAGTATATCCCTACTTAATATTATAAATGCAAAAGTAACTCCCTCTGTAAACGCTGTTACGCTTTAACGCCTAAGCCGCTGAACCAATCGTCGTGAAATTGGGGAAAAATATAGCCTGGGATATGTAAAAAGACATAGGCTTTATTTTTACGCAATAACTAACATCCACGTGAGCGGAGCCACGGGTAAAAGCTAGTAATATTATAAATGTGAATGTAACTCTAATCTGAAGGGATTTCGATGAAATTTGGCACACAGGTAGACAATTTTTTATGCCAATAGTACGTTCCCGTAGGTTAATTTCCTACATCTATGCGGGCGAACCACGGGCAAAAGATAGTATTTTTTTTAATTTCCACTGCTGCACATAGCCATAAATCTTCCAAATTAAATAAATAATTCAATAATCTCATTCACGTTTCATTTAATCTGAAATGATTTACAGCAGATCCTAAACCTTAACAAAATAGTTTATTCGCTCATAACGCAAATTCCCTTCACTATTTTTCTTTTCTTTTCACTTGTCCTTTAGTAAAAATGAGGATTTATTACCTCAGTAACCGAGCGTCTTCGCTGACCGCTAATGAAATGTTATATAGCTTCCAAGCTAAGCTCAGAGGGACTGAGATATTTTTTGCGTACAAACTTTGCAGTCGCAGTTAGTTGAGATGTATTCTTTGCTATTATGTTGTCCTGGTGGGGAATTGAGCGACTGAAAGCAAAAAAGGAATTAAGAATTTGAATAGAGCGAAGTAAGTAAAGGTATTGGGTCCATTCTTTTGCCAAAGAATCAGCCGTACAAGGTGGCAGAACCTTTCCAGTTGATAACTGTGCGGATGATTTTTTCGATACCCTATAATTATTTTATTTTTTAACTTTAACATCTTATCTAAAATTATTAAAATATTTTTAGATAGTGAAATTAGAAAAGGTATTCTAGGAATAGAATAAGATATACCAGGGTGACAATCAACATACCTTTTTGTACTGTAAATAATTAACGCGGTTTGAGTTTTATATGATTACAGTGGTGACGGATGATCTCTTTATCAATCACGTTACTCAAGACATTATTTTATCAAAAAATAAATAATCATCCATTTTAAAATATAAATACAGCTTTATATAAAACACTTTCCCTTCTATGCTTAATCACGCATCTTAAAGAGTGACTCGCCAGTTTGCTACGAGAGCGTAGCAAGGATTACGGTGACATCATCTTGCCTGCTACGCCGTAGCTATAGCGTAGACCCTGCGCTTAGAGCTATCCGACATAAAATCTAAACTTTGACTTATTATTAGTGAAGACTTTCCAAGTCAATTTTTTATTGGATATAAAAAACTAATTTTGTACTACCATAATACTTGTAATACTTTACTTTCGGTTAAGAGAGCTGTTTTCATAAGATTAAGGACGAAAATACAAAGAACTTTTGGTATAAATAGGTATTACTGGCTTTATATAATAAGCTTAGTCCAGTAATCCCTAACGATGGTTTATTTACGAAGTGTTTCTTCTTTTAGCCTTAGAAAATAGTATATTTATAGGTTGACTGTTTTGAAGTTCATACTTTTTTTACTTAAAGATAAGTGAAAAATATTATGTAATTTTTAAAATAAAATAACATAGTTTATTGGCGTTATAGCGAAAAAAAAACACCTTAAAACTATAAAAAACAGGAAACAATGTTTTATAATGCCAAAAAGGCCTTAGGACAGCACAATTACAATTTTTTATTGAACTTTAAACCATTAAAAATCATCATTCTTTCTCTTTGTAAAATCAAGCTTTAAAATAACGTAACAAAACGAAGCCAATTTAACCTATGCTAATTCCTGGCAAGCTCAATTGCTCACCTCATGTTTAAAACAAAGGTCATAAATATTCATATTCAAATTCACACGTACTTTACAAACAACTTCTTGAACTTTGCGAACCGATTATAATATCAGTATAGTTAAGACAGCAACACACATTAATTCCACATGAATATGAGAAACAAACAGGAATCTTCCAAACCGCGGTGTATCAAAAGAAATTCCTATGTGACTAAGAATCGTTATCACGCTGAATATTTATTAGGTTTTGTAATTCGTCACCGGCTTCGTTGAGTTTCAACATCGCTCGACTGTGAACTTGGATGTAAGAAAGGACGGAGATGTGGTAAGTGATCACGGATCGGGTAAGTGCCACGACAAGGTTGTTACTCAAGGGTAACGTGAAGTGATACCCGATGAGGTGATTCATTTAGCGTCCAAACTAGCGATAATTCCAAAACGAGAACCAAGAAGTGAGATGCGCAAGCGTGCCCTGTGCACCAATATCGTTTGTACTCGACAATAAACAGGTCACAGAAAAATACAAAATAAAATACAAGATATACTTTTAGAATCCCTATTTTTACGTAGGTATTTATGTCGATTATCAGGCTTGGCGTACAGGACACGGAGACGCCGTTATGGCGTCGCATTTTAAAAGGTTATAGGCCGATTTTGCTATGCTTATGCTAGGGTTTGACAGTATTCAATTAATTTTAATTAATTAATTAAATTCAAACAAAGTGATCTCATATCATATTAGTGTACTGAAAAACTATTTATTGACGGCTCAATTCAAGCTCACTTCACTTTAGTTTTGTTAACCAAGATGATTTATGTGTCGAAAAACGTAAGCCTAACCTTATACAAAATTTAGTTTAACGACGAATAGGGCGATTTGTGACATAAGTGTCACATATCACCAAAATTTTATGCGTTTCATAAGTCGACGCTTGGTTAGATGAACCAAAACTATTGTCCAACTGAGGGCCATTTCACTAATAGAAACAAAACGCGATCAGTACATATATATCGCTTCAATTCTTGAATTGAAGCGATATATATGTACTGATCGCGTTTTGTGCCGGCTCACACACACAGCTCTTGAGCTGTTTGTGACATCGTTGTTCGGGAATATTCACACTGACAGCATGTGCTGATCGTGGTCAGTTTCATTGGTGAAATCACCCCTTAAAGTGCGAAAGTTTAGATATATTTTTTCAGCGACGAAATTAATCATACTTATCAATAAGTATAATTAAAAATATTAATCACACTTATCAATAAGTATGATTAAATTTGTCTCTAGTTTTTCCTAGGTTGTGTATTGGTGCAGTAGTTGGTCTAAGAAAAGGGAACACGTACATTATTTTCTATATTCCTGGCCAGAAACTGAAAGCTCATTACTTGCACAACTTGTTCGGAATCATTAAAATTTATACGTTCCACGATTTCACTTAATGAAAATACGAAAAAGTTTTTGTTCTCGGTCCCCATAACGTTTACAGTGAGGCCTTAAAAATGTTTGCTGTGAAGTGAAAAGGAAGCAAAATGTGTCGAGATGTTGGTTTTTTTCATTTAACATTTTTATGGGTGGAATGTTTTGCACGAGTAGGTACTTACTTACATAAGCCAGTAATACATTTTCACGGAACTTGTACTAAAGAAGGTACACAAATAGTTTGCATGCACTTCTGATTGGTGATCACTTGGAAAGTTTGGTCTTGTAGATTCCTAAATGTTTCTATTTATTGGCCATTTCCCATTTTGTTAAGTACCTGGTATGAACTTCTTGGCCTAAGCATTCCTCCCATACCTTTTAATACTGTTATTTGAAAACGAGTAGAGTAGGTTTTGAAAAAGACTAAACGTTTCTTGCCAGTTCTTCTCTGTAGGAAATGATCAAGAACCGTGCACCTAGCTTCTGACGTTTCGTAATTGTTCATGTAGGTATATTCATAAATCTGGAGCTACCGGTCGGATATGAAAAGTTCATTTGAATTTGATAGCCCAATTGTCGAAGAAGGTTATTAAACATCCCGCTAGGACCCATAGGACAAGCAAACAGAAAAAAGTCAGAAAGAACGCTAAGCAAGACTGAAGCGTAGGCAGGCGATGCATTGCGACGGGGTGGGTCGGAGGAACAAGAAAATTCACGCATAAGATCTCGCGGGCAGAAGCTAGTGTGGAATAAAATATTTGGCGGTCCGGTATCTCTCGCGTCCGGCCCTGGTCCAGGCCATGGTACAGAGCGAGAGTGCATGGGAAGCCGTTACCTCTGCGAAGCAGTAATGCTCGCGAAGAGACAGGCGGCGTACGTGAGGGAGAGGCAGTATATGCGCTCTCATGGCTCTAGTCGCTGCAGGAAACGCCCTGGGCGTCGGGAATCCCGGGCTGATTCCTGGCCACCGCAGGCGCGGGCTTGCGAATGACGAGTAATGGGTAGCTCGCTGTCTGGTAAGGACCAAGCCCGGGTGGACACCGCGTTGTGTTCCACGCGCGCCTCAAAGAGATGTCAGCACCAACTGGTGGGGTCTGCAAGGGCCGATGCCTGGCAGGGGTGCGGGTGGTGTGTGGGAGAAGATATTTGATGATTTCCCACTTGCAAAAAAAAAACTTTTAAATAAACAATTCTAAGTAATTATGCAAGCTTCTTGCTAACTTTGGGCAAATTACTGGCATGTGTATTCCTGGCTTTATTTTTACCGACAATTAGTTACAGGTAGCTGGCTGACTCATTGGTATTGTGGTCACAAGCGCTATTGTTGAGCATGAGGTCCTAGATTCGATTCCCAGGTCGGGCAAAGTGTTATTGGAATTCCATGCATTCTACCTGGAATTTCTCAGTGGCAGCCCAGAATCTTTACTAGTGTTTGATTGAGGGCAGTGGGCTCGCCTCCTATTAAATGTGATTTAAACAGCTGGCGCAATGTGGGTGTAGGTACTACCAATCAATCAATCAACTCAGCCTATCGTAGTCCATTGATGGACATAAACGTCTCCTAGGTTACGCCACAACACCATGTTCTCCAATTTCCACATCCAGTCTGTCCCAGCCCACTTTGTAGGTAGTTTAGGTACCAACGACCGGCGCTGGGGCTCTGTCTTGCATAGTGTCGTAGCTACTCGATAGCCGTTTTGCGTGCTTGCGACGCATATTTTCCCGCAACTTGTTCTTTTGTGTGCTGTGTAGCACACAAATAAACATCTTTATTCTGTCTTCTTTATACACTTAGCCTAACCCTTCGGGCAATACAGGCGTGATGTTATGTTATCTTATGTTGTTACTGGCATAGCTGTGTCGTGTCCTAGTTTAAAGGGACGACATAATGTACTGTACCTAATGACAGGGGCACGGTCTTAGCGGATGTGACCTCCGAAGTATTGCAGTTTTAATACGAAGAGGTCACTTAGAGGACGGCTCACTTTATTAATTTTTAGTTTTAGATAATGTAGATACTATATTTTTTTTCTCTATGCATGCTTCGGAATTTACTTAACTTGTGTCTATGTAAGTCCTGCATCTTAACTTCAACAAAAACTAAAAAAAAAAAAACAACCAACTTCTGAAGTTTTCATTTTTCTCGTTTTAGCTACACCAATTTGTATACCACTACTTGCTATGTAAACGACAGTGACAGGAAGCAGCAGAATGTCATCGAGGTACATAAAGTGGATTTAAAAAATATTAGCGAGGCTGTCGCAAAAACTACCAAAGCAATGTTAATAAAATTCATTGAAAAAATATTTTTTTAAATCCATGCACAATAATTGACGGAGATATCGCGTAACAAACGTACAAAAAAAAAACATCGATGAATTGAGAACCGCCTCCTTTTGGAAATCGGTTAAAAATACAAGCTTATCTTAGTTTGAGAGTTGTTAGATCAACTATTATGTGCTGCTGTATCACCACCAAACATCTTAATAAATTGTACTTCTTAGATTAAGTTTTGTTGTATAAAAGCGAAATAATTTTATTTATCTATCTATATATTTAAAAATGAATCGCTGTTTCCCTTAGTCACGGCATCACACGTGAACGGCTGGACCAATTTTGTTAATTACTTTTTTTGTTGTGTTATTGTCAGGAGAAGGTTCTTATGAAAGAAAAAAAAAATTAAAGTTACGCGTAACATATACATGCGAATTCAATGTTCATAGTTAAAACAGGACAACGTCTGTCGGGTCAGCTAGTTACTTATAATACAATATCCATCAGCTGAAATAATTGACTAGAATTTCAGAACTCTTCCAATGGTCAGTTATTTTCATCAAGGAGGATCCCTACCTGTTACACTCAACAGCACCTGCAGAACCGCATACAATTCAACATAAAATGCAGAACACTGTGCCTTCATTTATGTTGCTACGTGACAATTACGTTCGTATTAAGCGGGTAGTACATCGAACGGCAGAGAGTGCTCTGGCCTAATCCTCGCCAACTCTATTTTAGTAATCCCGTCTACTGGCGCGACTTAGCCGAATCTTGTTTGAGATGCCACCGAAGCAGTGTGGCAACACTAATCCTTTTAAGCTACTCTTTTGATGATATCGTTAATTAATGCGTGTGTTGCCAGTTTGTAAATGTGTGGTTTTATTTTTGTTGTTTCGTTAACGATATTATTAGAGTAAAGCTGGCAGTCAATTGTGAAGGAAATTAATTCTGAATATTAAAATACAACTGTCATTCTTTGAAGGTTCGGTCAAATGCCTACAACGGCAACGGGACAAATTGGCGAAGTCATTTTGATTCAAAATTAGTTTTCTTAACTGAACCTACGTTAACTTTTTTTCTTTTTTTTTGGGTGGGAAATAATCAAATGACTTCTCCCGCTCTGGGTTCAGCAGGAGGGCGTTTTAGACTTTTACTGACTAAAACCCACCCGTGTTCCCTCAGTTGCCTGTGTGCCAGGGGCCGCGGTATCTCTTTCGAACAACCCGCACCCCTGGCAAGCATCGGCCCTTGCGGGACCCATCAGTTGTTGCTGACATCTCTTTGAGGCGCGCGTGGAACACAACGCACCGTCGACCCGAGCTTGGTCCTTACCGGACAGCGAGCTACCCATTCCCCGCCGTCCGCAAGCCCGTGCCTACGGTGGTCGAGAATCAGCCTGGGATTTCCGACGCCCAGGGCGTCTCCTGTGAAGGCCACGGTCGTGAGGGCGCATGTACTGCATCTCCCTCACGTGCACCACCTCCCTCTTTGCGAGCATCACTGCTTCGCTGAAGGAAGCGACTGCTAGCCATGCACTCTTGCTCCGTACCATGGCCTGGACTAGAGCTGGACGCAAGACATCGCGGCCGCCGATCGTCTCCATGAGGACACGGCGGTACTCCGCTGAAGCCGGGCAGACCTCCACCGTATGCTCCACCGTGTCCTCAGGGCGATCTTCGCAATGGAAATACCCGGGCGTTTCCTCCCACCTTATGCGACACAGGAACCTCCCGAAACAGCCGTGACAGGTGAGGACCTGTGTCAGGCGGAATGTGAGGACCCCATGCCACCTCTCAAACCACTCCTCAAAGAGGGGACTTACCGCCGCGATCGTGGCGTGCCCAACCTACATTAACTTTAAGTTATTATTTTACACGTTCATAAAGTATTTAATTAAGAGCTACTACAAAAGGCTTCCATTAGTCTGTTGTTCATAATATATTTAAATATTCATACTCCTTCCGTTTAGCAAGACCGTCAATAAAATTCACGAGATTTTTTGGCATAATTAAATAAAACGAGTGTCTAATTTCATTAAACTCGTTTGTTACCGCTTTGAACAAACTAGCCAAAAATCAACAATAAAACTATGTCCCATTCAATTCAAGACTTTAACTTGTACCAAATATACCATATCCTATCAATACGAGATAGTTGTGTTAGGTCATCATGCTAAGTTAACTCACATGTTCTAAGTCAGGCCATGCAACTAACTTACATGCAGTGAAGGTAAGCTTTGCCAATCTTTCCGCTTCATTTGTCCGCAGTTTATGATCACAACCTCCCGTGCTCACACGGGCTCAATGCAAGCCTTTGACTATTACCGCTTTGGCTTTATTTCGGTTTACTGAATAAACAACATGTCTCTTGTTGTTGCTTTGTCGGACAGAATTTTTATTTGAGAACTTGAGTCTTGTGACTCCATTCTCATAATAAAAATGTTTAAATTTTTCAGTAACTCTGTCTATTACATTGCGCACCAAAACGACTAAACCACCGTTATAAAATTTGACAGATAGATAGGTCGGGAGATGGAGAAGGACATAGGCTGCTTTTTATTCTTGATGTTTGTATTAAAATGGTACTTATCGACAGGCCTGCACTGTCCTCCCATACCTATTATCACTGTAATTTGAAAACATTGTAAAACCGAATTATTTTTAAAAGAGTAACCGTGGAGTTTCTTGTCGGCTCTTCTTCATAGGAAGCGACAAATTGGAACCGTGCACCTAGCTTCTGACGTTTCATAAGTGCCCTTGCAGGTTTATGTGAAATAAAATATTTTGATTTGATCTGATTTCAAAAAGTAGCTGAGCTGATAGATTTTGTCATATCCAATTTTAAATCATTCATACAAAAATCACAGAGACTATAAAAAATAAAAGTAAGTAAATATATATATAAAAGGCGTTCAGCTTTCCTGAATTTGATATTTTTCCGGGAAACTAAAACATTTAAATGTAATTTTTTTTTTCGAACGATATAATTTTTATTTATATAGATCAAGAATTACAAAATACACGTAGACGAAGCCGCGGGCATCAGCTAGTAAATTATATACTTACGTTACTAATGTGTTAGCAAGGGACTGAAGATAAAATTGGTGTTTAATATCAGTTTTAGCTTAAAAAAAAAAACAATTGGACCATCACAGTGCGAGAATTTAATAAACTTTCTCACTATGCCTGTTAGTAAACAATACCAGTACCTATTCTTTATTTAGCTCGGTTGGTTGGACACCAATGTCAACGGAACGAATAAATTAGAACGCCCCAATAGGTTCGAGCCATTATCTCCAAGTTTTCTGTACGACCACATAAATAATTCAAAAGCATCACAGTGCAATGGGATATCGCTGCAGGTTCATATTTCACGACACACTGCCGCGCGGAGTAATTAATGTACCAGAGAACAACGGCTGGCCGCGTGGCTTTGGCATAGCACTCACAAACGAGCCGATCTCAGTCGCATCACGTATAAACATTGATTTATGTCACATTATTATTTTGAAATAAACTTTTTCGGTTTATAAAAGCTTTTTAATTAAGAAAAAAAAAATGCTTCCACCTGGTTTTTGAATTGAGAACTTTTCAAACTCTCAATTTAGTAAAAGAGCCTTAATAGTTCCATTTTCAAAATTAACTTCCTCGTCGATTTAAATATCCAATATGTAGATGAGGCACTTTGTTAGTATCATGGAACTAGGCAACCATTTTATAATATGGTCGAGAATAAGGAACTACGTGGTTGCTACGGCGTAGCTGACGCCAGCGCTACGGCAGCTACGAGGAATATTGCTACGCGTCATTTGTTTGCGTACCACATCTACATGTTCACAGAGTTATCAATAGTTCTTTGATTCGCATGATTTTGCTTATAAATGATACCACTGATTTAACGTGTTAAAAGAGCAGTTCCATCGTACTAATGATCCAAGTAAGTCAACAACAGTATCGCTTACTAAACCACGGCACAGAACTAATGGCCCAATATTTTGTATTAGCGCACGTCACGGCGATATTTCGCGTGGCTTTCTTCCTCCCAAATAATGTTCCGCATTAGCCGTAGTTACAGTGATTAAATGACTAGCGGCGAGGGGAAGTAATAATGTATTACAAACACAAGACCGATTGTAATGGATATAGTTTATCTGTGTATTGCGATGGATATAATCGTGTATGTGTGTGAATGAGCACACACTAATGTAAGAAGATTTATGTGCCTTGATTGAGTACTGTCTTATTGCCAATATTCGCTTTGTTTTGAGAGACTTTGGGAGCTTCTCTCTCGGCGGTATTGATACTTATCGCAATGATAATCTCCAATGGATATTTTTTCCTGCTGGCTAATTGCATAATAGGCTTACGCTTTCTTTTGACGATTCAAAAATATTGTTTGCCTTGTAAATCTTGTTATGCAGCCAAAGTTTTCAGATTTATAAGATAACTAGCTTTTGCCAGCGGCTTCGCCCGCGTGGAGGTCGGTGTATTATACATATAAACCTTCTTCTTGAATCATTCTATCTATTAAAAAAACCCCCCATCAAAATCCGTTGCGTAGTTTTAAAGATTTAAGCATACATAGGGATCTAGGGACAGAGAAAGCGACTTTGTTTTAAACTATGTAGTGATGATTAGCAATTGAATACGAATCGGTGGATGCGGCTGAAAGGTTCTGGAGTGACGACCGTGTACCGGAAGACGTAGAGTTGGAAGGCCTCCCGCAAGGTAGATCGATGACCTTGTAAGGCTACAGGAATCCGGTAGATGCGGGAAGCACAGAATCGGTCGAAGTGGCGGAGCTTAGGGGAGGCATATGTCCAGCAGTGGATGACTTTGAATGATGACTATAATATTATTATGTTTGGTCCTTAGACATGCCGGTTTCCTCACGATGTTTTCCTTCACCGCTTTGAGGGCAGTGGTGAAGAAATTATATACACAAAGAAAAGCTGCCTGGGTACGACCTAAGACTCGTAAGACGGGGTCGTTATCACTGGGCCACCACTACTCTGCCATTTTTTGTAGTACTTGTATGTAGTTGTAAGCCTGTTAATTTATCCACTTAGAACTTTATTACTCCCGGAACTTGAAACTGAATTATTATAATGCACTCTGCTATCGGCATTTTATTTTTGTTTTGATTGTTATTATATAGGGTGTAACAGAAACCCTATTGCTATTCTTAAACACTAAAGATAACAGCTGGTATATCACTATACACAGTTTCAGCTCAAAATAAAATACTGTAAGAATTGATAACAAATTTTCGGTTTCATATGTTTCTTAAATTCAAATCATAACAAACCTGTCACCGCACTACGTAGGTCAATAACTTTCTACGTTTTTTTTTTTTTTTTTTTTTTTTTTCTGGTTGGGAAATCATCAAATAACTTCTCCCGCTCTGGGTGGAGCGGGAGGGCGTGTCAGACTTTTACTGACTAAAACCCACCCGTGTTCCCTAAGTTGCCTGTGTGCCAGGGGCGGCGGTATCTCTTTCGAACAACCCGCACCCCCGGCAGGCATCGGCCCTTGCGGGCCCCTCTGTTGCTGCTGACATCTCTTTGAGGCGCGCGTGGAACACAACGCGCCGTCGACCCGGGCTTGGTCCTTACCGGACAGCGAGCTACCCATTACTCGCCGTCCGCAAGCCCGTGCCTACGGTGGCCGGGAATCAGCCTGGGATTCCCGACGCCCAGGGCGTCTCCTGCGAAGGCCACGGCTGTGAGGGCGCATGTACTGCATCTCCCTCACGTGCGCCGCCTCCCTCTTTGCGAGCATAACTGCTTCGCTGAAGGAGGCGACTGCCAGCCATGCCCTCTCGCTCCGTACCATGGCCTGGACCAGGGTCGGACGCGAGAGATCGCCGCCGCCGATCACCTCCACGAGGACACGGCGTTGCTCCGCCCAAGCTGGGCAGACCTCCACCGTATGCTCCACCGTGTCCTCTGGGCGATCTTCGCAATGGAAACACCCGGGCGTTTCCTCCCGCCCTATCCGAAACAGGAACCTCCCGAAACAGCCATGTCCGGTGAGGACCTGTGTCAGGCGGAAGGTGAGGACGCCATGCCGCCTCTCAAGCCACTCCTCAAAGAGGGGACTTACCGCCGCAATCGCGGCGTGCCCAATAACTTTCTACGTTACTTGCCAATATTACGAAAAATCTCTGCTGAGTGATGTTTTTATTTCAATTTGAAAAGTTCGGTTTCTGATACCAATGTTTTAAAAATTCTCATAACTTCCGAATATGTAGAGATAGGATTAAATAACCCTTCCAATATCGTTTGATATCATCCAAGGAAGCCGTGCCCTTGGTATGTATATACCCTTTCCGTTACCCATTGTATAATCGCCAGTGTCGTAACGCAGATGTTTTTGTAATGTCTATGGTCCCTAGCATTAATAGTCAATGGACAATATTGTAAAACTTTTTCTACCTGAATACGGGGCTTTTAGCTACTTTTTATGTGTCCATTTTATATTTTAGTTTTATTCTATTTTTTTTTGTAATGTGCGTTTTGTTTGTGTAGAATAAACATTTTTCTTCCTTTTTTTTCTTATTCTCCAACGTGTAGAGCAACGTAACTTTTGTTAAACTAGTACCTTCGAGAGTCGACATCGAGATAACATTTCAAAGCAAAAATCGCATCTTACAAGACTCACAAGACGCCTTGAAAACGAATATCCTATTCCAACATACATCAGACTTAGCAATCCGCAGAGAACATTCGGTACAACATGTGTAGGAAAGTGTTAAAGGAGTTCGGAACTTGTTCGGGCAAGTTGTTCGACACGAGTGTCTTGTTCGACACGTGTCGTCGTGTTATGACAAATTTCTCGTGCTCAGCTAATGTGGGAAGATTAGGGCGTTAATTTGGTGTAATAAGGCTGGTTGTCACACTTTGTTTGTGGGTGATGTTAAGGTTTGTTCAAATAGCCTAATATAACCATAATCTGTCTGTAATTTTCCCACAGCTGGGACACAGGTCCTTTCTATAATGTGAGAGGGCGTGGGCTATAATCCACATGTCTTCGAATTTTTGGTTCGTGGACATTCTGCCGGTTTCATCTCGACGTTTTGGTGACATAACGAATCATTATAATAAACATGCAATTTCATTAGGTTTGTTTCATTTGATATCAACATCCTTACTGTTTCTGGGTCAGTTACAGTTACTGAGTATAGATTGCTCCGTGTCAAACGGATTATTTATCAGCAACTGCATGTCACCCAAACAATTTTACAAAAAAGATGGAAAATAATTGATCGATAGGGTCGTCATGGTGGTTGTCTCTGCTTCTGACTTCCAGTAGTTGTACTAATCTGTAATACTTTGCATTGAACACAATTAAAATAGTATCTGTAACGTGCTTTAAGTAGTAGGTATATTCTGACTGTGATTCTCTTAATAAAAACATAGGTTTTGATGAAAATTTATGATTATATAAAGACATAATCATAAATTTTCTTACTTTGATATAACACCAGAATAAAATAAGTAAGAATTGATCCATCACACACGCAAAAAGTAATGAATCGGTATTATACGAAGAAAAAAACAGCCTCACTAGATTCAAGATCACAATTTATATACAAAGAACAGCCGCAATAAAACATTTTCTCAATGCACGCGATATTACGTCACAAATATTATTGCCAACTCTGCCCCGTTATCGGGTAGTAATATTTTTTCGCCCCTTATAAATCAGTGTATCTTGTATGAGCTACTTATCGTGGAAAAGCACGAAATGTATTGTCCCGGGGGTGATATATACGTTGCCTGGCCTGTGACTTGCGCCTCAAGGGACTCACGCCCTTAAACCTACGCGGAACTGTATTTATTAAGTTTTGAAAATATAAGGAAGTGGAATATTTGCGGGTTTTTGTATTTTATTTTCTTTGGAATAAGGTTATTTACTCAAGTGGTTCGGTCTTGCGCTTATAACATAAATATTTGCAAATGGAGACGGCCGAGCGAGAGGTAAAAGCCATATCTAATCTCATAGAATATTATACACGATTGTTTACCTCTCTAACCTTTTGGGAAAATCCGATACATTCGATCGAATACGGTTATTACGGCTTAAAAAAGACTACTAAACTGGATGGTGACTTTGTTTAAGGACAGAGATTTCCATATCTACGAAACTCAGACTCGCAAAAATAACATCTTGTACCAAAGAATTATTATAACTTGCCATCCGTGAGTAGTCGAAAAACCCTGATCTGCAAAAAATTTAACACGTGCCTATTTACAAAAAAAAAAAAACTCTACGAAGAAATCCTTGTGTTTTCCAATTAATATTTACAATGATAAATTGATGACCTTTATTACTTCCTTAAAAGACAAAGATAATTTAATTAAGCTATCAATTACATGGCAACTAAATAAAAAAAATAATTTTAAAATAACTAGCGCCCTATTCACTTGTCGCCCCAACCTGGTAGTTGTTACATAAAAAATGAACTCGTGATATTTATTAGGAACATAAATAATAACTGTGTCAGCGGGAAGGCGACTTTCAGATACGAAAGCAGGTGCCACAGTCAGGCGGCAAAAAGGAACATACATACAAGAGCATATTGCTTCAAGGTTGGGAAACGTCTGTCACATTTACCTACTTGATATTGAAAAGCGTGATCTCTATTCATCGGCAGGAAATACGTTGTACTCGTTTGAGGTTCGAGTTCCACCGGTTTTTAGGGTTCCGTACCCGAAGAGTGCCCTCGAGATCCTATTATTAAGGCTTTACTGTCTGTCCGTTCGACAGTCACTCCGTTCGTCTGTCATAGGGCTGAATGTTTTAAACCGTAATAGATAGACACTTGAAAATGTTAGTGTTTACTACTATGGCCGCTATAATGAAATGTTAAAGGCGGTCGCGCATTGATCTTAATAATGGAAATTATAAAAAAAAAATGGTCCCTAATATTGTAGGTACGGTGGTACGAAACCCTTCATGTGGAAGCTCGACTCGCACTTGGCGTTTTTTTTAAAGATGTTAAGAGTAGGTATACTTACTTTTTGTCATTAATTGTCAAATATTTTATTGAATAATATTAAGTACTGAATTAAATTATGACATATCTCTCTACTACTCCTATTGCCCTACAATATTGATTATGAAATTGGAATGATCGTAATACTAAATATTTAGTTTTGTGTTAACACCTAATTTGGTGTTACTGTTGCAATTCCTAATCAATATTTGAGTCCACTTTAGACCGATATTTCACCATTCCATTTAATAATTATTATTGAGAAAATAATCAAACCAGTAAACAAAACATTACTGCTATTTGCAACGTGCGTTGTCATCTTTCTGAATGTACCTTTTTAAGTCTGGTTACTATCGCCTTAGAGGTATAATATTTAAGACTTTTCGAAGCCATGTTCAAACTGAACGTACCAGTCACATTACTGAACCAAATGCGACTGCGAACACTTAAATTGTTTTTCTTTTACATTACTCCCTTACAGTTACAATTGGAAACAAAAACAAAAAGGGACATACCCACTTTACATAAGTACATGTACAACTTTGTTTTGTACCATTTGACCTATGTCCGCAATAAATTATAAAGTCCAGTGATATATGTCTGTTTCATTGGAGTGCGAGCGATCACCGGCTGACTACTGTTCCCATATAGTTATAAATTACACTACCCAAGAGGGCCTTCTGCCAAGTATTTCCGTAACATGTCCCAAACCCCCGTGGGGTCACGATTTATGTCAACAGAAAAACTAGTGGAACCCATCTATGTAGATCGGACAGCGAAATCTATCACTATTACTGGATGTAAACAAAGTTTGTGCTGCGTGATACGATATGATGATACGGAGCAAGTTACCTACTCTGTGGTGAAAATTTCATGAAAATGTTTTAGTTATATGATTTATGAAAACAACTACGGTCAACTGTGGCCAACTTTACCAATGAGAACTGTACTTAATTTTCTCTCGATAACTAAAAATCTGTTGCCACCATTTAATATCCAACCGATATAGAACAAGAATAATGTATTTGTAACAATTTTTTAGTATTCGAGAGATATTTTTTTTAAGTTCTCATTGGTAAATTTGCTTATGGAAAGTAAAGATGCCACAGTTGACGGTACCCGAATATCGATGGACCTAAGATTCGAACCAGGAGAACAACAAAAAAACATGTACAGTCACGAGCATCTTATAGTTGCGCAAAATTCAAAAGCAGTTTTTTCGTGGTATAAATATTGCTAACACACATGACACCAACTCACGCCTTCTTCCCGAGGGGATAAGCAGAAGAGATCGCCACCTGCTACGTTCCGTACCTACTCCTTATGGCTTGTTTACGTAAAACGCTACTGAATAAATAAAAAAAAACTAAAATAAAAAGACTGCTACTTTTTCATAGTACCATACTATTATTATCATTTGTGATTATTTCTCGGTAATACTTTAGTAAGTAACTTAATTCAGTGGTTTTATTAACTACATAGGAAAGTGCACGTACGCAACATTCAGAAGCGATGTTCTCCTGAGTGAAAGTTATTTGTGAAAAATATCTCACTGTGTTACAAACCTAGTGGTACATCGCTTAAGAATGTTGCGTAAGTGTACTTTGCACTGTAGATATTAAAACCACTGATGAATGAATTACAGTAAAACCTCTGTAGTAAAACTATTGGAACTACTTACATACCTACTCGTACGATCGGAAACACTTAAGCCAATGCATTTCTGAAGTGAAGCATTTAAAATGTTCAGTTTAAATACCGAGGAATGGCTACTGACGGCAGTGTTAGTTCGGTTCAGCAAGTACCTTCTAAGAATATTACTTGCGTTGATTTCTCTCACTTCATTACTGGGGCATTAGCTTGGTAAAATAAAGTACCCTTGTACCTATTTGTACCCTTTTACCAAATTAAAAATGAAAATAAAATTATAAAAACGTGTTTCTGCACAGCCGAGGTGTCCCATCAAGATCAAATTTGAAAGAAAAAAAAAACCGGCCCAATTGCGAATCAGACTGGCGTTCTAAGTGAAACCCATTTTAACTTACCTTTTTTTTGTGAGCTACAATAGTTTTAAAGGTATAACCATGCGACAAACGGACAAACGGCGTGGCTTAGTTAGGCTCAGGATCCTGTTATCTTTAATGTAGTATTTTTTAATTTCTTGAATGCAGCTTGATCGAGTTTTTGGATATAGGTTTAGGACTTTATTACAATAAATTAAATAAAGTCCTAAACCTATATCCAAAAACTCGATCAAGCTGCATTCAAGAAATTAAAAAATACTTAAAAACCGTAGATTATCAGGAAACTGAGAATCTTTTGACCGTTCTGAAATAAAGCTAATTTTGACCAACCCCAAACATACATAGCTGTTCGAAACACCTTGAAAACCAACGCTACACTCACTTCACAAAAAGTCACCTTCACGCTCACACTGCTTACCTAAATTATTCACATTATATCTACTAGTCTAACACCTTACCCAAAATAAACATTCACTCACACATCGTCTCACAACATGACTCAATAACTTCTGCACTAGTTTAATTAGGTATTTTTTATTGTTATTTCTTCTTACATAATTTGTTATTTTTTTTTGTGTTGAGCATATTGTTTAACTCACTTTTAGTTTTGATTTTCTTTTTATGTATATTGTTTAACTTCGACTCCTGCACGGTATCTCTGTAAAAGCTAATGCTAGCCGTGGAAGGGGCCTGGTGACCTGAAACACAGGTTTTTTCCAAAAACCTATATCAGGCACCAGTCTCTCACAAGGATGGCATACAGCTGGGACATTCTTTGTACACTTTAATTTACCTTTGTGAAGAGAAAATAAATGATAAATGATAAAATCTTTTTTAATGAATATCATTCTTATAAATGACAGTGTAAATGTGATGCTGTCCTACAAACAATGCGGCACTTAATATCCTGTGTTCTGTTGCTTGCACATTGCAGGAACTGATGGACGCCACAGAAAGTGCCAAACTCTTAGCCAAATTCTGCGGGGTAATTCCGTCACTAACAGTACGAATGGCTTTCATTTTGACAATCCAACAACATTCATTGCGTTATTTACGTCGCTGAGCAGACAATTTTTGAATGGAATTTCTGTTCAAATTTCGAGTTGAATATTATTTGCATGCCCATGAGACGGTAGAATATGGAGAACTATTTTTTTTTAAAGAATACAACTATGTACCAATTACCCATGTTTGCAAAAATAAATGATTTGGTTTGATTTGATTTTGATTTGAATGAATGAGTAAAATCCTCCAAAATTATTCAGATTTTAACTGTCTATATGAAAATTGAAATTATTATTATATTTGTATTATTTATTGTCTTTATTGTTTAAATTGCCATCAACCCATTAAGAAGAAAGTTTTTGACCAGCACTAGAAAATAACAAAAGGTTCAGAAATAATTCAATTATTGCTAAAACTGACTATCAAACTTTTTAATTACAAAAGGGATAAGTACTTCTAAATGAAAACCCGCAACTAATACGTAGTTACGACGGGTACAGAACTTTGCTATTAAATTAATTATTCATTTTGATATTTCGATGTTAGATTGAAGGTATGAGCCATAGTTGGTTTATCTTTTATATAATACCAAAGCGTACACACCTAACGTTTAATTATACTGCGGTTGTGTAGTTGAAGTATATTTAATACTTGGAATATTAAATATACTTTAACTACATAACCACTGTATAATTAAACGTCAGCAGCTTTGAAAACAATAACATTATCAGATTTAAATTAATTAAATATAAAGGATGATAAGTTTTCACTTCGCTCCTGGCAATAAGAATAGTCCTTGAATTTGTCTAATGGTACACACAGCGTCAGTATGTGCTAACCCCTCATGTTTTAAAATGTTACACTGTACAACATTGAATTCGTTACGAATAATCTACGATTACGACTTGGATTCGAATCATCGTATCACCGAACGGCGTCATACTCATACGGCAGTTTGACGAACTAGCCAGCGAGCCCATATGAATTGCGATGAAATTGTTATTGAATATCGTCCGAGTCACTTCATCTACAGGTCTCTGTCTAATCGGAAGACTATGTTATTTGAGGGTATCCATTACGACGACATGACAGATGGCGTGACATATCGTTAGTTTATGTCAATCTAAAATATTTCTAGCGTTTCCTTTTTTATCGTTAGCGTTAAAAGGATATCACTTGTCTACTGACCCGTTTGCGTCAGTTGGTGTATGTATAATAAGTTATATGTAAATTATCGAATAAAATTGTAAAATCTTTGTAGTAAAATCAGATTAAAGTGTTATTAAATAATAGAAATAATAAATATAATGATAATAATTATAATTATATAATTATAATTTATATTTTTACAAGTTTTTTATGTATTTTATATTCGAATATTTAAAAATATAATTTATATGTATTTAATAAAATAAAATAAATATAATGAAATGATTATGAAAGTATTTAATTTTTCTTGATTTTTAAATTGTTTAAAAATACTACTAAAACAAAATAAAAAATACTTAATGACAAAAAGCACATTTTGTGCCCAGGATTCGAGCTTCCAAACTTATGCACGGCAAGCAGTCTTGTAACCTTCGGTCTAATTAGACGTTAAATGATTCCTCGTAAATGTAAACCATATTCACTAAAACTATACTATAATTATAATGAAATGTTTCTAAATAAAATATAAAAAAGTAACTTGGGCCTCGCGCTAATTTGAACGCACATGTCTTTTGAAGGGGTAACCACTTAACGGAGCTATGTATCATCATCATCATCATCATCATCATCATCATCATCATCATATCAGCCGAAAGACGTCCACTGTTGGGCATAAGCCAAAGTTGTGTGTACCTAGATAAAAATAACAGACTTTTTCAATACAGGGTGACAGAACATCGACGCGCTAACTGAAACCAAGAATTTACCGCATGATTTTAGACCCCTTATCGTAGAAATATTACGTCGGATTAAAAAATAATCTAATGTTTCATAGAAAAGTCCAATACTTACGTGACTTACGTACTTACGGGCCGTAATACGTTATCGGTACGTCAACGTATGCAACAATATTTTTTTAAATTAACTGAAGTAAAATTTACACGTTGGCGAGTTCAGCATCTTGTTCTGAATCCACGGTAACCGGTTTTGCGTCAATGTCCCTGCGACCTTGTATATCCATTATCTTACACACAGAACATTGTGACGCCTCGGCTTCCGCTGCTAAACAGGCCATTGTCAACACTTTCCATACAAACCAATTGGCACCGTTTACTTGCGGTTTGTGACAGAAGTTGTGTCCTGTCACAAGTCAAACTGTATTTTCTACTAGCTGACCGAACAGACGTTGCCTGTCTAAATTGCAATAAATACAAAAATCTCATACAAAAAAGTTTTTCCAACTTTCTGGGTAACTTTTCCAATTTTTCTTTCCCTAAAAGTGTTACTCGGATGTTTCATATTTAAGAACATTTAAAAGATATACAGGGTGGCTGGGCGATTGACGCATAACCTGTTAACGTGGATTTAGTAGATGATTTTACCCACCTAGAAATTTTTCGTCGGTAATTTGTTTAAATCTGTTGTTTCCTACAAAAGTACAATACCTGCCTGTTCAAAATGTATGGAACAGCTAATTTGTTTTTAATTACTGACGAAAAAATTCAACGCAGGTCTAGAGTCATCATCAAGTTACTGAATCTATGGTAACAGATTGTGCGTTGATGTCCCTGCAACCCTGTATAACTAAATAAATCCAGCCGTTCCTAAGTAAAGATTAGATGACTATTGTCTTACTTATATTGCTGTGGGTATAGTAAGTAGCTGAATTGCGACCCTCAGTGACTGAAAAAGTAAGATAGAGTGACCACGCTAGCCGAAACGATCGTAATTTACTTGTGTGTTCTGATTAAAAACTCTCATTTATAAGGTTCGTATACGTTACAAAAGATAACGGGTCTATTTAAATGCATTGGCGTGTATGGTCATAAATAACGTGTTTAGAAAATGGTTGCTCGTTACTTTGTCCTATCGTGGTCGTGTTGCAGCACTTTTTAAACTGTTAGATATAGCTGCCAATGCACAGTCAAATCATTTATTTCTATTAGACCACTAAAGACAATTTTGAAAGTTAACAATTATCAAGAAATTGTGAATTGAAAACCAAGAGATAAGTCGGGGTGTTTAGTAAAAGACATTTAAGTAAGTCACAAATACCTACCAATTAATTAACGAAGAAAGGATAACGTTTATTTGGCAATAAATCATCAAACGCAAAATAAAAGTGTTTAATGTTAAAAGTGATATCGAAGATTTGTACACCCACTAAACGTAAATTCAAGAAAATGAGTACATTTAATGACACTTCTTTTTAGGCAAACACAACCCTCGTCTTGGGCTTCGCCGCAGTCGAGTAAAATACTGATCTATTCTGTCTATACTACAGTACGACTGACTTCCGTAGGTCTACGATTCTCTGTTTTCCAAAGTCGAATCTTACATCGTGCAAACTACATAGTTGAAACTATTCGGAACTAGTTTGGATCTAAATTGTTTGACTAATAACCTAACTTCGGGTAGATTGCGAATAATGTAAATTTAAATTATGGCTATTAAACTTAAGATTTGGTAGTTTTATTAACTTTGGACCTAAATTTACGTCTTTCAAGGTGTATCTTTGAATACGTGACTCATGCCGATGAATACTGTAAATATCTCATCGTGAAAACTTAAGTGAAGTGAGTTGAAGTGAACTGTCAATAGTGTCAATCCTTAACATCAGGTGGAAGAAAAATTATATTCAGGGTCAAATTAAATTAGCAAGCAATACTTTACCATCGTGTTGGGTAGCGATATCAAAAAAGAAAGCTACAAAAAAACAAAAAAATGTAGTTCTATGGGCGAAGGTCAAAGCTCGTAATCGATCAGCTTTTTTTTACTTATCGTGGAACATAGAAATTTTTTACGAATTTCCAAAAAAAAGCAAAACATAACCCCGTTCTTCAAACATTCGTTTAAAAGACACCTGGGTTTTTTTTTTGCGTTTTGGCTGCGCACGGTTTGTGCATTTAGCCAGTGTCAAGTAATTTTTCTTTTCGATCGTAAATGTTCCGATATCGGGCACGAAGTTACAAAACAGTCATAGTCGTCTTTAGTCAATCAAGTCGAAGTTATTGTAAAGCGGTAGTAACTTTACAACAACTTAATAGGAGTTTTTGGGGGGAACACGAAGAGTCCACGTTAGTCACTTATTTTCACCTTCACTACACTTGTGCACTCACACGTAACTAAATTGAATAATTCACTACCAAAATTATACGATTTAATTCGCTATTTCACTAAATTTCATGAAAATGAAAATTCGTGCGACATGTTCCAACGTGATCCCGCCAAAAACTCGCACCTGTGTTTTAAACGAATGTTAACTGAAAAATTTTGTTGCAACAATGTGGCAGCTGGATAGTGACGTAAGCGTGTGTAGTGACACATGCTTACGTCACTATCCAGCTGCCACTTTGCGGAATGCGAGACCTTGTTTTTAGATGATGGTGAAAACATTTTCTTTTGTTATGATAGACAAAAATGCAGCAATTCTGATGAAAACTTATTACTTCACTTATAAACATTACACCTCTATTAAAGACCTATCAACAATTATTTGATACATAGACATTAAGTATTTCATGAATGAAATATTCAGTATCAATTCCAAGCGCCTCTCCACGTTGTGCATGCGTGTTTAACATGCTTTAAGCTCGTTCTCTCTAAATTCTCCACAAGTTGCCGAGTTTCTAAAGAAGTGCGCGCGAACAAATCCTTTCTACAATTTTATCGTGTGCTCGATCTAGCTGCATCCGTGTGTGCCCGGCGTTATGTGGCTTTGTAAGGGGGACGTGACTAACTAGACTGAACGGGGATTTTCTTGCGATGTCTTATTCAGGTATTTGTTACCTTCCACGCAAGGTGGCGAATGTGTTTATTTGTAAGGTAATCTGGAAATAATGTAAGAAAATAAAGGTTCCGTTCTGTGCTACTTGCTTTAAATGTATAGCGTCAATATGAAACAGTCTCTTCTACCCATAAATGTCAACTCCCTGTATGTCTTTACGAATACGAGCCGCTTCAGTGTCGTTTGTCAGGTATTATTTTGTTGCAGGCCAAACAAGTTACGGTATACTTCGATTAACGCAAAATTGGATAATTATCTGAGCCCTTCGCAAGTTTAGACTTGCGAAAGTAAGTAAATCGTGATGGCGTCTCTTCAAAATCGGCAATCTAGCGATCACCTACAAGCACGATAGTGTGGAGAGCTTACTCGTCATGTAGTCGCCGATCATCCCCTATGCTCGCCGTATGATCGTGGCGATCCGTGCGTTGTCGGCTTTATGTGTGTACCACCATTACTTTTTTTTTTTTGGGGTGGGAAATCATCAAATGACTATTCTCCCGTTCTGGGTGGAGCAGGAGGGCGTGTCAGACTTTTACTGACTAAAACCCAACCGTGTTCCCTCAGTTGCCTGTGTGCCAGGGGCCGCGGTATCTCTTTCGAACAACCCGCACCCCTGGCAGGCATCGGCCCTTGCGGGCCCCATCAGTTGTTGCTGACATCTCTTTGAGGCTCGCGTGGAACACAACACGCCGTCGACCCGAGCTTGGTCCTTACCGGACAGCGAGCTACCCATTACTCGCCGTCCGCAAGCCCGTGTCTACGGTGGCCGGGAATCAGCCTGGGATTCCCGACGACCAGGGCGTCTCCTGCGAAGGCCACGGCTGTGAGGGCGCATGTACTGCATCACTCTCACGTCCGCCGCCTCCCTCTTTGCGAGCATAACTGCTTCGCCGAAGGAAGCGACTGCTAGCCATGCACTCTCGCTCCGTATCATGGCCTGGATCAGGGCTGGACGCGAGAGATCGCCGCCGCCGATCGCCTCCATGAGGACACGGCGGTGCTCCGCCCAAGCCGGGCAGACTTCCACCTTATTCTCCACCGTGTTACCACCATTACTGAAGTAACATTTTCACGATAAAAGAATGATCAATTTTAACGTAAAACCAACCTACGAAGTAACTCTTATCTCATTGTAATAAGGCAAAAAAATACCTTATTAGAATAAACGCCAAGAATTTGATCAAAATCTTTGCATTCTAAATGTGCTACTTCAGTTTAAGATAGAAGACTAACAGACGCAATTCTTCGTAGGCTGCCTAATTAGTTTTCTGAAGCCATCTTACTTTACTATCGTTCACGAACATCAATTTCCAAAACCTCGTTAAAAGTAAATAAAAGGCGAAGGTTCCAACATAAAAATAATGCTTAGTGGACTGAAAAATAGCCTGTTAACGTCTAAACGGATTTCGGTTGAACAAGAAATTCAATGTAAATACCCAAATCCTATTACCAATCCAAGTTTTATATCTTTTATTTTTATAAATAATATTTTTCATACAAATAGAATTTTCGCTTCGTGTTTACTTTTCCTGAGGGAGCGGTAAGATGGATGTCCCATCCTACCTCTGTAACCTATTATTATACTTTTTCGATATTATAATACACTTGCGTCAGTCCGTAGCGTTGCTTGCGAAATGAGGGAATATTTTGTATCGCATAATTATAATATTGCTGCCTTGATTATTGTAAATACATCTAACAAAACTCACGCCTTGTTTCCCGGAAAAGTGAGGCAGAGGTGTACCTACTTAAAGTACACCCACATTTCGCCAGTTATGTTTATGTCCCATGTAATAGGGGGCGAGCCTATTGCCATAAATTAGGCACAAATCCAGATTCCGGGCTCCTACTATTGAAAATATTTCTCAGAATCCATAGCCTTTAAATATCTGTGCTAACCTTACATTAATAATTATCAGTAGTAAGTTGTAAAACTCAGATGAAAGTTGCAGTGTTAAATAATTATGTAAAACTGTGAGCCGAGAATGTACAACAGCATATAGTTAGACTTAAATGTGATCTCAACCATGTTGGATAAAGGCAAGATAGCTGAAGAGATGTTTCTCTCAAAGTGTAATCAATCTGAGCTTTTTTAACTACGTTGGGTTGGCTTCCAGTCTAATCAGATGCATCTGGATACCAGCATTTAACATGGAACGACTGTCTATCTGACCTCCAACCCCCTTGGTAAGACTGGTTATCAGTCTTTCGTGCTTCTGACTACCCGTAACGATTGTCAAAGATGTACGAATGACATCTAGGGCCAACAGCTTTTTTTTGAGGTTGGGAAATCATCAAATAACTTCTCCCGCTCCGGGTGAAGCAGGAGGGCGTGTCAGACTTTTACTGACTAAAACCCACCCGTGTTCCTTCCGTTGCCTGTGTGCCAGGGGGTATCTCTTTCGAACAACCCACACCCCTGGCAGGCATCGGCCCTTGCGGACCAGCCACCAGTTGGTGCTGCCATCTCTTTGAGGCGCACGTGGAGCACAATGCGTCGTCGACCCAGACTTGGACCTTGCCGGACAGCGAGCTACAAGCCACAAGCCGGCGCCTACGATGGCCGGGAAACAGCCTGGGATTCCCGACCCTGTCCCTCACGTGCGCCGCCTTCCTCTTCGAGAGCATTACTGCTTCGCAGAAGGAGGCGACGGCTACCCATGCTCTCACGCTCCATACTATGGCCTGGACCAGGGTGCGGACGCGAGAGATCGCCGCCGCCAATCGCCTCCACGAGGACAGGCGATGCTCCGCCCAAGCCGGGCTGACCTCCACCGTATGCTCCACCGTGTCCTCAGGGCGATCTACGCAGTGGAAACACCCGGGCGTTTCCTCCCGTCTTATATGAAATAGGCACCTCCCGAAACAACCATGTCCAGTGAGGACCTGCGTCAGGCGGAAGGTGAGGACGTTGTGGCGCCTCTCAATCCACTCCTCAAAGATGGGACTTACCGCCCCAATCCTGGCGTGCCCAGGGACCAACGGCTTAACCTGCTTTCCAATGCACGGTGAGGTCTCGATATGTAATGGATGGTCATGATCCACGAACTGACCGAGGCCAGCGTTGCTTAACCATTGACCTACCCGTGTGGCTGTTATTATGAAACCACGAGCTCTCATCCCTCAAAGTACATTTCATGTTAAAAACAGGTTCTTTAGTTAATATGATTGCGTTTTCATATTCTATAATAATAATAGCATGAATTTTACATATTAAGTATGGCAAAATTAATCCTGGTCCAAACAAAGGCATTTTCAGGCAGAGCGTTTTCATGGAACATTTACGGCTTAATTATTTATAATACCTTAAATATAATTTAAATAACACTGCAGTTCACCGTGTATTAATAAAACCATGCACTGTAAGCAACAACGTTACTACAAAAGCAGATTTAATTAAATTAGCAACGCGATTGTGAGCTGGCAATCTCGTGTGGTAGCGTCTTTGACTGCTTGAGTACATACAGAATAGAGAAAATGAAGTTCTAATTAATGTAATTATGTCAATATTTTTACTGATTTGTTCGGTGTTTTCGGAAGCAATGATACAGTGATGATGCAGTGATGATGAGCGGTGATGTGTGGTTATACATATTATCATAGGTATTCATATAATTAAGGCACTTTAACATAGTCATCATCATCTGGCTACCCTTTTCCAAACTATGTTGGGTTCGGCTTCAAGTTAAATCGGATGCAACTGAATACCAGTAATTTACATTGCCACTTCTACATAATAAGTAATTAAATAAAAGTATATCAATTAATGCAATGCAATATACAGGATAAGTTTTTATCCAGTTCGCGCACTGGATAAAAACTTATCCTGTATTTATGTTACCGGAAAAACCCGATTTCAGGCTAAACTAGTTTGTCCTAGGCCGTTTTTTTTTTGTTTAACGTGGAGAAATGCCTACTGCGCTACCACGGGGAGATAGCGCAGTTATATGGGACTGTAACCCACTAAAACTCCACGGTGTCCTCCAGTGCCGCTTGAGGCGGGAACACGGAAACGCGCATGACATCCGCGAACCGCCGCGGCTGTCCGTCACCGGACCATCCTCGGAAGGGAATAACCCCTATCACCGGTGCACCAAGACACATGGCACGCCGTGACCATCCCAGGAACCAAATAGCATAAGGGCCCCAGACGACCCCGTGTCTGGCGCCCTTGGTCCCCCTGTGACGGGTCAGCACAGTGGCCCCGCCGCCTACCACTTTTCGGCTGCAGGGGATAGGCAGAGCGGCCAACGCTATACCGACACTCCTCCTCCCCTGCGGCCCCACCACGTCCGCCATCAAACGGTGGCGGCCTCGTCTAGGCCACAGAAGGGAAGAGCGCTACTCAGAAGTACCGGCACTCCTAATCCGCTGCAGCCTGTAATCCTCAGCCGCGATGCCTCCCATTCGACATCGTGGCCCGCCTCAGTTGCGATGCACTTCACCGCAACCTACTTTTTGGCCGCTACATCGTCGGTTTGGAGGCAAAAGCCCTGACGAGCGGCCCCACCTTGGGGTTCCTCTTCGCTTCACCGTGGGAGCACCCTCCCACCACGGCTACTGAGCCCCCCGCAACGACAATGCGGGAACCCACTGGGGGGATTGTGTGCTAGTGACGTGTGTTTAATTTATTAGCGGTGTTATAGTTCATTTTAAAATGTAAGCAAATTTAAATATAGAAATGAAACCAAATATTATTGCGTTGCATAAAAGCGGACTTAATAATTATATCACAAATATCTGATGAAACCGGACTGAGTGTGAGTATTATGATTTGATTATTATATGAAACATTTATCTAATTGAAGTATAACTGCTGATCCTTGTAATTATTTTTTGAAACGTTTTATAAATATCATAAGGTCTAAATAGAAGAAAAATAAAAAAATTCAAAGAAAATTTATTTCCTACATTATTGAATGATTAAAATAACAATATACGAGTACTTAATTAATATTTATGTGAAATTTTGTATTTTAAATAATTTTGATTCTAAATAATAAAACATATTAGTATGTATTTTGCTTAGTAGCCTAACAGTACCTCTTTTTTGTTTTAGTGAAATACTATGAGTCGGTGGGTGAAAAGATATTATGAGGAAGAGGGTTAACCTTGCCCGGCGAAATCAAAGTCGACGACCCCAAGTCATGAAAGAGGCGCAGTGACAGCACATATTCAGTGATTATGAAAGAAGTGGTTTCATAACGACGAGACGTTTTGTCGAATTATTCAACACGTCCTTACGAACCGTGAGCCGTGCACTCCACGCAGAAGGTTTGCATCATCGAAAACCAGCTCAGAAACCATATTTAACTGAAAAAATATTATACATTACTAATATTTATTGATTTTATTAATATTCAAATAATATTGTGTCATATCCGTAATATGGATTATTTTGAGGTTTCAATCTTTTTTTAGTAATGAAAATAACCTCAATAAGTCCTATTAAATACGATTTGTTAACTTTGAGGTTTGAGATAGAACTTACTGGTAGTAGAATAAATGTAGTAATAAGCATAATATAATGATATTACTAAGATACAATATTTTAAGCCTGATTATCATAGTTCACCAATTAGCTACTTTACTTCAATAAATTGTTCTTTATGAGACAATAAACTGTTTTAACAAGAAGTTATTGTTAGTTATGTTTATACTTCATAAAATGATAACGAATAAATATTTTGTAATCACTTATGAAACATTTTATTCTTAATCTTTAATTTTAATAACAATATAAGTATAAAAATAAATATTACCTTATCCCTTAGTATGCTAGTGCACTTATGACTTGTTACTGTACATAATACAGAGTATTCTAACTATCTGCATACCCAGTGGTTATGTGATAACACAGTATAATTAAACGTGCTCTCCTAAGCAACATCATCATCTGCCAAGCCATTTTCCTAAGTATTCTGGGGTCGGCTTCCAATCTAACCGGATGCAGCTGAATACCAGTATTTACATGGAGCAACTTTCACGTATCTCCGAAGCATGTATAATCAAAAAAGTCATTTATTCAAACTAGGCTGAGAGTCAGCTCTTTTTGAACGTCAAAATTACATAAGACAGTCCCCCCAAAACGCCCGCCCTTCACCACTTCCTAGTGCTTTAGCTGGGAAGAAGAAGTGGCGCAACAAATTCCCCAGCAGCACAGCTGTCTGTTAAGTTAGAAGAACTTGATTCTATACAATAGTGGGTAATTAACATTACAAAACACAAAAACATTAAATTTGCCATATCTCAGCTAGCACAGGCTTATATACCAACAAAACATTGAAAACATAGTACAGGCAAATAAAATAAACCAACACATGAACTAATATAATTATATAACCTGTCAGTAGTCAAGCTAATACTGGTGAAAGAACATGAACATTGTCTTGAGTTAATCACAGCGACCAACAATTATTATCGTTTAAGTAGTCGATGACAGAATAGTAAGCCTTTGAACATAGGGTGGATTTAACTTTAGCTTTAAACCCATTAAAATGCAAATCTAGCAAAGAAGAGGGGAGCTTGTTATAAAAACTTATACCAAGACCAACGACCAAGAGTTATGAACCTTATGAAGCCGGTGAAAGGGAACACGTAGTTTGTCCTTATTTCTAGTATTAATATTATGAATATAACTGTTTTTAGTATACAAGTATATATTTTGCCTAATATATAAGATGTTAGCCAAGATGAATTGCGATGCGACCGTGAGAATCCCGATATCCTTAAAAAAATCTCTCAGAGAAACTCTAGCACCTAGTTGGTAAATGGCTCGAACAGCTCGCTTTTTTATAAAACATTTTAACCCGTCTATGTACAGATTGCTAGCAAGCCCAACTTAAAACAGCAGATTAATTGTTCCCAGTATTCATTATTGAGCCACGATTCCACAATTCGCTTCAATCAGAGCGAATTATGATAATTACCGCAAAAGTTACCACGAAGAAAATCATATTAGCCCTGGGCGGGATATTCTCAGGCTGCAGAGCTACATCTGCAATAAGATTGTCTCCTGAACTTAGTCTGTCTTGCTGTGAAAAAGCCGATATTCTTCCAGTACACTTTACTTTTAGTACCAGAAACGAACCGTGGGAAAACTTGACTGTGTCTTTAATTTTAATAAAAAATTATACGAGGTTTGCACGGAGCCCGCTTTGAAAATTTTCTTTGCGAACTTATTTAGCTTTGAATGGGTGTAAATTATTGTTGTTGAGTTAATTTACACGTACTTATGCTCTGTGATTTTATATGATATTCTTTTAAATATAAATACGAATAAGAATGAAAGAAAAATTGTTTATTTTGCACTAATTCGACGCACATTATAAAATACACACACGAGGTAAAACAAAGTACCCAAAAGCCAATTATTCAAAAAAATATGTGTACTTATGAGTATGAAGTCCCTAAATAGTCCCTAAATAGAAGACCTTAAATAGTTTTGATCAGGTTTTGCTTAAGTTTAGGTACCTATTACTTTAGATAGGTATAAATCCGATCGAAATATAATGGACCTAACAGCTTGCATTTGGAAATGTTTGCGTATTCTATATATTTAATGAAATAATTCGATATTTATAATATTAGTTCAAAAACCCCAGGCCCTGTCATGAACTTAAGCTAGGAAGTAAATGTACCTTACGCGTAATAAATGAATGTAATTTAAAGCTTATATAAACGTCGTGTAAACACTTCAAACGAATGTGTACTACGTGAATGTCTTCCAATAAATCGAAGTTGGTAATTACTCGTAAGCCACAATAAGCTCGTTTTCGTAAACAGAGCTAACCTAACCATTTTCAGGAACATTTGGAACCCGTATCGTAAAGAGGTTTGGTGAAATTGATGAGCGCGTCATTTTATGAAAGCTTTAAAATAATGTTAACTGGGATAAATTACTGTTTGTATGTGTTATGATTTACAAGAGTTACTTAAGGCGGAGATTTCTTGAAAACTATCAAAAAGATGGTTTTTAAAACCTGTGTATCTCTTTAATCGTAAATAATTTTGAAAGCAAAAAAAATATGGTACTCAAAACATAATAAAACACACTTTAATACATCAAAAAATCATCATAGTCACCTCTTAATTATCTTAAAAATCGGTTTATCCCTTCAATAACAATTATAATTATAATTAAAAATATACCATAAAATTACAAATGCCAAACTGCATCCAGTGATGGATTATTTATTATTAAATAGTTAATATCTAATTTTATACGATTTTATTTGCACTTTAAAGACGTACGTTTGCTCATGTATTATTGGAATTCATTACAAGAGATTTTAACCCGTATCGGAATGCAATAAGAACTATTATCGCTCATAACGACATTATTTAAAGTTACCAGGGCCTTAAAAGCACACTGCAATCCATAGATTTCATAAGTTGCAATAGATAGAAGATAGTTCAACATTAGAAGCCACCAAAGTGTCCAATTTAAAAACACTGCCATTTCATCATACATTTACTACGAAGTACAACTTCCCTCTGACTCAAGCATCTTGTTAACAATTCTAGACACTAATGCCTAAAATTGGATTTTGTTCATTCAATTAAGAACACCCGTAACTCTAACAACATTTAAGATATTCCTATTTCGTTTCCAAAGCTTTAATTTTAAAGTCAGCTCTTTAGTTTATAGCTACATAAAATCTCAAATAAAAAAGGAAGTTGTACAAAGTCGCCAGCACTCGTGAACGATGAGAGTTAAACTCGATTCTGGCAACAATTTTCATAGTTGCAAAAGTTTTAAAACTGTAAATGTTATTATTCCTCCATCCACGTCTTCTGAAGAACTTCAAATTACACCTTTAAACTTTAAGAATACAATTCAACTTCACAACACACTTAGGCGCTATAAAACATTTTTTTACTGAGATGAATCGCGTGGATTCGGGAAGTTGAAAAAGTAATTATGACGCTCCTAATCTGATTAAAATTTTCGGAATGTTAGTAACGAGATCGCATAATGAGTTATGATGGAAACAGTGGCTCCGTTTCTAACCGTTATAATTAATTTAATTTGAAAAGCAAATCTGACACCGCGTGGCGGTCAAATAAGTTTCGGTTTTTATTATTTATAAGGTGTTTAGAACAGTTTATTGTTTCGTTTCAAAAGTGATTTTATTAATAGAATAGAATAGAATAACTTTTATTTCGGACACTAATATCCATAAAGTGTTAGTAACATACAAGAAAAATAACTTATTGCCTAGTGTTAGTAAAAATCAACCTCCGCACAAAAACAGCAAACTGCTGTACAATCGGAGAGCCGAAGCTCTCGGCTACAGTTTCGGTCGGTTCGGTGTCGGTTATTAATGTATCAGTTTTTAACCAACTTAAAAAAAGGAGAAGGTTATATTGTGTGCTTTTGTATGTTTTATTTTTGTACGTGTGTCATCGATATTTTCGCCAGTTTGAGGACAGATTTTGACAATTCTTTTTCATTTGGTAGAGGAAGCCTGCACGGTGGTCCCACATAAATTTAATTAACTTTGCCTGGGTAGTTTTTGATTTAGCTCCGATAATAGGCCTACGTATTTAATCCACTTTGTGTGTCTTGATGATATGTTACGTTAAAATACTTCCTGTCTCTGTTTGTGTATCGAATAGTGGTTTACAAATCGGTGTGGGATAGGTGTCCGTACCATAACTAAAAAGTGAAAAAAACAACTTCCAAAAAATACACTATAAAGTGAAAAATATTCGGTATTTTTTTTGTAACAAAGGCTTTTTAGCGTCTGTAATATAGATCCCTAAAAACGACAACATTAAATTTAAATCACGGACTCGTCAATATAAAATTAGCAGGTAAGAACGGCTTATTTGAGAAATAAGGTGTATTCCAAACGAAACTCATGAAAATATTTCGCGAGTGATATTCATGCCTCGCCGGTACCCCTTCAGAGCAATTTACGAGTAATCGGCAACTCGCATGGCAGCTGTCATCTGAAATGTTGTAAGGAGATAAAAATATCAGAATACCAATTGAGGTCCCGATGTTCCAGAAACATCTTCATAAAATATCAAGAATTATTATTTATCGTGAAACTTTGAATTTTGGTTTATACAGATTCATCAAGCTAGTTGTACCTATGTGTTTTTATTCTTACCTAGATCCCCGTCCCTACTTCGTACGGTCTTTACGACATGGTAAAACATCTAGATTTCTGTGCTAAATCTAAGTTAAATACCAATATATTACACTCACTAACCTTCCGGAATTAATACTCTAAACGAACGAAAAAACCTAAGAAGAAGGTGTCCCTAGGAGATCTAAGGGTCACACAGAGAGAGATGAAAAGTAACTCATACTCATCTTCATCATCTGCCTAGCTTTTTTCTATCTATGTTGGAGGTAGATAACCGGATGTTGCTGAAATCCAGTATTTTATATGGAGCAACTGCCTATCTCACGTCCATAACCCAGTTACTGGGTACTACATTTGGTAAGACTGGTTGTCAGACATTCTCGCTTCTGACGACCCGTAACGACTGTCAAAGATCCAAGTCCGAGGCACAGTGGGGTCTTCGTACGTACGTCATTGTCACCCATCTACGGACCAACGGCGGCAAGCGTAACCTGATCAATCGACCTGTGCGATTTTCATTACTTAACCACAAGCCCTACAAGTCTATGTTTTATAGGTTCTATTGTTTAGGTAAATCTTTACAAGGCGTGGTTTTCTTCGAATAGAATACCTGCAACATTATTTTACAACATATCAATCTTTATTTTTGTTTGTATCTTCACATACCGTTTTACTCTAGCTTTTGAAGCATAAAAAAAGATGAGTTAGTTGGTAAAGTGCGACTGTGCGAAGTCGAAATTGTGCTCAATGTATAAATTGTACAACATTTAATTCATACAAGTTCATAAAACTAAACCTTTTTGAAGTAGGCACAACACACGCAACGGCCGCAGTACGTATATTTTCAACATTAGTGGTATTTCCCGTAAGTGGGCCTCTCTGTGAGAGCGTAGACAGACACACTTCCGAATGTCGAGCGGTGCGAGTAAGGACCCGTTTTAATGACGTCACTCACATACGCATCGTTTGTGCTATAAATGTGCCTACGTATTTTGTGTGGAGGTGTCATTGTACTGAAAAATTATAAGGTGGGGCTGTGTGTACTTTAGGTCTGAATAAGCGTAGCGTAGCGACCTACGTCGTAAATTTGGCGCTCGCGGATGTTAGTAGCGTAGGTACCTACACCAAAGGTATGCTAACTGTATATTCCGAAAATTGTAGTATACCATGCACGTCTATGGTTATCTTGAGCTTGTTGGTACGCGTGACCGACGTCCACGACTGACGTACCGTCGTATTAACATGTAGTTATAAATTTCAGCCTTAATTAATGCATGACTTTTAATTATAGATAGTTTACTAGTGGGTGTGGTGACCCAGTAGATACGACCGGGACATACGAATTTTATTACTACTGCTATTAAAACGGTGAAGGAAAACGTCGTGAGGAAGCAGATAAGTCCTAGAACCAGAAATTCGTAGACATGTGTCATCTACCAACCCGCACTGGTTCCGCGTGGTGTATTACGGCCCACTCCCTCTCACCGAGAGGAGACTTTTTTTTTTTTGGTTGGGAAATCATCAAATAACTTCTCCCGCTCTGGGTGGAGCGGGAGGGCGTGTCAGACTTTTACTGACTAAAACCCACCCGTGTTCCCTCAGTTGCCTGTGTGCCAGGAGCCGCGGTATCTCTTTCGAACAACCCGCACCCCTGGCAAACATCGGCCCTTGCGGGCCCCCTCAGTTGGTGCTGACATCTCTTTGAGGCGCGCGTGGAACACAACGCGCCGTCGACCCGGGCTTGGTCCTTACCGGACAGCGAGCTAACCATTACTCGCCGTCCGCAAGCCCGTGCTTACGGTGGCCGGGAATCAGCCTGGGATTCCTGACGCCCAGAGCGTCTCCTGCGAAGGCCACGGCTGTAAGGGCGCATGTACTGCATCTCCCTCACGTGCGCCGCCTCCCTCTTTGCGAGCATGACTGCTTCGCTGAAGGAGGCGACTGCTAGCCATGCACTCTCGCTCCGTACCATGGCCTGGACCAGGGTCGGACGCGAGAGATTGCCGACGCCGATCACCTCCACACCGAGAGGAGGCTTGTGTCCCAGCAGTGGGAACGTTATAAGCTGATAATAATTACGATGACCACAAGATATTATTAATTTTAGCCTCAATTAATCCGTGACTGATAATTTTCGTTAGTTTCCTAGGTACATACTTATTACCCATTAAGCATTTTAAATGGGAGGTAAAAACTTAAGCAGTAAATACTTTCCTAGCTAAATCTCAAACAAAAACAGCGCAAGGAATTGTAACTAAAGTAAATTCACCTTTCAAATGAGCAGCAATCAATCTTAAGCAACACCCACTCACAGTTGTAGGAAACTCAATTCTTTCCATAACATTGTATTACTTTCCGCAGGGACTCATCAGAGTGATCGATCGCACACCTGCCCCGTTTAATTCAATACAGTTGCCTAATAGGTTATTACTAGCGTATATCACGAATATTACATTATTCCAGCAAAGAGCACGTAAGCCTCTAAAAGGGAGACATGACTACTTAGCGATTAATTTATTAAACCTGCTTCATGATTCAATTTGACACACAAAGGCTGTTCACGTGAGTTCACTCTCGCTAAATACCCTTCCAGGTAACACTGAGATCCTCTGCGAACAATTTCACCTGCATGCTAAAAGTGTGCTCTTTTATTTCAAAATGAACGTGTAATTGGGAAGTTGGTAAATTGCTTTTGTACTGATTTGGAACTGAAAGTGTGTTGTCACCTGCTCGACTGCCTGAATCAACAGTTTATGAACGGTGTTTTTGTGGCGCCTAACTTTTTGTGATTGTTTCTGTTATTCAGTGTAACAGACATGTTACTCTTTACCTTTTTATAACTTTGTTTTGCATGGTGTTAATTCGTTTTATATGTATTCGTATATAAATAGTTCAGTCTTTCATTATCTTTCACGTGACCAAAGGGCTGGTATATTCTTAGGTTAAAGAATCAGCATTGCCATCCAACGTGGCAACGCTGTCAGCCTTTTAGGCACTTTTCCCACTGACAGTGATGCGGAAGAATTCTTTGATGCCCAGTGAGCTCTTCCCCATTTTTACTTTATATACTTGTACATACTGTCTAATTATTTATGTTAAGACTAAAATTTAAACCTTGAATCAAAATTAGTCTTTCATTATTGCATGTCCATTTTGTGCCAGTACTTATTTTCGTTGCGTCGATCTAAGGTTAAGTTACGCTTGCCGCGGTCAGTTTGTTAATGGGTGGCCATCCATTACGTATCAAGACCCCGTGCCTCGGAAAGCACGTTAAGCTATTGGTCCCGGCTGTCATTCGTAGATCCTTGACAGTCGTTACGGGTAGTCCGAAGCTCGAAACTGTGAACAGTCTTACGATGGGGTATGGTGTTAGTTGCTCCATGTAAAATACGGGTATTCAGCTGCATCCGGTTAGACTGGACGCCAACCCCAATATAGTTGGGATAAAGGCTAAGCAGACTGATTGACCTATCTTCATTGCAAGAAAGAGTTGTATTCGTGTAGACATTAACAGAACCTTGACCAGTTCTGCTAGGGGTGCGGGTTGTTCGAAAGAGATACCGTGGCCCCTGACACACGGGCAACACGGGTGGGTTTTAGTCAGTTAAAGTCTTACACGCTCTCCTGCTCCATCCAGAGTGGGAGAAGTTATTTGATGATTACAAACCCTCATAAATCTTGATCCTGATCAGTTCATAAGTTCTTGTAACTAACAATAAGTAATCGACGATGAAAACTCGTTTTCTAATTTTATTCATCCCTCATTATGCAGCCTATAGTGTTTCCACTGTCAGAACACAGGCCTCTTCTGTGTGAGATGGAGTAAGTCGTTATCCACCCCGCGGACCCAGTGCGGGTTAGTAGATGTCTCGTGTCTTCGATTTTTAATTCTAGGACATGTTGGTTTCCTCACAATGTTTTTCGTCACCGTTTTGAGAGCAGCGGTGATGAATTAATTTATAACGATTGTCTGTTAAGATTCAAACCTACGTTCTACAATTAGTAAGTCATACTGGGCCACCAATGCTCTCTAACTGCTTAAGTTCTTGTTGTTCTTGTATTAACAATACGTAATTGCGGATGAAAAATCATTTTATAATTTAATTCCTGCCTCATAGCTTCATTCATTTGCATCTAAATTACTTACCTATTTACGTATATATAGATAGCATGTTCCATCTACTACAGATACCGCCACACTGAAGGCAGTTCCCAACAATTACCCAAGAACAATAGAACCTTTTAAAAAGACGTCTTCAGAATTATTTTCATAATTTTCACGGACTGCAGACATCGCTAATGGTCCCTTATTTAATTCGGAACCCAGAGTAATTACATCAAGTGCTATTAATTTCACATTTCATTCGATCTTAGGCCCACAATATTGAAGGTATGCGGACTATGTACTATGCTATAGAGGGGCGTAGTCTAACTAGGCATTACGGGGAGCACAAACCAACGTCTTTTGATTAGTTATTATTGTTCTCGATTTAAACAAGCCATCGTTTGTTTTGTTAATTGGCATTATAGTTTAACCAACAAAGTAGAGTATTATATATAGGTACCTACTATGGTATAATTTTAGTGCTATTAATTGGTGTAATCATTGTGGGTATCTACAGTTAATTGAGGGATATTAATTAGGATTAGGATTACTGACGAATATTCATGATAAAGCGAATTAGATGGCTGTTTAGTGTTTAGGCTACGTTCGTATTAATTGAAATTATGTACATACATACATTAAGTCACGCCTTTTTCCTATAGGGGTAGGCAGAAACTACAGAATGCCACCTGCTACGATTCTTCCAAACTCCTTTGTCTGTAACCACATGCACGCCGGTTTGTGAGTAGTACGCACCTGAGCTTTCTGAAGTAAGGCAGTACATGCGCCCTCACGGCCCTAGTCACCGCAGGAGACCCCCTGGGCGTTGGGAATCCCAGGCCGAACCCCAGCCACCGTAGGCGCAGCTTTTGGACGGCGAGTAGTGGGTAGCTCGCTGTCCGGTAAGGACCAAGCCCGGGTCGACGGCGCGTTGTATTCCACGCGCGCCTCAAAGAGATGTCATCATCAATTGGTGGGGTCCGCAAGGGCCGATACCTGCCAGAGGTGCGGGTTTTTCGAAAGAGATACCGTGGCCCCTGGCACACAGGCAACTGAAGGAACACGGGTGGCTTTTAGTCATTAAAAGTCTGACACGCCCTCCTGCTCCACCCAGAGTGGGAGAAGTTATTTGATGATTTCGCACCCACAAAAAAAAGAAAAACCTTTCTGTAGAACATCACCAATAAGGTCACTACATGTCCTTCTAGGGCGTCCCCTCCCGGCGTTTTCACTCACAACTGCCTTATAACCTTTTGGTACTCACCCTTCATTCATTCGCTCAACATCATCTCAAAGAAATCATCTAAGCATACTCCTTAAAAAAATTGTCACTACATCTTCTATTAAACCGCACCGTTATCTTATCATACACATTTGAAATGAATCGATTTCAAAACCACAAATAAAAAATAAGTGATTTTTTTAAAGTTAAACGGTTTTAATTAGAAACTAAAAAATAATTCGGTAAAATAAAATAGAGGGGCGTAGCGTAACCTAAGTACCTAAATATGTTTCATGCGCCTCACGATTTAATTTTACCGAATTATGTTTTAGCTTTTAGTTAAAACCGTTTAACTTATTTTTTTATATTAATTTGTATTGTTATCAAAACTAAAGGTGTGTACCAAATATCAGATCAATCTGCCAACAGGAAAGGGGTAAAATTTCAAGTACTAAATTTGACCCAAACAAAAAACAACAACAACAAACAGGGCAAGCTAAATAAAACCGTTTAAAAAAGCGTAAGAGTTGCGAAGCGTAATACGATTAAAAGTCGCAAGTGTACAACAAACAAGCCGTAGCTCTGTACGATGATATTGCGTTCGTGTTGAAAGTGAAATGAAGTAGTGAGTAGATTGTTACAGGGGAGGCGGTGCTGTAAAGTGGTCCGTCTGAGTGGACCGTAATTAGGTTTCCTTATACCTGAAGTTGACGGTATTTCACTTACTTAGAAATGTATTCAGAAATAAAATAGGGAGGCACGTAAAAGGATTTATAATTACTCTTTTCATGTTGCGTGCGGACTGTGTGGCTTTAATACGGATCCAATCGGAATTACTTGACTACTTTTGAACTCGAATGGAGCTCTTAATCAAGAGCCCTTTACGCACGGGCTAAGAGCCAAAATTAGCTTTTCCTACTATGCAAAAATACTCTCTTTATTATATTTTCATCACTATTTGAGGAGGCTTTTAATATAAAAGGTAAAAAATAAAATTATTTTTATTTTTAAGTGCTTCAATCACTTAAGTGTGTACTTAAGTACTAAGGAGGCTTAATCCACTTTAGTATTTCACCGAAGATAAATGAAATCTTTTATCTTATACCGAATAAATCAGTAACTCAATTCAAAGCCAAAGAATACCCCTTTTTATCAATGCATTAAAATAACCCGACCTTTTCATCATGTATAAGTTTGCAGAACGGCAACGTCGCTCTCAGGGGACGGAGGACAAAATTGCTTAAAGTTAAGGAGGTCCGTTTTATACACCATCCTCGCTTATTTATAAATAGGATTAAATATTATATTATTGTTCATTTTAACTGAAACTTTGTTAAGTACTAAGTAATACTTACTACCTACTTAGGTTTTAATGAAGTAATATTCTCGAGTCACAAAACTGTCGTTAAAGTTAATCGCCTCAAGGTGGGTTTAGACCGTAGGTACATGGAATCAGCACAAGAGCATTCATTTCTTGGTATCCTTGACATTTTAGTATGGATAGATCAACGGAAGATTCTGGAGTGGGCACCGCGTACCTGAAGACGTAGATTTGGATGGCCTCCCACAAGGTGGACCGATGACTTTGTGAAGGCCGCAAGAATTCGCTGAATGCGGGAAGCACAGAACCGGTCGTAGGAGCGGAGCTTGGTGAAGGCATATGTTAAGAAGTGGACGTCTTTCGGTTGAAATGATGACGATGATGAGACCAACGGAAAAATGCTCGATCCCTGCTTACACGAACAGAGTTTGGTACCCTCTAACTAACTCTTGGATAGAATGTGGAGTCGGTCGTTTGAGCTAAACGACAGAAAAACTCAAACAATGATTTAATTATTTCTAAAAGTTGATTTTATTCATATGGAACTACTTACTCGTAAGGTAGCTGTTGAATGGCAAAAAATTATATAAGCTTATAATTATATAACTATTTCAATAAAGAAACTAACTTTATAAAAACATATACCATGTGATTGATTTTTCCTTTCATACTATTATAACTATCGATTTTAATCCAACATTTTAATATGGCTGTACCTATGTATGATATACGTGTGTGAGAACAATTTTATTATCTACAACCATTGTTCCGTAATTGCGTAAATAAATTCAAACCTAATGTATTTATTTCAATTTTACTCACTGGGAATCAAAGAATTCGTCCGCATCGCTGACAGTGGGAAAAGTGCCCCAAAGGCTGGCGGTGTTGCTACGTTGGATGGCAATGCTGATTCTTTGACCTAAGAATAGGCCAGCCCTTTGGTCACGTGAAGAGTCGACCAACTGCTTGGCGATGTCCCGAAATACTCGATGAGCACCCTAGTGTTTCAACCCCAAATGGCTCAAACATATAGCTCCCAATAAAGTTGTTATATTTGCGCCGTTTGAGGCTTGCGGCACCTGCAGCAGCCGCACCAGCACAGCCCGCCGTGCTCAGAAGATGGGATGGCACGAGGGTGTCGACACAGGTAGCATCCCATACCAAAGGTCTTAAGCTTAACTTCCAAGGCATTATGGTCATTCCGTCTGGCCTCTTCTCATCGTCGCGTGCCAAGTCATTGGGTTCTAAGACAGCTGGCACCCCGGCGGTGACAAGAGCCCGACGGCTGATGTCAATAATGCTGGCGTGCCGTGCCAGCTGACCAGCGCTCTTGCTGCAAGCAAGGCCATGGTATCCGAGGCAACCAACTGCTTCACCGTACTGATAGCGATGTGGAGCCACGCAAGGAGCACCCAGACGCAGACCTGTAGCGAGCCGGAAGGTAGAGTCACCCAGCATAGTACCTATGTTAGGTGACGGTAGCGCCTGAAGCCATAGGCCCGACTCCCATTCTCCCACAGCAAGTATTTCGAGACATTGCCAAGCGGTTGGTCGACTCTTCGTGTGTGAGTAACAAAACTACCGAAAACTTGAAACAACCACGTCTTATTCCTAACTTTCAGCATGGAACTGAAAAAAGTAAGCATTAAAGCAGGAAAGGGTAGGTATTAGATTGCAAATTTATTCGGAACGATCTGAAATTTAAATGTGAGCTCATCAAAGTTTCTGTAGAGAGAGTTACTGTAAGCATGTGATTGCTTTATATCTTAAAAAGAGCCTCGGGACACAAGGGGCGCGGCTTCAAGGGAAAATTTGCCTAATTCGTTAATACCTCTTATTAGACTCTAAATTTTATTTGACGGATTTTTTTATTCCTTGTAGGTATATATTATGTGATATTCCAGGCTTGTGGCTTCAGGCGCTTTCTACCATCGGTTCTACGATGGATGACTCATCGTTTCAGCGGCTCGCTGTGTCTCCGCTTGGGGGCATCTTGTGTTCCTCCTCATCGTTGTCATTGCGGTGAAGCTGCCGACAGTCTCGGGCACCATGGCTTGTCCTGCTAAACGAATCAAACAGCTTGGTATGTGACCATGGGAAGAGACTAGACGGCATGATATTTAAATAAAATAAGCAAAGAATATTTCCTTCAATGTTATTTGTGATATTTTTTCCACGGACATATTTTGGTTACTTTACTGAAAGTATGTCGTCTCTGTTAAACTTTGATTTTCTAGGAAAGCGGCTCCGTCATATTATAACGGCTGTCATGAAAATCTGTCATTTTCACCAGTATTTCATATTAAGGTGTCAAAAACGGCTCTGTATTTGGACAGCCGTTACTAAGTGACCGTTCATCGCTTTCTTTGGAAACCAAACCTTGAAACTGGCAAAGTAAAAACCGTACTACATTACTGAATTAAAAATATATACCCATATATTTTTTATTCAGTGAAGACGTCTGAAAATGAATAAATGAAATAATGTTACACTAACAGGAACAGCAGTTTTTTTTTACGAATTTAATCCAGTGTACACTAGATTCAATTCGTATACAAAGAAATTTGTTAAAAAAAACTCAAAATTTTTAAGTAACTTACAAAATAAAATATGGCGTCGGAAAAATCCTCCGCATCGCTGTCGACTAGTAATGTACCCAATAGACTGTCGGAATTGCCATGTTGTATGGCACTAATTAGCCTCTGGCTAATGTAAAAGGTAGCCCATGGGTCACGGGAAGTATCAACCACACGTTTGGAGATTTCGTTGAACAAATTAATTAATCATTACATTAGCTTGGGGCTTAAGCCCCATACTTTTTCTTTGTTTTAATTTTGTTTGGATATCGATACCCGTCTTATCTGTGAACTTTCTCTAGTTAAATAATTTAACCCAGTATTAATATACAGGCATATCTAAACTTTTCAATTAATTAGCAATGTTGAAAGTTTCTTTGTGAGACTTGCGACCTATAATTTGACTGAGGGCATGATTTATTACGTGTCTAGATACCAAACTATTAAACACGTTGTCGTTGTGGTGGAACAAAAGCTAAATACATTGCCTTTAATAAAGTATTAAAAGCATGTATTTAAACAAACCTCTAATTATTCCCATTTTGCGTTCCTTGAAATATTATTAAACACTCATATTAAGATTGCGCTTCTTTTTGTGACCCTCTAATAATTTAATTTTTTTGTGAACTCAAAATACTACTACTAGTAGTTACTGCGACCAATTTGGATGTAGCGCTCACCTGCTGTTGTCATGGCGTCACTCGCATCGTTCGCTTGGCTCTTGCGCTGTTTATCACAGTAATTCTAACCAAACCTAACCCTAGCTTGGTCTGCCAGGGGTGCGGGTTGTTCGAAATAGATACCGTGGCCCCTGGAACACAGGCAACTGAAGGAACACGGGTGAGTTTTAGTCAGAAAAAGTCTGACCAGCACGCCTAGACAATACACATTTCTGTTAGCGTTCATGCCAAAAGCTACGCCAAAATGTACGGAAATGACATTACCTGTGGAAATAATACGTCGTGTCCTTTCCGCAGGCAATGTCTTTTCCATGCATTTTGGCGTAGCGTTTGGCGTGAACGCTAACAGAAATGTGTTTTGTTTCAGGGCCCTGCTCCACCCAGAGCGTAAAAAAGGTACTACAATCGATTGTGAGAAAAGAGCAGAAGGTTAAAAAGAGGGTCAATTAGCGCACCATTAGAAGCAGTAACAAATTTTACAGTTGGTAAATCCTGAATTTGCTTGTTGAAGCGTTTACGTTTTTAATACGTAGCTTAACGTATATGGAACGGTTGCCAAGTTAAATATTTAAATTACCGCTAGAAAGGTATTTTAATAAAGTTATATTAAGGCTTCTGGGCTTCTGTAATAAAAGTCGTGTGCCCGATGGGATTTCCCATTCCCATAACGAACTTCCATACAATATTCCATTACCCCTTTAGAGGCTGAATATCCAAAAATTCTTCATTATTACCTTCTTTAATAAAGTATTTTTGCACAAAATATTTTTTTTTCTACAATAAAAAAGTTTAGGATGTGCGTTATCTGTCATTATGCCGCGATATGGCGTCGATTCTATAAAAATCTTACCGTGAAAGCTGGCGTGGAATGAGCTGTCAGTGTCATCCCACTGATACAAGAGATTGATCAAACACATTTACAATCATAATCGATGTTTTATGGTAATTCTATTAATAAAATAATACTATTTCATAGCAGGTATTTAAGAGCTCGAGTTTTTTTAGATTCTGCTGATTAACGTCATTTTATAAAGGTAATTTTACAATTAAAATTCTGTATTTCTATAAGTTTTAATGCACCATGATAAAATATCATTTAAATTATGATCTAATGAATGGGGAACTTTTAATTTTTATTATTTGTTTTGATTAATCGACCGGCGACTATTTTGTGAATTTTTTATGAGAGGTAAATCTGGATGACCGAGCTTTGCTCGACTTTTTTTGGTTTGACGTTTTCTAAAAATGTAACCTAGCTAGATCGATTTATCACCCCCGAAACCCCCTCCCTGCATACTAAATTTCATGAAAATCGTTGCAGCCGTTTCCGAGATTCAGATTATATATATACGTAGGTATATACAATCATTGCTCTTTTAAAGGTATTATATATCATATATTTACAAATCGTTTATCGTCTACATGGTATGACAAAAAAAATACAATGTATTGTTGTGAAAGTCATCTTTTCAATGTATGAATAATTTTTTACCACTTTCATAATAAAAAAACATAGTAAAAAATTATTTAACGTTGTCAAATTTTTGAAAAAATGGGTAATGAATTTGTTTTGATGTCGGCTACATAGAACTCTCGTTTGTAAAATTAAATAGAAATAAACTTGTTCATGATCAACCCATTTCCAGAAACAAAAAAGAACTGGTTGTGAATAATCTTTTACATCAGAAGCTCATTTTAAACTGCCCTGCAAATGGTTATGCCACGGGCCAAGACAAGTCAAATCCCCGACTATTATTCCATCAGGTAATAAAGATATAATCGACTCAACAGGCTTCCAACCCGAGCAACGGATCGTAGTGAAAATTCCTGCCGATTTAATTAATCTTTCAATGGTAGGGCAACAATTTAATTAAAGCGTATACATGACCGCTGGCAGGTATTAAAAATTTCTTTGTTTGGTAGGTACTTGGAACCGTTTAGCTTAAAAATAAAACTAGATAAGTTTCTGTTACTTTTGTTAGATATTTTGAAAATCGATGAAATTAATGATAACGAAAGAGTCGTACTCCTGCCTGATGGGTAAGTATGATATGAATTACTAAGCAATTGTTAATATATTTAATAATTTTGTAAAGTTACACCAACAGATGCCTTTGTTTACTATAAAAATAGGTAATATTATGAAAATATGTAATCCTACTATTCCCACTTTCCTACAAATATTATAAATGTGAAAGTTGTATGTTTGGATGTTTGTTACTCAATCACGCAGCAACGGCTGAACAGATTTTTATGAACCTTGACACAGATAGATTATAACCTGGATTAATACATAGAATACTTTTTATCCCGGGAATACGTTTCCGTGGGATAATTTTCGACATCCACGCAGGCGAATCCGCTGGCAAAAGCTAATACAATATTTACATATATACTTTTTTTTTTTTTTTTTTTTAAATTATCAAAAGTACTACATCTACGAGTATAACGATAGACGAAACAGGTCCATTTCTGGACATAGTTTAATCCAAGCGTCGCCACATCGACTGATTCTGTGCTTCTCGCCTCCAGCTGCCTACTACTGCCACCTTGTGAGAAGATTAACATAATAACGTTCAAGATTTATTGTCCAAGTCAAAAACACAAAGTGAAGGCTTGTCTCAGCAGCAGCTATGTCCAATACAAAACGTGCAAGGAACTTTAAAGGCAAACAAACAATATAATTAATTATAATAATCAAATTTTCCGAGCCGAAACTGAATACCTAATAATAAGACGGGCAAGGTGCGTAATATAAATTAACAATGCAAATTTTCAACTTAATTTAACACTGATGAATTTCTTGAGACTTTTAAGTTTTAATCAAACTTTCCATTTTACTGTTTTGGCTACATTTGGCCGTTGGCTTTTGAGCGAAACTCAATATTGATGATGCTCATAGAAAAGGTGCATTGAACTGTTTTTACAGCATCGTAGATTGATACTTCAAAAAAGTTTTTATTCAATCGGAATTGAACAAAAACTTGAGAAGGCAGAATAAGTGAAATCTCTACTTTTGTAGAAAGGGAATGAAAGTCACAGTTAAAATAGTTTTTCTGTACTTTTTACCGGCTTCAAAAAAAGGTGAAGGTTCTCAATTCAGTTGTATTTTTATTTTTATTTTTCTATTTTTGTTGACGTTTATTACCTAGAAGCCCGTCATTTATAAACGGATTAGAAAACATCTTTTTTTTGTTTGAAAGGGTATGCTTATAGAGTAGTCCCTAAAAAAATTTAGTCAAAGTCTGATTAGTGGTTTTGAGTTAGCTCAAATAATACGCATTTTTTCCACTTAGTGTTTATTGATGATGTTATAAATAAATCTATTTTTCTTTCTTTCTTTCTTATCATACCTTCCTGTCTCTTTTATTTACTTAGATACTGAAGGTATACGTATTTGTGTGGGATAGGCAAGTACCACAATCACAGAAAAACTGAAAAAACTTAGTTTATTAAAAAAGAACTACACCTCCACTCTTTTGTACAATCAAATCGGATGGGTGAGTAAGCCTGGCTCAGATTCACTATTTCAGCATTTTGATCATGCGACCTTATACCGAATGAATCAAACGAAAACAACTCAATAGAACAGGTATACCAGCTAAAAACAAAATGACTATTAAAATTGTTTATGCAATTACTTATGTATTTATGTTTACTCAATAAATTATACCCATCCATGACATTAACGACGAAAACAGTCCATTTCAAGCCATCAAAATTGTCGTTTTAGTAAAACTTTTGTTTATTCAAATAAAACATCTTACAATCATCTTTCAAGAGCAAAGTCAAGTTGTGAGCCGTAATGGCGAAAAGTTTTCGCAATTTGTGGTAGCTACGTATTCGAAAATAATGGATTTTTAGCGGAAATTAGACACCCTTTCAATTCCAATGATTTCCCTTCGCGTACGTGTCGGAAACAGACGGTTTCTTGTTTTTCTTTGACTTCATAGTTCGATTGGTGTAAGAAATAATAATAAAGCAGGTCCCCCACAATGCACCCATGGCGGGGAACTTGCTTTATTATTCAGTTAGTTTGTAAACCGTATAAATAAAGGAAATTGTCGAAATTCTAATTGGTGTTTCTAAGATTCATTTTAATCATAGCCATGTATTTAATTGAGCCTCGAATAATTCCCATTTTACGGTCCTAAAAATATTATTGAACTCTCTGATATATCTAATGATTGCGATTCTTTTTGTAAACCCCACATCAATCATTTATTTCGGGGTCATAAAACACTAAATAGTCTATCTAGTTACTGCAACCGACTGCGACAAATGGCCAGAAAGTAAAAGAAAAAAGATAATTTATTGAAAAAAAGGTGTGCATCCCAAAAGAAGAAGCCCATAAAGTTTTTGGAGGTTCGTTAATTTTAATAAAATGTGCATAATTAGAAGGATAATATATTTTTAGAAGGCCAGATAAATATTTCCCTTAATTAAAGAATCTTTTATTTTTCAGAATTGACGCACTAAAATAAATGTTCTTTTATAGTATTTCCGACCTGATGCAAAAGAAGAAAAATACCACAGATTTGTAAAGCCGATTGATAACCCACAGCATACTTTCTAGTCGCAGGCTGCCACATGTCTCCAACAAAAACTCAACAGTTACATATCTCATAGCTGCCAATTTTCACAGTGATTCCAAACTTCAGAGAACTCTGACGTGCCTGAAAGACTAGTTTTTGACAGCCAATGGCCATCTACACAAAAAAAAGAAACTGTGACCCGTCCGACATTTATCATTCTTCTAATTGGAGGTAGTTCAACAAAAACCCCTAGAACTTTCCATCTACGAAACACGTTAAGAGTCAGGAGAGCGTTTGATTTATTACCGAAATATTTATATTGCGTTATTATCTAGTGTGCGGCAGGCCTAAACAAACTTCTCTAATACTAAGTAAACTAACTGTTCCGTCCCTCTGAGTATTACCTTTGCCCTTAAAGAAAACTTGCCCAACTGTTATTGCCTTTTTCGTTGGAACTTGGGACGTCGACTGTGAAACAAAAAGGGGCCGTTTATTTGTAAAAGTTTATTATTTTATGGTTTTGAATACAGTTATCTTTGTTCATTGTTAAGATTTATTCTATCATCTAAGGTTTATTCAAACCAGTTAAAATTATCAATAACTAGCTGTGCCCTGCGGTTTCACCAGCGTAAGTCGCGATCGTCGAAATATCGGGATAAAAGTTATCCTATGTGAAAATCCAGGTTATAGGCTACCCATGTGCCAAATTTATTCCAATCTGTTAAGCCAAAGTATCATGCCAAAAAATAAATATTATCTCTTTAAAATATTAGTTCAGGCGGCATTTAATAAAGATAATATTTTTCATGCCATCTTCTTAAAAATACTTTGGTCCGTTATTACAAGTATTTTTTAGTACCAAAAATCTTAAAGTTCTCTAGACGTTTACTTCAAAATGTTTACCCACCTCGTATTTTACGTAGTAAGAATGTCCTGCTGTAAGTCAAATAGTAGACATAATGAAGTTGCCAACTTTCAATGAAGGCACTTGAAGGGTTGTCAGACTAAAAAACTTAAAAAAAAACAACCGAGTTCTGAAAAACCACTACAAACTCAAAAATAACTTTAATTTCGGAAGTTGGAGACTTTGGATATTTATTTTAATGTTTTATCACCGACTTCCGAAATTAAAGTTATTTTTCGGAAGTTGGTTGTTTTTTTAAGTTTTTATTTTTCACTTTTTGGTTATAGTACCTACCCCACTATTCGAAATTTCATCATCCTTGGGGTCGCTATAACTGCAATCGCGGGTGATTTACTGTTATTTTTTGAAGAGTTCCGCTGTCTGTCTCCGAAACGCATAAACAGATCTATATGAAATTGAAATGGGGTCACACGGGGAGCGCCAATTTTTAAATAAAAAATCATCAAAATCGGTTCACCCAGTCGAAAGTTCTGAGGTAACAAACATAAAAAAAAAAAACATACAGTCGAATTGAGAACCTCCTCCTTTTTTGGAAGTCGGTTAAAAAAATATGTTTTGTCACATTTCATTTCGGTCTAAATATGAATATCTGTAAATAATTAGTGGGAGATTTCGTTAATCTGCAATTCTGAAGGTTTCGTAATCAAGGCCAAAAAATACCATTTTTTGTTTAACAAAAACCTCACTCCAAATAATAATCTGTTGACAAAGCAGACTGTAAACAAAAAAAAAACTTAATGTGGACCAGCAATGGTGGCAACCCTGACAGCACTAGAGAGGGGACTTTCTGCAAAGTTTTAGTCAAGAACCGCGGATCGGTCGCTAACTCGGATTTTACATTGAAATAGTTACGTGGGTACTTATGAGAGTCAGAGGCTGCGCTTAAGAAATTTCGTGCCAATAAGGCTCAATGGAAACTGAGACATGAATTTTGATAAGCCGTCGAAAGTTACTTTTGCGACTATAGAGCCTAAGTGAATGAATAATCGATTAGTACGATCTGACATTAGGTTTTAGACAGATATTGATGCGTTTTATTTTAGATCGCTGTCATTTTTAAGTTTAATAGCCTTTGTAAGTTTTTGATTGGTAAATGTAGAATGATTTACGATACCATAGAAGTTGTACATTTCTTTTACTTCCGATTTTAATCAACTGTATAAAAGAAATATCTCCACAGCCTTTTAAACCGTCCATTCGGAACCTATAAACATAAAATTCGTCCCAAAAAAACACAATTCTTCGAAAAACACCTTTACGTACCAACGCAAACTTTTCACGTTACATTTCATTACACGAACCATTCCGGTTGAAGGGTGCTGACGAGCGCAATATACCCGTTTCTTGCTGTCTTTATGGCCATAGTAAATCACTTTTACCTACTTGACCCAAGCGACCGATAGTCGAACATTAAAAGGGTTTGATTTATATCAGAACTTAGGACATTGTCGCCATCTGTTGCTGCTCACGTTGCGCCGTAGTTGAAAAGGTGGACTCGACTCGTTTGATGTAGTGCGTTTAGTTTACTCTTGTTTTGTTTCTTGATCACTGTTTGGAGGAATGGTAGTTTGAAACTGAAGTTAAGTACCCTTATTTCTGTCTTCTTCGATTTTTTTAATAAGAGCTGTGCCAGTAACATGATATCAAGATGTAAATCACATTTTTGCAAAGCAAAGTTTTGGTAATAAAATAAGCTGCATTTTTCACAGGATTTCGACTGGTCTGAAAGGAAACTTTCTCAATTTTCTTCCAAGAAGTTTAATCAGCCACTAAGAAGTCCGGAGTACTAATAATAACAGCAGCGCTGCATCAAAGATTAGTTTCTATAAAGGTTTTGTATGTACTCCTAGCAAAACAAGCTCAAGTCAGTGCAAGTCTCGTATAAAGTGAAGGCAAACTTTATAAGGCGCCACGCGACAGTGCCAGCATTGTTTCCATATTGGCTTTGAAACTTGAAAATTCAAGACTACCCACACCATTTTGTAATATACCGAAGCCTTGGAGTCAAATGAGATCTTGGAAGTTCGAAATTAGTATACAGAAATACCTTGTTCTCGTTCTACCAATACTCGTATGTCAAGTATATGTTTGAACATGTTTTGGGTTCGGCTCACTACCTTTATAAGCCGGGCGTATTAACATTGCTTACGTCATACTTGAGAAACTTTTAATTAATGACTTCAGTTACGATGGGTAACTTTGTGTAATATGAGATGAAGATTTCATCAAAATCAGTCAAAGTATTAGGCTTGGAGATGAAATTTTAATAATTAATCTCTTAATCTAGATTATTTACACGGCGTTAATGAGTTTACATTGAAGAGGTTTTCTTTGAAAGTCATATCTGACGACTTTGATCCTTGTTGCAGAGATTTTATCGGACCAGGAGCTTTCTACTTCGGCTTTCGATAAGTGTACGATACAATGACAACAAAAATACATAAAACAGCTGTGACATCGACCAGTATAATAATAATTCGCCCTGATTACAATGAACAAAGCTAGCAGATTATCAATCTCTACGGGATTTGCCTAAAAATAGCAACATAATGCCCGGCCATTGCTGATTCTGCACGTCCTATGGATTTTGGACGAAATATAAAATAAAGCAAGAAAGAGCGACTACCGCTAGACTTTAAAAACTTTATAATATGTTAAATAATATCCGTAACCGTCCGTAAGTCGTTAGTGGTCGTAAGACAAACCAGAATCGACGACTTAACGTGCTCCCCGAGCATCGGAAGGATCCCGTTGTAAAGGACGATCGCCCATTCAGGACATGATCACGACAAACGCGCCTTAATCTCGCAGATCAATCGACCTACGCGGAGTCAGCTAGGCTTCTTAAAAAGCGATGAAACTGCTTAATGGCAAGTAAGGAGAGCTCAGCAAAAATACGTTTGAAAACCAGTTTAAAAATAAGTAAAACGAACATAAAGCCTGGTTAATACCCGAACTTGTTGCTGAAGCGTCGCTCCGTGAAGATAGCGGATCAAAGTAAGCCGCTTACAGAAGCAGAAACTTGACCGAACCATACTGCAATGCCTTTGATTTACTTTTCGATAAACTCGCTTCGGTAAATATCTGTTTATTTCTTATTTGTACAGAGAAATTTGATGATTTCAATCGGGTCGAAGTAAATGGACGGTAATATTTTTTTATATCCCTAATCTGATTTCGGCCAAGACGAGTAGTAATCAAGTTTTGTACAACGCAACATTTTTATAATAAGGTTTCCTTATTATAACATCGTTTTGTTGTTAAATCTTCCCATATCTTTGAATTTTCTAATATTTTGAAAGCTTCTTTTATCACGGATTACTTTGTAATCATCATGTGTTTTTAGACTAAAGTCTTCAAGTAGATAAGGATTTGTGTTATAAACTTGGATTATTGTCCCAAATTCACGCATACTTTGGCAAAGTTTCCAACAGCTTGGGCTGAAATATAGTCCGTGCTCTATCATTACTTCTTCTCTGCGGTGGGGACACTGAACCCGTAATATTTTCAAGACCGCACAACCCGAAAACATGCAATTAACAAGATTTTGCGTGTTCCCATTAATTTAGTAGTACGTTGCAATTGTGCTTAACAAATTGCCAAGTACCTACTGTTGGAAATTTACATTGCGGTGAAGTGGTACCACCAAGTACCACCGATTAATCCCGTGTGGCGCAACTACGAGGTTTTGGCGTCTGCTCATTTTGGAGACCCTTCATCCATAATGCTCATGTAACATTCATTATAAGCTCTGTTGTGCGTGTAAGTACATTCAGATACACCGGTGTTATGTCCTGCTTTACGAGTACACTTTGCCGCTTTTAACGACTTACGTTGATGTAAATGGAAATTGTGTGTATTCTGATGACTTTGTTGTTAAATTAAAAAATATTTGAGTAATGACAGCCGTGTCTTACCTGTGAGGTATTTTAATCTCTACATCATCATCATCATCATCTGTCTAGCCTTTTCCCAACTATGTTGGGGTCGGCTTCCAGACTAACCGGATGCAGCTGAATACCAGTATTTTACATGGAGCGACTGCCTATCTGACCTCCAGAACCCAGTAACTGGGTAATACGATACCCCTTGGTAAGACTGGTTGTCAGACTTTCGGGCTTCTGACGACCCGTAACGACTGTCAAAGATTCACAAATGACAGCCGGGACCGACGGCTTAACGTGCTTTCCGAGGCACGGAGGGGTCTTGGTATGTTAAGATGGTCACCCATCCGCGGACCAACCGTGGCGAGCGTAGCTTAACCTGGTCGATTGACCCGTGCGGCTAATATTACTTAGCCACAAGCCCCTCTATTTTAATCTCTATACAAATAAAACAATGAAGTGGCTGTGTGTATTGTCAAAATAATAGCTTTTTACTAAATGCATATCAAAGTGTATTGCAATTTTATACAATTTTTGGTGTTCCGGCTGAACAGATATTGAAGGGACTTTTGCTGGCAGGTAGCTGATGTTATAAAGAGTAACAAAGCGCCTTTTTTCCCGCTCGCGTCGACTAATTTCTAACATTCATGTGGGCGCAGCCGCGGGCTATATAAACAGCTAGTGTTTTACTGTATGTACCTACATAGCGTGTATTGCTAAAACAGTTTAATTTGACGTCAATAAGAAACTGTTGATGCAATTTTTTATTGGGTACTGTTAATATAATATAAAATAGGTATAGTAAAACTGGTTTTCCAGTATTTTGTATTCTCAGTTTTGGTAGGTATCCAACATTGCAACTGTAGTTCAAATCTATGCTATGCACGGTTCTGTTTTCGATCTGGCCTTACAATGCCTTTAAAACATCTCACTAAGATGGCAATTGTGATTACTTGCAGGTGTTCAGCTTAATATGGCAATCACTGTGTAGGGTTTATTTGTCGGTACGATTCAATTTTAATTTTCAAAATTGTTAATACTAGAATCTAGGCAAAAACCAACGCTAACCCCTTGCACCCCCAAGCGATTTTTATCGCGCACTGGTTTTTTACACGCTGAAAGTTGAAAATGGAACAGTGTATTTTTGACGCGCTGGGATGCACTCTGTTGGAATATCAAGTGTGTTAGAGGTGCCATGGGCTATGACAAATTTATTAAAGTTTGCCCCTATAACAAGGGCCGCTTGTATTATAAATAATATGCCGACGGAAGATGTTCGATGGCCTGCCGAAATTTGCATCAGAAGCACAAAGGTGCATTGAAGAAGGCTTCCATATTTGAAATTGAAATTTTATTTTTTGTTTTATGTTTATTGTTCAATTTGTTAAAGTGTATTTTATAGATACAAATTGTTTAATATGTGTGTATAACATCATCTTGGAAAACTGTAAGATGTTGTACTTATTGGTGTTAATAAATCAATAAATAAATCAATGGTCGGGTCGACACCGAGAGTTGTAAATCCAGTGTGCGATAAAAAATCGTCTCGCTAAATAATCGTCCGTGCGTACCACATTTGTTATGTCTGATGTCATGATTTTAATGCAACAATCATTTACCAAGAAGATGTCGTCAGCCCCAGGTAGATATTGAGTTGCAGAAAACAAATCTGTACTTATATATAAATAATTGCAGATAATTCTTCATAAATTACATATAATAAGACAATAATAAGTTCCTATCATTATATTTTTAACTACCGACATACATAACATACCTACATCATCATGATCATATCAGCCGACAGATGTCCACTGCTGGACATAAGCTTCTCCCAAAAGGGCGGATTTGCCATAATCGCTACGCTTGGCAGGCGGGTTGGCGATCGCAGTATGGTGGTAAAATGCATAGAGAACGCTGCTGCCCATTCTCTGGTAAGTCCCTTAGTCGCCTTCTACGACACCCACGGGAAGAAATGGGATGATACTATTCTTTTACGTCCGGCACCACACGGAACAATAACAAACACACACAAGCAAACAGAAATGACTAATGTTTGGATTCATATCAAAAGCAACGACATTTTTTTACGTCAGGAATAACAAAATTGAACAAAGATTCCAATATTACATAATTCGCGTTCGCACGAGCCATCACCGAGTCCCTAACAAATGTGCGGAGATACATCCAACACAAAGCCGAAACGAATGAAAGATTGATATTGGATCCCTTGTGTGTTTTCTCTTTTTAATTAATCGCTTTTGTAAAGCTCAGAACTTCAAAGCAAAGGGTATCGGAGCATTCCCCGATACGTTTGAATGTGCCAAAATTGAAAAGCGATGTACGTAATTCGCTACGGCCATTTTTTAGACGGGTCTAATCTCCTTTTGGACCGAAATTTAAATTAAACACACGTTGTACCTGTGACGGATTCATTTAAATACTTAAATACGCGTTATTTTATCCAAACATTTTGAATGAACTTTATTAATGCTCGAAATTATCGTCCTTAACTGAAACCATATTAGCTAGCTGTCTAAAGTTTTCTACGTCGATAAAATTTATGTGAAAAATTATAAAAAGTCTGCTAAATTATTACGAGACGCCACTTTGAGGAGGATACTTATATTAATAAATATCGAATATCTTTCATTATAAAACCTTTGGAGCGAATAAAATATTCATTGCAGGTTTTTTAAATTAAGTTATAAGTTGTCAGTCCCGTCCTATCGTTGGTTATGACTTTTTAAAAGCCAAACATTTAAATTGACGACGTCTGAATATAAATTTGGACATTCCGATTGCTTGAAATGATTACTTTTCTCCTTCGGGGGTCCAACGAGTGGCGAGTACGTGACAACAGAAAATTGTAAAATTGTTATTCTAACCATGTTGAAGAACCCGTCCGGAATTACGAAAATTGTTTCGCAGATAAAAATATCCATTTTGTCAAAACTAGACGCGGAAATATGGTATAGTGGTGGATAAAATCAGTTTTCGTCAAGTGTAAGCCAAATGTAAGAGCTTTTGGTCGTAGCTCTGTTATACTTAGACTCTCAATAAACAGAGGCATTGGAAACATATTGCAAACCTTTTTTTAAATTGTTACAGCGAAACATACATTTTAACTTCTACGGCATAAATAAACTAACAAATAAATACTGTAAATAAAATAACTAATGTCGTCCTCACCTTCCGCCTGACACAGGTCCTTACCGGACACGGTTGTTTCGAGAGGTTCCTGTTTCGCATAAGGCGGGAGGAAACGCCCGGGTGTATCTATTGCGAAGACCGCCCTGAGGATACGGTGGAGCATACGGTTTAGGTCTGCCCGGCTTGGGCGGAGCACCGCCGTGTCCTCATGGAGGCGATCGGTGGCGGCGATCTCTGGTGTCCGGCTCTGGTCCAGGCCATGGTACGGAGCGAGAGTGCATGGCTAGCAGTCGCTTCCTTCAGCGAAGCAGTGATGCTCGCAAAGAGGGAGGCGGCGCACGTGAGGGAGATGCAGTACATGCGCCTTCAAGGCCGTGGCCTTCGCAGGACACGCCCTGGGCGTTGGGAATCCCAGGCTGATTCCCGGCCACCGTAGGCGCGGGCTTGCGGACGGCGAGTAGTGGGTAGCTCGCTGTCCGGTAAGGACCAAGCCCTGGTCGACGGCGCGTTGCGTTCCACGTGCGCCTCAAAGAGATGTCAGCAACAACTGATGGGGCCCGCAAGGGCCAATTCCTGCCAGGGGTGCAGGTTGTTCAAAAGAGATACCGCGGACCCTGGCACACATGCACTGAGGGAACACGGGCGGGTTTTGGTCAGTAAAAGTCTGACACGCCCTCCTGCTCCACCCAGAGCGGGAGAAGTCATTTGATGATTACCCAACCAGAAAAAAAGAAAACCATGTTGAAGAACCCGTCCGGAATTACGAAAATTGTTTCGCAAATAAAAATATCCATTTTGTCAAAACTAGACGCGGAAATATGGTATAGTGGTGGATAAAATCTGTTTTCGTCAAGTTTTAGCCAAATGTAAGAGTTTTTGGTCGTAGCTTTGTTATATTTAGTCTCTCAATAAACAGAGGCATTGGAAACATTGAATTTACCACGTTTTTTCTTTTAGAACACATTCCAAAACTTTTTTAATTGTTACAGCGAAACATAAACCTTAACTTCTACGGCATAAATAAACTAACAAATAAATACTGTAAATAAAATAAATAATGTTTATTAATCCAAAGTAATATAAACAGATGTAAAAAAAACCACCATAGAAAATAATCGAATTTATCCAAATTGACTAAACAGTTGTATTTATATATAGTCCATACCTTACATTGACGCAAAAAAATACATAGATACAATATATAATATGTATTAGGTACATCATAGAATTCAGATCAAATTATATAGACCCTCCAAAATTCACAGAATACCAAGTTCAATAGCATAATTCATCATGTTATAGAACAAACTAAATCTATAACCGGTCCGAAGCCGTCAATACTAACAAGGTTGCCTGTTCCTGTCACCTTTATAACGCCAACCTTGAAAATATAATACGAATAAATATCTCCCGAGTCTGGAATAGGGCGATCGATAGCAATTCCACTTCGCCAGCTCCAAATCCTTTTTAGGTGGCTGTCGGCTATATTTTAGCAATAAATAAAATTGGTACCAAATTATATCATCGTGTAAGTGTGATGTGCAATTCGTGCGAGAAAGATTACGGACGTGACGTCGAGTTTGTTGGTCTTACGTCGATGGGCGCAATTTTACGCGGCTATTAAACGGAACAAACTCGCTTCTCTCACAATAAAACGCTTCTGAATTTCCTTCTTCGGCCGTATTTTCAAATAGCGCGAACTCGCCAGGAATGTTTGTTTTGAGATATTTAGGACTTGTGTAGGGTTGTTGCTGCTTTGTGACGGCACTTGGTTGTTTTTATGACTGTTTATAAAAAAATAAACAAAATTGTGTACAGGCTTTTTTTTGTTATCAGGTACAGACCCGATAATGAACAGAATACTCCAGCAAGTGTCCAAAAAGTGTACTTACTACATAAACAGATCAGCTTAAAATTAGTATTGAAAATGCTAAACTCGTAGCCAAGTTCAGGGCATTTAGATTGTTATCAGTACAATAAGAAGAAGCTTGAAATGCTGTTTAAAACGTATAATTTATCACCATACGTCCTTTCAGTTACCAAATAAAGTAGTATGTCCAGATCGACTAATAATCCACAAAATAATCTTCCTATACAAATACTTCAAATTAATGAACTATACTAGGCTTATTTAGCAAGTAGTATAGGGGAGGGGCGTGCATTTAAAATAAGAAGATCTATTAATACATAAGAAACGATTGCAAAATGTTCCGTTAAAATATTTCCAAAAATCGTACGTTGCCAACCCTAGCCACACCTCTCGCTTATACGAGGAGAAGTGTTTCGTTATTTTCCCCGTTCTAAGTAAACATGGAAATGTAACTCGCAAAGATCAATCAAAAGTTTTCATAATACTCCATCAATATTAGAGTATTTGCATAGGTGGCGTACCGGCCGCGTTTCTTTACAAACAAATCTGAGAGATTTATGTTTATAACAAGTTATCAAATTTTGATTACTGATTCTCTTTTGAACGACGAGTACCTACTTTTAATGTTTTTTCTATGGATTTCAATCTCAAACTCAATTTCAACTTTTCATTGAATTGTTATCAATTAATGTTCGAATTGAATGAAGGAAATAACGATTTTTGTACATATATCCTATAACCGTCATACGGGCAACTTTTTTATCCCGAAACAAGCAAACTTATGTCAGGCGGACCCACGGGCGCAGCCAACAAAATATGAGCTCGGTAATTGAAAACAAAACAGCATCGTAAAGTCCCGAACTTATTATACCCCATGCCGAAACTAAGCAGACTAAATAAAACTCCCTAAGCACAAGATGTCTCTGGATTTACCATAAATCATAATAAAACTGCTCGTGAGGGATTTGAACAATTTATTTTCAGGTGAAAGAGCCGAGAGTTGGACTGAAATGAAATAAAAACTTGCTGAATTTTTGTTCAGTCCATAATAAAAGTCAGGAGGTACTTCTAATGGATAGTTATCAAGGGAAAGGTGAAGATTTTCGCAGCTTTTCCTCAAGTACAAGTGACGTGCTAGAAGGTATGGTGGAGAGCTTTCAGCGTAAGTTTATTCGATTTTGTTGGCATAAGAGCACTTTGTTTGAACGCGATAACAGTTTTCAGAGCAAGCGAGAGCTAGCCATAGAATACTGGAAAAACAAAGGCTGTACTCGAATGTTCATAGGTGGAACTATGTTACCTGTACATATGAGTACAAATTATACTTTTTAAAGAGAAATGTACTTAAATACATTATAATAACACAAAAATATGTACAAGCATATGGCAAGTATGGGCAAGAGCTCACTGGGCATCAAAAAATTCATCCGCATTAGTGTCAATGAGATCAGATTGCCCAAAAGCCTGGCAGCATTGCCACGTTGAATGGCAAAAAGTTAAATTAAAAATTAAAAAAACCGCCGACCCAATCAAAAACCTCAAAAAGAAAACAAAAATCTTATATTTACGTAAAACTTTTATTTCCTGCTTTTCAAACTTAATATAGTAATAGTAAACACACTACGATCGACATATGTCCATGTGTGTTTCCCACAGTGAAATTTGTTAGAAATATATCCTCATTCCTCGTTACTACTCCATCATCAGACCCTGATCGATCTCCATGTATCTATAACCTACAGCCTATCCTACATTGAGACCTATTTAATGAGCCCAAACACGATACTTCTGGTGTTTATTGGTGACGAAGTTGGGTATCCTGGAAATTCCAGGTGATGCTCCAGCGTCAATTTTAGGTTGTTTTGTTCATCTAATATCATTGAAGTATTAGAATATTAAATTTCGACTCGATCAGACCAGTGGAAAATGCTCAAATCCCTTCATCAACTGGAAAAGAGCTGATAATGTTCTAACGGCTTAACCGATTTTGATGAATCATGTCTAAGAACCACCGTTAGAAAACCTACTTTTAAATTTAAAAAAAACCGCAACCAAATAGGTTCACCCGTTTAAGCGCTACAGTGCCACAGACAGACACACACATAGCGGTCAAACTGATAACACTCCTCTTTTTGCGTCGGGGGTTAAAAAGAGGTCAATCCTCTGGTTACGTCAATGTATGATATCGATATAAATAAAATGACGTAGTTTGTATTTTAAAATCAACTCAAACTAGAGGAGTGCGTAAAAGCTAACAATGATTAGAAATACAAATTTCGTGAAGTGTTCAGTTCATAAATAAGAAAATAGTCACCTTAATGTTATCAATCGTGAATAATTCTAATAATAATAATCCGCTACAGATGAATACTGAGATGATTAGCAACTAAATATCTGACGCCGGCGGGCACAACGTAGGGCACTTTAAACTGTGTGTCCCAACATTCCCAACATCCTAACATCCATAGGGATAAGTTAACACGTCGCTAAACATCGCGCCCTCGGGCTACCCCGCAATATAAATCATTTCGAACGTTCCTATAACTTTGTTGTTCTCGTGTAATTTGAATTACGTGTTCGCCACGACCATGGAATTTGGGACAGCACCGTGATAAAAAATAATAACAGTAAATTATACGGCAAAGGAATTTAATAAACATTTCTTTATTGAAATGAGATTTGTCACAGTAAATATTCCAAAAATTTACAATAAATAAATACTTAAACTGTCTTAACGTCATTATTTCCACAAGGCAAAAATATAAAAGTACAGTACTCGTTGTAACTGTTGGATTTCTTTTCCAAAGAAGAAGCCGAAGAGAGCCAAAGTTGTATAACAGTGATAAGTATGTATGTGGATGTAGGTAACTAGGTACTTTAAAGTTCGTCCATAAGGAGCCAGGTTCCGAATACTTCCGAAGAAAATCCGATCTCAAATGATTTCTGAATTAGTTTGAGGTATCTGAGAAACTTAAAAAAAAGCTCTATAAATATTGTAGCTCTGTTTGGAATACCTATGAATAAAACTCATGAATACGGTATCTCCGACGCAATTTGTTTTCAATGTTGTGGTAGTAACAGGCAAATTTAGTCAAAACATTCAATATTCAGACAAGTTTATGATCAACCGTTAATGGACTTCAAACCCAATTTCCGCGAATGTTAATTTGATATCATGTATCCTCAAAATATAGTTAGCAAAATCATAGATCAACTTTTACGTACGAAAGGGCAAGCCGCAAAAGTTTCAACTCTAGCTATTACGGCTTCGGGGCAACAAAGCCGTTCGGCCTAACCCCGGCTGCTATTTACTACGATTTTGTTGACGTTGTACTCCGGTTAATAGAAACGGTGAATTAGGAACGACAAGACAACATACGATTGTGGATTTTTGTTCTTGTTTACCTTCCTGTCCTTGGCTAAGGAAAGGTCTAACTATAAGATAGGGAATACAACATTGAACTGCATAGATTAGGCATTTCATTTATTTCTTACATACAAATCAATTCCCAAATTATGTTCAGTTCGGTAGATATAATTTCTGTATTGTTTGAGAACTGTCAGTAGAATTAGCGCGGATAAAATTATGAGCAAAACACAAAAAAAAAAAAAAAACTGAAGATTTACGATCCTGTATTAGATTAAAGCGTTAATAAATTGTGTTCAACTAAAGCGTAACGTTTTATGTCCGTGATTAAGTATCAAAGTTTCGGTAATAACGCCTATAACAGTGAATACTTCAAAATGTTTTATTTTGATTACATACAGTGTGATGGAATATAATTGATCGTTTACACAAGTTTTTCAATCTGGAAAAATGGTAGTTGTCGTCATAAGTTCCCTCTTCACTATGATTGAGCACTCAACATTTTTGGCATCGGGTACCAAAATGTAAATCATCTTAATATACATCTACATGAAAGGCGAGTTTAACGATACTTGGGTGCTAGGAATGTAAAAAATAATGTTAATAATATTGTATTACAGAAAAATCTTAAATAAATGTATTACTATTTAGTTTAGTACTGAAACAAGTAGTCCCATATACTTTAAACAGTATCTACCTACTTTTACATTTAGTTTTCTTGCCTTTTATATTGAGCAGGTTGAGTAGCTTAGTGTCTCCCAAGTCAAAACGTTGTCTTATTAGGAGTTAGCCTGTCACACATTGACCATATCCTCTGTAAGCTGGGATCTCGTAGTGGCCAACGCTTACATCAAACGATTGCGGTTGGAATGCCCCAAGGAACAATATTGTCTCCTTGAAATTAGCCAACAAATTAAACGCAAGAAATTGTTGAAGTGAATGAGTATTTTTTCATTAGATTGGTCCTGGAATAAAAAAAATCTACATCATTTTAACACGTAGAACGCCTTTTTTATACCTATTTGCCTTTATGATTTAATTCTGACGAAATTGCTTTATTCTCGATGGAGACGTAAAAACTGAAGTCTATTTTTCGCTTTTTCTTTCATCATATGTGAGCGTTTTCTTATTTATATTGATGCGATATTGTAACATACATCTCTTTTTATCGCGCATTGGTAATTTTTGGCATAGGTGGAAAGATAGGGGAACCGCGGTATGTAAGGATTGTCGTCGTTGGGACTCGGTTTCTGCCATTTTGTGGGTTGTGCCGTTTGGATAATGTATGGTATGCATAAACCTATGTACGAGTATACACGTACACATTATGCGGTTAGGGAAAAATGTCGAAACATTTCTTACAAATAATGGCTTCAACTCGATTCTGATGTTGCTATGATTAAATGAATCTTATATATATTTACTATTAGCTTTTGCTACCGGCCACGCCCGCGTGCAGGTCGTAAATTATCCTACGGGAACGTACTACTTACCGGAATTAAAAGTATTTTATGTGTTTATCAAGGTTATAAACTATTTGTGTGCCAAATTTCATCCAAATCCGCTCAGCAGTTTTAGCGAGATTGAGCAACAAACATCCAAACATCTAAATATACAAACTATGACATATATATTAATAGGATTTTACGGAGAATTCATAAATACACTTAGTTATGTAAATAGATCAAGGGTCTGAATAATTTTTCTTTCGATATTTATGAACTGATAAAACATTCGTTGCTAGGCTAGTTGATTGGATGCTGAGGTCAGGTCGGCTTTGATTTTTTGATGTACACAATCATGGCCCAGATAATAAAACACAGAACGCAACCAATTTCGTTTTTACACGCTGTTATTGGCGTCAATAATGTTGCAGCAAATGATGACGCAAATAATTGGATTACATCTAATTTAACACGAACGCTCTGCATATACGACCAATTACTACTAACGACCTATCGAAAAGGTCCATAAAACGTAGCGAACAATTAACATTCGATTGTACTTAACGCAATTTCAGCTGTTTTATCCGAACGATCTCATTTCGTTCAATATTCTGAACGAAAGCTGATTAACTAACGATGGCTCGAAAACAATAGAGATTAAATGTTCCACGGTCTCTTATTTAATATCAGGCCTTGTTAAGATTTGCTTTGTCAGGGGAGGCAAGGTTGGGCACAAAGATAGCGAAAGCGGACGGCTCTAATCTAGGTTTTCTAAGTTCGCATTCTTGCCGAAATTAAAAAAAAAACCTTTCTGGACAAAATGATCAGGCTGAGAAACATTTTGAGGATAGAATTTTGATCTGATAAATTCTTTGTTATACCTCTGCTAAGAGGAGGGTCTTGTGGCTAAGTAATAACAGCCACACGGGTAGATCGATCCCCCCCAGTGGGGTTCCCGCATTGTCGTTGCGGGGGCCTCAGTAACCGTGGTCACCCTCCCACGGTGAAGCGAAGAGGAACCCCAAGGTGGGGCCGCTCGTCAGGGCTTGTGCCTCCAAGCCGACGACGTAGCGGCCAAAAAGTAGGTTGCGGTGAGGTGCATCGCAACTGAGGCGGGCCGCGATGTCGAATGGGAGGCATCGCGGCTGAGGGTTACGGGCTGCGGCGGAGGAGGAGTGCCGGTACTTCTGAGTAGCGCTCTTCCCTTCTGTAGCCTGGACGGGGCCGCCACCGTTTGATGGCGGACGCGGTGGGGCCGCAGGGGAAGAGGAGTGTTGGTATAGCGTTGGCCGCTCTCCCTATCCCCTGCGGCCGAAAAGTGGTTGGCGGCGGGGCCACTGTACTGACCCGTCGCAGGAGGACGTCAGCAGCAGCTGGTGGGGCCCGCAAGGGCCGATGCCTGCTAGGGGTGCGGGTTGTTCGAAAGAGATACCGCGGCCCCTGGCATACGGGCAACTGAAGGAACACGGGTGGGTTTTAGTCAGTAAAAGTCTGACACGCCCTCCTGCTCCAACCAGAGCGGGAGAAGTCATTTGATGATTTCCCACCCACAAAAAAGAAAAAAAACGGGTAGATCGATCAGGTTAAGCTACGCTTGCTGCGGTTGGTCCGTTGATGGGTGACCATCTTTACACACCCAGATTCGTCCCTTGGAAAGCACGTTAAGCCGTTGATCTCGGCTGCCAGTCGTGGAACTTTGACAGTCGTCAGAAGCCCGAAAATCTGACAGCTACTCTTACCAAAGGGTATCGTTTACCTAATTGGGTTATGGAAGTCAGATAGACAAACGCTCCTTGCAAAATACTGGAGAATAATTTTTAAACCTGTTAAGAGTAAGTCGCCTTGTCAATACAGCACCAAAACAATTTGAAAATCCTCTTCCAAATTCACTGCAATAACGATTATTGTTACTGCTAGAGTTTGAAAAGACTGTTCAGACAAATCGGAAACAAAATATTCAAATTCGTAGTCCGTTATAGGTGCTTGCATCGCAACCTGCCGAATAGCTTTGGGCGAAAGTGCAAACTTTTCAAATTTGGCTCGAGTTAATTTTTATTCTTTTTTTTGCTGACGGTATTTGCAGCGACTGAACCCAGACTGAACAAGTGTTGTTAACTTCATGTTGTAACAAAAACAGTAACCTCTCTGGGCTTTTTGATAGAATTAGAGTTAACAAACTGTAACGATCGTACGCTGGGCAACTTATTAAACTTGTCGTTGAGCTTTAATATCGATACGTTTTACCTACTTTAGAGTTAACCTGCATTGTTTTTCTGGGTAGTTAAAATTTAATTTTTATATACAAATTTTTAGTATATGGAAAACCTGAATACAGTTGGTTCAGAATAAGTAACTGAATCGATTCCAATAATTTTTACACCATGTTATATTTTTTCTCAAAAAAGTTTTGCAAGTGTGGTGGAAAATTTTAGCACCAGTTAATTACAATCTACTGCCTAGTTATGAGCACAATACGACGCTGGACGAGCAGGCGGCGCGGCGGGGGCGCCGCATGGTGACCATGTTTATATAGACAACCAAGTATCATAACAAGCTTATAAGCTTGTGATTTTTCATGACAGTTTTGGAATTTTGTACATAGATTCTTTAAATCAAAATACTAGACCCGTGTTTCGGGTTTAATACTACTAAAACTAGGGTCGTAAAACTGTAATAAAACTTAAGAAACTGCTACATTTTTCGTACATTTAAACGGCATTCGTAGAATAAATATTACATATAAATCGACATATTAATATTGTATGTTTTTTCGGTATTCCGTAGCGTGGCGTTCGGATCATCTGCAATCCAGGTTTTATTTATTTCCCGTCAAAAACCCTACATGAAAAATAAATATTTTGTATGGTTGGAGAGAATAATATCGGAGTGTGCACAATTCAGTAAGAGGATTATAAAATATGGCCCGTTATTCCATTGACACATTCATATTTACTGTTCCCAATACCTCGATATCTTTGATCTCTATAAAATTTTAAAAGTGGAATTTATGTTTCATAAAAAATATATTTTTCAATTTGTTAATACCTCCTTACAAAGTAATTTTACAGAACCCATTAGGTGCGAGGTACCTAGTACTCGTAAATTTTTATTTTTTAAGGGTAGTTAAATTCCCCTTTCGCGGATTTCGATAAATAAGAGTTAAAATCGTTTAATTTAAGCCAAGGAGGTAAGATTGCCGAGTTACAGCAGAATTAAAGTTGTCCAATTAAAGGAAATACTGTAATTGTATCTATCTATCGTTAGGGCCATTGAAGATCGCTGTTTTAAGAAATATTTAAAAACATCTTGGATTTAAAAAAAAAAACCTTTTTTTTGGGTTACAGTTACGACAGTTGTTTTTAGATTACTCACACTGTCGCTTGAATAAGCAAAAAGAAATCTGAAACAAAACTGCCGGTTCGGAATTGAGGATAAAAACAAGCATACGACCAGTAGACCTAATAATGCAGCAAAGTCGTTAAAAAGCAAAGTATCAACAAAGTAAACTTGATTTGTATTTAAAAACAAATAAAAACTTTTTGCCAAACAACTTTTCGACGGTGTACCGACAAGTTTTTGAATTTATTTTTCCGCAGAACATTCCAGTGTGCCTCAAAAATCATTAATCAGGCTTCACTTTGGCAGTGACCCAACGTCCTTACTACCCTCTCATTTGTATTTACTGAAAGAGTTTCAGATCATAAATCATGCCATTTTGATGAATGAATCCATTGAATTTTTTTTTCTAAATCTCGGTGAGGTCACGATTCGTTTTAAACTGGAATACGCTATTAAACGCGTTGAGTTATTCAACCGACAATATTTCAGATAAGTTAACGACGTCGTTTATTTTGCTATTAAATTTATTACTGCGAGTTCCGCTTGCAAATTTCAGCTCTCACTTTAAGTTATCGGGAAGGTGGAGCGAAATGCGCCTAATTAATTTTACAGAGTGTAAGTGCGCTGTTATTCTTGAAATGGTTTAATGTGTTTTTATTCGGAATTAAGTTAAATAGGCCAATTTTAGGGTAAGTGGAATAGTTTAGACGTTTATTACTGTACTATTAGCAAACTTATAAGTACCTATTTGTTAGAATTGTTCGTTCTATTTCAATAAAACGAACATCTTTTCCCAACTTTCCTTGTTATCATTTTCATTTAATTATATGAAGAGTATTACGCTATTTCCTCGAATCACCCTGTAATTCTTCTGTGTGGAGTTTTATGGTCGGCTAATTTATTTATCAAGCTCGCGCTTCCCCTCAATGAATTGAGAGTTAGCCGACTATCACTTTCCCGGGGTAACGGTTCAAGATTTTTATTTGAGTTTTACGCGTTCGTCTTTTGTTAAACATGTTCGTAAATAAGAGACCGTGGGCAGGATTATGAAATACTTTTCTCACGTAAAATGTTATCATAAAAATGCTACTGAAGTCCTAAAGATAGTTTATTAAAAATCGCTGGAATTCCTGTAGCAGTCTGCATAAATGTGCCCTGTTGACGGCAAAAGCTCGCCCCTATATTACATGGGAGTTGAAAACTAGTGAAATGTGGGTGTACTATAAGTTTAACTCTACCTAATCCTTCGGGGAATACAGGCGTGATCTTATTTTGACGTTAAGTAATCTCAGTAATATTATAAAAGTTTGTATGATTGAGTAACAAACATTGTTACTCAATCATGCAAAAACGCTTGAAACAATTTGTATGAAATTTGGCACATACATAGATTATAACCTGGATTAACACATTGGATATTTTTATCCCGGTTGTACGTTCCCGTGGGATAATTTTCGACTTTCAAGCGGGCGAAGCTGCTGTCAAAAGCTAGTAAAGAATAAAGCACCATGATGTTCTCATTCATTGAACATTTTTCTAGTTGGGGTGAGGCTCGTTCATATTCAGTGGCAATAAATAGTTGAATAAAAGCTCAAAAACTTAACATAAAAAGCAATTTTCTCTATAGCAACAGTTACAACCAGAACCATACATCAAATTCGTCCCAACAGATTTGATAGTATTCTGTTACATATGATGCGAATAAAAACATATCGTGATATATTTCCGCTGGCCACAAAGCGTATAGCCGGCGAGCATACACAGCACGTCGATAGTGGAATGAATAGCCCATCTCCGGGGGAGGATAGTGCCGGAAGAAGGCCAGCCACCCGCCGCACGGCCTTTTAACGAGAGCCTTTTTTCAGCCGTCGCTGCGAAGTTTTGTAATGTTTTTGTGGCTGGGATAAGTGCCGCTGTGGTTTTGTGCTTTTTGGACGGATGCTAGTATTAATGTGTGTTTGGAAGGAAATGGAAACTATTTGGAGGTTGGCTGTTATGAAATAACGTTCGAAAAGACAGTGTTTAATTATTTTTTGTTCTAGAAAGGATTTTGAATTTATCTAAAGGAAGGACGGTGGTATTGTGTAACCGAATTTCAGTCTTCGATGCTATGCAAAAATACAATTACTAAAATGGAAACTTTGACATGTTATTTTGAAATTAAAGAACATACAAAAATGGTGTGTAGCTAAATTGTGAATAGATTTTAATACAAAAGTGGCGACCGGTGGCTATCCTAATAGCAACAGTTAAATCCTTCATTTCCCCAATTAACCCTCATAATTGGAAAGCAAGATAAACATCTGAGCAACAAGAGGAAAACAAATCTTTTCGTTCTCGGTAAAGCGTGGTTTTTGTTCCGGGCCAAAATTGGAAAAACCGAGCACTCAGGAAATCACTCCATCTGCGCTTATGTTCCTATATTTTGAAGCTAGAAATTAAAATTTTACTTGGGTTTGTTTGTGTTATAAAGTTACAGATACAGAGGTAATATGTGGGCTGTTATTGTGGCCATTTGAGGTATTTTTGTGTACAATAGCTGACGATGCTACCGAAAATTTTAAGCGGCTATGAGTACCGACTTCTCGCCACTGAAAGTTGACGTGTTTCTGGCTGCATTTTACATAAGAATGTGTGACAAACGACAAATCGAGGTACGGTGGCTGCATCGTACTCGAAAATAAAACAAAAGCACAACGACCGCGCTGAGTTGCACAAATGCACGGCAGTAGCTCCATGGACAGTTGATGTTTTTGGACCGATATTGCAGACATTATACTAGGAATAAAAAAGCATGAAATATAGGTATTTCACAATATGGTGTCAGTCGATTTGCTCGACTTTTGACAGTTCTTATTGTCTCTTGATATGCTATTTTGACGATCAAAAGAATCTGTTAGTTTTTTACAGATTTATTTGATTTAATCGTTCCTGTCACCTTTTATCGATCGTTAAATATCCAGGTTAACATCGATCATTAACTTGTTGATTTATCGATCATCAAAAACAATCTACAGTGGCAATTGATAAGAAAAGATATAATGTCAATTGTTTACAATTTACTCGATTTTATTTAAACACCCCTGTGGGTCAAAAACCGAGCAAATCTAGGTACAACATGCAATATAAAGAATAAATTATATATTTTTGTACGTTTTAATGTTACATAGTCAAACGCAACCGTTTTAAAGCTTTTCTACCATTTTTGGTAGCTCATATTTCTAAAGTGATACTTTTCAGTAATGCATCGCCTCTATTCAAGACCACGAAACCAATAACTTGTTCAGTCGACTGTCAACGATACAGCTGTTGATAAAACTGCTAGCAATATTGTTTGATGGATAACGAGAAAAGTCTGTCTAGCCTCTGAACCCACAGATAACCCACAAAATTGTCCAAAGTATTGAAAAAAAGTTACCAATATGACAATTCATTGACTCTATCTGTCACAAATACAATCACTTGATTTCAAAAAGGGTAGGCCCGTTTTTCAACAAGTACCTACATTTATTTATTTTATTATTTATGTGATTTTTTATATTTTTTTGACAAGTTTATGAATAATAAATTGCTGAAAAGAACGCTTACCTAATAATAGCTTACCTATATATATACAAACTCTGTTTGTGCAGAATATTTTTTTCTTTCTTTCTTTCTTTATGTGCTATTATAATAGCACATAGAGTTTGTATCGGGATTAATTTATTATTGCAGTTGAGGCACGTATGACGGATGTATGTAACAAAGCATTTTATTTATGGTGTTGCTAGTATAGGAGAGAAGTGGCCTAGTGGTATCCACTTCGACTTACGAGTTGTAAGTCATGAGTTTGAACCCAGACAGCCGCTTTACTGTACTGTGAATAGTTTCTTCACCACTCGGTGAAGAACACACCCACCAACGGTGAAGCAAAACATAGTGAGGAAACCGGCATAGCCTAAAACCAAAAATTCTAAGATATGTGACATCTACCAAACCGCACTGGGTGCGCGTGGGCGATTGTAGCCCACGCCCCCTCGAAGAAAGGAGGCGCGTGTCCCAGAAGTGGGTACATTATAGGCTGACTATGCGTATACTTAAACTAGCATATCTATTAAATATTTATCTTTCAGCTGATACATTCCGAAATAACTAGGTATTTACTTTTTGCTTTTACAAAAACCTTTAACTCAAAGCAAAAGCTCTTCAAACAGAACATAAAATCAGATCTAGTTTTCCACAACGTATTCTCAAACAGACGCCAGACGATATAAGGCTTATATATACACTGTCCAAATTCTAGACAGACGGCTCTGGCGCGTTGAGGTTGCTCGTAAATGTCAAAATACAAGTTTACAAGGCCGCTAGTAACCACCTACCCTAATTTTGGTTGGCGTTTAATCCGATTATATTTAACAACCTGAAGCCTTTGAAGTATGAACCTTATCTTCACGGAGTTGTTCTTAAGGATATGTTGGCCTTCAAGTGATACATAGTTGGGTTTCAGGCGAAATGCTATAGTCTGTACAAAGTGGAGATTAGAAACTATATTTTCTTTTCTTTTTATTATAAGGCTGGTCACGTTGGGTGGAAGGTCTCACCTGATACTGTTTAAATTTAAAATGTATGAATTTTACTGATACGATCCTATAGGTAGGAATAACATACCTAATGTTTGAGGTAAATAAAAAATATGACAGATTGCAAGTAGCTTTAGCTATCTTCTTTAGCCTATCGGGGTCCAAAAACGATTGTAGATATTTGATTATCACGGATTCACGGCTCATTCATAACTGTATTAAATGCAAAAACAAAAAAAAAAAACGCTTTATTCTAAATGAAAAAATATACATTGTAACTGCTACGTAGAAGCAAATATTTCATTATGAAAATATTTTCATATTTTTTCCAGCCCAAATAAATATTTGTCCTGTACAAAAATAAACAGTACGTCTTTTATACTCTCGAGCCCCGGAAGGCGAGCTGCGGTCGCCGCATCCGCCACTCTGTCATGGCGGCGGTAAGTCCCGCCTTCTTATACACTACAACTTTTCAAAAGTATCCCACAAAGGATTGAGTGTCGAACTTGTTTACCACAACTTTTCCAAACAAAAGACGAAAGCCGAATGCATTTTACTTGCAACTATATATTCATTCTACATTTAAGTTGGACGGCTAACTTCTATTGTGAAATTTGAACCTTTTATTTTGATCCGAAACTTTCTTTGTTTTGTAATCGACGACATTTTTTGCAAACCGACTCTTGTAGTGAACGGAAGTCTACCGGTAACTTTACTCAACGTTCGGGAAAAGAACTTACATAAAATTTAACTTACAGACAGCAATAAAAATCGTAATGAATATTTTTAAGGGAGATTTATTTGGGAATGAGAGCAAAAATACTAGGACAATATATTTTTGTCACCGAAGTAGAACGGTAAACAAACAATTTAAATCTTTCGTAGGAAAATATACAAAAATAAAACGTGAACTAAATTGGTACTTATTTTTATATACTATCACTTAAATAATACTTACTATTGATATTATATTTCTTATTGTGAATGACCTTAGAGGTATAGGTCTTTATTATTTTCCTATTTACAAAATAATCGTGAAGATTATTTAACACTGTAGGTAGGTACGTGTCTATACGACACAAGCACGAGAGTGAAACGAAATTCTCGTCCTATATGAATATTTTCTTCAGCTTATGAAAGTTATCCTCTACTGGATTTAGGCCTCCGCATGTCTGCGCCATTTTCCTATGTCACGGGCTCTTCTTTACCATTTTTCTGTTGCTGGGTAATACTATTATTTCTCCGTCTTGAATTTAAAAGTTGGCAAAAGCTCTTCTACATAATATATTACCGTACATTTGAGAGGGACTGCAACACACAATAATCTTTAAGTAAGTCATGAGTATTAAACATCTTGCTGTTACGGGCTAAGACGCACTCACACTTAAGCATAATAAAAACGAGTAAAGAGTATTAGGATACACTGTAGGATTCCGTAGTCAACACGATTGTCTTAGTACACGTACAAATTAAAGAAACAAATTCATAGTAGAATATAACACGTAACATTTTTGTGGAACTTAGATATAATAATGTGTGCATCATAAACGTTTTACACTGATTCAATATAGCTTTACCTACAGTAAAATAGGAAATTAATTTCCTAAAACTATTTCGTTTGAAGACGTAATTTTTTACTGTTTGCTATCCGCAACAGACAAACAGCTGAGCGATCAAGGCACAAATTATAATGACTCAATTTTCACCATTCAGCTACGGATCTCTAAAAAGTATCACAAGTATTCACGAGCCTTTTTCTCGTAAGACGTTTCTCACTTATTCTTTTGGGGTTACACCGTCACTGGCGGAGGCTGCGCGCTCATCATTTGCATCCAAATAGCTCCTATAAATTCGCTACCCGAATTTTCACCATTCTCTCGGTTCCTTGGGGGCAATTAAATACTTTTTTCTCGTACAGTTCGGGCCGCGCGATTTTTCGGTGTGAATAAATTCAGTGGTCCAGATTGTAGTCAGCGCCAGCTAGCTTCATTAGATAAATTATTTCGACACGTTTTTTTTTTCTGCGATATAGATCTTTTGTTATGTAAGTGGGGTGTTTTAATGGGTCAGATTGCTTGTAAGTTCAATATTTTTAAGTGATTCTTCTCTGAACTGGCATTTGCTTAACCTTTTTTACTAGTATAGTCTTTTTAATTTAGTTTGAGAAGTTATGGATGTAAGATACTTTCAGGGACATGTATTAGAGAATTGGTTTATCGCAATTTCCCTTTATTAGGTATTCTTTGCACGAAACGTGTAAGCTCCTGAATACCACGACAATCTCATATATTGTCTTCAAAATGAATCCCAAATGAAACCAGTTGATTAACTTCCAAATATTTTGTTTCCGCCGATTTATCATTGAGTTGACAATCGAATTATTTCCCATCGATAGATGATTTCTTATAATGGCGCGAGGTAAGAAGTCCGGCCGCTCGCTCGCTATTCAATGGCTCGGAAATGATAAGCGTTTCGAATATTTGAGCTACTTGTATAGGTTGGAAGCGACATGTACCGTTTTATTGGAGTTGTAAATTGTTGGAATGGAATTATTGGAGGAAACGGGAATAAATTTTATTACTTTTCGTAATAGTATTGCATTTATGATTATGTCTTGAACATTATTTGAATATTTTCCGTTGCTATCTTTGTTCAATCTCCAGTTATAAACGGACGATAATTTATTTGTTGGGGCTTTTTGCTGGGAGACAATTCCACCCCAATTATATTCATACTTATAGAAACGTATGAAACATAAAAACAAATCTCTAAGTAAATATACAATATTTACTAAAGCTGCTGCATTTAATAATTAACGAACCCAGTACTCTTAATGAATAGTTTTAAGAAGATTAATTCCACCATTTAAATATACTCTACGAAGTTAAGCAGAAACTCGCATTAAAAGTTAAAAGTATACTCTTTAACTCAAATGAAATGAACTTACTACCAGCGCTGCGTTTATTTAGCCAAAATTTGTTCTCATTATGCTGGACTTAATTTTTGTTTTGCTTAAACTATTCGGGCCAACTTGTGTACTAAAACGTGACAGTTCACAATGAAAATTCACTAAATACAATTCAGATGTCGTGTTAATCTCATTCCACATGAGTAAATTACAAGATCGAGGCGAGGGGAGCTGGCCGCGTGCCAAATGGCCGGCCGCATCAGCAGCCACGATTCAACACCGATAATTCTTTCATTCCACGTCTCCGCAGGAACGCCTTAAAAATATATCGTGCCTTACGCCAGCAATGTGTGTGGCGTGCATGTACAGCCAAATTTTAGCTGACGTCAGAAAAAAAAGTATTCATTTTGGGTCCCATTTGATACATTTTCCGGCGATTATGTATCGAATCGGCTCTTTCGGCTCTTTCTTCAAAATGCCTTTCCAGACATTACCCTGCATTGTTAGACTCACATAAAATTTAAATAATTAATGTTTGGACTTTAAAAGAGACTATGACCTCTGAGTTTGTTTCGGCTTTTCTTCACAGGGAACAGTCAGCTAGGAAATGCCGGCGCCATATAGTTTTTAAAATATTGACCAACAAAATATTGACGTGTAAAATTGTCTTTTAAGATCTACTTACATAAATAAACAATTCATTTAATTTCATTTCGAATGTGTATTGGCCCAAGGCAGATAAAAATTACAATAGTACATAATACATGTGTTTAAAATGTTTATATTTTACAATTGCCTGACAAAGTTATTAGGTATGCACCTAGTTTTAAGTTATCGGCTAAACGCCGTCTAAGTTATTTTTTATGAATTTATTAAATGGTTTTAGTTATAAGTTGGTCGACTGTTATTCGTTAACTTTTAGAGCCTTTTTTAAACTGTGATCGTTTTCCTTCGACCATAGACGAGTAAACATCATCCCCGCTTTTCGTAAACCAAAGGCGGTACTTACCCAAAATCAAATATATTTTTTACGACTTTGTCGGCGTGTCTATTACCTGTTAAACAGCGGACAGACAGACAGACGGACTTGGCGATACCATAAGGGTTCCTAAGTTTTACTACAGAACAATAAAAACATGACATTAAAAGGTCATATATTTTGACCACATTAAATATTCGAATCTACAAGCGCAATTTGAACGCAATTCTATCCGTCATACAAAACAATATTTGCCTTCCTAACCACATTAAAGCCAGCGGCGTTGGTACTGCCAATGTGATATACGGAGAGATTATTCAATCAGAATACTGAATGTGACTAGTTGCTGCATTGATTACCTTTTACCTCTTGGTGCTCACGATTCCAACTCAGTCGGTTACTGTCTCTCTTGAAATATTGACACAGTATTGGTAAAGTTCGGGGGCGATCGGCAGATTGGAACCGCGCTACGGATCCCACAGGAGTTAAGTAGATGTCAGTCTAATGTGACATTTAATCTCGAACGATTGAAAAAGGTTTACGATATTTATTTTTATCTAAACCACAACTACAAACTCGTAAGTGGAACACGAAGTAAAATAACTTAATAACATACATACACATAAACTCATGCATTCTTTAAATGGGGCTAGGCAGAAACTACAAAGGGCCACCTGTTAAGATCCTTACATAGTCCTATTGCCTCGTTTACGGTTCAAACATCTGGTCATACACGTAAGTCGGTTGTAAGTACTACGCTCCTGACCTACCTGAAAAACATCACCAGTAAGGTCACTGTATAGGGCATGCAGTGACCTTACTGGTGATGTTTGGCCTAGGGCGTCCCCTCCCGGGGTTTCCACTCACATCTGCTTTGTACCTAAATACCTTTTGTAAGTCGGCCTTCATGCATTCTCTCAACATAACTAAACCATTTAAGCATACGCTTTGGAATTTTTGTCACTACATCTTGTTTTAAACCACACCAGTGCCTTATCCATCCCTCAGCCTATCATTCATAGTCACACCACATAAGTTTCGCAAGAAATGCAATTCCACAGCATTTATTCTATTTTCATGCTTCTTTTGCCACACCCAACATTCACTTCTATACATAAGCGTATCTTAATGAATAAAGTAAAAAAAAAATAGCATACGCTGCTTTGTTCCATATCCCTGACAAGTGAGATATTTACTGTACTCTCCCCTAGCAACAAAACAGCGAATTTTAAAGTGGCCACAACTATAACAAAAGACTAGTGTCAAGTCCGGAAGGACGGCATCCATCACAATCTGGAGCGTTGTCACGTCCTCCACAATAAGCTCATGGACACTAGCGTCGGAGCTAAGCGGAAAGGAAAACAACTCCAGGAAATCACGCGCACGCTGCGACAGGAAATAATACGGGGAAAGTTCCTCTAATACACGCGTAAGGTAAAACAAAGAAAAAAATCGTATAAAACCTTTTATACGATTTTTTAAGGGTTATTAGAAAAGAATTTACCCGGACATGCTGTAAGCCCCTCGTACATACCCTATGCCACGTGTTAATAATGTTACTGTCAAACTGCTACGTAGCTTTGATATGGGTCAAAAAGGTTTCAATAGCGTCTCCCTGGCGGAACCCGCAGCACTATTTCACCTGAAATGTGTACGAGAAAACATCGGACCAATATGTTTTTTTTTGGCGAAAAAAAGTGAAACTAGAAGAATTGGATTGGAGCTAACAGTACGCACGTGCGCTTGGTACTAGGATTTTATTGGGACCTAACTTTTACTGGGGATTAGAGCGAATGTTACGTTACAAAGTCTTTAGGAAAAAGAATTTCGAGAATAAATATTCAGCAGTATTATTTTTGGGTTGCTTATTCCTTTCTAAAGGACAAAAAATACAAAGAATAATATAATTCCCAAGTTTCTCCTACTCAAACAAAAGATTTTTTAAGCATAGGTACGTATTTTTTATAAAAATGTACTACATCATCCTTTTGATTCCTAACGAGCTAAGCAAAGTTTTAAGTACTCCCCAGGCACTACTTGAATCCGCATTTCGAATACAAAGATAGGTAAAAGATGTTAAAAATTCTAGCAGGGTACCTTCTTTTTCTTTATTCACAACTTTTTTAAACGTTCTACCGATGAGGCGAAGACGCCAAGTAGGTAACTAACTGGTCTTGCCTGAATTAAGGTTAATTTTTTCATTTATTTTTAGGTCTGATTATTAAGGCTCCCGCAGACCGGCAAGCCGCGACGCAGCTCTAGTAGATCAATTCCCATAAAGTTTTCGTAGAAATTGTTCTAGTAGAGTCGCGTCGCGCCTATCTGCAGGGCCTTTATTCGGTTAATTTTCTCGGGTTCCACGTTCGTATTTACCATTGGTTTCTTTTAACACCAAAGGTAACTTTATACAACCTAACGGTAAAACGTCAAGTACACGTATAAAATAGTTTTAACGACGACGTTTGCGAGAAATACTTTTTATTCAGCTTTGTTTGTTGGTCTTTCACGAAACAGATTTCTTTAATGCTTTACAGGCCTTTGTTTAGATATCTTTCTAAAGGTACGATTTCTTAAATGGTCTTTTTAATTCTGTTTTTAAAGCGAAATAATGGGATGGATGTTGTAGGTGATTCAAATTTAGATTAAGTTAGAGTTTTTTACACACACTTCAAAGGAGGTCATCGAGCGAAGCTTCTTCTGATGTTGAAAAGATACGAATATCTTTTTAAATGTTCTTAGAATGAGAGGTCAAAGGTTATTTCTATACAATCAAGCTCTTTCATTTGAAGGTCAAAATTGTAAACAAACACCTAGGTATGTTTACTTCCTTTTAGACGAGTGGATTTAAATGAATAGATATTAGTGCAAAGACGTAGGTACCTAAGCAATTTCATTGTCGACGAAGACCTAGTGTAAAGTAATAATTCAAACACTTCGTCTACCAAGTTTACTTTTTGAAAGCATACCGTTTCCACCAACCAACATTGAAGGTGTGAAGGAATAAGAATGGTGTTCAAAGATATAAAAAAGAAAACGTCAAGCGTCCTCTTCTGAGCAATAACAGGAGTTTCGCTTTGTCTTTTGAAACCCAAGAGGACTACACTTCTACAATATCATGATCGCTGGGCTGAATAAATATGACCCATTTCCTAATAATTTTAATCAAACCTCATAAAATTCCCGTTTACCTCCTTAAAATATTATTGTACAATCTACTTGTTGATTTTGCCTCTATAATAGCAAATAATTACAATTTTGGGGTCCTAAAAATACTAAATATGCAAGTAACTGCGACCAATAACCAAGGTTATTACGCGGTTAGTCACAGTTCTAACTTTACCTCACCCGTTTGATCGAGGCAACCTAGCTTAGTTACCGAAAAGGACAGAAAGTTAAAAAGAGGTTTAATAATTTTTTCATTCCATCTATTCGAAAAGGACGACTTGATTCGCCTTTAAGTGCACCCAAAGGTGGTGTTTTCTCTATGAAACTTTTAGCAGGCAGTAATGGGTTTTTAATCCTCTTCATAAGTGCGCCGCAATTATGTTTGCCGAGCACTTTTTGAATTTGGTACATCTTAGTGTTCAGCACCAAAGAAATCGAATGCAAATATTGTTGAAATAAAGACTGGCTGGTACGACGGCCCATAGTCGCGCCGCTAGCTGAATAAAAAAAAAGCAATCAAATTAAAAACGCGCGAACTACATCCCGCGTTTTCGTAAATTTTCACGGATTTTTTGAAATTCATGGTATTGTTTGAAAAAATAATTCTTCAAGTGACAGTGAAAGTATTAGAACTGACGTAAGAAATGTGATGGATAATCTATTACTTGAAAAATCGCGGGTTAAATATATGAAAGCCTATGGTAATTTTATTGAATGGAGAAATGCAAGAGGCGCCAAGAATTTTTCAGAATCTGTGTTTTGGCCTACTTCAAGTACTTAGCCAAAACTAAACAACCTTCTTCCACTCTTTGGGGTACCTAATCAATGCTAACTGCTACTAAAATCAACAGTCGGTTCTAATAACGACGTGAAACTGGACACATATTCGAAATTACTAGCGTATCTGAACAGGATGTCTGATGGATTTAAACCTAAAAAATCCAGTGTTCTCAGTCAAAAACGTGGAGACTTTCTTTAATGAGGCACCTAACAAAGTCTTTCTTGCCGTAAAAGTAAGTAACTATGTATATGGTGGATTAGTAAAGTATAACCATAGTGTTTTTAAATGCGGATTTTATTGTAACCTGTACTTCGATAGATACCTAGTCTTATTCACATTCTGTTTTGTTACAGGTGGCTTTAATTTTCGGAGAACATGGAGTTTGTCGTGGCAATGAACTTTTAAAAATAACTGTTGATGATGTCGAAAATCACTCGGATGATGTACTGTTAGTAAAGCTGACAGACACAAAAACAAAAGTTGACCGATCCTTCGTAATCCGAGGAGAATACAAAACTATTGTACAGAAATACCTGGACCTACGTCCTGCTGATATGAAGACCAACCGGCTTTTGAGCGTGTGTGGGAGTCAATGAAACCGAGGGTATATTAAGTTGGCATTTAGTCTCGAGGTGCAAACTATACTTTTCACTTTGAGTGCGAGAAAATAGTCAATTTAGTACAAAAACATTTAATAAGTATTACTTAGTGAAGTAAAAATCATAAAAGATTTTTTTACTTGAAGCTAAATGTACAATTCGAATTATTTGTAATATTGTAAATAATTGTCGTCCCTTGAATATTTACACGCGTACTTGTTGTATTTGTAGACTGTATTTCAGAATTTTGGGTTGACAGCTCTGTATAAGTGGGACTTTCTGGCAGGATTTCGACGTTTCTTTCCATCATATTATCATTATCCGACTGCTGATATTCATTATCATACACATCACATATCTCGGGATGTAGACGGTTGGGGCTCATTTAGTGGACTTATTTTAATCCCAGATGTTAGCTTTTACTAATATTGTATGTACTTGTTTTGAGTATACTCCTCTAGATAGTCATCAGCTACTTGGTTTGACTTCCAACCACCATGTCTCTTAGTCGTGGTGAGGTTTGCACCTGCATCTGCCAAAAGGGTTGCCTTTCGGAAGGAATTTCCTGTGTAGAGTTCTGGATTTGGCAGATTCAGATAAGGCGCAATATGTTTAGGCATGCCACTGATTTTGTTTTTACCTATGACCCGTTTGGTGCATTTTCCATTTTGGTAGTTTAGAAAAAAACGGGTGGTGGTTACGTCACTGGGCCTTTTTTTTTGGGTGAGAAATCATCAAATAACTTCTCCCGCTCTGGGTGGAGCGCGTCATCCTGGACTGCGAGGCCGTGGCTACTCAACGTGAAGAAATCCTCGGAACAGTGAGGTCGCTCCGCGAAGCTCCCTGGAAGCTTCTGAGCTTCTGGGCGGAGCTAGGCTGGCTCTGTTAGCCAGAATCCCCACGCACAACGGATCGAATGGGAGTCTACGTGCTGAAAAGGAAGTCCTATCATCATCATCATCACCATCATCTGGGTGGAGCGGGAGGGCGTGTCAGACTTTTACTGACTAAAACCCGCCCGTGTTCCCTCAGTTACATGTGTGCCAGGGGCCGCGGTATCTCTTTCGAACAACCCGCACCCCTGGCAGGCATCGGCCCTTGCGGGCCCCATCAGTTGGTTCTGACATCTCTTGAGGCACGTGTGGAACACAACGCGCCGGCGACCCGGGCTTGGTCCTTACCGGACAGCGAGCTACCCATTATTCACCGTCCGCAAGCCCGCGCCTACGGTGGCCGGGAATCAGCCTGGGATTCCCGACGCACAGGGGGTCTCCTGCGAAGGCTGCGGCCGTGAGGGCGCATGTACTGCCTCTCCCTCACGTGCGCCGCCTCCCTCTTTGCGAGCATCACTGCTTCGCTGAAGGAGGTGACGGCTAACCATGCACTCTCGCTCCGTACCATGGCCTGGACCGGGGCCGGACGCGAGAGATTGCCGCCGCCGATCGCCTCCACGAGGGCACGGCGGTGCTCCACCCGAGCCGGGCAGACCTCCACCGTATGTTCCACCGTGTCCTCAGGGCGATATTCGCAATGGAAACATCCGGGCGTACCAGGCGGCGGCCGACGTAGCGATATACGAGGTTGCGACAATCGTCGATAGGATCCGGCAAATGGGACTTGAGGTGGCCTTGCACTGAGGCCATGTGGTTTTATGGTCCTAGGAATGCGCCACCGACGGGTTCCCAGATAACGATGGGAGGGTTTCACATCGGCGTCGGGTCGACGATGAAGTATCTAGGACTCGTTTTCGACAGCCGGTGGAATTTCGCGGGGCATTTCCGACGTTTGGCTCCCAGACTGGAACGGGCCGGGGCTGCCTTGAAGCGGCTCCTGCCCAATCTAGGGGGACCAAACGCCTCCTGCCGGAGGCTCTACGCGGGGGTCTTGCAAGCCATGGCCCTATACGGGCACCGGTGTGGGCGCCTACATTGAGGCGCCAACCAGCACGCCGGTTGAAGGCGGCCCATAGGGTCATGGCCATCTGGATGGTACGGTGGTTATACCGCACGATCTCCGGTGAAGCGGCGGGCCTCCTTGCCGGATTGCCGCCATGGGATCTGGAGGCAAAGATCCTCGCGCACACTTGGGAGTGGCGCGAGGAGGCCAAACGCCACTGCCGCGGGAAATCGTGGCACAGCGGATAGAGCTCCGGCGGGATCTCATGGCGACGTGGAGAGTGCGATTGTCGCAAACCCAGTGCTGGGCACGCCACGATTGCGGCGGTAAGTCCCCTCTTTGAGGAGTGGCTTGAGAGGTGGCATGGCGTCCTCACCTTCCGCCTGACACAGGTCCTCACCGGACACGGTTGTTTCGGGAGGTTCCTGTTTCGAATAAGGCTGGAGGAAACACCCGGGTGTTTCCATTGCGAAGATCGCCCTGAGGACACGGTGGAGCATACGGTGGAGGTCTGCCCGGCTTGAGCGGAGCACCGCCGTGTCCTCGTGGAGGCGATTGGCGGCGGCGATCTCTCACGTCCGGCCCTGGTCCAGGCCATGGTACGGAGCGAGAGTGCATGGGTAGCCGTCACCTTCTTCTGCGAAGCAGTAATGCTCGCGAAGAGGGAGGCGGCGCACGTGAGGTAGAGACAGTACATGCACTCTCACGGCCTTAGTCGTTGCAGGAGACGCCCTGAGCGTCGTGAATCCCAGACTGATTCCCGAGTTGACGGCGCGTTGTGTTCCACGCGCGCCTCAAAGAGATGTCAGCACCAACTGGTGGGGTCCGCAAGGGCCGATGCCTGCCAGGGGTGCGGTTGTTCGAAAGAGATACCGTCGCCCCTGGCACACAGGCAACTGAGGGAATACGGGTGGGTTTTACCCAGTAAAAGTCTGACACGCCCTCCTCCTCAGAGCGGGAGAAATTATTTGATGATTTCCCACCCTCAAAAAACGAAAAAAAAAAAGCTCACACATCAACAGTTGTACCTCGAAAGCCATCAGATCCTTCACACTATATTGAACTTGATTAGACAAAAACCTAGAAAACGTACGCTTATAATACTTGGCGACTTCAACGCTCATATTGGTCAATAAGATACACAACATTTCCAATGCATAGGGTTGATCCAACAAAACCTACACCATGAAGTTTCCAACAACAACGGCGAACTATTACTGGATATAGCTAACAGACAAAATCTTCAAATTGAAACGACAAAAGCTAGATCATCATGCAGAATAAGCATCAAGAAGAACATGGTATAGTGGCACTCAAAAATCGCAATTGGATCACATCATGACGCCACACCCAATAGAAAACCTCTTTCATTTCATTAAAGGTGAATGGGGCCCTCCGACCATAAAATAATCTAGGGACTGGTAAGACAAAATGTAATTGTAAACAAAAAACCAAAGGTGCGGGTTCTTCGAAAGAGATACCGCAACCCCTGGCACACAGGGAACTGACGGAACACGGGTGGGTTTCAGTCAGTAAAAGTCTGACACGCCCTCCCGCTCCACCCAGAGCGGGAGAAGTTATTTCATGATTTCCCACCCAAAAAAAAAAACGTACCTTGGTCACCAAGTATTTTTCATTAAGGAGCATTATTTAGGAACAACACACACATGAAGGAAATTAGAAACAAAAAATTACTTTTCACTCCCTAGAGACTAAAGTGGTCACTTTAGTCCCGCTTCGTAGGGTTATAATGGCGTAATTTTAGGGCATGAGAAGTGAAATAAATATTATTGTAAACCTTCGTAAGGTTTATGTGTTATTATTAAAAATAATAAACTTTCTTTGATTTTACTGACACACAAATGAATGAGTCAGTCAAATCTAAGAAAGTTTATAACATGAAATACATAAAAAATAATATATTTCGTAAGTTACCTTCCTACTTAAATACTAATCTACCTACCGATTTTTATTACAGGTGGCATTGATTTTTGGAGTGAATGTCGCTTGTCGTTGAAATGAACTCGTAAACATTAAAATCGAAGATGTCGAAAAACATTCAGATTTGTTGCTGGTAAATTTGCCAGACACAAAATCAAAGAAAGAACGGTCATTCGTAGTCCGTGGAGAATACGTAAGAATTATTGAAAGGTACCAAACTCTACTCTCCTCTAATATAAACGGTGGTGGTGAAGGGCGGGCGTTTTGGGGGACTGTCTTGTGTACTTTTAACGTTCAAAAACTGTTGGCTCTCAGCCTAGTTTGAATAAATGACTTTTGATTTGTCTTTAAACACTAACAGATCTTTCGTAAGCTTATAATAATGGCAAGTGCACCAAGAAAGTCATAGGAAAATAAGATCAGCAGCATGCCGAAAGAAATTGCGAAATACCTGAAATTGACAAATGCCGAACTTTACACGGGCCATTGTTTTCAGGAGAACATCAGCTACTCTATTGGCGGATTCAGGAGCCAACGTGACCCAGATTAAAAGACACGGTGGCTGGAAATCTGATGTAGTAGCAGAGGGCAACATTGAAAATTCTATACAAAATAAGTATAAAATAAGCTGCCGCATTGGTGACAACATCAAACTAAAAACACCGTTGATAACTGATCCTTGGACACATTTGCCACCACAACCTTCCACATTAAAACACTATTCATCTAGCCCGCTGCTTCAAGCACCACCTTCACCAACTTTCACGATCCAAACTGGTCCGCACAGCAGACCCAAGTTTCTGAAACTTTACTTAACAGTAATACTCAAATAAACTCTACCTCAACTTCAATAAATGTATCAAATAAAAACATTACTTTGTCATTCCACAACTGGTCTTAATGTATCAAACATTACCTTTAACATTTAACTATTGTCTACTAACTGTGATTGTAATTTTAATAAATACTTTGATTCTAGTGCCTATTATTGCTTTTTATTGTCTCGTAGATGGTGTGAAAAGTAGAGTATTCTCCTCGGGTATAAAAGTGCCTTCGTTTTGGGCGACTTTGAATCCCACGCTGCACTCAGGATTCTTGTCTTAACTCTCTCGCTTTGCTCGGGAGTTAACTCTAAACTCCCTCGCTCCGCTCGGGAGTTAACTCTAGAATCCTTCGTTTTGCTCGGGATTCAATGCGGCGCCCGCTACATAAGATGTTACTTTAGCCCCTTAGTGCAAAATCTACTATTAAAAAGTATGCATCGTTAGAAGCACAAAAAGGTTTTAGAGGGTCAGTTAAATATTTGCCTTTAGAATGTACAGCATGCTCATTTAGGTTACCTACATAAATTACGCATTTTCCAATTATCTGATGATGATTTTCCATGTTACCGATTAATCTGTCATTGCGTCAGCCTAAGATTTGAATTAAAATGTTTACTTTAAATCTACAAAAAAATGCTAGTTTACTTTTTGTTTTTAACTTCAAACATCTTTTTTTACCCGACTGCGCGGCAGCAAAGATCCTGCCTTTGCTGTTGCGTCATGTTTTCACGCGTATTTTTGTATCTTTGCACGTGTGAGGGATTATTAATACCCTCGAAGCATCCTAACGGCTGGGTGTATTTTAATACATGAGACCTCTGAGATCAGTCTCGTCTGGGTCACGCGATATACTTATAGGCTATGTTTTGTTTGGGGAAAACCAAAATGGCGGTTTTTAAACGTCAATAAGACTAAAATTTTGAGTAGTCTTGAAAAAAAAAATCTAGTGCCATGATCATGTATGAAAATTAAAGGCTTTATTAGACAATTCCAAAAATATAACACACTAAAAGTTTGAAAAAAAAAAATTACTTAACACATTAAAAGATGGACAAGAAAAAAAAAAGAAAAAACCCGACTGCGAAAAAAAGTACTAAACAAGCTTACTTTCCAAGCAGTCTGATGAAGTTGGTGACATCAAATCTGAGATTAAACGAAAATAACTGCCATGAACTGCATCTGACGCTGCATTGTTTGACCTTGATTTTAACTTTTTAGTTGCATTCGGGATATTTTTTCGACGTTTTTCTTTGCAGGCAGCGAACGTTAGCATGAAACGCATATTAATAAAATTGTTACGCAATGTCTTTAGTCGGTGTCTTACAAAGAATCATGCGAAAGATGGCAAAAGTTAATAAAGGTGTGCGATGTACTAAGATATATCATACAGAGATAATTGCAAACTTGAGACAATGTTTCAGTTCAACAATATCATAAGCGAGACTGTTTACTTTGGAGCTCCTTGCGCGCAATAGTGGTGTGCTATGTGGTTCCTACGGAGACAATTGGATGAACTAATATAATAACTAGCATTTTCCCGCTGCGTTGCCGCGTGAAGGTCGGAAATTATCTCATGGGAACGTACTACCTGGATAAAGTGCGAAATTTCATTCGAATCCGTTCAGCCGTTTTATATGATTGAGTAACAAAAATACAAAGTTTCAAACTTACAATTTAGTAGGTAGTGTAGATTATGACACGTTTTGATTAGTACCTAACATCACTACATAGTATAAAACAATGTCTCTGTCCCTATATCCCTATGTATGCTTAAATCTTTAAAATTACGCAACGGATTTTGATGCGGGTTTTTTAATAGATAGAGTGATTCAAGAGGAAGGTTTATATCTATAATACACCGACCTCCACGCGAGCGAAGCCGCTGGCAAAAGATAGTTACAAATAAAGTTTTATTGTCTTGTTTACTAACTTCTTTGTGTAGGAAGAGTCAACCTCAAAAAAAGAGAGAGATAATGAGAAGATCTTTTTTGATTGTCTACATTTTGTTTTCCAAAACTCTGTATTAATGTGTAGTTCCATTAAAATACCCAATGTGTTACGTGTATTGCGGGTAGGTACACATTGGTACAATATTATGGAAAGAGACGACAAGAATTCATTTGAATATTGTCAACTATTAAATTCTTATCATCATCTTTTTGAGTCTGACTGTACCTATTTTTGGGTTTTAATGTTATGTTAGCTTTTTAATTACATGTTTACCTTCTTATACTCATAAGGTTTCGTCTAAAACTTATTTCGGTATTCTTCGAATTGTATTCTGTAAAAATTTAATATCTTAAAATATTCACACGAATTGGTCGAATATTCTTTTATTAGCCCGTTAGCTATTAATTATCATACAAAGATTGTGGCTGTTATAAACCTTCGTAAATACCTACACAGAATCATTAATAGTTACTAAATGTGAACATTTTCTTTAAAATATTTAAGATGTTTTCTTTGATTTTAGAGGCTTAGTATCTCCACCGATTTTAAAGCTTTAAACTGGAATTCAGCGCAAAGTCAGTAAGGAATTTTTCCAGTAATTTGGATTCAATTCACAGCAAGCAAAGGCTGGCAATAAATAAACTGCAACTCCAAATGAGGTTCCAACCCTGGACATAATCCAACTCAGCGGTGCTGCTTTTATTTTTATTTAATTTTCATTACATTGCTGTGTCTTATCCCATGTTATTTGGAGTACCTACTACAATTACTACTAAACTTAAGAGTACCCGACAGGAAACATAGAGGCTCTTGCAAACAGGCGCGACGTGATTCTTGTAGACTTTTTTTAAATCACCTGTCTGTGAGGGCCTAAAGGCTACCGAAAGGCTGCGTATATGTATATTTTTAGTGCACTTAACCATTGTTAAGATTCCATTCATCGGTTGCTCTAGTAATTCATAGCTCAAGAGCAAATAATACTCGTAAAAAAGAGGGGAGTCGAAAATGGTATTCTGCGGTACTTCAATTATATTAGAAGAAACAAAGTTATCTTGAACTGCTGCTGCAGCACCACCTGGAATTTGCAAGATACAGATAGATATGTACATATGTATTGTGTCGTAATGTCAATATCGCAAAATGACATTCTGCCTCCTTCTTCACTTGTCAGACCAAATTAAAAATGTAACATTGACGGACTCCGATAATAATTTATTTTATTTTGATAAATTATCCTACTTAGGGCTGATTTTTCAATGGTCAGATAACTTTTATCTGAAGAATAAATGTGACAGTTTGACATTTTCATACAAAAGTTGTCAAACCACAATATTAATTCCTCAGATAAAAGTTATCTGGCTATTGAAAAGTCAGCCCTCAATAATGTAAATGTGGATGTTTGCATGTTTGTTACTCAATCACGCAAAAACGACTGAATGGATTTGGAGGAAATTTGGCAGACAAATTACAACTTGGATTAACACGTAGGATACTTTTTATCCTGGTAGAACATTCTCGTGGGATAGTTTCCAACCTCTACGCGGGCGATACCTCCGGAAAATGCTAGTTTTCATGAAAAGTCCAGGCTAATAAACTACTCAGTGCTGTGTCCTAACTGAACAAGCGACTGAAAATCTCCAAGAGATTCTAAGCAAAAAATATTAAATACGGTAAAAATAAGTAAAAAAACAAAAGACTGCCAACTTCTAACAAGAAGTATTGTCCGCAATGTCTCGACTGTTATTTTAAAGAAAAAAGAAAATCTCCGCACCGGTTTATCTATTGCAGTTTCAATTTCTTAAGTTTGTTCTTCTCTTCAAACAATCACATAACGGTAATGTAATGTTAGATCGTCTAGAAAATGTTTCGTCTTTGCCTCCGTCTGACTTGGCTCGGCCAGACGTTGTAGACTACTTGGAAATCTTTTGAGTTTTTACTAGTGACTCGTTTTAGTTTGTGAATTGTAGGTATCTATGATAAATATAGATGATTTTATTTCTGTAAGTAGGTTTGTGCAAACACTTTTACTCGTCAGTCATATTTTAACAACTAGATGATGTCGGCGTTTCCTATCTGACTACTCTGAGAAGGAAGACCAAAGCAAACTTAGATGTAACCGTCTCTTTTAAAGTCCAAACATAATCTTGGTCAGATCACGTGAAGACCACATTGTCTTTTGAGGAAAGAACCATATAGACTGAGTGGACCTGTCCAGTGCACTCATTTACCAGTCATCATGCAGCTCGATTAAGAACTGAAGGTGCTCAACGATTCGCTGAACAAGGCCAAAGAAAGGAGATTTGGGTAGGCCGTATAAATTTCTCACGCTCTCACAAAAAAAAAAATCAAAACAAAAAAAATACCTACATGTCTTCACTTTCACAATATCTTAATTTACAAAGTAAATATTTACGTCATTGTATCTAAAAAAAAAATTTATACACTTGTACACAAAAAACTGGAAATAATCTTGGTCAGGACCATTTGAGGACCAGGTAGATTGGTGTCTGAAATGGTCTTTTGAGCCTACATTTCTATAAATTACTAAAAACATTCCCTGCGAGGCAATCTAAAAGAAAAAATATCTACGAAAACACAAAGCCAGGCCCCGTCGATTAAAAATATGAACCGATTAAACGCGACATTCGCTAATGGCTTCATAACAAACGAATTTCGCACCCCGAATCCTGTCCGGGCATGTATTAAACAACTACAATAAAATTCAAAATCAAAGCATTATTCTCACTAAACAAACCGCGTACTATAGTAGAATGCGCAATTGAAGTTATAAATTATCGCGTGATCATAAAATGTGAATAAATAATTCACAGTTTAATCGGAGCGTTAATTGCGACTGCCGCGTCGCACGGGTTAAATGATTTTTTCATTTAAAATATCATCGTGTGTCGTTTTTATTAATGTGAACCTGTTTTCACTCCTTCCGGCAAATAATCTCGATTGATGGCCGCTGGTGTATAAAACATAAATAAAAATTTTAATCATCGTGCCGAAAATAAAATTTGTTGTTTCGCCTGCCCGCTGTAATATCGATGCAGTTACCCGATTTTGATGAGTCTGCTAGGGTTTGTTGTTTTTAATATTTTGCAATGTTTGAAATATTTTTGGGTTATGGCTCGTAGAGCATTGAATGTAATATTCTGCTGTAACAGTGGAAGAAAGTTTAGCAGTTCTTATATTGTGAAGGTGTGTTTCGCTCACTTTCGTGTTGTTTTGTTTGACAAAATATAGCCTTGTCGAATTCTACGCCATTAGGAATAGAACTGAAGATATAACCGTTTTCTTTTGTTTTTCATTATACCAACAGGTTCACATTAATAAAAGAAGAAAGAAACACCAAAGACTTGATGGATATCGATATCTACGCATGAAAAAAAAAAATGATTTATTTACTATTTTTCTTGGGGTCTGCTGGTTGCGTAGTTACTTGAAATTTGCGTTGAGAAGATTTGTATTATTTTTGTTTTATCGTGCCCATCACGCAACAAAAAAATAAATGATATTGCACTACCTAAGTTCGTTGACGCTCAAAGCAATATAAAAAATCTCAAATCTACAGAGATTTGAGGTTATCCAGTCGTCTAATTTTTTTTTAGTTAAGCATTTAAATATCGAATCCAAACCAAAATGTTACATTAGTCGATTCGATTCGATATCATAAGGGAAACAATTTTATGAAATAATAAAAACTATGAAGATTTTACTATTTTTAAGTGTAAACTATTTCATTCGAGCTTGGTAACCGCGTATCGAGTAAACTTTCAATTACCGACATACATCCGTACACTAGGTGAACTACGAACACTGAACAAACTTGAACTCGCGACTACAACGCTTGAAAATGTTCAACTACCTCTCAATTAATCACGCTTCACGCCGCCGAAAACATAATATTACGCACTCACTTGTTTATAAAATCCAACCCTGGGGTTACCGCCGTGGTTTGAACGATCTCATACCCGACTTGTTTCACACCTGATTATCTTTACGCCCGGTTCATTGCCTTGGATATAACAGTTTAAAACCAGCGCCTTGTTAGCATTATTATTAATTTTAGACTCGTGTGACAGGGTTGGGTCTGGCTGACACTTCATTACTGGTATACTTAGGAGGGTTGTAATGGATGTTAGGGGTTGTATTATGAGTATGTTAGTGCTAAGTGTAATGCATGTTCATGGTTTACGTCTGCGCCTGGTATTAAGCTGAAGGGCGGGACCCCCATGGGTATTATTATATGTTCATCAAGCCGTGGTCTGGTTAATAATGATCACAACTGTTAGCCACTGTACATACTATACTTAGGATACGCTGTCCGTCCGTCTGGCACAGGGCTGTATCTTTGAATAAATAGATCAATACAGAAATACGTCTAGGGTAAAAAATTGTACGGTGATACGGCCCCTTCGTCTGCCAGTCCGACTCGCACTTGGCTGCTTTTTAAGGACACGCCACGATAGCGGCGGTAAATACCCTTTTTGAGGAGTGGCTTGAGGACACGGTTGTTTCGGGAGGTTCCTGTTTCGCATAAAGCGGCAGGAAACGCCCGGGTGTTTCCATTACGAAGATCACCCTGAGAACACGGTAAAGCATACGGTGGAGGTCTGCCTGGCTTGGGCGGAGCACCGCCATCCTCGTGAAAGCGATCGGCGGCGGCGATCTCTCGCGTCCGGCCCTGGTCTAGGTCATGATACGGAGCGAGAGTGCATGGGTAGCCGTCGCTTCCTTCAGCGAAGCAATGATGCCCGCAAATTCCCGGCCACCGTAGGCGCGGGCTTGCGGACGGTGAGTTATGGGTAGCTCGCTGTCCGGTAAGTACCAAGCCCGGGTCGACGGTGCGTTGTGTTCCACGCGCGCCTCAAAGAGATGTCAGCACCAACTGATGGGGCTGCCAGGGGTTTGGTTGTTCGAAAGAGATACTGCGGCCCCTGGCACACAGGCAACTGAGGGAACACGGGTGGGTTTTAGGCAGTAAAAGTCTGACATGCCCTCTTGCTCCACCCAGAACGAGAGAAGTTATTTGATGATTTCCCACCCAAAAAAAAAGGATCTATTTTAATATAAGTACCAAGTCAAAATTGTAATACCTAATTTTAAAAAATCGCACACAAAGAACACTGAAATGGAGGAAATTAAAATAAATAATGAATTAATGTAGAAATAATCCAACTAGCCGCTGCTGCTGCTTCGGCGTAAATAGTGTAACCTTATCGGTAACTACAGTTTTGAGCCGTTTGGGGTCGACGCGCTTGGGTCATGGGGCCCGAGTGCACGTTTCCTCTTTAAGGAAATTTCTCGCCGGCTGGTCGACACTTCACGTGACCAGAAGGCTGGGTCATTTTTTTGGCAAAGAATTAGCATTGCCATTTGACGTGGCAATGCTGCCAGTCTTCTGGGCACGTTTCCTGATGACAGAGATGCGGACGAATACTTCGACGCTTAATCGTCCTTTTGTTTTTGTAGTTATTTGTATAGTTAGTTAGGAATTTAATTTATGTTGTTCTATTGATTTTTATTTATGTGGAAATAAATGTCGTAGACTATCTGGTTATCTCTCCACAACCCTTGGATGATTGGTAGAGAATTAAGGCCTTTGAGACCTTTTTTTGTTGCATAAAGTTAAATAAATGAATATGGTACGTACAAAAAACGTTTTGTTTCATTTAATGAATTTCTGTGAAAATTGTCTGGCATGAATTAAAAGAAAAATAAAATGGAAGAATAAAAGCTGAAATCTAATCATTTTAACCAAATTTTACTCCGGACTACTTTTTATTTTAATTTCAAACAGATTACTCACGGAAACAATGAGCAGTAAATTACACGGGCAGTGACATAACTTATTGTATTTAGCCCACAAAACCTAATTGCCTTTTTGAATGTAACATTCCGAATGACTATAGTAAGCAAGTTTTGGACAAAATCCAAAATTACGAGCGTAATAATTGCATTCCGTCGAAATGCATTCAAAGTTGAGTAAAATGTGGATATTCGACGCTTTATCTGCACCAGTGTTGTTAGCACAATTAAAAGTTACGACTTGTTAAACTCTAATTAAACAGTAACTATTACTTTGGTAAATATTGGATTCATTAATTGTAGGACTAAACGAGGAATAGTTTTGACGTTTAAAGGTTCCATCGTTTGTCTTTGGAACGTCGAAATCTGTTAGTGGATAAAATGTTCTATTCTATTCTATTTTTTATAATGGCAAGCAAAGCCGATGTCGACTATTCTGCTAATGTTAAAAGTCAATTGGAAAAGCGTGTGTGCGTATTTAAAAATAAAGAAGAACGAAAATAATTTTCGATGAGGATAAAATGTTGATCTAATATGGGAGTGACAGAATCACAGTCCACCTATTACGATTTGTAGGAATGTAGAACATCAAATAATTCAATTTCTATTGGTCGATATTCACTTTTTGTTCTTCTTTTTAGTTTGCTGTTTGACGGTTTTGTGTGGATGTGACGCATATTTTCCTCCAACATTTTCTTTTTTATGTTTTTTCTTTGCGTTACACAGGTTACTTTCTTAATTTTGGCTTTTCCGAAGAGAATCGATTGAACTTTTGAACGTTGTCGAACTATTGCTAGAAATTGGTAGTATTAGAAGTGGAAGTGGTGACTAAGATGACTTGAAGTTTAGTTTGGGGGAACACGACAGACATAAGTCGGTGTCGGGGGAACTCTGTTATTCCCCTTTCTCTCTGTTATGTTTGGTCTTACGGCAATTAATGGTAGGTAAACATCTTTGACTGGTCCCTTTGAGAATACCTTCGGAAAACTTAAAGCAAAAACATTATATTCAATTATGGCAAGATCTTATTGATATAATAAGAATGCTAACTTACCATAATGTTCATACTAACTTTGAATACATACATTTCTGAGAAAAAAAAATTGTACTTGTAAGACATTTAATTATTCATGGAGTTCTACAAACTTTGAAGTATATGAACGATAGACATTCATACTATCAGTGTGAACCTGAAATTCCCAGTATTCAATTCGCGTCAGATATCTAAAAAGCTCTAAATTCGCAAAGCAATACAATCTAATAGTCAAAGCTGCACTACTGAAAGCAAACACCAAATTGCTCGCTAACTTGAGATTACATGCCGTGTCGCTGGAATAACCCCCTTTCACCCACCCCCCTCCCTAGAACCGTTCTCGTGTTACTAAAGCTACAGAAAAACTAACGAAAGTTGCCCGATTCGGCCTCTTCTTGGCTTGTAATGTTTATCTTTTAAAGATGTTGTTTTTTTTTGCTCTGCGTACGCCAAACTGTCATTGGAGTGTCTACTTCTAATTGGGACAAGAAGTTTCGCTACTACGATGTTTCTCGGTGTTTTTTTTTTGGTTGGATAAGATAAGACAGTTACGTAAGCCACGTTTCCAATCTTCCAGTTCAATACCCCGAATGGTATTCATAAATAAAATTAAAACTCATTCCGTCAATTTATTAAATATTTTCCTCTCAATTCTACGGTGAATGAATTTAAGTGAAGCATTTCGTACCCGGGGTGATGCACTCTAAGAATTTTTCAAGTAATTTGGATTCTATTCACAACAAGCGGGTAGCGTCGAAAGCCAAGGCGCGCCAAATGAACCAGCTCGCCTGCATTATGTTGACAGTACCCCTTATTGAAATTTTCAGACAAAGCTTGAACTTGACCTGCGATCGTTTAGATGAATAATATATTTTTTATTTTCAGTTAGATTACGATAAAGATATATTTGTTGCATAACCATGTACTTACTTTCTTCTTATTTTAAACATAACATTTTTGGGCTCAACAGTCTACGCAAGAGTATAGAGAGAGAGAGAGCGAGAAAAGAGAAGAGAAGAATAAGAAAAAAAGACAGAGAAATGATAAGTAGAAGAAGAGAGAGAAGAGAGAGAAGATAGAGAAGAGAGTGTATAGTATTATTAAGTTTAGTTCCATTAATTCATTCATAACATGAGGATGTTTTTTTAAGCATAATTATTTGTGTGAACTCCAATGCCACTAAACAGTTTCTGCTTTTCTAACTTTTATAAGTAATACTGAGCTCAAAAAAAGTAGACTCCTTCTTTTTTTATAGTTTTAAATTAAAATCTTTCAGCGCATCTGCATATTGTGCAATTTGTAAACTTGAAAATTTCTCACCAACCCCTTTACATATATGAAACGACATTGTAGATATTTCATACTTCCAGTCTTTTCGTCCATAACATTTTTAATAAAATAAGAAGTTTCATGGCCGACGATAAAGAAGTTACAGCTTCCTCATCTCACGTTATCGTAGCGATAACTGTTGAGGTTAATTAACTTCAAATTGGATATAATAAATTGTAACGAGATCCCCTAATTAATGTTCGATAGCAATAACTGTTGCTCAACGGTGTATTGTTTAAGACGAAATTCAGTACGATATAATTATAATGAGTGGCGAAATTAAACTGACGGGTTTCGATAACAAACCTAAGTATAATTTACCAACTTTTTTTCGTACTTATTATGACGCTGACGTTGAGTACGAGTAAATACTACATTATTGCAATCACATAACATGATGCACATTTTCTCCGAAGGCTTAGCAGAAGTGGACCTACCCAACTTTATTGCGACTACATTTCGCCTGTTATGTTTAAGTCCTATGTAATAGAGAGTGAGTCTATTAAGCACACATCCAAACTCCGGCCTACCACTGAGAAATGCGTGATGCAAAAACCGAATACCACTGTGATCGACCTAGGAATTGAACCATTATTGAATTGGACCTAATTGAAAGATTCAGCAGTAGCGCTTTCGACCACAAACCAGATATATGAAGAAAAAAATACACAAAAGTTTTTTGTTTGAGGGTGGGACATCGTCAAATAACTTCTCCCGCTGTGGGTGGAGCAGAAGGACGTGTCAGACTTTTACTGACTAAAACCCACCCGTGTTCCCTCAGTTATCTGTGTGCCAGGGGCCACGGTATCTCTTTCGAGCAACCTGCACTCCTGGCAGGAAAATATACCCGTTTAAAGAGATTTCAGTGGGTATTTTTTACATTTCATGACTTTTCGATTGAGCACAAAAAGTCTTCATAAATATTTATGAATTACTTTTCATAGAACTGTTTATGATTTTTGTTGTCACAGCTTTAATTCTCCATTCACCTTTATATTATTGTGTCAATGCTGGGAATAGGTGTCATAAGTACCAACACATTCTGTACTAAAATCAGATATATATATGACCATGAAGTCCGAACTCGGAACCGATGTCTGGTGCGGATTTTATTGCTTAGAGATCAGAATTCCTTGTGGAAAAAGTACGTGACGGTAGCTATGTATTGATTATATCTAGTTTTATGTGAAGGAATTCTGTAAATTCATCGCATTGTCATCGCACAAAACTACGTCGTTCTGGAGATGAAAGCTACATTCTTTTGTAGTGGAGGTTAGTACTTTACGCCTTAGCGGTGTATAGTGTGATTATTTTACATTTAGTAAATACTTCCAACTCTTACTCCCTTTTTATGGTTCTGTACCCAAAGTTTTGCTAATAGGATGGGGCTTACATGAAACTCTTCAATTGGTCAAAGGAACCTGTCACGTTAACTCGAAGCCTTAACCAGCTCCATGCCGTATTCATACCACAGTACACATGAGCTAACCGTGCTCCATATTCCATGGGCAAACCACTCGATTGACCATCGAGACACGAGATGCAAACTCGGCCGCACTACATTTTTCATAATAGCCTTCCATTCATAGAATATTGCTTCAACATCAGGTATAGGATTAGAAGCTCTATTACTAAGCGCTGTCTGCCAGTCCATCGTTTTTCTACAACAGACCAGCATCTATTTTTTAACCGTCTAGAATGGGTTCAAAATAGGTGTAGCCTTGTTGTGGTAATCTGAGAAAAATTCACACAGTCATGGAAAATAATAAAGCGGTAGTCCGACTCGCACTTAGCCGTTTTATAAGAAGTAAAATTTTAATTTACGCTATCAATAGCAGGGGAGAAAAGTCGTATAGAGTAATATAAGAATTACTCACAACCAATAAATTGGGGTTATAAAACCGTGTTGTAACATGTACACAGAAAACATTACAAAGCCATTTATTTCTGGTGCCAACCGATTATAAAAACAAACACCGCGGTTACCCAACTGTTATAAATAAATACTAAACAACGTAAAAGTAGGGAATAATTGTTAGCAAAGCGGCGACAAAATGCAAAAATCCCCAGCAGTATTGCTCGAATAAATGTAAACAATCTGTATGCAAATCACGCGGGAATGTCGCACGCGCACGATAATGTCACGTCGCCGCGTCGTCGTCGTGGGTTTTCAGTGGTTCCGTACATCCTTTTTTGCTGCCAGCGATTCCGGATTCTTTTGTTTATCTTTAAACGTTGCTGTGCGAACATTAAATTTGACCTTTGTCAAGTTCGGAGCGGTAGAGGAATTTTATTTCTACGCACCGTGTTTCAGCGAATTCTCGGCCCGCGAGATAAGGGTGACTTCGGAATGTGCCCTTCAAGGGCAGGTAAACCTTCCGGGATCGGAAGGTACCCGAACTATTGGGATTATCAATCAAATAGTTGGTACAAACCTTCTATAACCTACATAAAATAAACTCACATCTGATACACTGATACACTGATACACTTTTATCTACAAAATAAAATATGTTTTATAACACGCGCTCCGATAAAATGATCGTTCCATAAAACCTATACCACTGATGAGCAAAAAAGAAACCTACACGGAATTTATTTGTCAAGTAATATTTCTTTGTAGGAAAAACCCGGATAATCGTTAATGCTCTGCCTCGGGCGAAATCCCTTGTATAGATTGCGGTATCACCATAAATAACTGCCTAACTGTTTTTATGGAGGAGAAAATTACTCTTTTCACTCACTGCCTTTATATACAGTGAATTTTTGTTTACGACCCCCAAGTATTATGGATTGACGTGTTGTAAATCTTGCCGCGAAAGATAAAGATAGTTGTATACGAGAGGGCGTCTTTGATAAGTTGCGGCAAATTGATTGTATTATGTTAGATCATGGCCTGTGTAAGTTTTATGAGTTGGACAAGGGGACTGAATATATTGGCGTTAAGTTTCTTGATGTAAATTCTTCTTCTATTTTGGTAATACTATTTTAGAAATTGCTCTTTCTATGTATAAAGGTCAAACCGAATACACAAACTTTTCCTTAACATAGCGATGTGAAGCCATCAGCCGATATCTGCGATCCCCACCTTTTCCGGGTCCAAGTTGTCAGTCCGCCTTAAGCCTCTGTTGTGGGCAATGTCATTACAAGTGACGTCATTCGGGACTTACCGCTTGATGTGTCCTTCGAAGTGAGAGGATCAGGTGGTATAAATCAATGTTCGTCTTAATAGATCAACTGTGGGATTTTGGGTTAAGCGATTATGTTTAACAGGTGTTTGGATATAATGAAGACTGCGTGTTAGTTGCGTAAGATACTAACAATGGTATTGTTTTCTTTTTGATAGTTTCAACTACATTCATTGCGTTATTTACGTCATCGAGCAGACAATTTTTTTAAACATATGAAGCAATGGTTTAGCAATTGCCTACAAGATCTTCAGGATTGTTATTGCAAGTGAGCTACGCAATAAGGGTACTGTTGGAACAAAATAAGGGCGTAGATTGTGCCCGGCTGACTCGGACACGCAAACGATGTAACTTGAACAGCTTCATTTAACATGTTCGTGGAGTTATAGAGCCATCCATCCTTCAGTTCTGAGTTGAGGTGCATGATTCCTGACAAATATGTATGTGCACTGACTGGACGGGTCCACTCAATCTGTGTGGTCAACAAAATACCATTTAAGATGCCAATCAACATGACCTTGCCAAGATTATGTCTGGACTTTAAAAGAGACGAGACCTGAGCTTGTTTCAGCCCTTCTCCTCAGAGGAGTCACATAGGAATCGCCGACCTGGTTTCGTTTTTAAACATGATTGATATGTAAAAGAGTTTTAACAAACCTTCTCGCAGAAGTAAAATCATATAACATTTATCAGACTTCATCCTTGCCTAGTACGTGGCACAGCTAGTGCCGGTACAGTCTAGCATAAATCTTTTCTAAAACGAGAACCTGGAGCAAACTATAAAGTACAGTGAAACTTTAATCAAACGACTATCAAAGGTACCAACCTACCTACCGGCTACCTACTTGCTGCATTAAGCGAGTATGCGGGCCTGCAATCTACCCAAATTGTTGAGCGCTGCAAACCAACTAATACTTATGCTGCGGAATGCTGGAGCCAATCAAAATCAATAACTATTCCGTATGTGCGTAATTTTCTCAAGCCGAGTATGGATAACATGAAGTTACTCCGATTGGTTTTCGATAGTTTTGATTTGGGTAAACTAGTATTCACCCGGGAAATGGAAATTGTTGAAATTTTTATTCTGTTTTGAATTTATCTGGAACATTCGAGTAGATTCAGTAATTTTATTGAAGTTGTAGTTTGTACGTCATGTTGTATATTTACTCAGGTAGGTTTTTCGGTTAATGCTTTTAATGGAATTATTGAAGTGCTAGCTTATGCCAGCGGCTTCGTCCGCGTGGATGTCGAAAATTATTCCACGGGAGCGTACTACCGGGATAAAAATATCGTCGGAGTTAATCAAGATTATATACTATCTGTATGTCAAATTTGACCAAAATCTGTTGGGTGATATTTGCATGATTGAGTGACAAACTTCCAAACATACAAACTTTCATATTTATCAATACTATAGTTATAGTACGTAATTGCCTATCAGTTTGACCGTTTTTTGGTAAAAATGTAAATCCTTATCCATTTACTTGCCTATTCAAGCCTCTTTTAATCCATCATATACCTAGAAAATGCATATGTTATGTTTTTAAAACTGCAATTATTATGCCCTTTTTAACGACATATACACTACAAATAACAAAATTAAAGTACTGGCCATAGTTGTTATCTCAGAAGTGTTTACAGAATTCTGCGCTCACTTAGTGGGTACTAGGTCCATGTGAGGGGATTATACGCTGAGTGGCTGGTCTATGGACGGGATTAGAACGGACTGATAGACATGCGGGCCATCGGGTCGTCTCTAGAGTTTGATAGCTCTGTGGTTGGACATTGTCGGTAGTTAGAATCAGAGCATGCACAGATGTCAGCTGTGCTACCGGGGAGTTTGTTGCGCCACTTTTTCTTCTTAGCTAAAGCAATAGGAATTGGTGAAGGGCGGGCGTTTTCGGGAGACTGTCTTATGTAATATTGACGTTCGAAAAGTGCTGACTCTCAGCTTAGTTTGAATAAATGACTTGATTTTGATTTAGGAGCAACGCATAAAGGCTCTCAAAAACAGGCGCGACGTGACAGCGCGACGCAACTTTCGTAGAACAATTTCTATGGAAACTTCATAGAAATTGTTCTAGAAGTGTCTTGCCTTAAATTGATCATTTGATGTTTATCGTGTGAGATTTTTATTATTTAATCAGTGACCCACAATCAGGTTAAAACATCGAAATGTTTGTCCTATACCTACCTACGTATCAGGAATTTTAAATTCACTAAAAGACAACTCACAGCCTAAACAGCCTGAGCCTTAAAGCATGAAGTATTGCACAAGATTTCTGTATTATAGCAGTCAGCACTAAGGAGGAATTATAAAAAAAAACATCATCTACAATCATCATCAGTGTCAAATATGGAAAGAAAGTTTGTAAAGAAGTTCGTTATTTCTGCCGATGGAAAAACCCATCGGGCAGAAGGGCACGCGGTTTGTGTATTTCAAACCTTCCTGACAGCAATGATCTACATGATGGCCAAAACCACATCCAAGTCTTTTTTGTAATTTAGAATACCTCAGTGAAAACCAGACACGATAAGCAACGTTGTTTGATACGCGTCAGACGCTGAGAGAAAAATGTTACAAAGGTATTTTTATACTAAACCATTTTTTTTTACAAAGAGTAATCTTGTGATAAATAAATAAAGGAAATTGTCATTCAATACATAATTAGCTTCAAAAATCGTTCTCAAATTCAACTGCCACAAGCGATTAAGAACCAGAAAATAATACCACTTTCTAACCAACACGGTACGAAATATAACCAATACAAAGGAAGGTTTTTGGTAACAATATTCCTGATTATAAAAAGATACGGAAGAAATATTGAAAGGGGAAGCGAGAGACGCTTCACTTAATGAAGTCTTCCGTGCGTTTATAAGTAGAATATAATTTGAGTTAAATGGAGCAAATTCGGCTGATCATAATGGTGTGCTGTTTCGCTCACAACACTCGAATATTAGAACTGAAGTGTGAAGGACGTATTCGAGCGGTTAAACGTTTTACGCGAAGAAATCACGTGTAATAAAGTATGTAAACTTGTAGGTATTTCAAATACGGGTTTGATTAAAAAAGGAGCTTTGATACTGTTTTAGTATCAAATTTAAATTAAAAATGTACAGGCTTGAACGAATACCATCACGTAATGAAAAACTAGTGTTTTACTTGAATTTTTCCACTACATATGTTCATCATTATTCATAATTTCAGCCAAAATACGTTCACTGCGAGACAGGCCACCGGTCAAGGTCATCGGTCCACCTTGTCAGAGGCCTTCCGACGCTATGTCATCCTGTACGTGGCCACTCCAGAACATTTCAGCCTCAAAGGCCACTTTCGTTTTCCACCGCGTTGAGTAAACAATAGTGTTGCGGCTCACTTAACAAAATTTCTTTCTTTCTCACTTGTCGTTACACTCAAAAGTAATTGTTCAAATGGGGAACGGTAACATTGCACATAACTATCTGTAATCGGGCCATTACAATGCACTTTGGCTCCTCAGAACATATTTGTGGCTCCCATTATCCGTTACCGACCGCAAATTGAATCTGTTAACGTTTGAAGTTTAGGTGCTCTGTGCTAAGGAAATGTCTTTGGTAATTGCGTAATCTGGGGAATCATTGGGAAGTTGTTGAGTTGTTCTAACGATATGCGTTTTAACAGGGCTATGTTCCTTTTTAAGGGCTTTCGATTTTACATCAACGCCATCAGTGATTCAGAACTTATTGGTCTAATTGTTGATTGATGTGGTTGTTCTGTTGATTTTTTTTTCAGTTTCTTCTCTTTCTATTTCAAGAACTCTAATAAAATCAGCTATCATACCACATTTAGATCTATGCTTTCTCTAAAATCGTTTATGTTCTTCTTCCACTTTTGCCCTTCGTATCCAGTGTACACCATGCTACCTTCCTTAGATCGTCGCTTTCAAAATCAAAATCAAAATATTTTATTTCACATAAACCTGCAAGGGCACTTATGAAACGTCATAAGCTATTATAGGTGCACGGTTCCAATTTGTCGCTTCCTATGGAGAAACTCCAAGAAACTCCACGGTTACTCTTTTAAAAATAATTGGCTTTTAAAATGTTTTCAAATTACAGTGATATTAGGTATGGGAGGACAATGCAGGCCTGTCAATAAGTATCAGGTACTTAGAGGAATGAAAATAAAGAATAGAAACTGTAGGCCTACAACGTTCTCTCATTCACAATATGTTAAAGAATCTACATAAGTAAAATCAACCTATTTAAACCAAGTGATATGATTTCCATGAGAATCACTAATACATATCTACTCGATATTATTATTTCTCAGCACAGTGATTAGGGTCTTGTCCTGCTCTGGTCTGGTTTCACCTATTAGCCATTTTAGAAGTAAAACTACGATCCAAATTGTGTAACACACTTACATTTCTACAATACATTAATATTCATTGCGTTATTGTTCACGTTGATGAAAGCATTTTTATGAATTTCCTTTTTAAAATCCTTCAGAATGTGATTGTAACTGTGTGGGTGCTATTTTCATAAGAAATGGAACGAAAAAGATTTCGGAGACGTTTTTTTAGGTACTAGGTTGCCCTTATCAGTAAGTTGAGATTTTGGTCGTCTTTACCTACCGCTTTCGCTGTGTCTGATAAATCTGATAGTTCAAGGCTAAAAACGCGAGGGAATTCGTCGAAAATAAAAGTTGGAATCTAATATACGAAATGAGCCCGCCTTTTATATTGCGAATCTATTTTTATACACACATAATCTGAGCCTTCAAACTCACGCGTATAAAAATGTACCTTCGTAGCAACATACTACTTTCGAAGCGGAAAAATACTACACCACGTACATCACATAACTTCAGCAACATAACGCAGCCATTTCTCTCAGTAAGTTGACAGGCCAGCGAATAAACAATAAAACATATTTGTACGTACCTACCCTCATTTTTTATACCGAGTCGTAGCCGGCGTGCCAAAAAATTAGAACTAATCTCTTATCGTTGGACAGTCAGTAGTTTGTACCACTGCTTTTTTTCTAATGCCTGATATCTTAAGAGAATAATAAATCTATAGAGAGGTTTCGAATTGTAGTAACTGTAGTTTGAATAGAAGAACTATAATAAGGGAAAAATTCAAGTAGTATCTTCTTGATGTGCAGCAAATTTGGCTCATAGTTGACTTGAAAGCGCTATCTGGGGCTTTTTTTTAATAGTCAATTTTGTAATTTATTTAAAAAACTAACTTTTGCCAGAGGCATCTTCCGCGCGAAGGTCGAAAAAAAGTAGGATGTGTCGCATAGTTAAATTATATATTACCTATTTAGTATGATATATTATTTTTACTTCTCTTTAAATTTCCGCCTTCTTTCGTCCTTCTGGAAACTGGGGTCCTGGACCATTAAAAGGCGTACGAGGCGAGGGGCCGAAACTAGCTCGCAGAGGTCCGTTAGACGTTTTTGATTAAATGCAGCACTAACCCACAATTATGCCTGTTCGCACTAGCAAGTGCACCAGCTAACCGCCGGTTGGTGTAGGCCTATTTGTATGTTAGCCCTCAGAGGCGGGTTGGCACCAGTCAGGGGCTGCATTGAAGAGTACTTAGTACCCGTAGCCCCCGGTGCAAGTGGTCGAGGGAAACACGGGGTGTTTTTAGTCAGTTGAAGTCTGACAGACCGGTCTGTCGGCCTCAGTACGGATAACCTACATATGGATTTCCGCTCGGTTAACAAAACAAAAGGACTACTGTAGGATATGGATATAAAGATATTGGATTATAGGTTAGGGTGTTAAAGTGAACTGGTTTTCTAGGACTACGAAAAGACTATTGTCCCTGACTGACCAATGTTTTCTATATTTTACACACATTAAATGGCAGGGGGTGACTTGAACACTCAATTATGAGCCCTGAAAATGGTCGCTAGCACATGGTGTCGTAGCAACAAGGGGGCAACATGTGCTAAGGTGATTAGAGAGAGGTATTCCACGGAAATCAGGACAATCCCGGAAGTACGGTCAAGATCCCTACCAGCATCTTACTGGAATACTTCCTTGCTACGAGTACGTTTGCTCTTGCGAATCAAGCCGGCAAGAAAGGTAACAATTAAGTGGGTCCTCGTCAGTGTTCACTACATATATTATATTTTTAACTGCCAGCGTTTCCAAAAAAACATACAAAAGTACAAAATCAGTTCTGGATTCCAGCGTTATAAAAAAGTTAAGGATTACTATCGATAACAATGTTTTTTAGTTAAAATGAAAACCTTCACGTATCATTATTTTAACAGGCTTGTTACTACAATTCGATTATCCGCGTTATTCATAACGAGCTCGTGTTTCATGCAAATGTTAATGATGATACGCATTTCCTCTATAAAATGGGATTAAAAAAAATATTAGTAAAATGTTTTCCACCATTGCATTGGTCTTACTATATTAGAGTCGCTTTTACCTTAGTTACCTACCTGATACAGCTGAATAGAGCTTTACACAGATTATCAATACCGATGACAGTTATATTATTTGAAAATACCGATCCTACTAATTTTAGCTCCGCGTCTTTGCTGAGGAGTGGATCAGTACAGGTGCCTACCACCACCTCTTGCAACAAAGTAAAATAATATCTACTAATATAAGAGGTGGTGGCGATTGTCATGGGGTATGTACGGGCATGTGGAATGAATCAGGAAAATGTCATGCGGAAAGTTATGACAATGTCGATGGCTATAAGAGTAGCGGAAGACCAAAGAATCGATGGATGGACTATCTGAAAGATGAAATGCATGGGAAAATGAGGGATTTTGCGCCGAGTGTCATGGTATGGGCATGTGATAGAAAGGAATGAGGAAAATGTCGCTAGAAAAGTTTTTAATGTGAATGTCGATGGCTTTAGGAGTTGAGGGAGACCAAAGTAAGGATGGATGGACTGTGTGAATGATGAAATGCATGGAAGATCGAGACATTTTGCGCCGACCCCAAATACATTGGGTTAGGGGCAGGAAAATGATAGTGATAAGAGGTGGTGGTAGGCCCTCAGCTTAACAAAAAAGAAAACATAGGTAAAGAAACAAGGAACCATCATATATACCATGAAAGTAAAAACATGGCGGTCACCCACTGACAGACCCCCCAGTGGGTTCCCGCATTGTCGTTGCGGGGGGCTCAGTTGTCGTGGTCACCCTCCCACAGTGAAGCGAAGAGGAACCCCAAGGTGGGGCCGCTCGTCAGGGCTTTTGCCTCCAAGCCGACGACGTAGCGGCCAAAAAGTAGGTTGCGGTGAGGTGCATCGCAACTGAGGCGGGCCGCGATGTCGAATGGGAGGCATCGCGGCTGAGGGTTACAGGCTGCGGCGGAGGAGGAGTGCCGGTACTTCTGAATAGCGCTCTTCCCTTCCGTGGCCTGGACGAGGCCCAGGCACGGTCCGAGGAGGGAGGTCCTAGGGGTCATGACCCCCCAAAGCCATAAATGTAAAGCTTAAAATAGTAATTTTTCGAAAATATAATACATTTTCTTATTAATATATAGGTAGACTTGGTATGTGACCCCCAAAGGCTTTGGCTGCAACCGCGCCTGACGGGGCCGCTACCGTTTGATGGCAGACGCGGTGGGGTCGCAAGGGAGGAGGAGTGTCGGTATAGCGTTGGCCGCTCTCCCTATCCCCTGCGGCCGAAAAGTGGTAGGCGGCGGGGCCACTGTGCTGACCCGTCGCAGGGGGACCAAGGGTGCCAGACACGGGGTCGTCTGGGGCCATTATGCGTTTTGGTTCCTGGAGGGGTCACGGCATGCCATGTGTCCTGGTGCGCCGGTGATAGGGGTTATTACCCTCCGAGGAAGGTCCGGTGACGGACAGCCGCGGCGGGCTCGCGGATGGCTTGCGCGTTTCCGTGTTCCCGCCTCAAGCGGCACTGGAGGCAACTGTAGAGTTTTAGTGGGTAACAGTCCAGCATAACTACGCTATCTGCCCGTGGTAGCGCAGTAGGCATTTCTCTACGTTAAACAAAAAAAAAACGCAAGGGCCGATGCCTGCCAAGGGTGCGGGTTGTTCGACAGAGATACCGTGGCCCCTGGCACACAGGCAACTAAGGGAACACGGGTGGGTTTTAGTCAGTAAAAGTCTGACATGCCCTCCTGCTCCACCCAGAGCGAGAGAAGATATTTGATGATTTCCCACCATCAAAAAAAAAGACCCTGTCAAGAGTCGCTTGATTACTCCTGGGCCCCAACTCTATACAGTTACAATTTGTCGAGAATATTAATACGATATTAGCAGAATTCGTGTGTGATCTAAGGAATTGACGTGGTTTCGAAGTAAGGAATCGTTAAGTGGTCATGGTGAATTCAGGCCCTGAGATGAATTTATTCCCGCGTTTATTTACACGTGGGTCTCCTCTCTTTTCGTGTCTATGCTAAACAGTTTTATTTATTCCAGTTTACCTACAAACACTCTATCTTTTAAGCTCCCCTGTATTAGTAAACGTCGAATATTAGATGGATCGAGATTGAACGTTACTCAAGCAGCCGGGGAGCTGACAGCTTTTATTACATACAATATTCGCTTCTAATTTCGTTGCGAGATTATATCAGAATCGATGGGACACGAGTTAATGGAACAGGTATTTTGAATAATATTTGAAACTAGATGTCGGCGACTTTGGTCACGTGACGTGTATTCTTTTAGCATAGTACGTAAATTTTGCAATTACTTGCATTAAATATTCGATATATGTAAGTACAGTATTGACTTCGTTTCTATTTTGTTATATTTCTACATAGTTAAAGAGCATGTTTATGTATTTTATTTTATTTTAGATGTAAACACCGAAAACGATAAGAAAAGACTGCAACCCAAAAAAAAAAATGAATCTACCTTGGAGATCAGAAAATGAAGATCTTCATCAAAATCAATACCAACTTATCCAGCATTTCAAAAGAATTACTGAATTTCATAGATTTATATCACTTACAACACACAAATACTGATTTGTGTCCGGTTGATGGCAATGGGCTTGCCCCTATAACATGGGACATAAACTTAACCGTGTTCGCCGCAGGCCGCGTGCCCTGCTGACAGGCACTGCTGAGGAGCCGGTCGGCAACCGCACAAACCGCAAAACATCGGTCTGCGAATGGAACCACAGCCAAGTATACCACACACCGATTAGGTACCTAATTCGCTGCCCTGAAGCATGTAATGTGCATGGCTAATATTGTATCTACTGTCTATGTTCATTACGTTATTGTATAAGAAATTTGGGTATACTATAGCTACAATGCTACCTAGAGATACAACTTTTTTTTAATAAGAAGTCCACCCATTCAAATTAAATGCGAGAAACATGTTCCATCAATTCAATTTTAAAACAAAGAACGCCTCAACCGGATGTGGTACAAACACAATAAAAGAAATGAAATGTTTACTTATGTATGTAGATCTTAAAAGACACTTTTACAAGTCAATATTTTGTTGGTCAATATTTTAAAAACTAGATGGCGCTGGCATTTCCTAGCTGACTGTTCCCTGAGAAGAAAAGCCGAAACAAACTCAGAGGACATGATCTCTTTTAAAGGCCAAACATTATATTATTTGAATTTTATGTGAGTCTAACAATGCAGGGCAATGTCTGGAAGGGCCTTTTGAAGAAAGAGCTATTGCAGCTTTGAGCTGACCTGTCCCAACAGACGGCATGTATGTATCAGTCACCGTGTAGCTCAACCCTATTTTTGGGAGCTCAATGACCCGTCACAAGACGCTACCAGATTTGAAGGACATTTGCGTAGGCCATTTACAAAATACTCAAAACTACCAGATGAGTTATAAAGTCATGTGTTCAATCTAGCCTGCATAGTAATATTTTGAAATAATGACTACCTAAAATGTAGAGTCGCGTACTTATTATTTAGGAAGCAAAGCTGCGCAACATTGTTTCAGAACATGTTTTTATGTAGCGGGAAGTAGTATTGCTAGCGATATGGAATGATGCAGTGTTGCGGGAAACATGCTCATGTGTCGTATCTATGGTACACGAAAAGACGTGAAACATTTTGCCTGCACCACTGGATGTTACGGATATCAAGTCTGCACCCACAAATTAACTCACATACTGACTTATTACTTGATAATTTTCTAGGAAAATCGTGTACCTCCTTTTACAATTTTTGTAAATATGTGAGCACCATGAATATATCATAAAATTAATTTATGTGTCATTGCTTCACTTTAATTCTTTTTACCTATTTTGGTATGGTAATTTTATTCTGGGTGCATTGTTTTCACACATAATTATATAATTAATGTACTTAAAACATTTTAAAAGAGTAACGGTGGAGTTACGTGCCCATTCTTCTCCATACGAAACTATATTTTGGAAGGGGCGACTAGAATCAACTCTATTTTAATGTAAATGTTGATGTTCAGAAGTGCCTTTTAAGTGCCTATTTGAAATAAATGCTTTGATTTTGACTTTGCCCAAAATTTGTTTCAAATAAAGATAGGACTTTAGCGCATATGAGGTGCTAATGCAATTTCTTTCCTTAAAAGTGTAAACGTCGTATTTTTTTATTTTTAATGTGTAGTCATTAGAATATCTCAGCAGCATCAAACGATTTACGGCAATTCCAACACAAGCAAGTAATGCGGCAATTTTAGCTGCTTGTGCATGCGCAATATTAGTCCCATTTTCCAACTGCTAGATATAGAAAATCACTGTTCGGAAGACAAAAAGGTCTCCAAATATAAAGTAGAGGTATGCGTATAAATGGATGCAATACAATGCAGTTGTACTATAACATAAGAATAACTATGTCGACATGCTTTTCAACGTTTTGACGTAAACGTTAATTATTTTAGACTGTGTGCCAATTCCTAAATATACGTCAAGGAATGACGAGATGGACATTCGCATAATTTTAAGTTAATGGCTCGTGGTTTATATTTCCTTTGAAGATGAAAAAGTCCGCACTTACTCGTTTAGATTGAGTTCTAGGAAGTGAGGGAAGTGCCCCACTTAGCACAGAATATCGAAATTGGTAGGTTAATTACCAGGTACTAAATTATAAAGAGAGCAGTGCTGGCCTAATGGTATTGACCATTGACTTACGAGTTGTAGGTCGAAAATTTCTTCACCGCTGATCTCAAAACGGTGGAGGAAAACTTCGTGAGGAAACCGGTATGTCTTAGAAAACTTTGAAGATATGTGACATCTACCAACTCGCTCTGGGCTCGCGACGCTCCTTCACACAGAGAGGAGGCGTGTGTCCCAGCAGTGGGAACATTATGGGCTGATTTTGCTAAATCAATTAATCACTTTACTGACTTGTCATAGATATCATAGCAGTGTTTTACTAGGTAATGTATGACAAAAAATCTAAACATAGGGTAAGCCGGATAGTTGCCACACATTTCGAAATCACTCTATATCTCTTAGAACAAAAACTAAAATACATCACTTGAAAAACTGGCCGATACTTTGGTTTTTTAGCTACAAATTTATGTAAAGTAAAAACAATTTTTTTAAATATTTCTAGCGTATTAGCGACTATTGCGGACCTCCATATTTTGGGACATTTATCCCACATAGGGCATAGTTGCCTAATCCATATAAATTACGTTTCGGATAGATGCCCCGCCGAGAAATAGGACATCTATCCTGCAAAAACTTTGATCGCATTTTGCCTTCCTATGCAATCACATACAGACATGCGACTCGGTCAACGTAGTGGTAGTTGAAGAGTCTTTCGATAGATTAACAAAATAGCATGCAATTCATTCGCGAAACTAAAGTAATTAAAATCGGGCCAACTATACCCCTGGGGCAACTATCCTGGTTTTACCCTAGACCACCAGGGTGTTGACATAGCAACCGGTGTTGCCTCGCAACAAGTCCATTGTTGCGTAAAATCGACTATTTTAAACACTTCATCACCCTATAAATACCCACAAAGGAGATAGGTGGGAGGCAAGCCCGTATGCCGTTAATGAGGCTCGATGCCCATCCAGGACAGGATAGGACGACACCTCCCGCGGCTAATGAAATGAAAAATTATGGTCGTCCGACTGTGTTGACCTCTTTCGCACCCCTACCTCTGCTCATCCACTATAAATAACCGCCAGCGCTTATCTCTATAATGTACCTACGCATTTTTTCGTCATTTCGCGAGTTTTATGGGTAATATTTTTTATTGCCAGCAAAAATTATATGGCTGCAATAATACGTGGGCAACGTTTCAAGTTAAAAGTTAGTATGACTGTAGGTGGTAATTGTTTTTATGTTTATCGTGTGGGGAACACGTTGTTTATGTTTTATCTTTTGTTTGGGTATCGGAAATGTTGGCATAGAAATAAATCTCTTCAAAACCTTAGTGTTGTCAGTTTTCCTAATTAAAGGACAATTTCAATTTCAAAATTGAATTATGTGACAGTTGAAATATATGGTCTATTCACAGTTTGTTACGTCTGATTTTTAAAAAAAGGATGAGGCTCTCAATTCGTCTGTATGTTTTTTTTTATGTGTGTTACCTCAGAACTTTCGACTGGGTGAACCGATTTTGATGATTCTTATTTGAATGCTGATACTTTCCCGGTGGTCTAGTTTCAATTTCATCTAGATCAGATGATGTATTTCGGAGACAGACAACGGAACTCTTCAAAATATAACAGTAAATTAACCGCGATTCCTGCTATCGCGTAAATATGCATTGTGTTGACCCCAAGGATGAAGAAATTTCGAATTAGTGGGGTAGGTACGATAACTAAAAAAGTGAAAAACAGTAACTTTCACCAAAAAAAAACAACCGGAAGTCGGTGACTTTGGAAATGTATTTTAATTTTATTTTTTGTCACCGCCTTCCGAAATTAAAGTTATTTTTCACTTTGTTGTGTTTTTCGGAAGTCGGTTGTTTTTTTGGTAAAAGTGTTGAGTCTTAGTGTAGTGATCGAGTAGTCGTCTGAGGTAAAATAAATATCGAGCAGTCACGCTCAGAGAACTGACACGCAGTATGCGCGCCTTAATGGGAGGATGTGCGATGCGTCTGATATCAGTTGGGGGTGCGGAGAATGTACAAGTATCTACCAGCACTAGGACTAGAAGGAACAGTGGGGTTTTAGTCGGTAGGAGTACGACATAACCCTCCGTTCTTCCCAGACGTAGATGCGGATTTCCCAACGAAAAAAAAAAGGTAAAATAAATATCTGTGAAATTACTCATTATACAGGGTACTTAAATATTTAACCAGTGCGCAAACTGTAACCATGAATTCTGCATATCATTCTAGACCCGATTTAATTCTTCACACTTAGGCATAGATAGTTCCAGTATTTTTTTTCAGTTTAAATTATCACATTTTCTGGAAAAAAGAACCTTCATGTTATTTCACAAACGCATACGATAAAAAATTAACTAAAGCCGGCTACCAAAATTGCTTACGATACATTATAAATTTAGTGTTCTTTAAGGCCATATTTGGCTGAAACCCAACTATAACGATGCCTAGCATTGTGGTATTAGAACAGACAGACTGACACACCGATACGATAAGGGTTTCATTCAATTTTACTACGATATTCTAAAAAGGAATCTTTTGTAATGATATTTGTCAAAAGATATTATTTCTAAAAAAGGAATAAGTTATAAGTTGCTTGTCATGTTTCATAATTTGCTCTCTCGTGGATCAAGTTCTGTTTTTGTGGCAGCTTTTGAATTTCTAACATTATTTAGAAACACCGCAGTTGCGGTTGGGAAGGCGTAACTATTTATTTATTTCAATATTGTCATAAGTAGGTACTGTAGGTACATTGGTAGTGGTACATATACCACAGGTGTCGTCTTTGAAAACAGATCTTCCTGGAGCATACTTACTTGGTACTTGGTTCTTACGTGTTTCCGAATTAGCACGAACATCGCGCCACAGTAAAAGAGAGGCAAAAAGTTTCAATTGCCGCGCTTTTTGTTGTAGCGAACTTATAATTATTGTGTGTTTGTATTATGTTTTCTCTCTGTCGGGTCACAGTTTACTCCGGTTTCCGATTGTCATTTGTCACTGAAAAGGTTTTTGGAAATGCATAAAGTTGTTGATCTTTAATATTGTAATCTTGTTAATACAAAATAGGTAAGGTGTAACAACTCTTTATTAGATCTTACTTTCGTTCGTATTTCTGAAGATGATTCCCGAAGCTCCATATAAAAAGATTATTATGGAGTTCTTGGCTTTGATTTCTTTTGCAATGGTAATAAAAGTTAGGTTACTAGACTTCAAAAGCAATCAGAATAAATATAAGTAGAAAACTTTATTGCATCCAGTATTTTTGCTGTTTTATAGTAACGCAACAAAACCACTAGATACGCTATTTTATCTGCACCTGCAGCACAGATTATTGAAATCACTTGAGCGCGGAACTATAGCGACCTACATCGGCTACATCCGCGTATGTTTGGAAACAGATCTACTCTAAGTTTCAGGTGGTGCAAGTGGCACAACTTTGTATCATTTGCATTTAGCAGGGATTGCAGCAAATGCGGGACCTGCATAGCTGCTCCAAACTACCTTAATCATTATGGTAATAATAATAAAGGTAGGTAATGAATGATATAGTGGTGGTGGATCGACTAGAGCGGCGCGCAATGATCGTTGACATAACGGTCCCGCGTGACGGGAACCTCGTGAAAGCCGAGAAAGTTAAACAAATCAAGTATCTTGACTTGGCTCGCGAGGTTATCGACATGTGGGATGTGGACTCAGCGATTGTGCCGATAGTTGTTACAGCCAATGGCTTGATAGCCAAGAGCCTTGACCAAAACCTCAGGAGGCTCTCGTTGGGCAGCTGGATCAAGGGCTTTATTCAGAAAGCGGTACTTCTTGACACGGCTTGCATTGTTAGGAGGTTTTCCTCTCTGGCGCCCTGACCGCCGGTAGCTTGGACCCTGTTCCCGATACCGGTGGGCTACTATTTTTTATATTTTTAAATATTTCTATATTTTCTTTTAAACTAATATTTAAAAATGTAATTTATATGTGTATTTAGCCAAATAAAGGTAGTTAACAAATTAAGGGGCTCCTGGCTAAGTAGTAATAGCAGCACGGCTCGAATGAAGGTTAAGCTGAACTTGCCGGGGTCGGTCCGTGGATGGGTGACCATTCATTGCATATCGAAAACTGTCCATGCCTCCGAAAGCACGTTAAGCTGTTAGTACCGACTGTCATTTATAGATCTTTGACGGTCCAAAAGTCTGACAACCCGTCATACCAAAGCTCTCGTATTACCCAGTAACTGGGTTATGGAGGTCATAATATAGGCAGTTGCTCCATATAAAATACTTTGATTCAGCTGTATCTGGTTAGATTAAAACCGACCCCATAAGGTCGTTGGGAAATTGACTAGGCCGTTGATGATGAGGGTATCAAAAAAGTAACTTAAGTGGAATTGAAAGTAGGTACTGTGTTTACCTGAGACCTGTTGACTTTAGTTTTGTTTAGTATTGACAGTGAACTATATTACGGCCGTTATTATCTGAGGTGTCAATCTTATTTATTTAACCATTTATGCACACACTTATATACAGTCAAGAATAAAGGAACAGAAAAATACGTACAAAGGTAATGCTTATTTCTGCAGAAATCTCTTCTAGCCCACCTGAGATAGGAGAGAAGATAACAGAGATATAAATAACGCGTGTAATAATAGTAGAAGGGAAAGCATAAAATTACGAACCGTACCTCAAAAGGGTTTAAGGAACTGATTATTGTATTTATTCTGTCTGTCTAAATCTAAAAGCTCACAAATCATTTCAATCATTTCAACTTGAACGGTTTACCTACTTTGGATGACTTATAGATTCGGTTTGCTAATCTTCAATGTACGACAGTAAAAATCTAACTGTCACATTGTATAGTCGTAAGATTTATGCATAAGGTACTATTACATAAACAAAAAAATTTTTCCTGTGGCAACACTACAGCTAACAGCTGATTTAAAATTTGGTCTCGTAATTTTAATTTTAAATATTGCATTTCTTTGTTTTTATGGCCTATTTCAAGTTACTCTTCAAGTAAATAGAATAGTAAAGTGTTTTTACTTATTAGATTCATTTAACAAGTGCAAATAAGTGTACATATTTCCATGTGAAACTGTGACAGTTGCCGGCCGGCACAAGAGAATTTTTGCATTGTCATCTTGATACCATCAGGTACAATACTTTGTATTTTACGTGCTGTTGTTTGCGTACTCTGTTTTACCAGCTATTACGTTGCACTCTTTCTAATTAATACGGCTACTCTTGCCAGTAATTTTTGAACGTAAACATAACCTTACTTTGGTTTGGTGACAGGACTTTTCTTTACTTCCATCTAAATTTCATTTTTCCAGTAAAAATAATTATCTCTTAGACTGCTAGCATAACTACCTTCTCTCTTTCACTTTGTTGTCACTTCCTTACTAGATACTTAATCATGATTATGACTCGTAGCGCCCGTGCTCGCCTCGAAGAGTCCAAACTCAATCAGGCTTTGAGCGAATTACAGGCGTCAAAGAAGTCCTGTGACCAACTGAATAAGGAAATAGATGACAATGAAAGAGTACTCTTTGATGCCCATGAAAAGAATAGGAAGTTGAAAATTGAAATGGCTCAGATATATACTCAATACACTGATGCCATAGAAGAACGCGACAGACTTCAACTCGTTGTGGACGGATTCAGCCAGTGTAGCATAGAGTATGAACAAGCTCTTAGTCACAAACACCTACTACAACAACAGCTACTTGAGGCTCATAGTCAAATAACAGAACTTCAGGCTACAAATCATAACATCACCGCCTCGCTGAATCAAAGTTTGTTCGATGAGTTGATGCCAGTTGCCCCCTCAATGGTTTCCACCAAAGATTTGACAGGTGATAATGATTCAAACTCATGTCACTCAGTGAGGGTAGTCACCAGTAAAAACAAGCTTAAAAAATACATAAAAATTCATAAATACATTGTTAAAACAAAAAAGTTGGTTAAAAGACATAAGTTCTTCATAAAAAATGTGAAACTTAATAAAGAACGACTAAACTTACTAAAACTGTTAGATATGTATTCTTCCAATTTAGAACAAAGCACTAGGAAGTACAAAATTGACACAGAGCACTTGCAATCTGAACTTGACCATTTACAGGAGAAACTAAGTTCAATTACTAACAGATATAATACCTCAGAAGATCTCATGAGGGAATATGTGTTGGCAATGAATGAGCTGGTAAACTCACAAACTAACAACTGTGAGCAGTGTCAAACACCATCAAATGTACCTACACCGGACCATTCATTGACAACATGCAACTCCAACTTACCGCAGCCCTGTGTTGATTTGACATTTCCTCATATTAATAGTTCCAATGAACAGTATAAGCCAGTTAAAAAAAATGATATAGTGTTATTCTGCGATGAGATCGGAAAAGAGTTAGGCAATTTGTTGACAGATGAATATCCAGGACAATCCATAATAAATTACTGTATGCCTGGTTGTTCCTTATTTAATATTATGAAGAAAATTATTCAATGTAATTTTAACCGAGACACCACAGTATTAATTTTTATGGGTAATAGGGGAAATTTGAACAAATGGGAATTACTCCAGTATTATAAGACATTGAGTAACCTTAGTCTAAGAAAAATTGTGTTGTTTACATTCCCTTATAGTAACAGTTTGCCACAGGAAGAAAATAGGTTAAGATTTGAAATTAATATGACATTGCATAATTTGACATTAAATAATAATTTGTTTCATTTAATTGATACTAACAATTATGTTGGTAAAAATTTGCATTTGACAAAAGATAAATATAATATTGTGATGTACTATCTTTCTAATTATCATAGAAGACAGATAGCTGTGTCGCTATCATATTTTTTTACCATTTCAGCCAAGAATTTGGCTGAACAACTTGCTCCTTTTGAGCAATGCAATGACATGTTAAATTATTCTGCCAATAATTTGGCAAATAATAATGACTTTGATCTTCATTTAAATTAGAAATTAAGACAACAGAGGTGACCTCTTGCAAAAATGTAAGGTTTGCAAATGAATGTCTAAAAGACTTACACAGTATCAACCTGGTGCATCAAAACATTCAAGGGTTTTTGAACAAAGATTTAGAAGTAGATTTATTCCTTAACTGTAACAATATAGATATTCTATGTGTGACAGAACATTGGCTTAAAAGCCACCAGTTCATGTTTAATTTTAATAACCACCAGGTTGGTAGTTCGTTCAGCAGAATAAATGCTATACATGGTGGCTCATTAATTTTAGTAAGTAACCTGTTAAAATTTAAAGAACGTAAGGATATTGTGAGCCTCTCTGTTGAGCGGATAGTTGAAATAGCCTGTATAGAATTGGAGCAGTTTGTTGTATTAAGTGTGTACAGACCACCTTCAGGATTGTATGACTGCTTTGAAAAGGTAATGGATGAAGTATTACACAAGACTTGTAACTCAAACAAGTCCATTATTGTTTGCGGTGATTTTAATGTTAATTTATTAGATAACTCAGGTTATTGTTGTAAAATAATAAGTTTATTTCAGTCCTACAATCTTGTAAACCTATTTAAGGAGCCCACAAGAATAACCCCTAGTAGTGCCACATGCCTAGATAATATTTATACAGATGTTATACCGAGCCACAAAGAAATTATAAATTTACTAGATTCAGATCATTGCGGGCAATGGATTACCATTCAAAATCAAAATAAAAAAATGGGTAAAAAGGATATCATTGTTAACCCCAAAACTGCATTTCGCCTAGAAGCCTTTAAAGTTAAACTCGTTAATAAACTACCAGTTATGTCTGCGAATGCTGATTCTAATCATCTATATGATGAGTTTTTTAAGATATATTGTAAACAATTTAACTCAATTTTTATTCCAAAGACTATTTCGATTAATAGTAACGTCTCTTTCAGTGATTGGGCTACCATTGGTATTCATAAAAGTAGAACACGACTTTATGAGCTGTACAATGAAAGGACTTATGTAAACACTGCTGAATTTCATTTATATGTTAGAAATTATTCTAAATTATTTAAAAAAGTTTGTTGGATGGCCAAGTCGCGTTATTTGAGTTCTAAGATTAAAAACAGTAGTAATGTAATTAAAACGACTTGGAATATTATTAATAATGAAACGGGAAGGTCTAGTAAGCGAAATACTGACTACAGCCTGTCTATTAATGACAACATAATAACATCAGACTCGCAAGTCGCCGCGGCTTTTGAAAATTTCTTTGCAGATATTCCCGTTTCAACTACAAAATCTCTACACTCATCACCTTCTGTTGCTGAGTCTTTGCTTAAGGAAAATGTTAATGTTTGTGATGCAGAATTTCATTTTGAACATATTAGCTGTAGAGATATAATTAAAACCTTTCACACTTTGAACGTCAAAAAGACTGCAGATCTGTGGGGTAATTCTGTAGAAGTCGTTAAGTCCATTATTGACATTGTAGCACCTACTTTAGCTCTTATATTTAATAATTGTATCGACTGTGGGGAGTTTCCTGACCTAATGAAGAATAGTAAAATAGTACCTTTGTTTAAATCAGGTAGTACATCAGACCCCTCTAATTATAGACCTATTTCAGTACTACCTACCTTTAGTAAAATATTTGAGAAATTAATTTTAGACCAATTGCAAAGATTCTTTAATAAACATGATTTATTACATAGCAAACAGTTCGGTTTTACAAGGGGTCGTTCAACTACCGATGCTGGTGTTGAACTCTTAGGGCATATTTACAATGCATGGGAAAATAAATACGATGCCTTGGGCATTTTTTGTGACTTATCTAAAGCATTCGATTGCGTGCTTCATGAAACTTTAATCAGGAAACTCCGCCATTACGGGATCCGGAACACCGCTCTGGATCTTCTTATTTCATACTTGTGTAATAGGATTCAGTGTGTTGATGTAAATGGGAAAAGATCTCCCGGATCAATAGTATCAATGGGAGTCCCACAGGGCTCAATTCTTGGTCCTTTCTTGTTTCTTATTTATATTAATGACTTGCCTTACCTCATAAAGGATAATCATGATATAGTGTTGTTCGCGGATGACACTTCACTTTTGTTTAAACTTAAACGTCAGCAGCTGGTTAATGACGATGTAAATAGCGCAATCTCAAAAGTAGTTCACTGGTTCAATGTTAATAATTTACTTCTTAATGAAAAAAAAACCAAATGCATTAAGTTTACGCTACCTCACGTTAGGCAGGTGAAAACTAGTGTGTTGATAAAGGGCAAAGAATTGAATCCTGAAGATAGCGCTGTATTCTTGGGCTTAACTTTGGATGCCAAACTTCAGTGGGGCCCACATATAGATAAATTGTCGAAAAAGCTAAGCTCTGCAGCTTGCGCTGTTAGAAAAATTCGTAATTTAACTGATACAGAGACAGCCCGTTTAGTGTACTTTAGCTATTTTCATAGTGTAATGTCGTATGGTATTCTGTTGTGGGGAAATGCCGCCGACATTCAGACTATCTTTATCTTGCAGAAAAGAGCTGTTCGATCAATTTATAAATTAAGTCCGAGACATTCTCTCAGAGATAAATTTAAGGAGATTAATGTAATGACTGTGCCTTCACAGTATATTTTTGAAAATCTTTTATATGCCCATAAAAATATTAAATTGTTTAAAAAATACAGTGATATCCATAGTATAAATACTAGGAACAAACACAAATTTGTTGTACCATCAACAAGGCTCAAGAAAATAGGTGGGTCATTCAGATGTCAATGTATACGCTTTTATAATAAACTTCCAAGCCATGTTCAAGATCTAAGTATCAATAAATTTAAATCATTCATTAAACGTAAGTTGTGCCTGAAAGCCTTTTATACTGTTAAAGATTATGTTGAGGACACAAAAGCTTGGGATTGACTTGCTCCAATTTTTACATACTTTTTTTTTTTTTTTTTGCAAACTTATACTCTGACATTTGATAATTATTTTATACACTTTGACATGAATATTTACTTTAGAAGTATAATATTGTTTTTGTTTTAATTATTGTGAATGTAAGGACTATTTGGGTCATTTTTTGTTTGTTTTTGTGTTTTCTGTTTTGTGTTTCATCTCTTTCTCAGCTAGTTTTAATATTAATCTGGCAGTTTGAGTATTTTATGCGGCCTACCCAAATGTCCTGTCTTTGGTATTGTTCGTCAAATCGTTGAGCTCCTCAAGTTCTGAGTTGAGCTGTATGATTACTGACAAATGCGTGCACTGAATGGACAGGTCCACTCAATCTGTGTGGTTCTTTCTTCAAAAGACCATTTCAGACACCGATCCAAATGGTCTTCACATGATCTGACCAAGATTATGTCTGGACTTTAAAAGAGACTGTGACCTCTGAGTTTGTTTCGGCCTTTCTTCTCAGAGTAGTCAGATAGGAAACGCCGACCTCATCTAGTTTAAAAAAATATGATTGACGTGTAAAAGTGTTTGTACAAACCTACTTACAGAAATAAAATCATTTATCATTTATCATTTATCATTTAACAAACTTCATATTAGAAATAAAAGTTTCCACAGCACAATATTACTAGCAGTAATATCCTTCAGGGAAATTCTTTAGCGATTCAAGTAATAGCTATGTTTTGCTCATTGCCACTATCAAAGGGTTCCCTTAGGAGTTAAGGCCGGTAGGACGGTTATTGTGTATATAAAACATCTACCAGTAAAAATCATACAAGCCTACCGAGCCTACCAATACACATGTTTTTGGGACGGAATATGTTGAGTCTGTGAAACTTGCTATGTTTAATATTTTATTATTTTTGTATTTTGTACTTAGGTGACTATATGAAATACATTGGTACATGTAAGTAGGTACTCTCTTTTTTAGTTAATGCTGATGACTACTTCATTAGTAGGTGGGCACGCCACGATTGCGGCGGTAAGTCCCCTTTTTGAGGAGTGAATTGAGAGGCGCCACGGCGTCCTCACCTTCCGCCTAACGCAGGTCCTCACCTCAGGTGGAGCACCGCCGTGTCCTCGTGGAGGCGATCGGCGGCGGCGATCTCTCGCGTCCAGCCCTGGTCCAGGCCATGGTTCGGAGCGAGAGTGCATGGTTAGCCGTCACCTCCTTCAGCGAAGCAGTGATGTTCGCAAAGAGGGAGGCGGCGCACGTGAGGGAGATGCAGTACATGCGCCCTCACGGCCGCAGCCTTCGCAGGAGACGCCCTGGGCGTCGGGTATCCCAGGCTGGTTCCCGGCCACCGCAGGCGCGGGCTTGCGGACGGCGAGTCATGGGTAGCTCGCTGTCCGGTAAGGACCAAGCCCGGGTCGACGGCGCGTTGTGTTCCACGCGCGCCTCAAAGAAATATCAGCACCAACTGTTGGGGCCCGCAAGGGCCGATGCCTGCCAGGGGTGTGGGTTGTTCGAAAGAGATACCGCGGCCCCTGGCACACAGGCAACTGAAGGAACACGGGTGGGTTTTAGTCAGTAAAAGTTTGACACCCCCTCCCGCTCCACCCAGAGCGGGAGAAGTTATTTGATCATTTCTCACCCAAAAAAAAACTGTCGACTGTGTAAAATCCCATTTGAGTTGAAATGTGACAACATCTGGTCTAGCATGATTTTTTCATAAATTTTGCTAAATACTGGAAGCACAGATTAGGTCTATAATTAGAGGGATCACTCTTACTACCCTATATGAAAATTGGCACTACTTTATGTTTCATTAAGTCAGGAAACGTAACGATTTCTAAACATTGATTAAATATGCCTGTTAGGACAGGGGCAATTGTGTCAATGATATCTTCAAGAACCTTAATGGAAATCCCTTATAAATCTTCAGTGTTTTTTATGTTAAGACTTTTAAATGCTGTTTTATTTGTGGCAATAGAAATGGGTTTGAATTCAAAACATGGAATGTCCTTACTGAAGTTTTCTTTAAGAAGAGATTCAGCTAATACAGCTGATGATGAGTGGAGAGATTTCGTAACCTCTATTGGGATGTTGGTAAATACATTTTCTAGGGTCTCAGCAACTTTTAACTTATCTGAAATGGTTCCATAATCAATTTTTAGAGCTAACTCATTCTGATCTCGCTGTTTTGTGTTTCCAGTTTCTTTGTTAATTACCTGCCACACAGCTTTTATTTTAGTTTTTAAAATACTATTTTTGTTACCTATTAATTTAGATTTAGCTTGAGCGCAGAATCTTTTGAATGTCTTAGAACAGGTTTTTTACATAATTATGAAGGGCCTGATCAGAAGTCAATGATTTTTCGTAATGCAAATTCTAATTAATATCTCTGCTTTTTCTAATGCCAGCAGGGGCCCATTCGCAAAATTTTGGTTTAGTACTGATTGTTACTTTTTACAGGACATGCTTTTATTTTATTTAATTCTTGGCATACCGTAAAAAAATGTGGAATAGTTTATATTGGGATCTTGTGAATCAAACCTTGGTGTTGCGAGATTGCTAAGAACATTATTATTAAACGTTTTCAATTTATTTTTAGTCAGAGGTCTGAATTCAATGGTTTTATCTAAGTGTAACTTTTTATCTAAGTCAAACAATACAAGCTGACTAGTATAGACTGACCTGACGCCACTAATTAAGGACCAGTCCTTTATTTTGCAATTAGTAATTACATTGTCTATGCATGAAGCGGTGGTTGCTGTTATTCTAGTCACTTCATTAAATGTACATCTTAAATTGAATGATTTAAACAATGAGTTAACTAATAGTTCAATATTTAGGTCATCACACACAAGAACTAATTTATTATCTTTAATCAGTTGGTCTAATATTTCTTCTAGATAAAAAATTATGACAAGTTCGGGGTGGTCTATAAATATATAAGAAAGTATGGCCCTCAATCTCTGCACATGCTACGTCACCTAAGCGATCAACAGAGCAAGCAGTGATATCCTTTCTTTCCTTATATCTAAAACAACTATTACATAATATCAAAGTACCACCCCTTATCAAAGACCCGTTGTACCACTGGCAACTGAAAAATTATTTACATTAAATAACATAATAGCCGGTTTTAACCAAGTTTCACAAAAACATAAGATATCGATATGATATTTATCTTATAACATATCCACGTCTAGGATTTTGCCAGAGAAGCGAAATATTTTGGTGATACATTAAAATACTTTTATTATGCTTCTCTATACTGTAAATAATTCTTTAAACTTTTACAAGTACTAGTATTATTATTAGTATCATAATAATCTTAGTTATCTTAGTTCTCTAGAACTAGATACTGTTTCGTCACTTAACCTAGTCTCAGTTCGGCGGTAAGTCCCCTCTTTGAGGAGTGGCTTGAGAGGCGGCATGGCGTCCTCACCTTCCGCCTGACACAGGTCCTTACCGGACATGGCTGTTTCGGGAGGTTCCTGTTTCGGATAGGGCGGGAGGAAACGCCCGGGTGTTTCCATTGCGAAGATCGCCCTGAAGACACGGTGGAACATACGGTGGAGGTCTGCCCGGCTCGGGTGGAGCACCGCCGTGCCCTCGTGGAGGTGATCGGCGGCGGCGATCTCTCGCGTCCGACCCTGGTCCAGGCTATGGTACGGAGCGAGAGGGCATGGCTGGCAGTCGCCTCCTTCAGCGAAGCAGTTATGCTCGCAAAGAGGGAGGTGGCGCACGTGAGGGAGATGCAGTACATGCGCCCTCACAGCCGTGGCCTTCGCAGGAGACGCCCTGGGCGTCGGGAATCCCAGGCTGATTCCCGGCCACCGTAGGCACGGGCTTGCGGACGGCGAGTAATGGGTAGCTCGCTGTCCGGTAAGGACCAAGCCCGGGTCGACGGCGCGTTGTGTTCCACGCGCGCCTCAAAGAGATGTCAGCAGCAACAGATGGGGCCCGCAAGGGCCGATACCTGCCAGGGGTGCGGGTTGTTCGAAAGAGATACCGCCGCCCCTGGCACACAGGCAACTGAGGGAACACGGGTGGGTTTTAGTCAGTAAAAGTCTGACACGCCCTCCCGCTCCACCCAGAGCGGGAGAAGTTATTTGATGATTTCCCACCCAAAAAAAAAAAACCTAGTCTCAGTTAAATTATATTCTATTCTATTTTTTTTATGGCAATCAAAGCTGATGTCTAAAGTGAGCTGGAAATGCAAGCGTGTGTGTGAGTCGCAAGGTGACGCTGGCTGAATAATGGATATCGACTCAATTACCAAAAAAAAAATGTGCATGATGAAATATTTTACGCGGCAAACGAATTAAAAACCATTTAATTGCTGTTAGGCTAAGCGCGCACTACAAAGTTTAATCGTTGCGATACAATCGGCAATCTGTAACCAGTCCAATATACTAGAGTCCGCGCACTACGGTGAAAAATCACTTGAGAAAATACTTGAAAGCTTATTTGAGTTCGCGATATTATTTCGCATGAAAATGTGCTTAAAAGAATCGCTTCGCAGTGCGGGTTTAGTTTTAATCTTTTGAAGTTGACAAAGACAAAATTATGTTTTAAATATATATAGTCCTCCTTATCGATTTCGGTAACGGTGACCCTTTGTGGTGGTTATTATTTCCTGGCATATGCCCGCCTTTATATGACTCGCCAGACCGAATTTTATTTTAAACACGCGGTTGGCCGGCAGAGTTATACTCGTAGGAATAATTAGGGCCTAGGTCTCTCTCTCTACGTATTAGTTGATCTAGCAGCTGAGAGGGGCTCGCTTCAAACAGGTCGTCTTGGCGCTCCACTGTCTACAAAAAGGTAGGAATTTTCGAAAAAAAAAAGCGCCTCGATACAATAACCGAAAAACGTCATAGTTTAAATATTGTGACTAGTGGTGCGGGTACGCTATTTAAAGTATTTATTTACAGGGAAAGTGACAGGACCAGCTGGTAGGGTTAGTAAATTGAAGTCTAGATTAATATTAAGCGCTGGTTTACCAAATGAACAGCGTAGTTGGCCACACATGGCGTTTATGGCGACTGCTAACGAGACGAGGATGAGGGCAGTGCTCTGGGACTAAGCCAAGCAAGCGCCGAAAATGTGTTAATATTCTTGACGATACACATGACACTAGAGTTTTTTTTGTTTGAAATTTATTTGGCTTAAGGGTACAAATTTTATAATTAAGAATAGACGCAGGAGATAATAGAATGCACAAGTGTGTGCGCAAACACAGTTGCTTTTGTTATTTCCCTCATAGGACGCCACGACCGGAGACAGATCAGGTGCAGGACCAACGGCTTAACGTGCACGGAGGTATCACATCGCTGACTTCCAAAGTCCGGGCTGTTACTGAGAAATTCCGATTAGAAAAACCCAATAACATTTTGCCCGGCCTTTCCCATGAGAAGAAAAAAATATATCAGAGAAAAAAAAAAATATGCAATTTTTTTGAAATATCAGTCAGCAACGCAGTTGGGGGTAAAATAAGAGTCAAACTACATATATCAGTAGATTATAACAATAACAATCTAGATTTAGGTTTATACCAAACTAACATCTCTTCAGGTACATCAGTTACAAACAGAAAAAAAATAAATAAAAAAACAGTGGCACTCCACAAAAACACAAAAAACCTGGTCTGGATCAGGGCCGGACGCGACAGATCGCCGCCGCCGATCGCCTCGACAAGGACACGGCGGTGCTCCGCCCAAGGCAGGCAGACCTCCACTGTATGCTCTACTGTGTCCTCAGGATGATCTACGCAGTGGAAACACCGGGCGTTTCCTCCCACCTTATCCGAAACAGAAACATCCCGAAACAATCGTGTCCAGTGAGGACCTGCGTCAGGCGGAACGTGAGGACGCCGTGGCGTCTCTCAATCCACTCCTCAAAGAGGGGACTTACCGCCACAATCGTGGCGTGCCTATTCGTACACGGTAAGATACGCTTTTGATGTTGACATTTGACATTCATAATTATGGTCTGTTCGAAAATTATGTGGTAAAAGTGTCAACAAACCCTGTTCGAATTTAATTGTTACGCCATAAATTATGCTTTCACAGCTTTAAATGCACCATGTTCCCCCGCCATATAAAAAAAGAAAAAAACTAGAGCACGGATCAGTCTTATCACGCTAACCTTCATTCGCAGCAAAATGTAACACCAAAATAAGACCATAAACCACTCAAGTAATATGCAGGTGGCTAATAATCAATACGTGAACTATCGGTAAGACAAGAAGTTCCCCACATACGGAGTTCATTACTGTCCCGACTGTGCCAGAGTAAATTTACAACTCCACCGGTGTAACCAAACTATCAGCAATTTTGCAAAGTTCTCCCTCATTCAAGAATTGATGCACGTAATTTTATTAGCTGTAACACACGAGTAGTTTAAAAGTAATAATAGTTCCGGGTGAAGTGTAATATGGTGTTTAGTTTTAGTTTGAGACAAGTGGAATTAATGAGCTTTTGTATACGGTAAGACACACTTTTGATGTTGACATTGACATTTGTATAGTCTATTCCAAAAGTATGTGGTAAAACTGTCAACAAACCCTGTTATAGTTCATTGTTACGCAATCACTTACCCAAAAGAATTACTAACACAGTCATCGTTGTGTCCATCGTTGTATTGAAAAGTTTCCGCTTTGTATTGCATTTTTTTTTTTGAAAATTTTCTTACGAATCTTTAGGTTCCAACCTTAATTATGAAATGAAAAACATAATTAAGGTGACTTAAAATTAGAATTTTTTACCTTAAGTATTCAAATAATCAATTTGTCAGTGGCACAAAAAATTGAAATCCACGGGTGAGTTTTTAGATCCACCTGTTAACCTTTTCATTAAATATTTTTGGAACAGAGTGTAGGCCTACAACAGTCTAACATTTGGGTGTTTTGTTAGAAGGAATGCTGTTACCTATATTATGGGGAGCCAGGGAGCTTTGCCCAAAAATGGCCCCGTAAATAAATACTGAGCTTACTTTCGCTTTTTTTGGCGTGTTTTGTCGTTATATCTCACTAACCCATTTAGTAAACTTAAATATTATAAAAGACAATATTTTACCTAAAATAAAACCCACTTTTAAAATCAAACATGATTCTATATTGTGTTGTATTAAGAATCGTTTGGGGCGCTTTCAACACATTGTATATTTTCTCCTCGAGTATTTATTATTTAACTTTATGTAAAACGTATTTGCTGAAGTGCGTACGTAGTTATAATTAACTTTATGTTTATTAAAATTAAGGTTTATTATAGAATTAATTTTGACGTTGTATTTTCTAAGAAATTCACAGACTTCTCTAGAGCCTTAATTGTGTTTAGAAGACACAAGTATTTTTATTATATTCTGGTCTTTATACCTGCTCCAAAGCTCTCGTTACAATCAAATTAAATGAGAGCATGTATTTTCCATTATTAATGTTATCATCGACGTAGGTAGGTTTATTATTTCTTTCATGTTACCGTAAAATATTGTTCCGAAGGTTTACGAGAAAATAACAGGCAGCTATTTCAATGTATACTAAGTTTTCGTACTTAAATTGTAGCTTGATACTTCAATACATATTATAAACTAGCTGTGACCGCGAATTCGTCCGCGTGGATTTTTATAAAATAAAAGTAGCCTAAGTTACTCCTTATTACATCAGCTACCTGCCAGTGAAAGTCCCGTCAAAAACTATCCAGCCATTTCAGAGATTAGCAGGAACAAACAGGCAGATAGTCAGACTGACAAAAATTGTAAAAATTGTTATTTTGGTATATGTACCGTATATACATATATTCATGTGCATGTAGCAAAAAGCGGTTATTTTAATATTACAAACAGATACTCCAATTTTATTTATCTGTATAGACTAGCTTTTGCCCGTGACTACACCCCAAGAAAGTTGTTTTTGAAAGTTGGTTTGAGAAAAATAAAGATACACCCTGCACGCAGACAAACATACATACTACAAAATTATTAATATATTCAAAAAATATATATTAATTCTCCGAATAAATAGAAATGTTTACATTACTTGAGAAGGGACTGGACCTCACAACACAGGGAATCCTAGTGTGGTGTCCAGGGCATTTATAAACATGTAGCACCTAAGGCTTGACCGGAATAAAGTTTTATTTTATTATACATACACACATATCACATTAGAGAACTGGAACATCTTATCCTATTTTTTTTTAATGTTTTCACAATAAAAAAAATAGGAATTAAATGTAATTATTAATATTATAGTTTATATACTTACTTACTTTTACTTTAGATTTAGATTTTAATTACTGTTATTATTATTTTTTATTGCTTTAGAATAATTTTATAAATGTTAGAACGCCGACGTCTCCCCTCTCGGAGGTGGGCGCTAATGGCTGAAACACAGTTTTTTTAAACTGACGTAGCTGTTAACGAACACTAAAAACTTGTAAACCTGTTTTTAGTTCCAATAAATATTTGAATTTGAATTTTCCCCTGATGCATCGCCTGTCTGCGCTAATACCTACCTACTTCGTTTTCGCTTAGCGTACTTTTAGCTCGGCTCCTAAGGGTGGTAGCGTAATATTATGAAATTATTTTTATCTACGCTCATATTGTAGGTAACTTTCGAATTTTAAATTACAAAACACGTAATGACATAGGTACTTTATAAAAATTATACCGATATTTAAAAATAGAATCATAGTTTTTCACTTTTTCGAACAAATAAATAATGTTTACCTTTTGCTACCATTACGATACAGGGCAATTCCAAGAAGTTAATATCACCAAAGAGTTCCCATCATTTTTTTTTCCAAAGGTGCGTATATGCGGGGCGCGCCATTCTTATGGCATTAAAAAAAAACGATTTCTTACTCTTTTAACTTTGATCTTTTATTTAGGAGTTTCAATCCCAATGTATGTCAGTAGATAAAGTATTGTATATACCTTTCATTATGCAGTAGTTTTATAAACTACTATTTGAAACCCGACTGGTAGTTCCTGTAGCAGCATCGGTGAGGTTTGGTAAAAACCAAGGTGTATGGTATGTTTTGAGGATTTTTATAATGAAAGACGTTGCGTTAGGTTTAACGAGTAAACAACATTCAAGGAGAGGGGTGTGGGAACAATTTTTTTAAATAAATCACCAACCAATCACGGTCGAAAGATAGATATGACGTAGCGTGTGGTATTGTTTCCTGCCTCAAGATGTCGCTGTTAGTCCTTGAAATGCGTTTATGGAGCAAGAGATTACAACAGTTCCAGAGATTGGCGTGTTGAAACAAACAAATTCTTCAGCTTATTATAAATTAAAGTCGCTTTTTGTGTTCGTCAGTGTGACTGTGTAGAAAAGATACGGCCTTGAGACAGACAGACACTGTAGGCTTAGTAATAAGGTCCCGCTCTCTCCCTCTGGAACACAGAATAATCAGCCAGTAATGTTCCCGATGCTGGGATCCGGGTCTCCTCTCTACGAGAGTGAGTACGCCATGTTTTATGTGGGCCCAGTGCGGGTTGGTTGATGTCACATGTCATCGAATTTTTTTTTGGTTCTTAGATCCTATTATGCCGGTTTACCTCATGATGTTTTCCTTCACCGTTTTAAAACCAGTGGTGATGAAATTTAATACACAAAGTAAAGCGTCTGTCCGGGTTCGAACTCACGGCATACAACTCGGTAAAAAAGAACACTACATTTTCAGACTCAATTTGTATCCTATACTCTTTAATAGTTAATTGGAACCCAATGCTCCCAGACTACCAATTTCCGTATACAAAACGTAACACTAATGCCGTTATAGTAATCCTTTTACCACTTAACTTTAACAACTTGGGAAGATAAGCATCCAATGCGATCCGTGTTTTTCTTTCATTACGGGATCAACTCAGATATTTCATTAAGTGGTTATAGGATAACAGTATGTGTTTACGTATAAACTATTGTTATTTTTATTTATTTACTAGCTTCCGCCTGCGGCTTTGCCATGGTATGTTCAATTAAAAGTAAAGTTCAAAGTATAACCATTTCCACAGCAAAAATGTTAAAAAATGTTTTTCATTATAAGTACCGCATATTCTTTCATATGCATTTATTAAAAATGCTGTTATTTTGTCATAAAAAACAGCCACTTAAAGTTTATTTATTTGTAGACAGATGATGATTGTTGCTGATGATAATTGATGATGATGTTGATTGAGGATTGATGTTGACGATTGATAGTGATGATGATGATGATGTTGATTGATAATAATGTGGATTGATGTTTGATGACAATGATGTTGACATTGACATTGCACAAAGACTTAACTTTTTAAAATTTGTATGTAAAGATTTGTTTACATTTAAAAATTTTACAATTTTGCACAAGTTGGATAGACCAGGGTCGATAATTTTTGAAACCCAAAAAAATATAGTAGGATGAAACCCATTGGAAAAGGAAGAAAATGTAATAAAAATGAAAGGAAAAATAATTCACGGGCGATCTGAGGTCGGGAAGTGGAAGGGAGTGAGTTTTTAAGGGTAAAAAAAACGGTTTATCTCAATTTCCGGCAACACTACAAGTCTTATGGAAAAAAGTTTAATCGCATAGTTGTAGGTAATAAAAAGATCTACAACTTTTACATTTACACTTTTTTCACATAACCTCAAAATTGATGTGAAAAATTCAAATAACCAAGTTTTTGGTTTTTTTATTTTTATCTTTTACAATTTTTTTTACGAAATTTGGTGAAAACTTACCTTTTTATGTCCCGAACACACTGTAATTTTGTTTATTTTAAATATGATTTTTTTCACCTTATTTTGACTTAATATCGAAAAAGCACCTTGATTTTCAATCGATAATTCTCCCGTCAAAATATGTGTTTTATTTAAAAAGTCGTTAGGCTTTTTGTCCGTTGAAATCTCTACTTTCTGATGGTGCAAAAAAATATGTACATTAATGGTAAATTTTCTCAGAAAATGCAAAAAAATATCAAATCCGATTTTTTTAAATATCATTATGTACAATGTTCAGCTATTTATTCAAATTGACACTTTAATTACCCGAAAAACGTAAATAATTTTGTAAAAAATAAAAATAAAAAACCATAAACTTGGTTATTTGAATTTTTCACATTAATTTTTAGGTTATGTGAAAAAATTGCATATGCAAGAGTTGTAGATCTTTTTATTACCTACAACTTTGCCATTAAACTTTTTTCTAAGGACTTGTAGTTTGTGCCGGAAATCGAGATAAACCGTTTTTTACCCTTAAAAACTCACCCCCTTCCACTTCCCGACCTCAGATCACCCGTAAATTATTTTTCCTTTAATTTTTGTTATATTCTCTTCCTTTTTCAATGAGTTTCATTCTACTATATTTTTTTTCACTTTTTACCAGTTTCAAAGGCTCAGCCCTGGTTTAGGAGTGTTTCCTCAGAAACCGTTTTTGACACCGGCAAAAAGCAAAAAGTAAATGTTAACGGGGCAATGTCCTCGGGATCTCTAGTTAAGATGGGCGTGCCTCAAGGTTCAATTCTAGGCCCTTTTTTATTTCTAGTTTATATGAATAACCTTCCTTACCTGATGGCAAACTTCTTGGATATAATTTTATTCGCTAATGATACTTCTCTTATTTTTAGACAATATCTTGTATGTTCGCAAAGACTTAGGTCTTTTCAAAAAAAGATGTGACTTCCATAATCTAAATACATGTAGTAGAGATGAAATTGTGGTTCCAAAATTTAGATTAACTAAAACTAGCAAGTCATTTCTAATAAACAGTATCCGCTTCTATAACAAGTTGCCAAAGTCGGTTACAGAACTTAGCGATGGAAAGTTTAAAAGTCACATCATACGTGTCCTTATCAAAAAATAATATTATAAGATAAAAGACTACGTTGAAGACAGGGAAGTTTGGCATTAATTCCTTCTGCACATGTGGCTTCCCTGGTATCTCATTAACAGCATAACTGTGTGAGAGTCTATTAACTGCTCCCAAATTACAATGTTAATTGTTATTCTTTTTATTTTTTACACTTTCTGACATATTCTCGTCATTTTTTGACATTATACATCACTTCTAATATTAGCTATTTATTAGTGATTCTCATGAAAATCATGTCACTTGGTTTAAATAGGTTGATCTTACTAATGTAGATTCTTTTACATATTGTGAATGGGAGAACGTCGTAGGCCTTACAGACTAGTTTTATAGACGGTTTTCTATTCTTTATTTATATTCCTCTAAGTACCTGGTACTTATTGACAGACCTGTACTGTCCTCCCATACCTATTATCACTGTAATTTGAAAACCCTGTAAAACCCAATTATTTTTAAAAGAGTAACCGTGGAGTTTCTTGCCGGCTCTTCTCCATAGGAAGCGACAAATTGGAACCGAGCACATAGCTTCTGACGTTTCATAAGTGCCCTTGCAGGTTTATGTGAAATAAAATATTTTGATTTGATTTGGTGTAAAACAACGGTGTGAAAAATCGGTTTCTGAGGAAACATACTTTCCTCCATACCCACATACCCACCAACGTACTTTCCGTTTCAGTAACGTCATTTGACGGTAAATTGCAGACGCTATGTGGCGTTCAACACTGTCTTAGGAAAACCCAATCGAAACTTCACAGATGTGATGACATTTTGGTTACAAAAAAAAACACAATTTCATGCGTCACGAGGGCGTTGACTTCGTGATAAGCAGATTATTAAAATTATGACTACAAAAATTCGTTTTGTTTCTTTTTTTGTTTTAAATTGCTAATAGAAATCATCAGACTTTGAATTCACGAATTATAATAAATACATTTTTAAAAAGGCCCTGTATATCATTTATTTTACTAATAATGTTATTTTTTAAGTAGGTATATTGCGTTTGTCGTTGTGTTTGTTGAAGTTCTCAATAATGTAATTCATTGGTATACGTATTACATAAAAGTTGAATCCAGTGTATTACCAAGATTCCTACTGTCATCCGCGCTTGAAACCACCAGAGCAATAAAGCATTTATTAAAATTCCTCTTTATAGGCAAACGCTAGGGGAACCACTCGTCGCCATGCAAAATTCGTGTTTATATTCTCTCGTATAACATTATTACATTTTGCAAGTACCTTCACAAGATAAGGGCAAAATAACGCTGATGAATTAGTGCCAATTTCACCAATGAAACTGTTTGAAAGATTGAAAAACCTGGAGGCCAATTCTCGTTATTTAAAAACGTTCAAAATCTAGTCGCAGTCTCATTTGGGTGACAATCAAATGTCAAAGACTTGTCAAACATGTATGGAAAATTGAGTTTTTTTTACAGATTAAGACTGAGATCAGACTGTGAACGCTCTTAAAATTACGAGAATTGCCCGTCTGGTCTAAACTGCGTCCAAGAGCGGTCAGTGTCAATATTTCACAACAATGATGACACTGACTCTTGAACGCGGATTAGATGTGCTGAAAATGCGTTCAGCCGACCTATTAAAATCTCACCGTGACAACTTAGGTAAAGTGAGCTATCATTCCATCTGACACTAGGAATTGATACTGATGACAGCTCACTTTAAGTTCACTTCACTCAAGTTATCACGGTGAGATTTTTACAGAATAGCACTACTGTTTCATTGGTGACATCTGCCCTTACAAGGGTTAATTTAATTGACTTGTGAAACTTTCTAGGTGATATGGGTATCGATTAATGATGATAAAACATTAGTTTTACATTTAAAATTTTCTCTTATAATTACACTAGCTTTTGCCCGTGGCTTCGCATGATGTTCGGAAATCATCATATGGGACGCTTTACGTTATAAAAAGTATTATACGTGTTGTAAATCCAGGTTATTATATCTGTGTGCCAAATTTTACATTATAAGCCAGTTGCAGAAACGACCTTTAACTTTTAATGCCGTAATTAAATACTAATGTTTCATTAACTTGTTGCAGAAAGCTACATTAGACTCGATTTTAACGGTTTTTTAAATTTTAAATAATATCATAGTTTCTGTTGCACAAAACTAGCACCATTAGCACCTTAGAGTTGTTTTGTGCTACATCACTAAATTAATGAAATCATTAGCGGTATTGATTGACATGACATTATGTAATGTGGCATCAACGTTTGTCTTTGTGCAACTGGGTGTAAGTAGGATAGAATATTATGGTTAAGTACAAACGCCAGCACATCAAACTATCCCAAACTGTAAAATTTTCTTAATTGAATATGAACCTTATTCTTTTGGAATCATCATCATCATCGTCATTTCAGCCGAAAGACGTCCACTGCTGGACATGCGCCTCCCCCAAAAGGGGGGTTTTGCCATAATCGCCACGCTTGGCAGGCGGGTTGGCGATCGCAGTATGGTAGTAAAATGCATAGAGACCGCTGCTGCCCATTCTCTAGCTAGTCCCTTAGTCGCCTTCTACGACACCCACGGGAAGAAATGGGATAATGCTACTCTTTTACGTTCGATACCATACGGAATTATTTTGTAATAAAGTTGAAAAACTATCAAAGAAATTTGACTGATTGGGGTAACTTTATGTGTTGGCCTCTGTACATTATCAGCGGTCTTTGACTCTGTAATCAGCTGTAGTTACTTGAAGTTATAAGTTAAATGAATAATCGATACACAAAACATCTGTGAAGTTTGCCAATCAGTTTGATTGACTTCGTATAGCTTTTAGTTTAGTATTGATAGCCTAAAACATAGCTACAACAGCCGGGCCGGCTTTGATCTCAAATGTGGACACATCGAACTCTAGGAACTCAATATAGTGATTAATTCACACTTAGTGCACACGTTTGCCATAGAGGCGATAATCGATAAACTGATTGCAGTTTCGATTTAGGCTTTGCGATTAGTCGCATCTACTTTATCGTGAAAAAACTTTGTTAACTCCGGCGGGGTTATTGCGTAGCACACTAACTTTAAGAATAGTTTTCATTTTGACAGTTCAACAATATTCATTGCGTTATTTATGCTGTTGAATAGACAAATTTTTTCGAACTTCTGAAGCAATGGATAAGCAGTCATCATCATCATCATCATATCAGCCGAAAGACGTCCACTGCTGGAAATAAGCCTCCCACAAAAGGGAGGATTTGCCATGATCGCCACGCTTGGCAGGCGGGTTGACGATCGCAGTATGGTGGTCAAATGCATAGAGAACGCTGCTGCCCATTCTCTAGTAAGTCCCTTAGTACGACACCCACAGGAAGAAATAGCATGGTGCTATTATGTGGATAAGCAGTCTCCTTCAAAAATATCAGATTCTGATTGATCTTTGCTCATGTGACAGTGTATTTTATTAGCATTAAAAGTTAATCGGAACGTGAAGTTATATTCCCTGCAAAATCAGTTGAGTTTCTTAGTTTAAACTAAAACTTTTTAGTAGGTACAGCTTTGTCTTTTTTTTTCTAATTCAATCTCGCTGTAAACTGTTGAGGAATACGGCCATTCACAGCGCAAGATAGCTAATCCCCCATAAAAAATAGCGTTATAAAATAGAACCTCTCTCTTTGATGATTAGCTCTTTAAGGAATATTATTATTTGTGCAAATTTTAACAGAATCTATTCAGTTGTTTTTGCGCCAATCTGGAACATATATCCTGACAAGTGGACAAAAATTATAAAAACTATAATTTCGGCATCAGAATCGTTCTCTCACACCACGGAGCAATTACTTTCATTCAAAAATATTAAATGTTCTGTTTCGACTGCGTTACTATTTTATTATACACTGGCTTTTGCCCGCGGCTTCGCCCGCGTGGTGGTCGGAAATTTTCCCACGGTAGCGTAATATCGGAATAAAAAGTATCCTATGTGTTAATCAATCATTCCGTAAAACATTGTTTTCACAAAACTCTGTTGGTTTACGCGGCGCACGCCAGTAAAGATTTCAGCTGGCATGATGTTAACCGACATATTCAACAATTATCATCGTATTTCAACCAATTTACACAAAATATTAATAAATTATATACTAAAAACTTCATCAAGAACCACTCTATCCATAGGTGAAAACAGCATGAAAATCAGTGCAGTAGTTTTTGGAGTTTATCGCGAACAGACAGACAGACGCAGCGGAGTACTTTGTTTTATAATACGTAGTGATACTAGCTTTTGCCAGCCGCTTCATCTGCATGAAAGGCGAAAGTTATCCCACGGGAACGTCCTACCGGGATAAAAAGTATTATATGTGTTAACCCAGGTTATGAACTATCTGTGTGTCTAAATTACATCCAAATCCGTTCAGCAGTTTTTGCGTTATTGAGTAACAAATATCCAAACATCTAAATATCCAAACTTTCATATTTATAAATATTAGTAGGATAGGATTATGTTCAACATCTGCCTAGCCTTTTTCCCAACTATATTGGGGTCGACTTCTAGTCCAACCGGAGGCAGCTGAATACCTGTATTTTATATGGAGCGACTGCCCATCTGACCTCCACAACCCAGTTAATGGGTAATACGATACCCCTCGGTAAGACTGCTTGTCAGACTTTCGGGCTTCTGACGACCCGTAACGACTCTCAAGGATCCACATATGACAGCCGGGACCAACGGCTTAACGTGCTTTCCGAGGCACGGAGGGGTCTTGGTATGTAAAGATGGTCACCCATCCACGGACCAACCGCGGCAAGCGTAGCTTAACCTGATCGATCGACCCGTGCGCTCGTGTGGCTGTGACTTAGTCACAAGCCCCACAGGATAGGATTATGTTATAGATTATTATTTGTTGGTAAAATTAATTGATATTTATCATAAATTGGACTCATTGTCTGAAGCCAAATTCAGCTATTTACTGCACAAAATCAATTTTTAGTTAATAGGTAATAAATTCTTACTTTTCTAACAGACTGACCAAATTATTGAGCTTTTACAAATTCACTGGATTTCCTCGTAAAGTAGATTTTGTAAAGGCAGAAATAGGCCACTTACTCGTATAAATAAGAAAGTGGCTGTTTAAGTAGACCCTATAATATTGTATTACGTATTTTTAGCTTACAGACTAATTAAAATTGTATTAAGAGCACTTATTAAGTGTAACAAGTACTTGTAACAAGCTTTCTGGAACGAAGTGATAAAAATATCTTTGTAATACTACCTAAGTACTCATTAGCATTACATTGGAAGATTTCTTGAAGTACAAAGAACAAGCAAAACAACACAAGAAAATATTTTTTTCACTAGACAAAACGAAAACTTACAAAAAGCTTCATAAATAAAGGTAATCTCGGGAAGCTCTCTCCAAGATGTTTAACAAAACGTAGCCATATTTTCTGGGGTAATCCGTTCGTTTGCATATTGTATACATAATTATTATACGCCTCACAAATGATTTATGTCGGTAAATATATTAAATTGGTACCAATAATACGTATCTACTTAAGTAAATTGGATCTTTCAGTTCATGTTTTGGCTCACACAATAAACAATGATGAAATCCAATTTAATGCTATTAGAGTAATGGTACTTGATCAAAGGTTTCAGTTGATATTCAATTGTGTTGTGAGAATTTTATTACGTTTTGATTGATGATATTCTCAGCTATTGTTTGTGGAGATTTGTCCAGAATCCGGAATTAATCCCATGCGGTATTCTTAATGATGGCTCTGTTTAAGAATAGGTATCTGGGAGATAATGTTATCAATCAAATTTTGACAAGATTTCTCTCAATTTACATATACATATACAACATCACGCTTTGTTTGCCCGAAGGGTTGGCCAGAGGTGTATACCCTATCGTACACCTACATTTTGCCAGCTATGTATAAGTCAAATGTGAGGGAGCGAGCCTATTGCCATCAAACGAGCATAAATCCAGATATCGGGTTGCTGTTTAGAAATTCCAGATAGAAAAACACAACAGCATTTTGACCGGCCGGAGAATCGAACCCAAAACCTCATGCTCAACAAGACCGACTCAGCAGTCTCACGAACTTAATATTTATTTATTTCTGCAAAATTTGGTACCTTAGGTATACTGTTGACATTACAATAAATAAGGCCGCCCGTAACAAAACCCTTTACCCGTACTAGTCGATACTGTGTTACAGTAAATACAAATGTTGTTAACAAATAGTTGTTTCAAATAAAGCAGACTTTCAAATAAAGTGTAGGTATATAGATACACTTTATTTGAAAGTCTGCTTGGTTTCTCTCAGTGATCGTCCAAATGGACTAAGTTTAAAAAATAATGTTAACGATGCACTAGTCGCATTCAAATGATAAAATAAAATGCAAATTCGGCATGAAAACATCAGTACAAATAATTTCTCCTACATATTAAAACATCAGATGATCACATTATGCCAAGCGAAAACTCTCCGCTGGTTTTATGAAGAGGTAAAAATACGAACCTTTTTATACTTTCGAAATTCATGTGCGAACGCGGCGGGAGAAAACAAATTTCGTAAAATAAACATAATTCATGAACGTGTAACTAGGCTATTATTGCGTATTCTTTTTTATGAGACTTTTGATACGAGCGTTGGCCAGCTCAGCGTATCTCGCGTGTTTGAAAACATTTATTTGAAGCTCTTCGACCTAACTCTAGACTTGTTGACGATTAGCGTACTCACATTTTTAGGGTTCCGCATCCAAAGGGGACAAAGGCTCCGCTGTTTGTTCGTCTATCACAGGGCTGTATCTTTTGAACCGTAATTAGTAGATAATTGAAATGTTCACAAAGTGTGTATTACTTTGGACGCTATAACAAAAAAAAGTTAAAAATTAAATGGGTTCTTCGTACAACAAACGTGTTAAAAAATGTAGTGTTCTACATGGAATCTTTAGTGTGAAAACCCGACTCGCACTTGGCCGCTTTTTAACGTATTCCTCACTCATTAAATAAAAAAAACACTAAATACATAACTTTAAAATGTGATAGATTTATTAGACGAAAACGCAAACGTGAAAACGAAATATTTACGTTACATAGATTGAAATACTCCAGGAAGTGTCGACAGAGTTCTTAATACATTATGTAGGTACTGACACACAAGTGCATATTTTCTCATCGCCGTCTTTTACAACGTAGGTAGAATGATAAACACCTGTTACGTTTTATATGTTTTTGTTTCAAGGATCTTTACGGTAATGTTTCTGGTTGCGTAGCTCGCCCACCTTTTACGAATGCATCTATTACCTATTATGTAATAATACCTAGTTATGTACAGTATCATACAGTACTTTATCTACTCTCATAATATTGGGATTGAACCTACAAGTAATATATCGAAGTAAGAAATTGTTCTGTAATGCTATAAAAATGTCGCATCCCGCATACGCATTCCATTAGATTTTTTTTTTTATGGAAACTGCTTGGTGATATTAACTTCTTGGGTTTCGTATTGATAAAAAAATTGTTTCTTGACATTATTTTGTTACAGCAAAACTGTTATCATGATGATTCTATTTTTGAATTTAAGTATTTTATTTATAAATTATGTCAGTGCGGAGCCAAACCCCCCAAAAAAAATATATATGTCAGTAAATATAAACTCGTCTTCATGTTTGTAATTTGAATTTTAAGATATGACAGCAGAAAAATAGTTTTTTTAAATGGTATAGTCATTCTAGTGGTCACAAGCCCTACTACTACTGAGCATGGTCGGGCAGTGTTTTTGGGTTTCTCCTTATGGAATTTATCAGTAGTAGCCCAGCTATTGAGTGCACTATAGGTACACTTCTGCGAGGAGTACAGGCATGGTTATGTTATGTACAGACATATTTATTAAAATCAAATAAACAGTGCGGGAGTAGAGTAACAAAAATAACGCGGCCACTAGCGCAGCGCCCGCCAATTTCAGTTTCGACACATGCGTTTCGCGCGCACGCTGTCATCATATTAAAACTCTGCGCGGACAAAAAAAAAATCAAACGAGTTCCGGTTTACGCGTTTAAAAGGATTTTTCACGCCCAAATACTGTGTGAATATTTTTTTATCTGTGCTACATTTTTTTGCCCGAAATGTTTAACAACACAACGAGTTACAAATCGAGCGCCGGAAGAAGTTATTCGAAGAAATCGGAAACAAAAACTGTACCAAAAGGTAATGGAAATTTTTGTTTTCTTAATATTGGAATTGGACTTGAATTTCTGTTCGAAATTACACGGGCCAGTGAACGTGAACCCGCGGTAACCACAATCCAATTGACTACTTTTACAATCAATTTGTTGGTTTGGAATTTATGCGAACAAATAATTTGTTGGGAATTTTTGTTCACTTGGCCTAATAAGCTATATAATTATTTTAATACGTTAATACGTTTTGGTTGGTATTCCATGTATTGTTAAAACAAATATACCTAACGAAGACTGAGCACTAGTAAAATTTTATTTTAGGTAAGTGCCGTAGGACTTCAATAGAAATATGAGAAGCCTACCTATCTAAGTACTTCAGTGTTAGACTATAAACATACATTTTAAACAAAACTTTCAGTTTCACGCAATTAAGGCACAAACTTGAAAATAATATAGCTACCTTATACCTACATTATGATGCCTAAGAACCTACTTTAAATTCATAGTCAATCGTCTGGGGGCACTGTAGTACCTACCTAATTTCCTTTATTTGAATCTCAGAACTTGAGAAAATGTCGAGCGCCGAACTCATATTTCTCTCTCTTCGCAAATAAAATGAACGAGAATAATTGCCCGAAAATAGTAGAAAGTTTTATTTGTTTTGTCAGAATTCATAACAAATCTATATTTAGAGGACTCCAATTAATATCGATGATTAAAACTTCAACGAAAACAAGAAGTATCGTTTGAACTGTTTTTATATCTTTCAAGGGATAGCCTTATCATTAAACATCTAATTTGTCTGATCATTTCCATCGGAGGACGCGGAACTATGCGCGTTTAATTAAATCCGGATTAGTAATTTGGCTTCAGTGACAATTATATTTGGCGCAAGACGATTTCAAACGTCAGATAGGCATTCCCTAATGAGGGTTGCTACTTGTCGACGAAACTTTCTGACGCTCCTCCCCTAGCACTGATATTGTTTATAACATTTAATTAATATTAATTTTGATTAAAATTAGACCCGTATTCATACGATTAATTCCTTCATCCACGACATCTACCTATATGTGTAATTTCCATAGATCGTATCATTTTGTGAAAATGTATTCTTTTTCCAAACGCCTCATTTGTTTTTATCTGAACGGAATTTTCTAGAACGCACCGATTCAAACTTTTGTTCTAAATACCCTCACTTCGCTGTGCGAGATATCGAAGGCTTCGGAGCGGAGCTCAACAAAAGGTCTCAATGAGAGGCTTAAACAATGCAGCAAATTGTTTCAATGTTTGCTAGATATTTGCATAGATACGTATTAACAGATCGTTGCCATTCAGGAATAGGGATGAACGAAGTATTTCGAGAGGGTACTTGAAGAAATAGGGACATGTCAGTAGGCACAGGATTTTTGGTGGATATTTCAACTTGTCAACGACAGTTCTGTGTACGATGTTCGGTAAAGTATGTAGATATTTTGACTGAGATTCACATGTTAACTGCCGGTTTTAGTAAGGTGAGTTTCAAGTGCTAGTCAAGGATATATTGTTGTAAGATGCAATGCTGCCAGCTTTTTGGGCACTTTTGAGCAATGCGGACAAATTTTTTGATGCCCGGTGATTCTTTTCTCTTTGTTTTTATTTTATAGGTACAGGGACTATTCATATTATTTTATATGTAATGAATTATATTATTTACAACTTATTATGTGATCATGAAAAAGTAACAAAACCGATTCACGTGGAAAAACATACCAGCGTAAATGAAATTACTCTAGTGTCAGAATACGTGCGTAGATGTGGTACTTGTGGGAACAAGGTAACTTGTGGCTCAAAAATATGTACCCTCGACACAAAAATAACAAGAAGAAGGCTCGAATCATGGCGCACAATCCATAACTATCATACCTATTTCAGCCAAATAGGGATTTCCGAATCCCGCTTACTAAGTACGGCCAATATTTTGGGTTCGGCCACAAACGAATGATGCCGTTAAAACACTGTTTCGTATATGGGCACGCATTAACTTTGCGTTTACCCGTCTTTTACTGTTATTACACCGATCCCATCTTCATAACAACTGAGCCACTTTGATTTAGTATATTGTACGGAACTCCCAGTTTTTTATTTGACGTTGAATTTATATTATTTTATCTACTCTTGGGAGCTCGCGGCTAAAATATCAGCCACACGGGTACATCGATTAGGTTAAGCTAGGCTTGCCGCGGTCGGTCCATGGATTGGTGATCATCTTTTTTTAAACACCGAGAGACCTCCGTGATCCGGAAAGCACGTTAAGCCGCTGGTCCCGGCAGGGGGCGGGTTCGGAGATCTGGCAATCGTTATGGGTAGTCAGAAGCCCAAAAGCCTGACAACCGGTCTTGCTAAGGGGTATCGTATTTCCCTTAACTGGCTTGTAGAGGTCAGATATGCAGTCGATCCATGTAAAATATTGGTATTCAACTGCATCCGGTCACACTAGAAAACGATCCCAATATAGTTCGGAAAAGGCTTGGCAGTTGATGATGATAATATCGAGTATTATTATTATTAATTATTCAGTATCTTAGACAAGATGAGTGGGTTTATTTTGAGGTTTATTTAAAGAAACATGAATGTTCAGTAGAATGTTTGTGTTTATTTAAACACACATTTGTTTAAATAATAGACATTAAATTATTTTTAACTTTTTAGTTAGTTTTTTCTGCCAAGTAAATAATAAAAGCTTGTTTTTTTTAAGTTTTTCTAACTTTTTAGTAAAAAAAAAAAGTAAGAAAACAATAACTTTTTTGACGATGCGGGATTTACTACGGCGTAGTTCGTAACAGCGTTTTTCCTTTATGTAGCTCCTAATAATTCGTAGAACCCACACATATGTGTTGTTTTGAGTACTTAAAGTGTTATGTATCTATGGCCACCTTCCAGCTCCAGCATCAGACCATGGTTATCATATACGATCAAAGTACTGGTGAATACGAATCAAACGATCCCAAACTCGATGCGGTTGTGTCGTTTTATTCCGGAGTTCCTATAGTCACCTTCCAGCTCCAGCATCAAATCAGCTCCATGTTATCATAATATTACATTGTCACGCAATATACATATGCATGCAAAATTTTAGCTCAATCGGTTAAAGATATCTGCTTCAAAATTGAGTTGCATGATTTCACCCGAACAAACATAGTTACAAACATTGCAAGTTCAATAACAGCTTGTAAAATAGACTAGCTTATTTACTGATTAGTTACTACTGACGTGAGGCCCACTATACAACCAATTAAGTATTAAGTAACATTGAACGACTTTTATTTCTAGTAGGTATGCGAAATTATGCATTAAAAAACCCCGACACAAACAAAAGCCTCTAAAAAGTAAAAAAATATATATATTGGCCCTCTTTATCCAATAATATATAAGTTGACGGCAATATTTTGATTCAAGCGACGACGTCACCTTCGGGGCGTGTTTTAGCTACATAGTTAATATTAAAAGCTAGCCACAGCAAAGCTTTCATAATTCAGAACCCAATACAACATTGATTGACATTAACACTGTTATTGACGTCATCCCAAAACATAAATCTCACTATGACGCTTTTATTTTATGATGCCATAAAACTTTTTGAATCCAACACCTCAAACATTACTGAACATTCATGTTTCTTTAAATAAACCTCAAAATAAACCCACTCATCTTGTCTAAGATACTGAATAATCAAGACTCGATGTATTTATCATCATCAACTGCCAAGCCTTTTCGGTTATTGACGGTTAGAAATAGGTGTAAGATGCTAATAAATGTTCTTTTTTTCTCTTGCTATAAAAATGTAACACAAATTTATTTAAATAATTGAGGTTAAATTATTTTTAACTTTTTAGTTCGTTTTATTAACAGGTAATGAAGATTGTTTTAAAAAAGTTTGTTTTCTTAAAAAAAATCCATTCGAACAATTCTTTGCCACGCTAGAACAGCTCAAGGTCAAAGTATAAAAAAAATTGTAATAGTAACAATAACTTTATTGTTCAATAAGGGCTACATTACATGGCAAGGTAATATAATACTAAGCACAAGCATACGTTTCTTAATCTGTTAGTGGATGCCGTACTATTGATTGCCGTATTCTCCAAGATGGGACGTAAAATAACTTGTGTTTAAGAGAAACAGTTCCGATCCCCGTCATAACTGGTTGGCTTATAAATAGCACGCAAAACTTTTACGACTGTACTGCAGAACTGTAACTGCTAAATAATAGCAGTACAATAAAACATAATAATATCATTAAAAAAATCTACATAAGTGATCATAATTCTTTGAAGTAAAACAAAATTTCGGTAAAAAATAATGAAAAAGTACATCTGTTAGCTGTACGTACATAAGGATGATCATGCCAATTATAGGATAATGTATCTTTTCAGCTGGAACATCAAAGCGGACGTTTTATTTTGAAGGAGATTAATGGTGTGCGTACACTTCCACATAACGTGCCCGTCGGATTTTTTGCCAGTCTTAAAATACTTCAAAGTAAAGTCCGCCGGTGTGTATGGACCTTTCGGTTAGGTTTATATTTTGACCATGATGACCATGATGTCCATATTCGTATGTTCAACTTGTACCTTTTTGTGAGGCATGCGTGTGATGCCACTGCATAATGTATGTATGTCTCATATCTATAGTCATTGCGTTTTAGCATGCCACTATCGGTCATTGCCCTTGCCGTACATGCAGCAACATATTATTGCTATGATGATAATTTTAATTGACATAAAAAAATTGTTACGTTATTATGATGACGACATTAAATATTTGTACGCCACTAAGGCCAAACATGACTGCTCTTAAACTATAATGTAATTTAATAACTTGCATGCTCTGTATGTGTACTCATGTTTCCACAAATAAAGAATCTTGAATCTTGAATCTATTTGTAGGAACCCGAACAATAAAATGATTATCGTTTTTCTTTATTAAAAAATGTTGCAGATCACGACATATGTCGATAAAGGATATTAACGGGTTTTAATTCCGTTTTTGAAATGAAGAATTTCAAAAATCGTTGATGGGTCAATAACCGCTATTGCCATTGTCAAACGCCACAACTTTACTTACTGTATACCAACCTCTGACTAGTGTTTTCCCAACTATCTTGGGGCTCGGCTTCCTGTCTAACCGGATCCTACCTATCTGACCTCTAAAACTCTTACCGGGTAAAACGTAACGCTTTGGTAAGATTGGCTGCAGATTTTTGACTATAGATGCTGTGGGCTGAGTCATAGTACCTTCCAAAAAGGTGATGACAATATGTGATGATCTCCAATGTTTTATTAGATTCTTTCGATTTTTTATTTGTTGATTCGTTTGTGATCTCTTTTACTGCTTTAAGAGAAGGTTGGTATGTGCTTTGTCAGTTTTATACATAAATAAGACATCAAAATGTTATGGGCACTCTGGGCAATGTTGTTTTTCATGTCCATGTTTTATTTTACGTGTTTATCGGGAGTACCTATACGTATTTTGTGGTCAAGATTTATCTAACCGGTTTGGTTTCCATAAGCCGATTAGGTATATAGCATTGACGTAACTTTTATTTATGTGATACCTTTGAGAACTGGGCTGTCAATCTCGCAAAACCGACTTCAAAAAGTATGGAAAATTGTAGTTGATTTGTGCTTTTGATTTGGTTTGATTTAAAAATAATTTGTCACTTACTTCCCAAACTGGTGAACACAGAACATATTTCTATTACTTCTGAATTCATATACAAAGTGTAACAGAATAAACGCAATACCTAAAAGTAGTTTGTTCCTAATTGATTACTGAAAAAAAATATGCATTTTTCCACAACTACCGCTGATTGAGCCAAAGAAAATTCAACCATATTTCAAAGCCAATAATACTTAATTTTAGCTGCATAAAGTAATGCTAGGATCAACACGTTTTTCTTTATAATAACAGTTACCTTTAAAAACAATAAGTTTTGGTTTTTGTATTATGCTTTTAGCTTAATACTCTAATTGGGATGTATGAGATCTTGCGTTAATTATGGTACACGTATTTTCAATGCGAGTCATTCTTAATTCGAAGACCCGAGAATTCGTAGTCTCCAAAAATCCTAACAAATATTCCTGGTTAGGTACGTTATAAGGAACAAAAGACGGCTGACCTTTTATAAGCAGGCATATTTAATGAAGTTAAATCATGTGGAAGAAGGGTGCGAGTAAAATCTCAGAAATGGCTTCCACATTTTCCTTTCCACTGTTTTTTCTGGACCTTTCCCTACTTGTCAATGTCAAAATTAACCCGGAATTGGATTACTCCCAATTCTGTGATGTCGTTAATAATATGAGGCAATTTCTACAATTTAATTTTCCAAATATAACTGTGGTTAAAACTAAAAATAGTATTTTATGATGGCGATGATATTCTGTAAAATTATATTGGGTTCAGAGTGACCAAGCTCTATTGGCCTGCCAGGAGAAGATTTTAATCGCTAACTGCACGAAAATAACGAAGTTAAGCAATAAAAGAAAATTAGCCCACCATCACTATCTGCCTACCCTTTTCCTATGTTGGAGTCGATTTCCAGTTTAACCGAATGCACCTAAATAATGCAGCTGAATACCAGTATTTTTACATGCAGTAAATGCCTCTCTGACCACCACAACCTATTTACTCGGTAATACGATACCCCTTAGTAAGACTGGTTGTCAGAGATTCGGCCTTCTGACGACCCGTGACGACTGTCTAAAATCCCCGAATGACAACCGGGACCAACGGCTTAACGTGCTTTCCGAGGCACGGAGGTCTTGTCACGCAGACGCTGCTTAACCTGATCGATCAAACCGTACGGCTGCTATAACTTAGCCACACGCCTCTCCAAAAGAAAATGAGCCCAATGAAGTTAAAAGAAACAAACAAGATGAAATTTATAAAATTAAGCGTTTAAAAACGAACACAAACTCTAAAGTATTTGTTGTTCATTCTAATAACCGTATAGTTCTCCAGAAAACCAGACGCAATAAAATATGAAAGGAGCACAGTGTACATCGTCTGCATTTAAATAATATCGTGGACTGAACTTTTGCCCAGATTTTCTCCATGGTTGCCGACGCCAGAATTATCAGCGAAGCGAGAAATTAAAGTAGCCGTGAACAGCATAAAATTAACTAAGTCCTCGCTTCTTAGAGTATTGAAGATATTTATAGAGCGCCTCAGGAATATTGCAGTCCGCGCAGTTTAAGCTGCAATAGTATTTATTTGATAATAAAATGTTTCATTGTTAAGTTTTATTACAATCAATGATATTTTTTATTTATCCTAAGTCCTACATTAAATTACTAACTAACTAACAACTAACTATACAAATAAATACAAACACGAAAGGACACTTCGGCGTCGAAGTATTTGTCCGCATCGCTGTCATCACGAAATATGCCCAGAAGACTGGCAGCATTGCCAAGTTGAACGGCAATGCTAATTCTTTGGCCAAACAACGACTCAGCCCTCTGGTCACGTGACGTTTCGACCAGTCGACGAGAGCAATATTGCATAAAAATTATTGTGAGAACTTGAATACTTACCCACGTTTTTTTTTTTTTCAAATATGAAATTTTGAAAGTTCTGATATATATACATACTCAGCCTAAAACGTTCCCACTGCTTCGACACAGGCCTCCTCTCCGTGTGACGGAGTGGTCCGTCTGAGAGCAGTACTGTAGATAACTACCTCGAGTAAAAAATTAAATTCAATGTCGTTTCTACGTTTGTCTGTTGGTGCTAAATTATATATACATGCTGCAGTAGGCTTGTCTTATTAATACACTCCTATTTAGCTGAAAGTTGCTACTGGTAAGGTCTTAAGGTGGCGGCAGATTCCCCCCCGCATTTACTAACTTGCTACCATTCCGTGCCATGCACTCGGATTTAAACACTTAATTAAATCAAAACTTTATTAATTTAACACTTATCATTATTGTAAGCTGGCTGCGAAATATTCGGTAATTGCTGTATTAATACAATTAGTGTTAAATGAGAAGTGATTGTTTTGAAAGGCAATAAAAACATACGAGCAATGTTAACTAAGTTACGTTATTTTTATTCAAGAACATAATTGCACATACCTTCCTAATATTATACTTATATTGAATATAACAAATGTACAGCATGGTGCAGAAAAATACGGACTACCAGGAATGCGACCATGACCACCGCTGCGCCAACCATGACGACACGGTTGGCGCAGCGGTTAACCGATTGACTACTGCGCTGCGTGTCGCGGGTTCGATTCCCGCACGGAACAAATAATGGTATGACCCACAAATAGTTGTTCCGGGTCTGGCTCTTTGTGTATGTGAGTTTAAATGTTTGTAAAAGCACCCACAATACAGGAGTAATTCCTAGTGTGGGGCAACGTTAAAAAAAAAAATACTGACGCCAGACTAGCAACCTGTTATATTGGAATTTTAATTTTGTTTATTTGCCAGAATATAGGTACTTACATGGTAACAAGGTAAAATAATTTTTGGCTCACTATATTAGACTTATCAGTCGTGCAAATATTTCTGGTACATGCTTAATAATATCATTAAATTACATCAATGTCATCTCATTGGTCATACACATCATAATCATAATAAAATTTACAGTCTTGCTTCTTTAATATTAATTAGGTTACATTATAAAATATATTAAATTAGTTTAAATATGTTAGATTATTTCTCACAGTTAAGGCAGTTCATCAATTTATTGAAAAGATTTATGAATAATGTCAATAATATTAGTAGTTGATACCCGAAGAAACATGTCTACGGTAGTTGGTCTAGAATCATGTAATGAATTCATGGTAACAGTTGCAACAACCTGTATTATAGTTCTGAATAGTGTGGTAACATCGCCCTAAAACAATAACAAACTCGAGAATATCTTGGTGCATTTACATAAAAGCCGCACATTCGCCATTCTAATCTGATTTGCCGAGCTCACATAGATCTTATTTCGAATCGAATATCCGAACTATCAGTTAACACGACCTTATTGAAATTCCTCACAGAACTTCCCCACTGCAGCAAACTTTATCGAATACTACTTTACGAGACGTGTTCCTCTACAAAACATTCATAACGTTGTTTGTGTCCCGTATAAATCTCGGTCGGGCCCGAATTATTAAGTGCATATCTCTTTGATGTGCGTATGCACAGGCCCGGAAAGGCCCGAAACTTTTCCGGATACGTAATCCTCGTTGGCTAAGCGGATAGGCCGGTTAAAAAACTTGCGTTCTCGGCCGAGTGACGTGCCGGCAAGACCGGGTTTGCTCGTAGATTGGGACGAGTACCTGCGCGGAACGGGTAGACAGCTCATTTGCCGTATCAAGTTGGCTTTAGATCCCAATGTATGTATGTCGTGTATTGTATGTTTGGTAAGAATTTAGATACCTACTTTTGAAAGATTCAGGTGGCAACAATAAGTGAATTAAATAAAACACGAAAGTCTTCAAGAAAGTGTTTGAATTTCTGTAACAAGTCGTGAGAAGCATGAAAGAGATTTGTAAATGTGTCAAAACGTTCGTAATGAAAGCGTTTTAGATACAATTACCTATATAAAGTTAATGATGATTTTGTTTTTTTTCGTGGGTAGTGGTGAAAGAAATAATACGTGCTTTTGTTTGTGTTAAGAATTTTTTCGATTTAAGTGAATTTTACAAGTGTGAATTTCAATCGTAACTATTCTTTGTGTTTGTGTTTTAGCTTAAGCTATTAACCCTAACAAATAACAACTACCACAAAGTGTAAAATTCGACAGCTCATCTTGCTGTGTTGCCGACTCTACATGACGCTGGCAGAATAGTCGACATCGGCTCAATTGCCAAAAAGGAAAAAAAAAAAAAGTTTATGACAAATGGTTAGGTAGGTAGGTGATGATTGTGTGTTGTTTGAATGTGATGCCACTATAATACAGTACCAAAAAGTACGGGGGCATTGTGACTGAAGGTAACAAGTTGTAAACAAGTAAAAATAAAAGACCATCCTATGAAATCATATAGGTACATTTCCTATTACATTTGTAAATAACGCGACCGAAAGAAAAAAAATGCTTAAACTGCTATATTTTTAACAGCTGGCAACAGAAATTTAAGCTTAAAAATCGACGCTTAATCCGGCTTCGACGGCGCTGGGCGTAATCAAAAACACTCACAACTTGTAGGCACGCTGCTCATCCAAAAATACGATGAAACAATACTGATTCACTCTGCGTACACGAGAGGTTACTGAAATATTTATTCTGATGAGGATTATTCGGTGTTGTTCGAAGTTACGGCAACTCCACTTGAATGTGTTTAACAAAGTTTTCAATTAGGTAACACAAAAATTATAGGTAGGTATTTTTCCGAATATTTTTGGGTAAACAATCCCACTATCCTACTATATGTATTATTTATTATATAATATTATAAATGTGAAAGTTTGTATGTTTAGACGTTTGGATGTTCGTTACTCAATCACGTAAAAATGGCTGCAACGGATTTATATGAAATTCGGCACACAGTTTATAACCTGGATTAACAAATATGACACTTTCATTCCGGTAGAACGTTCCTGTGGGATAATTTTAACCTCCATGCAGGTTAGCGGTTGGCAAAAACTAGTAAGTAGTAAGTAGTTAGGCCATATTTTCAAGTAAAGTTATAATTTTCTTGAAAATGTAAACCTGTGGTTCAGAAAACTATATATTATAAGCCCGTGGCTGAAGGGTAAGCATGTAGTTATTAATTCAGAAATTTTACCCTAATTAACCTAGCCCTACACTAAATTTAATCTCGATTTCAGCTCGTGTAGCTTTTGAATTAAGTATGTGTCGAGAATTTTCTAAAAACTAGAAAGTCTGTTTAGCGTTTAGATACCTACGTGAGCATGTGATATACAAAAAACTGAAGATACCCAATCAGCGCCTTAACAACGTGCCCATAAATAAGGTGCAATGTGCGCTGGTGTCAGTAGTATCATCAGTCATCTTTCAGTCAGTCTTTTTTTTGTAAAAAACCACTTTAAATCATGCGTGTAAGGTTGAGTTAGCAAAAAAATGTGTTTCATTATAACTATAACCACTAACGTATAGTTGGGGACAGTATTGAGATTGATTGTTACTTTTGTTCGAGACTGTGCATCTTGGGGTTTTTGTACAACAATGTGGGTGATTCATAAATTGAAAACAAACATCCATTTGTATACTGCAGTCCATACCTATGCGATATTCCACAACAACACAAAGCACTAATACTACATTTGGCAATTGCGAATGCCAAGAGCATTAACGATTGCTTACACAAACCAATTCAAATCTATATGCGAAACATCGTTCCGGCATGTGAAATCAAACTGGAATTGATCGTATATCATAGTTATCAGCTCGTAAACTTCCATTGCTTTACATAGAGATAGAAGTGGAAGGAAATATAGATGGGTACTGCTTTTGTGTAAATTCTTCTTAGCAAACGGGTTAGAGATTGCAGCATGCAAAAAGATGACTATTTTGTCGTCATTTATTTTATTTTACAAACAGCTACAATATACATATTAATACTCAGTCTTGTAACTATAAATGTTTGACAATATTGCAGCCCACTGCTTTATCCATATATTAACATGCAATATTTAGTCAAGTAAACTAAAATAATGGTTGCTGGGTCGGACTTATGGGGAAACAGAATGTTTACTTTGCAGCACTGGTTAAAACACACTCTGATAGATCATAACCTCACTCACACTTTAACCCGACACTTACATACCTTAATTAACATGTATGTTTTGTCTATGCTATTTATTTTTTGTTCCTCGAAGGGGTAGGCAGCGGTGTACCTATAAAACATCCACATAATAAAGAGCTAAAAATAGTAATATATCTGTCTATCTAAATACTGACTAAGGTATCGCAATCTATAGAGGCATCTCTCATAAAAGCACAGTAAGAAACGCTATTATTTTCTAAAAACCATCCTTTGTTGACGTTAACAACTTTATATGAAACCCACGAAGGTTATATGCCGGCTTATTTTTAACCCAAGTCTAGTAAACTATGAAACAACAAACCACAACAATATACGACGCTCCTATATAAGCTTTGGCTGGAGAAGCAAAATTCTCTGGCTTGCCAACTTACATTATTATATTCTATAGCCGTTGTTTTCCTGCATCCCTTACTTACGTAGACACTGAGATATGGCCGTGCATACTGAGCTAAAACTTCACGTATGATATACTGCGGGTTCACTAACAGGCTATTTTTAAACGATGCCAATCTGACTTGGCGAGGTTTTACTTTTCTTGGTGAGTAGATAGTTGACTTTTTGACCTATCTTTCTCGATTCATGCTTTAACCTAAATTAAACTTTCGTTAGTCTTAGCCAAGGATTTATTTTGTTCTTATAGAAATTAAATGTCTGTGACATGTCAGATTATCTGGGCTAAAAGAACCACTAATTGGGTTCTATTAAATGCCACAAGATGAAGATGGGGGACGAAATTGACTACCACTGACGAGATTGGCCTGCAATTGCAGAGGGCAGACGTGTGTGACAAAACAAAAAAAAATAGCAGGTTACCTTTACCTCCGCCAAACTGCGTAGCAGTTTGTTGGTGGTCTACCAACAAACTGCTAAGCAGCTCCACTTTTGTACATACCTAATTATTATGACTTATTTTTTTATAATGACACTTCTACAACTAATTAAAACTACTCTCTCATTCTGTTGTATTCATTAAATTCCCAGCTGTGTGACATTATGGGCTTAATAGATAGTTGGAACGTTAAGTAAATCATATGATTGAAGACACGTTTCAGCTGAGTACGAAGTGTCTCTCTTTTGTAAACCTGAGATTGACAAAATTACTCATAACTAAGTTTTACCTTTTACTACTGCTACTGTTTAGTAATCATGTTATAGATATAATTTGGTTAACCAGTGCTCATACATACTCCGTTGTATTTTCATCGTTTTAATCCTTAAAAGGGGTAATTTATTGTACTCATTGTGAACAACTTTAAACATAGGAGAACCCTGTAATCGTGAAAAAAAAAATCTGCTGATCCATACATCATGTCAAGTTATCCTATCCTACTTCCTACTTAATATTATGAACATGAAAGTCTGTGACGATGGATGGATGGTTGGATGTTTGTTACCTTTTCATGCAAAAACTACCAAACGGATTTTGATGAAAATTTAAAGTAAATATAGCTTATACATCAAAATAACACGTAAGTTACAATTTATAAAGATTTTGTATAATTTAGCTAATCAGCTGACTTGTTTTTCACGACTTCTGGGTTGGTCCCGTTATAAAAGTTGTTCATAATTAGTAGGGAGAGGTGTGTCAATTGTTACAGGGAAGCAATGGTAACATATGTTATTTTACGGCATCTATCGTCGAATAGCGGTAGCTTTTGGTGGCAATCGAAGCTTTATTAGGTGTTGTTTTATCGACCGAAGTTATAGGTAAAACAGTTCGCGCGTGTGTTGTCAGTAGAACGTGGTTTCTGTCAAAGCAAGTTGAGTTAAATTATTGTTCGGCACAGTTTTTGTTATTAAAATTAAGTGAAACAGTTTTACAATAGGTCCGTGGTGATTTTCAGATACCATCAAATCTACACGTGCAGGTATGTGAGTTGTTCCAATTTACCATAGATATTTGTTAAATATAAAATGGCGGTAGTGGTGCAAAAGCGCCAAAACAAGGAGGCACATTTGTAACATGGTACAATTGACACTATGTATTTTTCACACTTGTTTATTATTTAATAGTACCATTTCATTTTCAGAACCCATATAAAATGGTTTATAAACGACCTCGGAAGATATTGCGTGGCACCGTGCCACTAGAAGAATATACGTCGATAAGACTTTTGAAATTGTAACTAAGCAAATTCGTTGTTGCTACAACAAAAAACATAACTCAAGAGTTTGCATGCGCGGGTATATGGCCATATAACAAAGACATTTTTCCTAAAATTGATATTGCTCCAGCCATCGTTACCGCCCAAGTGAATGAAGAAGTCAACCTTGATCAATCGGATCATCAAGATATGTATTTTCCTGCAGAACTGATTTACAATGTATCCCCTTCAGCACCTTCGACATCATATCAGATTTTACCCCAGACGTCAGCACAACTAACACCAAGCCTCTCTAATAATACTTCGCCACGTAGGACTTCACTAGTAGATTTGTGTCCCGCTTCCAAAAGCACCACCTCGATTCAAATCTAAGACTGGGAGATCTTAAAGGAAAAGTACAATATACACTGATACGCTAGAAAAGAAAGATTTAGAGGCAAAACAAAGAAAAATTAATGAGAAAAAGATACTGATATTAAGAAATTTAGAACCTAAACCGACAAAAAAGAAATTGACTAAAAAAATACTGAAAGAACTGAAAATAATGAGACATATGAAGATCTAAATGAAGACACGGATGGTGCAGACGAAGATGATAACTATTGTATAGTCTGTTTTGAACATTATAAAACCAGTAGAGAAGATTGCTTGCAATGCAGAGACTGCCATAAATGGGCGCACTCTTTCTGTCTGTATAAATAAATACACAATTTTTTTTTTTTTGTGTATTTATACTGTTTGTCGGAATGACTGTTATTAATTTTATTATTTTTTAAGTGTTTTAAGTTTTTTTAATGTTTAGTGTGAACTGCTGACAAGGGTTGATTGATTGATTGGTTTGATTTTTTTTATTATTGACAATTTCTGCATGTGACTCTCATTGCTGTTACTATTGACCCTCTTACTGCAGCAATTGTAACACTATTGATTTATTTCATTAAGTGCCATTTCTTAGAATTAGGACTAAAACGATCAAAATGTAACGGTGTATAATTTGAGTTACCAACAATACCCTATGCGGCAATTGAGCCTGTATCTAAGACAAAAGAAAGCAGATGCTGCGAAAAAATATCACGTAAAAAAAATATCGTACTCTCGAACAACTCTGAAACCATGAAAGTTCCTTAGACCTCTTTCATGATAATATACCTTTTGTCTTTTTTTATTCAAAGCGTATTATCTCGAGCAATTTGATGACGTGGTTCGTTCAGACAATATTGTTGCCGGCTGAAAGCGGTGGTCTTAAAACAGTCGTCGCGGCAGAACAAAATCTTATCGTGTACCCACCCTTTCACTCAATGCTTCTTATTGCTACGAACTCCGTATAATTTGTATAAGATTGCAATAGTCTTCTAACCTGAAGTTCAGAGGGCGCAAGCGATGGGAACATTAAGAATTGGGTTGGTTTCGTGATTTCTCATACGCATCTCTGATTAGTTTTAACTTTCCTACATTACTTACTAGCTTTTGCAAAATTATGCCACGGGAACGTACTACCGCGATACAAAATATCCTATGTGTTAATCCATGCTATCTGTGTGCCAAATTTCATTCAAATCCGTTTAACCATTTTTGCTTTATTTGGTAACAAACATCTAAACATAGAAACTTTCACATTTATAATACTAGCTTTCGCCAGCGGTTTCGTCCGCGTGGAGGTCAAAAATTATTCCTCGGGAACGTAATACCGAGATAAAAAGTATGCTATGTATTAATCCAGGTTATAATCTATCTGTGTGCCAAATTTCATCCAAATCCGTTCAGCCTTTGTTGCGTGATTAAGTAAAAAACATCCAAACTTTCACATTTATAATATTATTAGTAGGATAGTAGGATAGGATAGGATTCCCAAGGTTTGAATGGCGACATGTCAAAACATTAAGATTATACATATACGTATTCAGCCTATATTGGTCTCACTGCATTCACTAGTGGGATGTGTCCCAATAGTTCATGAAGGCCTGTGGGCCTTCGACAGTCTTTTTTCTACCAAAGTTAAATATTTCTGTTTTATAGACACACATAAACGTTCCGGAATAAATGCTCAAATTAATGATATGAAGAGTTTTGATTTAATATATTCACGCGTTTGTTTCATAACATATATGTAGAAATTATAGCGACGTTTATTTAAGGCAGCCAATTAAATCTTTTATTAACAGCCAACAGACAACAACAACAACTACAACAACAACAGAAATTAAAACTCTTTCATAATATAATTTCCCTACGTCTGGAGGGATTGACACAAATGGATTGAAATAATCCATCCTTCATTGTCAAAACCCTTTTTTTGTGGAAATAAAACGGCTACGTGTGACCTTCACCTATCCTGTAAGATATTTTATTTTCATACTGATCCAGAGAACTGATAGGAAAAACAAAAGATGTAAACAACATTTAAATGTAGGTTCTCTACAAACTTACAATAATAAAGTAATTATTTAACAAGTTTATTTAGGACGATTCGAAGGAATTTAAATATAAGTTAACAGTTGTTAGTCTCATCAACGATCTGATTAGATAAGGTTACCTGAATTTTGTAGTCGTGAATAGTTGTGTTGGTTTAGGATCTTTCACTATTTACCGTTTGAATTATCCATTGTTTAGTTTTAATGTGGGTTTAAACTCAATTGACGATCTTGTTTTTGGCTACGTAAAATGCTATTTCGAATGAATTTAGTGTAGATAAGAGTGAAATGCTTGGCAGACGTGATGTTATTTAGAGTAAGACGTATGGTGATTTGTACATAAATAGATGCCGATAACCATTCTCTCTGTATATTAATTCTTTACTAAATTCTAAGAGACAGACATGTAGCCAATTCGACGGCATAATGAAAGGGTCTTATTTAAGTAGATAATAATATGTATGTCCTTTTCTGATTGTCTGTTATGATGTACGTTGACTTGAAAAAGCATGGCAGTTGAGAGTATGTCATGCTCACATAAATGTCTCACTGATGGCGGCGCGTGTGTTGGATCATTCAGTTCCCTACAAAATGGTTGAGCTGGATGGTGCTGATCCACGCGTCAAGTTCGTGAACGGACGCTGTCGGTTGAGACTGGTCATCTCCTAACTTCCAGGGCTTATTTTTATCTTGTATTTAGAATTCTTTATAATTATTATTTTTTACATTGTTCTCACATACAGAAGCAATAAGAATAATGTTCCCAAGATTTTGTAATATTTCAACTTTATTTTAAAAGAGTGTCCGTGGTTTCTTGCCCGTTCTTCTCCATAGAGATCTACGTTTTGGAATGGGCAACTAGCTTCAACTTTCCAACTGATCGACTTTTTGACAATTCAAAAGTGCCTGTAAATGGTTTAATTAAAATAAATGCTTTGAGTTTGAGTTTGAGTTTGATTGCTGCTTTCTTTTGACTTCACTTTCATTACATTGTAATAATTTAACCAATTAACTGAAATCTTCAATCCGGTATTTAATTCACACTTCTAAACAATTTCATTAGGTGTGGCACATTTTCGGCTGGGTGAGTGTTAGCTTATTCCGTCAGGATGTTGCACTCAGTCTCACGTGACGTTGCAACACCTGTCCTTGCTTTCTTTTTCATAAACATAACATCACGCCTATTTTTCCCGACGGGCTTCGCAGAGGTCAGATCTGTGCCTACCCACATCTTGCCAGTTATATATAAGTCCTATGACGAGGATCGTGATATCAACCGGTTCTTCCTCAAATCTTCTTCATCTTCATCACAGCTACATCGGTTTAAAGCAGTTAGGTATATCTAAGAAAAACTTACATAGTTCATTTGTCGTTTGATCTGTCCAACAAATACATTTTAAAACTAGTTTTATTGTTGGCTAGGCAAATAAAACTGCAACATATTTACAAAAATGTTCACTGGTGAAGAATATCTACTACTACTAGCTACTAGCCCGCAACTTCATCTGCGATCCAGGATGAAAAGTAGCCTATGTCCTTACCTAGGTCAAGGTCTATCTGTGTGCCAAACTTCATCCAAACTCATTCAGCCGTTTTAGCTTGAAAGCGTACTAAAGAAATAAGCTTGTTTTCGCATTTATAATATTAGTTAGGGTAAAGCTGAGTTCCTTCAAACTGAGTAGTCTATCAGAAATCAATCCTCCTTCCATCCAATACTGTTTTTCTTTCAATTAAGCTTATTCCTTACACCATACACTAAGGATTTATCACAGGCGAGCTAAGGTGTGCTTGTTATTACAGTTTGTTTGGCAGATAGGACTGCAGTCGTTACCTGGGGCGCGGAGACATTCTTCAAAGCCGTTTTATTTACAATACCTTATTGTTGGTACCCTTTTTAACTTGCAAATTAAGTGTGACAGTAAAAATATTTTGCTTTTCATAACTTTTATTGGACGGATTGTGGAGATTAGAGCTGAGCTAACAAAAAAAGTAATTGAGAGCTTGCTTTGTTATTAAACTGAATTGAGAAATTCAAAGAAGGTTTCTAAGGTAACACATTCACGATCTTTGAATTACCAATCCTACTATCCTACTTCCTATATCCTAGTAATATTATAAATGTGAAAGTTTGGATGTTTGGATGTTTGTTAGGTACTCAATAACGCAGCAACGGCTGAACGAATTTGTTTGAAATTTGGCAGACAGATAATAAATAACATGCGTTAACACATAAGGTACTTTTTGTCCCGGGAGTACGTTCCCGTGGGATAATTTTCGAACTCCACGCTTGCGAAGCCGCTGGCAAAAGCTAGTTTTGACATAAAACGAGACAATAAATATATACCGCGTATACCACTAATTCCCCATATTACCCCTCCCGGTTAAAACGCGTGCCCTTCCTTGTAAGTGTATGCTCCGCGATGACCACGGGATGACTCTTAGCTTGTCATAGGGGCAGACACTGAAGGCTGCGGATGTCCACCCCAGGAAAAAATGCTTCTCACACGGACTACTGTATTGATTATATGTGACTGATATTTGAGTAAATTGTGGTGTCTTACGACTTCACGTGAACGAAGTCCTGGACAGAAGCTAGTTGTGACACAAAATCAAACAAAATTTTAATGTTTACCAAGTTCTAACAAACTAACAGCAATTATTCTTATTTATGCCTTTGGTCAGTGGTTCCCAAAGTTGACTGGACCACGACCCACCTGGCAAAAACTTCCTATTTCGGGACTCACCTCGTGGCTGTCATGAAGAAAAAAGGGGCATGACTATATATTAATATTGGACTGTTCAAATAAAAAAAAAAATTAGTTACAATCGAAAATGTTAGTAGGTACTTAATTAAATACAAGGCGCTATTTCTACGAGAAGTATGAATTTGTTTCCTATTTTTTGCCTAAAATGGCCTAAAATTGAAATTGATGCTGACGCTATTAGCATCAAATTAAATTTTAGGCCACAGACAACGGTAGTTAGTAAGTAGTAAAGAGCCAGTACTTTGAAAACTGCTTACGATCGAAACATTTTCCAATTATTCAATCGTTAATAAAATGTTTAAAAAAGCTGGAAACAAAAAAAAACATTTTAAGATGTTCACTATTAAACTTAATTGTTTAAACAATTTCATGCGGTCGAAGGCAATATATGTCCATAATGTTCAATTTAAGAATATACCAATCGCTAGACTTCCACAAAGGAACAAATATACACACATACCTACATAGACTGACAAACACATTAACCTCGTTAGCGTCACGCAGTCGGGATAAAACATATGGTTAAAACCACCAGTGGGTCGCGTCCCATAGTTTGGGAAATGCTACTTTGGATAATCGATGAGGCAAGAGTTACATTGCAATGATTTACTATTCTGCGTGATGGTATCGGAATAAAACCGTGAGTGGAATCTAAATTTGACGTCATGCCAGTGATTTCAGCTAGTTGATTCACGTCAATATTGATCATTCTTTGATAGTGAATGTGCTACTTTAGTTCAAATCGGACCGAGCACGACACGTATTTTGAAAGCCATTATGTTCACTGGGGATAACAAATAATAGAATAGACACAGACACTAAAAGAGAACACGGACGCTACGCAATATCTTCTCGTCCCAAATACCGCAGTATTTCAAGTCTTTGACTAGTGCGGTTGCCAGTGATGACCTATGGCGCTAAAAAACGTGGTCGCTCACAATGGGCCTTATCAGAAGGCTAAAAGCCACCCAAAGGGCAATGGAGAGGGCTATGTTCGGAGTTTCCCTACGTGATCAAATCAGGAATGAAGAGATCCGCAGGAGAACCGAGGCAACCGACATAGCTCGAAGAATTGCCAAACTTAAGTGGCAGCGGACAGGGCACATTGCTCGCAGAACAGATGGCCGATGGGGCGGATGGTTCTGGAGTGGCGACCGCGTACCAGAAGACGTAGAGTTGGAAGAACTCTCACAAGGTGGACCGATGACCTTGTGAAGGCCGCTGGAATCCACGGAATGCGGGAAGCACAGAACCGGTCGAAGTGGAGACGCTTAGGTAGGGCCTATGTCCAGCAGTGGACGTCTTTCGGCTGAAATGATGATGATGGTACAAATAAATACAATTGAAGTATCTGTTTGTATTATCAAAATATCAGTTTTACACTAAATTAGTATTAAAAGACGTACCTTCAATAAATATTAATTTAAAATTTTGTTTTCTGTTTGTTTGTTCCGGGTTATCTGCGAAACGGCTGGACCGATTTTCATAAAATTATGGGGATATTTTGAACCCTGGAGAAGGACATAATATCCTCCTTTTTATCGACATACCACGCGGAAGAAACCGCGGGCGCAAGCTCGTCCTAAATATTACCACAATCCACAGTGTCAGCAAAGCTGGGTTAAAATAAACTGAAATATCGGATACAGTAAAATAATTCATACTTTGATCTATGTTACACGCAAGTACGGTAAATCTTATACCCATTTTCCCTATTAATTCGTCACAGCCATGAAATAAGCAGAAACTAGTAGCCCCGTTGGGAATGAAATTCAGTTGGTTGAATGAACTGCATTTATCATTCGTAATGCTGGGCGGATGACATATTTCCAATCTGGTATGGTCATGCATCATCCATTCATACTTCCATTTTAATTTACCTCTTAGCGCTTAGTTATTACTTCATGAATTTTCGTTTGTTATTTGTTATGATAATTTGGACTAGTTCACGGATAATTTTGGTTTGATTTTTGAACTGATAAAATTGTTTTTGATATCAGTCAAATTAGTGAGTTTACGCAGTGGTGGCCCAGTGGTAAAAGCCGCAACTTATGATTTGCAGGTCATAGGTTCGTTTCCTGATAGATGCCTTATTTTGTGTAAATTATTTCATCACCACTGCTCACAAATTGCGAAGATCGCCCTAAGGACACGGTGGAGCATACGGTGGAGGTCTGCCCGGCTTGGGCGGAGCACCGCCATGCCCTCGTGGAGGCGATCGGCGGCGGCGATCTTGCGCGTCCGGCCCTGCTCCAGGCCATGGTATGGAGCGAGAGTGCATGGGTAGCCGTAGCTTCCTTCAGCGAAGCAGTGATGCTCGCAAAGAGAGAGGCGGCGCACGTGAGGGAGAGGCAGTACATGCGCCCTCACGGCCGTAGCCTTCGCAGGAGACGCCCCTGGGCGTCGGGATTCACAGGCTGATTGCCGGCCACCGTAGGCGCGGGCTTGCGGACGGCGAGTAATGGGTAGCTCGCTGTCCGGTAAGGACCAAGCCCGGGTCTACGGCGCGTTGTGTTTCACGCGCGCCTCAAAGAGATGTCAGCAACAACTGATGGGGCCCGCAAAGGCCGATGCCTGCCAGGGGTTCGGGTTGTTCGAAAGAGATACCGCGGCCCCTGGCACATAGGCAACTGAGGGAACACGGGCGGGTTTTAGGTAGTAAAAGTCTGACACGCCCTCCCGCTCCGCCCAGAGCGGGAAAAGTCATTTCGTAATTTCCCACCCAAAAAAAAAAACCACTGCTCACAAAATGGTGAAGGAAAAGATCATGAGAAAAGCGGCATATCCTAGAACCAAAATTCGAAGACATGTGACATCTGCCAACCCGCACTGACCGCACTGACCGGCATGCTCCTGCTCACCGAGAGGAGGCCTGTTTCCCAACAGTGAGAACGTTATAGGCTGATTATGATGACTTAAAAAAGAAGTGAATTTTGTTACTAATAATTTAGTCTAGTAATCTCTACAAAAAAATCAAAAGAAATACTGAAAATTGAATCAGCACTTCTGTATTTCATATCTACTTAATAACATTTTCTAAAATGTGGTTCAGACCATTTTCATTTTACAAACAAATAATGTATTATTGTACCTTTCAACATAATGAAACGTCGTCGTCCACATTTTTCGTACATAAAGCTTTTGTTCGCTCATTACTAACGACATTTTGTTTCGCCTGTGGGTATCTGAAACTTTTTTGACATCATTATTGGGGTCGCACGTTTTTCCTTGAGGTTAAGGTGTTCTAAGAACGTTGGTGCTTAGGAATTTTAAGTAAAGAATAACTTGGAGATAAAAACGTGGGGAGTTTGCGCGTTATAGGCGAGCCGATCAAGGTCGCATAAGTTTGCCGTCTTATCGATTTCGAGATTGACATAATGATCTTGAATTCGAGGTTTCTGTATCTAAGCAACTATCTTAGATACCGAAGCAACGAATTCAAGTTGTTTGTACTATGTAGACGTATTTTTGAAATACTTATTTTGGTCAGACGGTGCCGGTTGGGTTAGTGTGGGTGATCTCTGTCAAAGGTGTTTTTTGGGTTGCAGCTGTAAAACAACGTCAGGTGGCAATAGCACCTGGTGTTGCCATCTGGCATTATGCTGAGCTGAGACTCTTTTGACACTATCATCACTGTTGTCTGTATTTTTTTTAACGCTGTAATGCCTTTATAAACGCATTTTTCTTTCTTTCTTTTAACGTTTCGATGTTTGCGAATTAACATTAAATCTTTACACAATACGGACAGACTCTGGTTTTGCATAATGCAGTAGATATTTCTCGGTATTTCCGTTGATATTGTGTCTTAACGACGATCACTTTATTTTTCATTTGCAAAATCTCTCAGTTAGTTTATAGTTTTTTTGACATTCTTAACATTTCTTATCTATATTTTTCTGTCATGGTTAAAAGCGGGATATTTTTACATAAAACGTTCTTACTGAAGCATCTATTATCTAACGCCATTTTCTCTCGTGTTTTTACATCCATCGGCGCCTTGCTTTTTGCACATCACAACCTAACGTTCAGTATGGTAATAATTGAATAATGTGTGTAAATGTTCTGAAAATACTCCTTGAAAAACTGAGAGAGAAAGAAATTAATGCATGTACCAATCAGCTACGTACTTTTTATACTGAGATAGTAGAATAAATTGACTCTGGAAAATGTTTTGCTGGATAACGTGGCCTTAAAAGTGTCAGTTAGAACGAGGTTTTCTTTCATTATAAAGGCGTAATTGATTGCTCAAAATTACCTAATTAGAGAGCTTGGAGAGATTAGTAATTTGTTTGTAGAGAATTTTGTGCTTTACCCACAAGAATTAAAATTAAGACCGTCAGTACCTATGTACGTATGTTAATTTTCGGGTTTAATTTAACTAAATCTTGTTGATTGGGTGCAGATTATTTTGTAACTGGGACGTTCTTCTTTTTTATCGACAATATGACCGGCAAATTTTTATATTTGTTGAAAAAGTAAACATGTGATTTCTTTAGTAAAATGTATTTTAAATTATTGCCTCGTTATTGTAGATTTCAAAAACATATAATGCATCGAAGTATTACTTGTAATTTTTGTTTTACTTCAAATTTTGTAGGAATGGTAACAAAAAATCGACACCTCAGTCACAAAAATGTTTATTTTTTTTATTTTTCATGCAAAATCAGATCTTTAGTTTCTTATTAATTTCTTATCAAGAATACAAACATTTATTTTTAGCTAGCTCCATGGGACGGAATTCTCAATATATATATTTAAAAAATGTTATCCAATACCACTCTGTCACATTTTTGCTTCTTATGACAAAAAACTTTTTAATATTATGAAAGTCATCCAATAAAGTAACTTAAAAATCTGGTGAACACCTTTATTGTTTAGCATGTATTACTAGAAAACGTTACTTTTGTAAATATTACCAATAAACTGGATCATACACTACTTTGAACTTAAATTGTAAGGAGGACAAAATTGTGACAGAGTGGTTAACGTAGTGACGGAGTAGTAAATAATCATTACCCGCCGAGCAAAGTTAACTTTTTAGCAATTTTAAAGTTTAGAAAACAATAAAAAATTATAATATTTCCTTAAAATGCTACTATAAGTTTTATTTATTGGTATCCATTCTTTGGCAGATATTAATTTAGTCTTATAATATCTTTTCGCTTACTCTAGTTTTCCAATACTTCTATTGGTTGATCGAATTCGTAAAACACGCGCCTTTCTCTTTTAATTACCTTAGGAGGAAAACATCACCTGAACATCTCCATCTTCATCCACTCCACTTTGTGCTACTCCTAAATGAGTGTACTCGACTTTTCTTTCACTTACTACATTGACTAAAAGATGTGTACCATTGTTTACTAATAATGGATGGATGTTATCCACTAGTAGATTAGTCATTCTTGTATTTGGTCTTGGAGTTGGGTTTTTTTCTATAAAGTTGTGATCTATCCCGTCTAACTTGTTTTCTTCCCCTTGCACTGGCAATAGACGAGGCTGGAGTAAGTGAACGAGATCTAGGACTTAATGAAAGTAGTCTGGGACTTGAAGGAGGTGGTGTAGAAGCCAGAGTGTTCATCAAAACGTTCTGCTTCCTAAATCTTTACGTTTTACTTCTACAACGATTTCAGGGTTAAGTTTCCTTTTTTCACAACACTGTCACTGTCTTTCAGCCGCAGTTAATGCCATTTTTTCCATTTACTTGATAGTAACACTTTAAATTAACAAAATAATCGACGATATAATAACCAACATAAGAAAACAAACAATCATCTATTATGAAAATGAAATAAGGCTCTAAGTTCCATACAAAAACGACTACTCTGTCACGAGTTATACCACTCCGTCACATTTTTGTGACAGAGGTGCCTCGTGACAGAGGTGTAAAATAGTAGTGTTCCAGATTCTCAGCATTCGCCTAATTGTAATTGATGCATAAAACTGGGCTTATATGAAATATTTATCAGGAATCAATAAAATAATAGTAAAACACAGAAATTACAATAATATTTGGAAGTGGTAACTTACGTGACAGAGCGGTCGCTAAATAAACACACGCACCTCATTTTATTGTTTGCGAGCGACTGACGGGTATTGCCGGGGTGTTGGGAAGCCTAGCGTGGGTCCAGAGTGGAGGGGGACTATGTTCTTGCCTAGTGACTAAGGTCAAAATTGCTAACGCACATTATTTAGTACCATAAAATGAGTGACAGAAGGTAGCAATAAAAATCATATACGTCGGGAGACAGCTAATAATTTTATTTTTTATTCAATACTATAAACATTAAAAATAATTTCTTCTTATTAATTTAATAACAAAGGTTAAGTAGTTCAGTAAATGTTTTTGGATAGAAACTTTCAATGTGATTTTTTTTTACGAGAGCAGTTTGTTTACATTAGTGGTCACAGAGGGACATACTATATTTGTATGTAAAACACCTCCGTTACGTTTTTCGTATACTATGTCACAATAATTTTGTAAAAAATATTAATAATCAAAATCTAGTTTTGAGGATATTATAATTGTTGCATTGTCAAGTGTATTTTTGTAAAAGAAAAAAAAAGAAAAATTGTATTTTGGAGCAATAACATTTTTTTTTTGCGGAGAAGACAAGGCATTGTCGATAAAAAAGAAGAACGTCCCAACTGTATTATTTAATTATTTGAAGACTCACTACAACCGACTTCCGGTGCTAAAAATAGTCTCTTGTTATTAAAAGGAAGTTGATAGCAAACTGGATTGAAATAATATTTACTTAATATTTTATTTCCGGAAGGTTACTTAGCACATTTAACACGGTACCTGTTTGCCATTTTTAGATGTAGAAAATATGGAGCTACAACGTTAAGCTGCTGGTTTTCTTGTACCATCCCGATCAGAGGCCCTAGTGTGAGTTTCATTTAACCATCTACACCAAACGCAGTGAGCGCGTTTGGCGCTCCGATTGGTCCGTCACTAATCCAGGGCCAATCGGAACGCCGAACGCGCTCACTGCGTTTGGTGTGGATGGTTAAATGAAACTCATACTAGGGCCTCTGATTTCCTACACGTTTACCCTGACATGCCTTTTTTATTTTTCTACTTACCTAGGTATTTTTTTTTTCAACTTGTAATGCTAGTTGCGCAGGAGCACCACGCCTATGGCAGGCGCTTTACTTTGTGTAAGAAATTTCATCACCACTGTTCTTAAGACGGGGAAGGAAAACATCTCGAGCAAATCAGCATGTCCTAGAACCGAAAATTCGAAGACATTTGACATGCACCAACTCGCACTTGGACCGCGTGGCAGATTAGAGCCCACTCCCACTTAAAGAAAGGAGGCCTGTTTCCCAGCAGTGCAAACATCAAAGGCCGATTACTATACGCTTGTATAGTAGGTAAGTACGTTAGTAATAAAACAAAATAATACTCAAATCATTATTGTGACAATCCCTCATGGGAACAGGCATGATATTTTAAATAGAATAATATCGTTGACGAGCGTTTATGTAAAATGACATATTTATCGAACATTACCTGTTTGTTTAACAGAATCTGCGTAATTTAAATTGTGTCGGCTACCATTTAACTAGTTAGGTGTAAGGACATATTAAAGTGTTATGGTGGGGTATGTAAACATAATCCTCTTTAATTCTAAACTTTGCTTAACGTTAAGACATGTTTATTGGTCAATAAATGTATGGTTAAGCAGTCGCTGATCATTACTTAATTTAAGTAACGTTTAAAAATAAATTTGAATAAAGGTAGGTAGATACCATTATTACATTATTTTTTGTTTTATATTTATTAGTCTTTTTGCTCTTTTTGTAACCTTTCTCATTGTTTTTGTTCATTTTTGCTATAAGCCTAGTTGCTTGAACAGAAATGATTGATTGATTACCGGATAACGCTATTTTATTTTGTCAGTTTATTTGTTACATGTCCATTACGTATGTAAGTAGAAAACACCTGCTTCTATAAAACCTATTGGATACCTACCTAATTCTATAATGGTTGTATGTTTTGGTTTTAAACAGTTGCTGTGATTCTTGTTGTATTGGTACTCACAAAAAATATCGCATAGATATCTATAGGTACATGTCCTCTGTGACTGTTGTAATTGATTAATTGTATCTACATGACGGCCAAACATATTCACACTGAGGCCGCGAGGGGATCAAACGCCAGACATTTCAAATGGCTCATATCCATTATATTAAACCCCGAAGGGATTAAGACCTAATAACATAGATTAAAATCAGTTTGCTGCACAATAATTATAGGATTCGGGCAGTTAATTAGTGAAATGGAAACTGTCGTAGGTACAGTCAGCCTTCACAATATGTAAAATGTAGGCATATGTAGAATTGTATTGAAATTCTTACCACAACATTTTTTGACACCTTAATATCAAATACTGATTAGGACAACTGTATTTTCTATAGTAAAATCGTTCGAAATTTACGTCGCGCTAGGGCCTGGTTAATACGAGGTGGTACGCGTAGTAAATAGAGGTGTGCGTACCAAATGTGATATCTGCGTTATAATTGATTCAAAATTCACGATAACTTAACGATATCAATATCGATTTGAATATGGTAATGAAGTATCGAAACTTTGATTGATATAGAGTGATTTAATAGTGTAGTGGACTGTGAAAGTTCATGGTTTATGTTATCACCAGTTTCTACCTGCGACTTCACCGGCGTAAAATTTCTTGTTCCCTGACCTGGCGATGCGATGCGACAGGGTAATGTCGCATCGCATTGCCAACATGCGCCATATCTTCGCTGTCGCTTAGGGTTTTTTCTGACTTTTATTTTTGTTGCTCAACTCCTTAAGGTTATAGCGTGATATTAAATAACCTACCGCCGTCTCTAAGCTGTCTGTCGTGGGACGTCGCGACAGTGACCAACCGTTATTTCTTGTATTGTTTTGTTGAGTCTTGGTTACTCGAATAAATAAATATTCTATTCTATTATATAATGTTCCACCAGGTGGTCCCAGTGCGGGTCGCTAGATGTCACTTGTCTTCGAATTTTTGGTTCTAGTATAAGCCGGTTTCCTCACGATGATTTTCTTCAGTGATAATAAAATAAATTGCACAAAGTAAAGCCTGAATTCGACCGAACTTGTAAGTCGTAGCCGCTAACACTGGGTCATCAGTCATCACTGCTCCTTCTCAGATTTATCTATATTATTATAATTGTAAAAGCCGCCTCAAAGATTATAATATATCAGTTATAAGAGTTCATAAAAGCCCATGTCCCTGAAGTTTTACTTTCCTACTAGGACTGAGTAAAGAAGTAAAAGTTTCAATTATAAACAAGCCATAACTTTTGAAAACATACTAAAATACTTAAGAGAAGATGTAGATGTATCTATAAGAGAGAGATTTATGTAGGTGTACATGCTCACATCAGAGAGCTCACAAAACGAAACAAAATTTGTCTGGGTCGGTCTCGTCGGATATGGTGAAGAGTACTTTTAGTATGAAAGGAGAAACTGACTGACTGACACAACCGAAACTACAGGTTCAGGGTTTTTGTGTCTATGTGACCGCGTTGTTATTCCAAACTACGCAACACCTTTTAATGCGGTTTTCACGTGCGGTTTCTGTGTATCATGTTGCACTTACTTATGTTAAAAAAATATCCAAGTTTAGCAGGGGTGGGTCGTTAGTATCATTATCTGCCTAGCCTTTTCACAAGTATGTTAGGGTTGGCTTCCAGGCTATCTGGATGTAGCTGAATATCAGTATTTTACATGAAGCGATTGCCTATCTGACCTCCACAACCCCAGTTACTGGGTAATATGATATCCTTTGATAGGACTGGTTGTCACTGACACCACGGACCAACAGCTTAACGTGCTTTCTGAATCATGGAGGGGTTTTGGTATATAAATATGGTAACCCATCCACGGCTCAACCGCGGCAAGCGCAGTTTAACCCGGTCGATCAACCCGTGCGGCTATTATTACTTAGCCACAAGCGGGTCGCTAGTATATATGTCACCATAAAATTGTAAATACCGTTACATTATAATTTATCTCGCGAGATTGTAAACTGTCGAAAGATTGTAAACTGTACCATACTGATTACCGACCTCTATTTTTCGGTAGATTATAATCTATCGAAGCAAAACCGTCAAATTGTGAAATGGTATCAAAACGGATACCTCGCGCTATTACTAAATAGTCAAGTAACTGCCACTAACTTGGGCGGAGCACCGCCGTGTCTTCGTGGAGGTGATCGGCGGCGGCGATCTCTCGCGTCCGACCCTGGTCTAGGCCATGATACTGAGCGAGAGTGCATGGCTAGTAGTCGCCTCCTTCAGCGAAACAGTTATGCTTGCAAAGAGGGAGGCGGCGCACGTGAGGGAGATGCAGTACATGCGCCCTCACAGCCGTGGCCTTTGCAGGAGACGCCCTGGGCGTCGGGAATCCCAGGCTGATTCCCGGCCACCGTAGGCACGGGCTTGCGGACGGCGAGTAATGGGTAGCTCGCTGTCCGGTAAGGACCAAGCCCGGGTCGACGGCGCGTTGTGTTCCACGCGCGCCTCAAAGACATGTCAGCAGCAACTGATGGGGCCCCCAAGGGCCGATGCCTGCCAGGGGTGCGGGTTGTTCGAAAGAGATACCGCGGCCCCTGGCACACAGGCAAATGAGGGAACACTTGTGGGTGTTAGTCAGTAAAAGTCTGACACGAAGAGCGGGAGAAGTTATTTGATGATTTCCCACCCAAAAAAAAAAACTGCCACTAGCTTGGAAGTAGCGCTCGTCGGCCGGTGCCGCGGCACCGCTCGCTTTACTCGCTCGGCTCGCGCGTGGTTAGTCGCAATTCTAAACTAACCTAACCTATTCGGTCGGTAAGCAGTATGGTACAGTTTACAATCTATCGACAGTTTACAATCTCTCGAGATAGATTTTAATCTAACGGTATTTACAATTTTATGGTGACATATACATATAAATAGATTTCAACTTATCGAAGCTTAGGTACCTACTCCCAAAAAACAGCAAAAGGTTTATTATCAATAGCTTATATGTAGTAGGGGCTACCTATTTCTCACCTAAACTAACACAACGCCTCAGTTAATATTTGGACCGTACAGCTATTGTTTTAGATAGCAGAAAAGGGAATTTGCCATAATTTGAACGGCGATAATCAGTAATGGGAATCATAACACAAACATGACAGCGATTTAATTTATGCTCTGTAACTTATCATTTCATTGCGAGTTTCTTGGTAATTTATGTCTATAAATTGTGTGCGAGTGCCGCAATGGACTGCAAAGTGTCCGAAACTTCTGTACGTTTTGAACTTGAGTAGTGTAGCACCTGTTTCCTAATTAGACATTCCGTAGTTAGTCGAGTTATTCGGGCGGGACGTTGAATAATATGCTGCTACACTTGTAAATTGTTATAATTATGTCAGCGCTTGGATAGTAAAAAGGTATTTCCGACCAAGCGTCTCAAGGATGGAACTATGCGAAAAATTCTGCTATAGTTTAAGCTCTATCTACTTAGATAAATCGGCCTTGTATAAGATTTTTATACGAAAACTAAAGCAAAAGAATGTTATAAGATTCAATGTTCTAGAAGTTTTAGAAAAGTGTCTGAACTTCTTGGTAGTATTTATTCAGTTATCCGTCCAAGTGCGGCATTTTATGACATTGGAATTCTTCGTAACTTTTTTGGCCTAGATTGTTGCTCCCTTAGGTACAAAATAGATATATATAAATTAATGAAATACTATAGCCACGTCCGTACCTATTAATGTAAGCCAGTATTTCATTATTTAATTCTAAACCAAACAAAGCATCTTCACTTTTAGGCGTTTCTTGGTTCTATATAAGTAAACCTATTACTCATGTCATATAAAATCCCTACTCAAAATCAAAACTCGACAGTCTCAGTTTCATAAATCGTCGCACCTAATGTATAATTTTAATATGTAACATCATATGAAACGGGTGTGGAAATCATAATAAGACGAATATGGGAAGGATATATTAATCTTCAGCGTCAGTAACTGTAAAAGGACCCACGTCATTCGTACCGCTCAAGTTTTCACTACTTAAATCTGCGAGTTCGCTCGCATCTTTATATTTCCTACAGAAGAATCGTAAATCCTTCAAAACAAAAGCCTGACTTTATTCAGTCTAGAAGATGCTGAACGAAATATTCTGCTATAAAAATCCAAAGAATTATGACTGTGGCAGGGAAAATGCTTTTTAAAGATTCAGCTATTTACGTTTGTTATAAGAGTTAAAAACTTAGATAAATACTACCTTGTCATATATTGGAAGACATAAATATGGTTTTAGTGTTCTGGCCAGGTTTCCGAATGACAACGATGCGGACGAGTATCTCGACCTAAGTATCCTTATTATTCCGTAGTATTTGTATAGTTTTACGTTTGACTGGAAAACGACCTCAACATAGTTGTGAAAAGGCGAAGCAGATGACGAGGATTTATTTGTATAGTTATTTCGTCATGTAATTTGGTACCTACCTAGTGTAAATAGTGAGTTATGTTATAGTACATTATGATATAAGTGCGGTAATTTTCAAAGCGCACGTATGTCATACGACGTTTTATAACATATATGCGAGGAAATAAATAAAAGTCGGACTTTCTTAAACGAGTAAATATTTAATCACTTGTTAAAGCAGTAAGAAAAATTTGAACAATTTGTAAAATTAATTATTACTTGTTCACAAATTAGCGATGCGCGCGCATCAGCGCTTTTTTTTTTAAGGCAAAGGCACAAAAACAGCCAGAATAACTAATAAAGTTAATAAATATTTTTTTGTTTTTGTTACAGATAAATGGTTGTAATTTATTGTCAAAACTAATTAAATTAAAGAATAAGATGTTTATTTTTTTATATTTTATCTCTCAAAGTTAATTTTATTCATAAAATGTTGACCACTTTTCTGACATAAAAACTCTTTGCTAAGATTTAAAAAAGTACCGTTCGTTTTAGACGGAGCATCTTGATAAACCGTGCGTTTTACATTACAATAACGCACAAGTGCGTAATGCCATACATTACGATATTGAAATTGGTGTAATAAGAGACCCTTTACGAGCAAATGTGTTATAAAATATTATAAAAGTGAAATATATTATTATATCCACTTGCTAAGTTCCACAATACATGTCTACTTATAAACAGGAACCAGGGTGTGAACGATGATTTTTGACCACTGAGTATGTACAAAACTTCTACTGTCCACATGATCCACTACCTATGACGTCAACGACGGTGATAGTGGCAAGGCACCATCAAGCCATTCACATTAAGCTGAACAACAGACAAAGAAAAAAACAAAGAGTTTTTTTTTTTACCGGCCTCTCCAAATTTTCTTTGTTTGATATTGTTCTTCGAAACGTTGAGCTCCTTAAGTTCTGAGTTGAGCTGCACGATTAGTGACAAATGCGTGCACTGACTAGACAAGTTCATTAAATTTGTGTGGTTCTTTCCTCAAAGACGGTTACAGACACCAACCTACACGGTTTTCACATGAACTGACCAACATTATGTGTGACCTCTGAGTTTGTTTTGGCCTTTTTTTCCCAGAGTACTCAGTGTTTATACAAACCTACTTACAGAAATAAAATCATTTATAACTTATATTAATTCACACCTACAGTATGAAAACATTATGAATTATGACCCATCATCTCCGCCATATTTTACAAACTCAAATAAAAGATTGTGTCCGGCGGTCCATACATATCGGGCAGAACATTAAAACATCGTTTGGGACTTCAAATAAAGATTTTGATGCATAAAGATCTATCGAACGATCAATACGGGCATGAGAAGGGCATAAAATAAAATTGGATGTAATAAAACGGGTTATACCTGGTGGCACAGCCGCGGCATATCGTATTCCTAGCTATATGAGTGTGGCTAGCAAACAGGAGGATAACACAGCTTGTGGAGGGATAAATATAATTATAAATCTCGATGTAATCGGCGATTTAGTACTTTACCTCTTACAATGATTAATTAACATACCTTTACAATCGTACTTCTGCCCAACCCGTAGAGGAATATGGTGCGATGTTATTTTATGTTATGTTATGTTATGAGCAATACTTTAAATATTTTAAAATAAGATCACTACCAATTATTAATTAATGGACAATAACCAACTAACTCAACTTATCTTAACATATCGGATCGCTATGAAATTATGGAATGGTACTATCTTTGCCCATTTCCATGTCCGAATACGATTCGTTTTAATCAACATTAAAAACGTGCATGACATTTTGCACATGAAGTTCTTATTGTACAACAAAGGTGACTACGTAGGTAGGATTGACGGAAGGTTGTTTAGAAGTTCGTCATTTTTGTTCACGGAAAATGTCATTAAGCACGTGGTTTATTTATAATAAAATAATGTATTGCAAAGTTTATTTTGTACAAGACTAAATAATAAATAACCTTCTACATCATCATCATCTGCCTAGCTTTTTCGCAACTATGTTGAGGTCTGGATGCAGTTGAGTACCAGTATTTTACATGGAGAAACTGACTATCTGACTTCCGCAACCCAATTACTGGGTAATACGACATCTCTCAGTCAAGACTAATTGTCAGACTTTCGGGCTAATGACAACCCGTTACGACTGTCAAAGATCCGCGAATGACAGCCTGGACCAACGGCTTGACTTGCTTTCCGAGGCACGGACGGGTCTTCGTATGTCGAGAAAGAGTAGCTTAACTTGATCGATTGACTTGTGTGGTTGAATTTACTTAGCCACAAGCCACAATACTCACAATAACCAGACGGATGTAGATACATCAACCATCAGAAACTAGTCACCTCCCATACATAGCATACTCGTGATTAGGTAAAACCTCAATAATATACGTTCACAGCCAAGTCATTATGGCGTTAATTACTTCCAGATTGGTGAGATATTTCAAGCCAATTCCGCCCAAACATTTTCATTGACTAAGTTAGAGCGCTTATAATTGATTAGAATCGGGGTGTTCGCCATCTTGATTTGGCATCGCTCACTCTCACGTCCCGATCTCAATCAAGGATGAGGAAAACGAAATGCCCAAATGTTACTCGTACAAGATACTTGTAATGTTGATATTGAGTTTAATGTATGTGTAATTGTATATACATATGTGTGAAATTGTGTAGGCAGGTACTACTACAGGGGCCTTAGGGGCTCTCTGTAGCGGAATAGAGGAATTATAGACGTTTGTTGTGCAACTGTTGTGTCGCGTGTCGATAGAAGTTATTCCTTGAAAATCGTTTCTTGTCATCGAAATGGCCCACATACTGTGTCTGCTATTCTATTTTTAATCTAACTTGACGGTTTAAATGTGATTAAAGTTTTTTATCGCTAGCCTGTACAACATAAGGTCGACAACCTTCACAGTATCTATTCATGATATTGTATAACTTCCGATCCGATCAATAGTGTCAATTCCTGGTATCAGTGGGACGACAACTTATTTCAAGCTCTGTTCACCTGTTTCCGCTGTGATTTTGTATATAGACCAGTTTGTATCGATTTGAGAGATGAGTGCCAACCAGTCGCATTAAAGGCCATTAATAGCCAGTCGCATTAATTAGTCGTTAAGCACAACTATGCTCTCGTGGTACTGATTTATTTGGACACAAAAAATTAAAAAACTTCAAAAAAATTAAAGCCTACTCATTTAATTTTCCCTGTTCATAAGTGACTGTTAAAAGAAATAACGCCCGCAATTGTCTTTTTAAAAGTAGTCAAGTAGCCAATTCTAATTGTTACTTATCAATGGGATAATAGAGCCCCTTTTCAAGATGAGTTTTTTGCCTCTCATCCTGGACCCTGCCTACTTCCATTACTTTCAAGAGTTTTCCTTCCTGGAGAAATTTTTTCATCATTTTCATTGGCGTTGGTCCTCTGTTAACAACATGATTGATTAAAAAAATATTATATGTTGAACATTTCCTGCAGAACAACCTTTTGTTTGGCCTAAAGGTAGTTGTCAAATCAAATCAAATCAAATCAAATCATTTGTTTTTGAAAACATGGGTAATTAGGTACATAGTTGTTTTCATAAAAAAGTAGTCCTCAATATTCTACCGTCTCATGGGCATATTGATATCGAATAAATATAAATGTCCGATCATTAGAATTACAAAAAAAAAGAATCAATAAACAGACTAATAACATTAGTGACATTTTTACAGTAATGTCAAAAAAATAATAAAGTGTGTCAAAGTGTCAATCGGAATAATAACTGTCAGAATAGGAACATGTATGTCAATCATAATAATAGTTTATCAATCAGTGCAGAGATTTATCATTTAGGAAGTCGTCAATTGTGTAATAGCGTAAATTGTGTAATAATTTCTCAATTAATATTTGGTTTAGTGCCCTTTTAAATTTTATTACAGTAATATTTTTTATCACATCAGGTACTTTATTATAAATACGTGGGGCAATACCAAAAAAACTTTTCTGCATAAGTGCGGTTTTACATTTCACTTGGCATATTTTGTTTACACATTGAGTCCGTATCGGATTTTTTCGAACTGTTGACAGTTTTTCAGATAATTGTGTATTGCTTTTTACAAATAGTGCTGTTTCCAAAATATATAAAGAAGGAAAAGTTAAAATTTTTAAAGACTGAAATTAAGAAAGACAGATAACTGTTGTTTTAAGACCGCACATTGACCATACACATCGCTTTTGCATTCTAAATTCTAAAAAAAAAGTTATTTCGCGTCTAGGTGTTTGTGTAAGGTTGTGGGGGATTGGGCCTGTTGAGTGTCAACGCATCTACGGCACAGGAAAATATATGATTTGAAGAAACAATAAAATAATGCACAAAATGTACTGCTTGGTTTGGTTGGTGGTACAGCTTGTTCTAAGTCCGCCTGGTTAGTACTACCATCTTGTCTAATCTGACGCCATAACAACAATATAATCGCCATTGTTGAGATTCAGTAGTTAGAGGTAAGACAGCCAGTTCCTCTGTGGTTGAAGATGACGTTCGTTTCCACCTTCCGCCTAATCATCACTTACCACCAGGTGAGATGAAAGCCAAGAGCTTCCCCGTTGTGGTTAAAAAATACTAACAATTGTTTGTGACTCGATGTTCATACCCAATAGAAATGAATACAGAAAATAAAAAGCATCCAATGGTTGTTTTAATAAGATCGTTTTTATGGTGACAATGCGTTCATACTAGATTTAATGTCTGTAATTTATATGGTGTACCTAATAGCCAGTTCCCCATGGCGTTCACCTATTGTGGTCAAGGAGTAACGGCATATTGAAAAGTACAGAATATTTAAAATCCGCTGGTTCTCAGGCCATATACCGACAGTTAGATGTGCAGAAACGATGTCGACCATATCCATGGTCCCAGTTCCCAGGTTTATACCTTTAGGTGCGCTCCAGAGTATCATGACCAATTCAAACGAATCGTTTTATTATATGTATGTGCCTTTTTTGCTGGCTGAACTTTGAATATGCGAAAGACCCATGTTTCGAGTAAAAATAAAGATGTAAAAATGATAATTTTACGTTTTGCTACTTAAGTTCCGATTTGGCGCTTGTATTTTGTTTTGGATCTAAAGCTCAAATAATGTAATAATCCATAGCTACTGCTCGCCCAGTAATCGAAATTCGAACATAACTCATTTAAAACTAATGTATTTCTAATGCATTATGTTTTATAAAAATATTAGCTTTCTGCACTTTGTCCACATAAACTTTAACTGTTTGGGTTCCGTGGTTGCGAGTAAATGAGAGGCTCGGCAAAGATTGAGTAAAGGTATAATGCGGCAAAGATTGATAGAGAACAAGTGGTAGGTAGAAATTGTAGAATGAAAGGAAACGATTTTACGGAAGAAAGAATACAAGATAAAGTTCGTTAGGATAGCGATATAAAAATACAAATTACGCGAGCTAAATAAATGAAGCGGTAGCGAGCCAAAGCGACGGGGGTTCGCGTTGAGGGCTTGTGGCTGACTGGCCGGCGGTCGACGCCGTCTGCGTCTTGAGCGGGCTGCGGAGGCTGTGCGGTGCGCGGCGTCCGGGGTGAGGTAGCAGACCGGTTTCCGAGGCCGGCAGCGCTCGCATAGATAGGCGGCGCGCGGCGTCCGCGCACCTTAACGCCACCAAGAAGTGAAAGGGGTAGGTAGGTTACTGTGAACAATTATGAGACATTAGTGTGGGTCTGATAACATGACGCCACAGGACCCCCTTACGAATAAAAGGGCCACTTTATGTATACCGTTCAGGGAACTTTACTTTGCGTCCTGAACGTGTAGTACGCAATGGTAGCGCTTCTTTTGCTTCGTGGCTTTGTTTTTCAATGTCATAACGCCATGCATATGCTGGTTTCAGTCTGTCAATTGACACCTTGACTGTTTTATTATTGAGCACTATGTCGAATGTCTTTGGACTTCTTGAAACGACCTTGTGAGGGCCACTGTAAGGTGGTTCTAGTGATCCACGAAGCAAATCTTGGCGCAAGAACACATGCGTAGAGGTTTGTAAATCTTTGTGCTCGAAAACCTGATGCTGTGAATGGTCTGATGCTGGACACGGCCGTAGGTCGGACATTCTTTGTCTTAAAATACTGACAAAATCTGGGTAGTGTACCTTGTCGTTTGCAGTGGTGAAAAACTCACCGGGGACTCGTAACTGCTCTCCGAATACCAACTCTGCTGGTGAACATTGCAGATCCTCCTTGCACGCTGTCCGTAATCCTAAAAGGACCATAGGAAGTGAACTAACCCAATCCTTCGTACCGTGTGTCATCAAAGCTGCTTTGAGCGTGCGATGTAAACGCTCAATCATGCCGTTGCAGGCTGGATGATACGCTGTTGTCCTTGCCAACTTGATTCCGTACGTCTTCGCTAAGTTTTGGAATAAGTGAGATTGAAATTGTCTACCTTGGTCCGTTATTACCTTCTTTGGGCAACCATACCGACCAATCCACTCCAACACAAACGCCTTTGTTACAGTCTCTGCTGTCATGTCGGGAAGTGGAATCACCTCTGGCCATCTGGTATACCTGTCAATCATAGTAAGGCAGTATTTAAAATTGGAAGATATTGGTAATGGTCCTATTAAATCCATATTAACTTCTGCGAAACGAACATTTGGTACGTCGAATTTACCAAGAGGAGATGCGGTATGTCTTGTTACCTTAGATTTCTGACACGGAATGCACTCTCTAACCCAAGCACGAACGTCTTTCCTAAGGGAAGGCCAAACAAAACGTTCACTGACCATTTTGATGGATGCCTTCGCACCAGGGTGGCTTAAGCTGTGCAACGACTCAAACACACGGTGTCTGTGGGTAGCTGTCACGAACGGTCTGTGTTTTGTTAAGGAAACATCACAATATAAATGTACGTTTGAATTTGGTACTTGCGCTAACTCCAGTGTCAACGAATGGTTACCCTTCAGTAGCTGTTGTAGCTCTGGATCATCACGCTGCGCAAGGGCAAGCTCCATGAAGTCCACTGGCGCAGTGACTGCCTCAATCCGAGACAATGCATCGGCCACCTGGTTGTCCTGCCCGGAAACATGCTGGATGTCAGTCGTGAACTGAGAAATAAAATAAAGTTGATTGATCTGTCTCGGTGAACCTTGTTGGTCTTTCTTTTTAAAAGCACTTATCAGCGGCTTATGATCTGTGTAAACAGTGAATAGTCGTGCTTCTACCATATGTCGAAAATGTTTGATGGCTTCGTATATCGCTAGGAGTTCGCGATCATAAGCGCTGTATTTCTGCTGAGTGGGGCTCAACTTCTTCGAGAAGAAAGCTAAAGGCTGCCAGATGTTATCTACCTTCTGCTGTAACACAGCTCCTAATGAAACATTGGATGCATCTACTACCAATGCCAGTTGCGCATCGATAACCGGGTGAACCAAAAGTGCTGCATCTGAAAGGCTATGCTTGCAACGCTCAAAAGTTTCTAATAACTGGGAAGTCCACTTCACTGGTTTCGATCCCTTCATGCTCGGGCCCGCCAATAAATCATTAAGTGGGGCTTGTAACTCTGCAGCATTTTTCAAGAAACGCCTATAAAAATTGAGCATCCCTAAAAATCTTCTCAAACATCTTATGGTCTGAGGCGGTGGGTAATTCTGAATAGCCTTCACCTTCTCCTCCAACGGGCGCACTCCATTTGCTGAAACAGAATAACCAAGAAAAGTTACCTGTGGCTGACCAAAGTTGCACTTATTTACGTTGATGACCACTCCATACTCCTCGAGGCGTGTGAACAGCTTACGTAGATGTTCTTCATGCTCCTGAGTACTTTTTGAAGCTATTAAAAGGTCATCGATGTACGGAAAACAGAATCAAAATCACGTACCAAACCATCTATAAAACGTTGAAACGTCTGTGCAGCGTTTCTCAAACCAAATGACATAAAAGGGAATTCAAACAACCCAAACGGTGTCGTGATGGCTGTCTTCTCGATGTCTGCTGGATTAACTGGAATCTGCTGGTAAGCCTTGACTAAATCTACGACTGAGAAAATAGTGCTTCCATGTAAATGCTGTGAAAAATCTTCAATGTGACGTACCGGGTACCTGTCTGGCACCGTCCTAGCATTCAATGCCCGGTAGTCACCGCATGGTCTCCAAGTATCGTCATGCTTGGGCACCAGGTGCAGAGCAGACGCCCAAGGTCCGCTGGAGCAACGAGCTGTCCCCTCTTTGACCATCGCTTGGAACTCTGACTTGGCTATCTTCAAACGATCTGGTGCTAAACGGCGTGGCCTGCAGAAAACGGATGGTCCGGTCGTTGTATTAATAAAATGTACGGTAGAATGACGTACCTCCCTTGGTGCACCAGACGGACGTGAGATGGCCGGAAATTCTCGCAACAGCTCGTGGTACCGAGAAGTACCAGTAACAGCCTTGACGCTGGGAATCTCCATTTTAGCAATAGCTCCGCTAACAAAAAGGTTTGTTAATCCATCAATCAACCTATTGTTGTGGCAATCTACTAATAAATTATAGTGGGAGAGAAAATCATACCCAATAATTGGTTTGGTCACATCTGCGACGACAAACTTCCAGCTAAACTCCCTGCGTAGTCCTAAATTCAGCTGCAAATTAATATACCCGTACGTGGATATTACAGAATTATTCGCTGCGCTGAGGTCGTAATTTACACGTACCCGCTTCTCATTTAAATAACTGCGAGGGTAGACGCACAGATCGGAACCAGTATCGACCAGAAATGGTTTTCTAGATTGAAGATCTGTGACGAATAAACGGCTGGAAATACTGCAGCAATCGCTCGCCGTCATTAGCGACTGGCTTTGGCGTTTTCCGAAGCATAATCACATGGCTTTATGCAGTGGTGAGCTTTGTCTGCAAATTTGTGATGGTACCAACATACACGTTGATTGTCCACCATTTTGAATGCACGGCCTCTTGAACTACTTCTCGAACGGGAGAATCGCCGGTTACGACTCCTATTTGACCTACCGCCAGTACGAGATTGCCTATCCACCGTAGTGGATAATTCATCTAGCTTCCGCGTGAGACTAGCTATTTCTGTACGCATTACCTCAAGTAAATTCCCTGTAGAGGACGAAGTACTCGCGACCTGAGCCACCGGATTTACCGGAGCGATCTCCAATACCCGGTCCGCCAGCTCCGCAACAGCTTCCAGGGACGTACTAGCCTGGGACGCTATAATCGCCTGCAGGCCGGTCGGCAGACGGCTGGTCCAGATAGTGCGCAGAAAATCGTCAGGTACACCTCGACCAGCCAGGCCCTGCAGGTGGCGAAGAAATGCCGACGGCTTGCGGTCTCCAAGTTCCTCATGAATAAGGAGTTGACGCACTTTCTTTTCCTGGGAAACTGACAAACGCTTAATTAGCTCGGTTTTAAGCTTCTCGTACTTGTTATTAGTGGGTGGATTTTCTACAATATCCTCAAGTTGAGCCATAATGGTAGGTTCTAGATTACCGACCACAGTAAAATATTTTGTCGCATCGGAAGTAATGCTCGACAACGCAAATTGGGCTTCAACCTGCGCAAACCATACTGCGGGTTTATCAGGCCAAAAAGGAGGAACACGTACTCTAACCTTAGCGATCTCTGCTGATCCTAATGCTGCAACCAACGCCTCCGTAAACTTCTCGTCAGCCATCTCTGCAATGACTTGCAGAAAAAAAAATTTCAACGTCGACGTGTCCTTCGCGAACGTTCCGGAAACTTCTCGAACGTCACGCGGTCTTGTAACAATATCTTCGCGCCGCGAATCACGTCGGGGTCACCAGTTTTGGGTTCCGTGGTTGCGAGTAAATGAGAGGCTCGGCAAAGATTGAGTAAAGGTATAATGCGGCAAAGATTGATAGAGAACAAGTGGTAGGTAGAAATTGTAGAATGAAAGGAAACGATTTTACGGAAGAAAGAATACAAGATAAAGTTCGTTAGGATAGCGATATAAAAATACAAATTACGCGAGCTAAATAAATGAAGCGGTAGCGAGCCAAAGCGACGGGGGTTCGCGTTGAGGGCTTGTGGCTGACTGGCCGGCGGTCGACGCCGTCTGCGTCTTGAGCGGGCTGCGGAGGCTGTGCGGTGCGCGGCGTCCGGGGTGAGGTAGCAGACCGGTTTCCGAGGCCGGCAGCGCTCGCATAGATAGGCGGCGCGCGGCGTCCGCGCACCTTAACGCCACCAAGAAGTGAAAGGGGTAGGTAGGTTACTGTGAACAATTATGAGACATTAGTGTGGGTCTGATAACATGACGCCACAACTGTGTCAAATTTCATACTGCTAATTTTTGTAAAAAGGGGTATAAAGTTTCAAAGGGGCTTCAGATATTAATACATACATAGATAAAGAAAAAAATGCACAAGTACTTGGAATCGGATCAACTGTATCTGTGAGCCATCATAATAATTGAGTCCTACTTTAAGTAAGTTACTTTAATATCTCATATCCTTCTTAACCTTTTTTTTAATTACGTTTAGCCAGTGACACTCGTGGAGTCTAGAAGACGAAGCTAATGACAACACATACTACAGTATGTCAAAATCTGTTCGCTCGTTTCTTCCTGGAAGGATCCTTAAAAACGGGCATTATATCTATTATATGAACATATGAATATACAGGTTAATAAAAATATTCTGAACATTTTTAATGCTTTGCTTATGCTTTTTTGAAGCATTGATTGAATCAATGTAGAAAGTAGGTTGATAAAGCTAGAAACATAAAAAGAATGACAACTAATGCACCATGTCCATATACCCTTCTATCCATCTTCTTCATCTTGGCAAAAATAACACGAAAATGATGAACTTTTTTAAAACTAATTGGATAAAACCACTTACCTATGATGTGATGACACACGGAAGCGCTGCTAGAATTAAATAAAACCCTACCCCTAATGCTTATACCGTCGTTTGTGCTTGTGCTGTAATGCTCACATTCTCACATTCACATAAAACCACTTACGTATGATGTGATGACAAACGGAAGCGCTGCTAGAATTAAATAAAACCCTACCCCTAATGCTTATACCGTCGTTTGTGCTTGTGCCGTAATGCTCACATTCTCACATTCCCATAAAACCACTTACCTATGATTTGATGACACATGGAAGCGCTGCTAGAATTAAATAAACTCGTGCTCACATTCTCACATTCACGCATCCTCGCTCTCACTCACCCACTCGCATCCTGCGTGCGTGCGGCATGTATAGCTTCAATTCTCTCTTTTTAAAATATTATTATTTCCTTTACCTACATTTGTATAAACAAGTAAAATATAACTATCTAAGTTATGGAAGAGTGGAGTCTCCTAACACAGGGTTATCTGCTTAAAATGAGGCTCCAATCACTAGCAGTCAAGTTTTACATGTTAAAATAATATACCATTTTCAGTATGGTTTTTATCCAGTAGTTTTTAAATATATTCAACCGAAAACTCAGCAACGCGAATACCATGCGCTGATGCAGCCTTTAGGTCCTCACGTGTGTAGGTGACAGGGCATGTGGTGCAAGATGGGAGACTGATGGATATTGCCAATTTGTTTCCTGATGTACACATAAAGCAGTGTAAAATAAATAACACCGCTATAACACTGCCACCGTAAATTTATTTCACCTGAAAGCAATGAAGTTATAAATTAGATTACCTTACATTATGGGTGCTGGGAATTAAACCCATGAACTTTATTACAGGGTTCATGGGAAGCCCTTAAAACGTGGGCAAGTAATCATGTTTAATGCTGTACAATGGTTCGAAACAATTTGTCTTGTGAAGGATCAATCAGTTCTGTGGGGTAACTACGGAACATACTTACAATGGAAATGCCTTCAATTTTGATGGTTCAACAGCAATCATTGCGTAATTATCGTTGATGAGCAAGTGTATTTTTTTAACTATGAAGCAATGGTTTAGGAATTTCCTTCAAAATCCTTCATATTGGGATTGTCAGGATATTCCGCAATTGGGGCGCTGATTTAGTCTGCTTTATCGTCATCAAAATTTATGGTTTTCGGTTTACATCTCTCGAGGGGCTTGTAAGCTACGCCTGCCGCAGTTGGTCCGTGGATGGGTGACCATCTTTACATACCAACAACCCGCCGTGTCTCGGAAAGCACGTTAAGAAGTTGGTCTCGGCTGTAATTTGTGGATATTTGACAATCGTTACGGGTCGTCAGAAGCTCGAAAGTCTGACAACCAGTCTTACCAAGGGGTATCGTGTTACCCAGTAAATGGGTTGTAGAGGTCAGATAGGCAGTCGGTCCATATAAAATACTGCTATTCACATTAGACTGAAACAGGATTTGGTATTAAAACATATTTACAATCTACATGGCTGTCAACAATGTGACATTCCTATCGCTTTTTTACTGCATTTCGACTCGGTTGACCGACTTTCAGAGGCGAATTCCCGTAATAAAAAATGTTCAAAATCTACTTTCAATTTCATTTCAGCGACAATCAATGTCAGTCAAAAATTTAGGGGAAATAGAGGTATTTTTGACAGATTGCGGGTCCAGTTTCTGGAACGTAAATTATAAATTAATGTGACAGTTGTCAAGTGCGCGTAAACTGCCGTGATTGGTTGAATGATTTGTTAATAGCCAATCGGAGCAGTTATCGCGCACGCGACTAAAATTAGCATGTGGAAAAATACTGGCTATGGACCGCTCCTTGTTTTTGACTTCCAACTAGCGACTACGGCACGGTATCCCGGTCTCAATGTATGTGTATAGTTCGAGGGCCTAGCTTAGTTATCTTTGAACATTTTACTGTCATTGAGACAGACAGTAGGCAAAAATAGAAAAAAATAACTCAGAAATCAAATCAATACTTTCATCCACAGATTTAACATCTGGTTTGTATTTAATTCAGTCACTAACCAAAACATTTGTAATCCCAAATAATATTTCAGTCAACACTCCAGATTATTACGATCCACGGATATACAATATTTTCTTTTTTCTCTTTGTCAAGGCTGACTATTTTAAGAAAGAAATTTCCAACAATAGCTGAACTCACATTGAATGGGACATAGAATTGTTATGAATTCGCCACCACATTCCGGACACTCTGAACGATCCATTGGCGATGTAGGTACACGGGAAATGTAATAATGTTGATTGCGTTCAATAACTCTGAGGATGAACCCTTGATTGAAGGAATTTGACTACTGTTCTAACATTAAACCGGGAAGGACAGTTAGGGAAATTCATTGTTAAGCAAATTAAGCACATTTGTCATATCATACAAGTGTCAAAGAATGATAGTTGTGATTTAAATATACGAACAATTTAAGTTAGTAGTAGGATTTCTGTCGTTCTACTTATTTTTTTGTTTATAACAACGCACACTAGCTTTTCCGATTCACTTCAGACATTGGCAGAATGGTCAGCTTTGCTTGCCATAATAAAAAAAAGAATTTAATAGAAGTTAGAAGAATGAGATTACTCATAAGCGCGGTATGTAACGAAAGTACCACAATAAAAGCACGTGCGTAGTCAAAAAATGTTAATTTTATAAACTTTTTATCAAAAGAAAATCGAAAACATTTGCAACAGCAATGGTAGTACTGTTTATCTACAGTCCAAGGGACTGAAACTACGTATTATTGCTATTACTCACAAGCACTCAATTAATCTAAGCATAATCCCCCTTATTTATGAACGTTGCTCATAGTTAAGATATGTTTAAACGTTAAAAACATATGGTTAAACAAACGCCAATCATTACATGACTTTAGAAAACGTTTTTATATAAGGGAGAAAATGTTTAACTGCCTCTGTGCACGTTTATAATTAAAATATACGTGGAAGTCCATAGTTGAGATTACAAGTCTCCTAAAATATAATTGCATATATGTAACAATTCGAGCTGAAAATATGGTCTAAAAACGTACGTACATGGGGCGAGAGGTTAAATGCCGCGCGAGACCATTCCGGCGGCCATTCCGCCTGGTCATAGCCATTTCCATTAGTGGACACTAACTAATGAACACAAATGATCTGAATTTGCCGTTAAAGATGGCGTTTTGGTATCTACATGCATTATGGGAAAGGCTGTTCATTGAAATTCGTATGGTATTTCAATGAATTGCATGTGTACATGTATTGAAGTTGCTTTGTGTCGTCGACGCGATCGCGTTTTTCTTCTAAATTATGTAACGGATTTTGATGCTGTTTCCAAAGTAATTTTGAGAATTGATTCCGCAAGGTTTACATGTATAATTAATAATAATTAATGTTTAACTTAAAAAATGCAAGCAGACATTTCGATATTTTGACAACATGTCGGCACGTCAATAGATAGCAGCACCCGTGAGAGGGTGGGTCACTCATGGCGGTATAAAAGCGAATTATGGCATACCATAATTCGCTTACATATAAGAGCGTCCAGAAAGTATTATAAACTCATATTCGATACCGCATACACGGGCTGTGATAGTGACGATGTGCTACACTGTTAATATTCTGATATCAGCTTAATGAATATTAGGTGTCGGCTTAATTGATTTTCGTATCACCCACCATGCATTAGTAGTGCACGGTGACCGACGCGAAAATACGGACAGGTGTTGAAATCACGTTTCGTGGTTTCGTGTAGTACTCAAACGAACAATAATTTAAAGATTAAAATCTTGCTTGAATAATTTCCGTCATTGATTCACTTTAACTCTTAGTCTAGGGTGGTCTAATAGGATTCTGGGGTTAGCTTTACCTGCCTGGGCGCCTATCCTAATATACATATATATCTCCCAGTTGGACCCTGATATGCTGGAAAGAATTTTACTGGCCGAGATAATGCAGCTTGTCTGCGTTGTTGGTTAACAGGGTACCCGACATCTCTTCTTCATCTTCTACGATAGTGGCTGCCGCGCCTTGCCACATTTCCACGAATATGTTAAAGTCTAACCTATGATTTCTAATGACAATAGGTCAGTACTACAAACATATAAACTACTATGATTGACTTAAAATATTCACATAATTTAAAAGCTAAATCTGATCTCAAAACGGTGAAGGAAAACATCGTGAGGAAACCGGCATATCTTGGAACCAAAAAATTGAAGACATTTGACATCGACCAACCGGCACTGGGTCGGCGTGGTAGATCACTGCCCACTCCCTCTCGAAGAGTTGAGCCCTATGTCCCAGCAGTGGGAACATTATAGACTAGTTATGGAAAAGCTGTCTGAAAAAAAACGGTCTAAAAATGAATAGATACTTAGGTAGGTGTATACTACCTACTACCCTACTATACCATACTTTGGTAGGAATATTCCAGAAATTGTATAACTGAGTTCTGAAGCCATAGAGACTACATAAAATAATCGAGTTACAACTGTAGTATGGACCGTTTCCATCAAATATTCGCTTACACTTCGAACTTACCAAGTAAAGTCGCACGAAAAACCCATATAAGTTAGTCTCCAATAATGTTCTATATGCCTGTATCACTTTTCGCTCGTAACAAAAGTTAATTTTGTAAGCGTAACACGAGCCATATTTATGTTGGCCGATTCTTGTCGCGAGGATACGAAGCTATAAATTAGTCATTTTGATTGTATCACTAGCTATGATCATGATAGAGGACCCGCGCTAAGATAGATGTAGTCTAATTAATGTGTTACACTAATGACGATGAGTCTTGGTAGTCTTGACAGGTAGACAGGCTGGGTAAACGCGTATGGGCGACATACGCCTCATCTCCATACTTCAACGCAGTCACACACTTAATCTACGTGCCGACGGATGTAACAATAACGCGGAGGGATTTTTTCGTGCACTGCATCTTCAACGCACTTCGTAGAGCCGAGAGTTGAAAATCGAACGCCGTGTTTTTTCGCCGCGCTGAGACTGACTCGCGCTGCACTCTGTTGGATTCTCAATGCTCGATTCAATACCGAAAGTTGAAAATCTTGTGCTCGATAAAATCCCGCCGCGGTTTTATTACGTCTTTGTGAACGGCTACTTAACAGTTTCGTAACGGTATTAATTAACTTCGGAATTAGCTGTATTTCGAGTTTACAGCGGAACGTCTACGGTAGGCGTCTGCGAATTTATGGCAGCGCTACGTTTACGTAGGGTCGTAGCCACGCTTACGCCCAGCCAAAAGCGCGGCGTCCCCGTGGCGTCCACGCGCTGATGCTTTGACGTTAAGGCAAGACATTGGGCGGAGCACCGCCGTGTCCTCGTGGAGGTGATCGCCGGCGGCGATCTCTCGCGTCCGACCCTGGTCCAGGCCATGGTACGGAGCGAGAGTGTATGGCTAGCAGTCGCCTCCTTCAGCGAAGCAGTTATGCTCGCAAAGAGGGAGGCGGCGCACGTGAGGGAGATGCAGTACATGCGCCCTCACAGCCGTGGCCTTCGCATGAGACGCCCTGGGCGTCGGAAATCCCAGGCTGATTCCCGGCCACCGTAGGCCGCGCCTACGCTCTTGCGGACGGCGAGTAATGGGTAGGTCGCTGTCCGGTAAGGACCAAGCCCGGGTCGACGGCGCGTTGTGTTCCACGCGCGCCTCAAAGAGATGTCAGCAGCAACTAATGGGGCCCGCAAGGGCCGATGCCTGCCAGGGGTTCGGGTTGTTCGAAAGAGATACCGCGGGCCCTGGCACACAGGCAACTGAGGGAACACGGGTGGGTTTTAGTCAGTAAAAGTCTGGCACGCCGTCCCGCTCCACCCGGAGCAGGAGAAGTTATTTGATGATTTCCCAATCAAAAAAAAAAAAAAAAAATGGCAAGACATTCACGATCGACATAAAACCATTAGCAAGTAATTGTAATGTATCTCTTATCTTGGTAAGGTTAGGTTTAAATTACAATGATTACCGACAGTTTTATCAAAGTCATGGTAATCACTCTATTCTTTACTACAATGAGATAAGAGTTACATTGGAATGACTTCACTAAAATTTGATTGTGAATGTGCATTCTAAGCTGGTTGACGCCTCAAAGCTGAGAGAGATCTATTTTTTCTCAGTGAATAAGCGGGGCATAAGTTTTTCTATGATCTTAAAGGCGCAATGTGTGTAGATCTATCTATATATTTTTATCTTGTTGGAAATAAGACAAAATCGTGGCAAGTTAAAATGTCACGTTTCTGTGTCAGGTCTCTTGAGACTTTTTCCAGATTTTCAAGCTCTAACGACTGATTTAATATCTTGTCACATTAGCAGAGGCAAACGGGGCATGAATTGTGAATTTAATACGAAGTTATTAAAAGAAGAGTAAATACATTTTGTAAAAAAACAGAAGGCCAGAAGCTGCTGGAAAACGAAAATGAAATCACTTACTGTGACAAGAGTCGGCCCGAAAATTATTATTTTTTCGGCCGAAACCCGAAAACGGAATCGAAATTCCGGTTTTGTTCGACATGATACAGCCTACCTATCGAATCAATTACAGGTGCAAATAGAGCCCACACTAGTGTGCCATCACGAATACTAATTCGTGATGTATGGAGACAACCATAAAAAAAAACACAACATCGAACATTATAATTGACTTTTAAAATACTCTCACAAAGTCTAAGTTCTTGACAGCGGATAAAGAATACAATAAAAAACAGCCGAATGACAAAATCTGCTCAACTCACCTGGGCTTAAAAACTACACCTCAAAATTAGCAATTACCCAACCGCACAGTTTTATATTTATTATAAAATTCACTACCGTCACTGCTATCATTTTCGTTTATTAAGTTTGGACACACACAATATACACTTTACATCAAAACTACACTACCTACAATTAATACACATCTCACATACCTTTACACTAAAAACTAACAAGACAAATTTTCTTACTTACTCAATCAGCCCAATCACACAATCACATACTCCAATTACAATAAAAGCACATCTTTGTCAAACTAAAACCTCATGTGGCTCAATCTGGTTTCAGCACAGCTTTTGGATGGCTCATCTCACATACCTTTACACTAAAAACTAACAAGACAAACTTTCTTACTTACTCAATCAGCCCAATCACACAATCACATACTCCAATTACAATAAAAGCACATCTTTGTCAAACTAAAACCTCCTGTCACTGTTCATCTGTGGCATCTGTTAAATATACAAAATACTTGGGGGTAGTGCTAGATGTCAGATTCAAAAAAATCACAAAACGACGAAATGCTCTAATATGTGCAGTACCGCAAACATGATCATCCTGCATTCAAAGATTCTGCTACTACCAAAGTCCGAATATGTACAACAAAATTAATAAACCCTGTCCAATCTATGGTCAGTGGTCAAGGACAATAAAGAGGGCTATGCGTGGAGTTTCTCTACATGATCGAATCAGGAATGTAGAGATCCGCAGGAGAACCAAGGTAACCGACATAGCCCGAAGAATTGCCAAACTTAAGTGGCAGTGGATATTGCTCGCAGAACAGATGGCCGATGGGGCTAAACATTTTTGGAGTGGCGACCGCGTACCGGAAGACGTAAAGTTGGAAGGCCTCCCACAAGGTGGAATCATCGGTCCACCAAGGTCATCACCTTGTGAGGGCAGCAGGAGTCCGCTAGATGCGGGAAGCACAGAACCGGTCAAAGTGGCGGAGCTTGGGGGAGGCCTATATCCAGCAGTGGACGTCTTTCGGCTTGAATGATGATGAATCTATGGTATGACGTGCAAATATATAAATGCAAAAGGCAGTTTACTCGTTTCTACAAAATAAAACCTATGATGAGACAGGAAAGCTCCTAACAACATAAATAAAAATATATACCAAATCACACCATTATTGCTACAGAAGCAAGCCCTATACACGCAAACACGCACGCGCGCACATTCACACACACTCATACACGCACACACACACACGCACACTCCCATGCCCATACAACCCCACTTACTTAGCTCTTAGCTACTGTTTTTATCCTCTAATAATATATTTTTTCCATATGTATTAACTTTAGTTACACTATGTCACCAATAGTAATAAAATTGTAGTAGAAGACTAGTGTCAAGTCACATACTGTGTACGATTTAATTATAATTAAATTGGTGTATAGTAAGTATAATTAAGGGGAGTACAGTTTTCTCTATAACCTAGCTGAGAAGGCAGCATCTCACCACCATTTCAGTTGCAGTTTTAATACACTTAATTTGTCTACCCTGTAAAGCGTACTACAATACTGTTATGATGAATAAACAATTTGTAAATTACAAAAAAAAAATCGGTCAGGCTCTAACTATGTATGTCTACACGGTATCAGGGACAAACTATGAATTCAGTATATGATTCTGAATGCCCTGTGCTTTTTCGTCGGTTATTAAAAAGAATTACCTCTGCCATACATTTTGATCGCGTAGGTATTGCACTTTTCCATTAAACAGCAGGTTTTTTTGATAACCAACGAATCATTACTACGCTAGGGGGTCTAGAAACATGTGCTGAATTTATGGTTTCAAATTGCCCGTCGATGTCAAATATTACGAAAATACAGAGAACATTAACAAATACCCTCAGTGGTGGTGTCAGAAAGTTTATTCATGTTGTCGCCGAAAGGCCACATCAATAGTTTCCCGCCGCCTCGGGCCCCGATGAAGATATTCCTGAAATTTCTCAAATTGCCTAAGTGGGAAGCGATTGTCTTGGGTTGGTAGGTAGAAGGTTTAATCACCTAACCCTTCTGAGTGGGTTCCATAATGATAATAAATTCAATATCCGCAAATCATGAGGTTGGGTTAACGCAATTTGCTGTTATATTTACAAGCACTTGTGGAGATGGGTGTGCGTTCAATGTTTAGTATATTGGATATGTGTCATGTGTACAGCGATAAGATTTTTTTTGAGGGGCTCCGTTTGTGTTTAACACAAAATAATTGCTATTAGCTTTCGTGGCTGTATAGGCTCCCTAATTGTTTTGTATTGTTTTTACATCTATGAAAATTGTCTATAAAGAAGAAAACTTGTTGTTAATTTAGACGATAGATTTTTAATTGTTAGGTACTTCATAAACTAATTTGATTTGAAATCGGGAACTGACTTTCTAGAAAACTGGTACTAATAATATTATACAGAAAAAACAGAAATGTATTATAATCATCGTGAAGAATGGTTTTTATACGACATCACGATAAATAAGCTTAACATGGTCAAGCGTTAAAAAGTTACTTGACTTTTTATAAAAGTAGGTACGAAAACGTAGTGTTCTATTCTTTTTACTAAGCGGCATTCGACGCTCCGTGCATTCACCAAAGGAGGGAAAAGCAAAGATACGTAGTAGGTACGTGGTCCATCGGTACCCTTTTTTTCATGAAAGTAAAGACTGACAAGGTTTTATTAAGCTTTTAAATAGACGCCGAAGTAACTGTCAGCCACTGCCATAAAGGCAAGCATGCGCCAAATACGATTAAGTAAAATACCGACACGGTGCATTGAAAATCTCGTAATAAACGATGAATTTGTGCTTTACGAGGTTTTCGCTCCACGGCGACGGTATATCCCTATAAATAATTATTGAAATAACCATACATACATATAGTGAGATGGGGTTGCGGCAGGTTTCTAAGGATATAGCTGAAGGAACTGTACAGATTTTGGTAAAACTGGAAGGAAGAAGCGCGTATCGCACAGCTGGAATTAGTGCAAGGAGGCTTTTTTCCGGGAGTGGGACAGAGAGGCTAATAAAAAAAACCTATGTGCAGTCGGGACACCCCCGTCAGGAACGAAGTTCCTTACGCGATACTCGCACGCACACACACACTCGTATTTAGAAAGAGACGGAGAGAGCGAAAGTCTCATGGATGGAGGACATAACGGTTTTTCTTTACCTACGTGACGATTTCTATCAGTCAACTGCTACCGCAAGCCATGTTATGGAACTTTGTTCCTAAAATAACATACATTATGTCATTAATTTCAATGCTATATTTGATTACAGTCTATGTAAACATTATTAATGCAAGGGGTGCAATTTAAATTATACTCCACCTACCCACCTATTGTATTTTTCTTAAGCATAGTTTTTAACAGACTTCACGAAAAGGTTCGCAATTCAGTTGTATTTTTTTCTTAATGTTTGTTAACTCAGAACTCCGTGATTTATAAAAAGATTTGAATAATTCTTCTTTGTTTTGATAGGGTATACTTACCGAGTGGACCCATATTTTGGTCAAGATCTTATTAGTGGTTTTCGAGTTAGCTTCAATAATATCTTCATTTTTTTTCACTTATTTTATGACGATGATGTTATAATAATTTCTTGTCACTGTTATTCACCGGTACAACAACTAAAAACTATGAAAAATAAAAAGTTGATTTAAGAAAAACCATCCTACTTCCAAAAACAACGAACATACAAAACCAAAGACACCGACTTCCAAAAATAAAGTAATTTTCCACTTTGTAGTGTTTTTTCTAAGTCGGTTGTTCTTTTTCCTGTATTTATTTATTTTACCTACACCTACTTGCTACTTGAGTTCATTCAGTTCACTGCGGCATCGGTTTACCGCCCGTGTACTAATTACTTGCTGATACAAAGCCAACCTTATGCGTCCCCTTAACAGTAAATAGGTTTCGATCTACTGTTGCGTTGGGTAGACGCAATGCGTACTTAACTTGCGTTAGCCGGTAAATATCTGCTGCTGAGTTCGGGTTTTCTGTATAAGCCGATACAATGTTGCTGTTAAACTACAAATCAGTCAACACTGGCTAATACTGTGGTGTAATCGTGTTTTGTACAGTCAGCATCAAAAATATGTATGAGTCAACAAGATTTAATTTGATTGTCCACAACGTGTGTTTCATAATAACTACTGTATCAATGTGTAGCTACAATCAAGAACCCAAGTAGTGGCTATACATTTAAATAATACTAGCCTTAGCCAGCGGTTTCGCCCGCTTTAACCAATTTACACAAAACCTTATTAAATTAAACATTTAAACCTTCCTCATAAATTACTCCATCTATTGGTGAAAACCGCATGAAAATCCGTTCAGTAGTTTTTGAGTTTATCGCGAACAGACAGTCAGACAGACGGACGCGGTAAGAACTTTGTTTGATAATATTTAGTGAAGTGATAATGGAACACAAATTGTAGACATTAAAATTAATTCTTGTCGATATATACGAGTATGTTACCGGCAAAGCAGTAGTATAATTCAGGCATTGTATAGTATAGCTAGTGATTCTATACTATGCCTAGCTCGTCCAGCAATTGTATAAAATATTTTATCTTTAATTTATCATTATAATTATATCCTTTTTAATCAATGTATGCATTGGTCGCTTCAGTATTGTATATATGTATAATGCCACGACAAAATTGGGTGAATTATAAAATGAGGGGCAAATAAAATATATTTTTGTAAACTATGTTATTTGAAGTAATAGGGAGGTAGCTGATTTTGGTCTATTTATTTCCGCCAATAACGTTTCATAGACGTTGGTCGTCAATCAAATAAACACGCGTTTTTAGTCAAAATCAAAATCAAAATATTTTATTTCACATAAACCTGCAAGGGCACTTATGAAACGTCAGAAGCTAGGTGCACGGTTCCAATTTGTCGCTTCCTATGGAGAAGAGCCGGCAAGAAACTCCACGGTTACTCTTTTAAAAATAATTGGGTTTTACAATGTTTTCAAATTACAGTGATAATAGGTATGGGAGGACAGTGCAGGCCTGTCAATAAGTACCAAGTACTTAGAGGAATGAAAATAAAGAATAGAAAATCGTCTATAAATCTAATCTGTAAGGCCTACAATGTTTTCCCATTCACAATATGTAAAAGAATCTACATTAGTAAGATCAACCTATTTAAACAAAGTGACATGATTTCCATGAGAATCACTAATAAATAGGTGCTATTTGAAGCGATGTATAATGTCAAAAATGACGAGAATATGTCAGAAAGTGTAAAAAATAAAAATATTAAAAATTAACATTGTAATTTGGAAGCAGTTAATAGACTCTCACAAAGTTATGCTGTTAATGAGGTACCAACCAGGGAACTTCCCTGTCTTCAACGTAGTCTTTTATCTTATAATATGCTTTTTTGATAAGGACACGTTTGATGTGAGTTTTAAACTTTCCATCGCTAAGTTCTGTAACCGACTTTGGCAACTTGTTATAGAAGCGGATACTGTTTATTAGAAATGACTTGCTAGTTTTAGTTAATCTAAATTTTGGAATCACGATTTCATCTTTACTACGTGTATTTAGATTATGGAAGTCGCATCTTTTTTTGAAAAGACCTAAGTTTTTGCGAACATACAAGATATTTTCTAGGATATAAAGAGAAGGCAGAGTTAGTTTATCAATTTCATTGAATTTGTTTCTAAGAGACTCGCGAGGCCCCATTTTATAGATAGCGCGGATTGCCCTCTTTTGTAAAATGAAAACTGAATCTACGTCAGCTGCCGATCCCCACAGCAGAACGCCATAAGACATAATACTGTGAAAATAAGCAAAGTATACTAACCTAGCTGTGGCTACATCAGTCAACTGCCTTATTTTTCTTACTGCGTAAGCAGCTGAACTTAATCTACTTGAGAGAGCTCTAATGTGGGCACCCCATTGCAATTTTGAATCTAAAGTAATTCCTAGAAATACAGTTTCCGAAATAGCATCTAGTTTCTTGCCATCAAGTTTTAAATTTAGCCCTACTTGGGGTACATTTGGTAATGAGAACTTAAGACATTTAGTTTTGTTCGCATTGAGTAAAAGATTATTAGCCGCAAACCATTTCGAGAGAACAGCTAGACTATCGTTGACATGTAAGACATCCGTATCTTTTCTATCTATTCTAAAAATAAGAGAGGTGTCATCAGCGAATAAAATTATATCCGAGAAGTTTGCCATTAGGTAAGGAAGGTCATTAATATAAACTAGAAATAAAAAAGGGCCAAGAATTGAACCTTGAGGCACGCCCATCTTAACTAGAGACCCCGAGGACGTTGCCCCGTTAACATTTACTTTTTGCTGCCTGTTTGATAAATAGGAAAGTACAAGATCAGCAGCTCGTCCACGAATTCCGTAGTGGTGTAATTTACAGATGAGTGTGTTGTGGTCAACGCAGTCAAACGCTTTTGAGAGGTCACAGAAAATGCCAATTGCATCCTGGGACTTCTCCCAGGATTCCAAAATGTGACTGACGAGTTTTACTCCCGCGTCAGTCGTCGACCTACCTTTCGTGAAACCAAACTGTCGACTATGTAAAATCCCATTTGAGTTAAAATGTGACAACATCTGGTCTAGCATGACTTTTTCATAAATTTTGCTCATTGCTGGAAGCACAGATATAGGTCTATAATTTGAGGGATCACTCTTACTACCCGATTTAAAAACTGGTACTACTTTACTATGTTTCATTAAGTCAGGAAACGTACCGCTGTCTAAACATTGATTAAATATGCCTGTTAGGACAGGGGCAATTGTGTCAATGATACCTTCAAGAACCTTAACGGAAATCCCCCATAAGTCTTCAGTGTTTTTTAAATTAAGACTTTTGAATGCTGTTTTAATTGTGGCAATAGAAATGGGTTTGAATTCAAAATTTGGAATGTCCTTACTGATGTTTTCTTTAAGAAGAGATTCAGCTAATACAGATGATGAGGGTAGAGACTTCGTAACCTCTATTGGGATGTTGGTAAAGAAATTTTCTAGAGTCTCAGCAACTTTTAACTTATCTGAAATGGTTTCATTATCAATTTTTAGAGCTAACTCATTCTGATCTCGCTGTTGTGTGTTTCCAGTTTCTTTGTTAATTACCTGCCACACAGCTTTTATTTTATTTTTAGAAATATTAATTTTGTTACTTATTAATTTAGATTTAGCTTGAGCGCAGACTCTTTTGAATATCTTAGAATAGTTTCTCACATAATTATGAAGGGCCTGATCAGAAGTCAGTGATTTTTCGTGGTACAAATTATATAAGACATTTCTGCTTTTTCTAATGCCAGCTGTGGCCCATTCGCTAAATTTTGGTTTAGGAGTGATTGTAACTTTTTTTACAGGACATGCTTTATTGAATTCTTGGCATACTGTAGAAAAAAATGTGCTATAGTTTATATTGGGGTCTTGTGAATCAAAACTTGCTGTTGAGAGATTGCTAAGAACATTATTTTTAAACGTTTCCAATTTATTTTTAGTCAGAGGTCTCAATTCAATGGTTTTATCTAGGTGTAACTTTTTATCTACGTGAAACGATACAAGCTGACCAGTATGGTCTGACCTGACGCCACTAATTAAGGAAGAGTCCTTTATTTTACAATTAGTAAATACATTGTCTATGCATGAAGCGGTGGTTGCTGTTATTCTAGTCGCTTCATTAAATATACATTTTAAATTGAATGATTTAAACAATGAGATAAGCTTACATTTTTCTGGTGAATTAACTAATAGATCAATATTTAGGTCACCACACACGAAGACTAATTTATCATCTTTAAAAAGTTTACCTAATATTTCTTCCATTATGATCAAAAATGATGACAAGTTTGAGGCTGGTGGTCTATAAACAGATAAGAAAGTATGGCCCTCAACCTCTGCACATGCTACCTCACATAAGCGATCAACAGAGCAAGCAGTGATATCCTTTCTCTCCTTATATCTAAAACAACTATTGCATAATATCAAAGTACCACTTTCGTATTCGCGGATACTCTTTTGATGCGTAGTTCTGCGTAAAACCATTCTTCCATCAATGTGATTCGTTGCCTGGATGCTAAAGCTCTCCCTTCACGCTATTGTCTTACCTACGCACGTAATGTAATTTATGCGCGACACTGAGTACTCAAAAGCACATTAAAGTGTGTGGTGTTTCTTTGGAATGCACTCCCTCTGAATATCAGGATGGCAAACAATCGGTTTTTGTTTAAAGTAAAGGCACGTGAGCATATTCGTAAGAAATTGGCGGAATCATCCCAGCGCTGATTTACTGGATTCGTTTTCTCCTCTACCTGTCGTTCTTTCTCAAGATAAAGTTTTATTTTCGTTATAATTATGTATGTATGTATCTATGTATTAGTATGTATTATTTTTCGAGTAACCTATCCTTTATGTTGCACCTGCCATATTTTCTCTCTGCATCACCCTAAGGTTGACTGGTAGAAAATGCCTCAGGCATTAAGTCCGCCTTTGTACAGTATTTTTCACTTGTGCATTAAGTTTGAATAAATAAAGTAAAAACCCGGACCCAAACAAAAACCTCTAAAAGTTAATATTAATAACAGCCAATGGTTTGATAGCAAAGAGCCTCGACCAACACCTAAGGAGGCTCTCGTTGGGCAGCTGGATCAAGGGCTTGATACAGAAAGCGGTCCTCTTGGACACGGCTCGTATTGTTAGGAGGTTCCTCTCTCTGGACCCCTGATCCCCGGTAGTTTGGACCCTGTTTCCGATACCGGTGGGCTACTATTTTTTTAAATGTTTTATATATTTTATATTCTAACATTTAAAAATGTACTTTATATGTATTTATTGAATTAAAGGAAATAATAATATCTTATTAATAATAAATATTACCTACAACTTAAAAGACCAATAAATATTTTTTTTTTTACTTTTTAGAGGGTTTTGTTTAGGTCGGCGGTTTTTAAATTTTTAATGTAACCTTTATTTCCTGCTTTTAAACTTAAAGTAGTAGTAGTAAATACGCTACGATCGACACATGTCACGCTTAAATCTGCGCAGCTTTACGTATGTTTCCCACAGTGAAGTTTGTTATTAATTTATCCTCATGTCTTGTCTTGATCACCATTTAACTATAGCCTATTCATTGAGACCTTTTCCATAAGCCCAAACACGATACTTCTGCTGTTTGTTGGTGAGTAACTTGGGTATCCTGGAAATTTCAGGTGATGCTCCAGCATCAGTTCAAGGTTACTTTGTTCGTCTAATATCAGTGAAGTAATAGAATATCAAATTTCGATAGGATCAGACCCGTGGAAGATGCACAGATCCCTACATCAACCAGAAAAGAGCTGATAATTTTCAAACTGCTGAACCGATTTTAATGAAACATGTCTAAGAAAGCCGCTAGAAAATACTAATACTACTACTTTTAAATAAAAAAACTGCACCCAAATCGGTTTACCCGTTTAAGAGCTACGGTGCCACAGATAGACACAAAGGCACGCAGATAGACAGACACACCTAGCGGTCAAACTTATAACACCCTTCTTTTTGCGTCGGGGGTTAAAAACAAATTGCAACGCGAATGTTCAACCGCGTACTTTGACTGAACGTTACAGGCATTCTATAGAATACCGGATTATACAGATTGCCGATAACATACAGGGTGCAGGGAAATTGACGCGCGGCTTGCGCGTCAATTTGCGCCCTGTAATTTTTCGTCAGTTACCTATTTAAACAAATTGCTGTTCCGAACATTTTGACCGCGTAAGTATTGATTGAACTTTCATATGAAATTGTTGATTCTTTTTTTATAACCTACGTAAAATTCCTGCGCTAGACGCTAGCGCTAGTCTAGTATCACGAGCTGAGTTTTGGTCGTCGATGTCCCTGTCACCCTGTATACATATTTTTGAGGCTGACTGTACCTTACAAAAGCGTTGACCATTGTAGGATTTTGTTACAACAAAACCGTTACCTACTTTTTGATGTTGTTAATACGTGTAGGTTTATTACTTTTGTATTACGTCGTTGACGCGTAATCTTAGTTTTGTTGAATAAGACTAGCATCTGAGCATATGAACAAGTTTTTGAGGAGCTGGTAAGTACCTATTTTACCGTAGAATAAAAAAAATAGTGTCACCGTTTATTTAATTTCTATTTTGAGCTCCAGATTAATAAATATCCACCTAAAGGTAAACGTACACATACCAGCTTGACATCGGATCCACATCGCCTCAACTCGAGCCGTTCAGCATTATTTCTATGAAACTCCACACTTCAAATCACACTTAACAAATTCGTCATTGCGTAGTCTCGAAATCAGGTATACATCGAGCTTACCTCGTGGCCACAAGCTGCACGCTCGAGCGAAAGGTGTCTCGCGACAGCAACTATGGAAAAACAAATGAAAGAAGTGTTTAGAGAATGTGGCACGAATGATCACGACGCGACTTGCGGAGCGATGCGGACGGGCGGAAACCGAGGAGGCACGTGCTTGTCGCTTGACGCATGTCGCATTGCTCGAGGTCGTTTATGGGGCCTCGCGGCAGTCGTTCCCGTGCAAAGCTGGTATGTGTGTAAAGACCTTTATTATGTTTTTTTTTTGTAAATTGCCATTATTAAAAAAATCTTTTGTCGTTGGGAATTTGCTGGTTCTACGAATAGCCCAGGTTTTTTATTTTGCGATTCGGTATTTTTTATTTTGTAATATATTCATACCTATTTTAACACAGGTAAGGTAAGTAATTAAATGTGTTTTATTTCTTTGTCACTGGTAAATACCTACTAGTTTTGAGTGCGATGGGTTTAAGCATTACGCAACGGCGTATCAGTGTCGTAACTTTAGAGATCGCCTACTAGCTTATGATTTTTTTTATTTGCGCTAAGTAACTGCTTAATAGATATTTAATACCTATTAAGTAACTACTTAATAGGTATTGAATGCCTTGAAATAATTTAGATGTCGCCTAGTCTTAGTGAAAACATGTATCCAACGTTTTTTAACTTTGTATAATTTTATACACGTATTTAGTTTTGGAGTTTAATATTCTGAATACTTATTAGTACCCAAATACATCAAAAAAAAAACAGAAATTTTTACAAGTCTGTTTGTAACAATGATATTTTAAATTAATATAAATAACAAGAATGTAAACGTAACAGTTTATTTACCGTCTGCTACAGTGAGTACAAATATACAGGCCAACATTGAAACGTTTTTACATACCCGTAGGGTGTAAGCACAATGTTATGAGAAAAAATAAACGCTCTATAATTATGTCAATGTTATTAATAAAAGCCCAGACACAGATACAATTATAATGTAAGTGAGTTTAAAAACCAATTGTAACATAATTTAGAATCGAAATGTCTACATGATATAAAGTCTCTTTTCAAACAGAACAAGCATCTCTGCTCATCACCTGCCTAGAGTTTTCCCAACACTTTTTGTGGTCAGATTCCAGTCTAACTGGATGCAGCTGAATACCAGTATTTTACATGGAGCGACAGCCTATCTGGCCTCCACAACAAAGTTACTGGGTAGCGCGATACCCCTTGGTTGGACTTTCGGGCTTCTGACGACGCGTTAAGACTGTCAAATATTCACGAATGATAGTCGGGACCGAGGGCTGAACGGTATGGAAACCAGTGGCGTGCCTAGGGCTCAAAATCAAGGCAAGCCGACATATTTTTTACTATGTATTAAAAAACAGCTTCTCATGTTTGTTAGTATTGCTAACACCATTATCATAATTTTGGTTAGAAAACCTATAAATACGATGATCACCAAATATAATAATTATGTACTGATACTAATTGAGTTCAATGAGTGCGTATATCTGACAACGCGGGAAAAGCGGGGATTTCGAATTCCTATTATACCTATGACATTAATGTTTTAGTTAGAGGTCATTGAGTGATGTGTTTTTGTATTTTCTTGTTGCTGGGGTTATTTTCATTGTTGAGAATTACAATTTTATTACAAGCTGGGCTTTTTGGCTTCTATGAAGGTACCGCCACTAATGGAAACAAGGTCACTTATCAACGGACTCACCGCGACAAGTGTACCTTAACCTGATAGATCGAACCGTGTGGCCGTTATTACTTAGCCACGATCCCATTATTTCCGGATTTCACCATAATTTCAATCTCATAATTTTCAATATTTTTGTAACCCTAGTGATTTATATTTCACTGATAAGTATTCTAGTTAATCTGTGAACAGCGTTGTGGGCTGCACTATTGTCTAGTTTTGTGTTTTTCCTATCTCTGTTTTACATTGTAGCTGTTTGCTGTTCCTTTTGAATAAAAAAAAACAATAAAAGATCCGATAGGCAATGTGAAGACAATGTGTATAATAACTAAATGAATATTATATTGTCAACATGGTATAAAGAAATCTCGATGTTTTGTATAAGCATAAAATCCGTGCGGAGTAGGAGCACGTCGCTAGTGTATAATGAAGTGTCACGTTGCCGAGTTTTTCTATTCCGTCTGTTTTTAATGGTTCTTCAGATAGGTCTTCCCATAACTTTGACTCTTCCCGGCACGTTGCTTTCTCCAACCAATTGCCAAACGCTTCTAAGTCACATAACGCCAGCGTTTCCAAAGCTATTTCCGAGATATTCGGAAGAAAATATTTCTCTACTAGCGCTTGCCAGCGACATCGACAGTGTAAAGTTTAGAAATTATCCCAAAGAAACGTACTACAGGGAAAAAGTACCCTATGTGTTAATCTAGGCTATAACTGTCTATATATAATTCATCTAAATCCGTTCGTTTCTGTTAATAAGTTACAGACATCGAAACATATAAACTTTCACACTTTTATTATTAAATAGGATGAGATCTTTATCACTTTATGGAATCTGTACGGTACTTTTTCAAAAGACCATCTTACACACTAATCTGCATGGTCTTCATAATAATACGGTCTGACGAAGATTATTTCGGGATTTTAAATAAAAGATATTGTGACCCCTGAGTTTATTTCGGTGTTTTTTCGTAGCATAGTCGGGTGCGAAAAATCTCTAGGACCTGGTCTCACTTTATAACATTTATTGAGACGTGTGAAATCGTTTTTGTAACCAATTTACAGAAATAAATATCATTTATGGTTTATCTCCAAATATCTCGGCAATGTGACACTTCTGGGCTCCGTATATATTTACATTTTTTGTTTGGTCGAGTGACCTCTACCCATTTGTATGCCAGTTACATTGTGTTTCGCATCTTTTAAGAAAAATCAAAATGGCGATGGGCGGCTATGTCAGCTTCCATAGCAACAATTCCGAACCCCTTTTCTCGATGCTGAATTTCTATAGAAATGTACCGTATGTCGCTCTAACAAAATAAAGTTTGTATTACGATAAAGCTTCTAGCAGGTGAGAGCAAATCATTTAGGTAATCTAATATAACGCGTGGATAAAATTACTTAACATGTTACTGAGCTAATTAACTCGTAACCTAGTCTGAGCTTTATTTAACTTTACTACGACGAAATAAACTTCAGCAAAAGCAAATACAATAAGACCTGTACCTATCTCGCAAGATTAGACATGTGCTACACTATTATAATAGCTAGAAAAATAAAGTTTTTTTTTATCAAAACACTACAGCTGAGGAAAAGGCTTTTCTTCAAAAGATATACGATCGTAGCGACACCACGCGGCGACGGCAAAAAATATAATCCTTAAAACAAAGAGCTCTCTAGAACTACTCATTCTTCACATTTCATTTGATATCAATCACGGCTTACAAAGTCTCGGTGGCGCTCGGCGGCGCTCGGTAAAGTTCGGAACTTTAGTTCGTAGCGGCTGTACTCCAGTTTATCTACTCAGCTACGGGGATCGCACGTGCCGGCGTAGAGCGCGGCGTAGCAGCGTAGCGGGAGGTTTGAGCGTTCTACGAGCTACGAGTATCGAGGTTACGTAGTGAAGTGACTTTAACTTTTGTGGTGAACGCTTCAAGTGAAAATTACGAGTATGTTCGTGAAATTGTGAGTTAATTGAAGGATTAACACTGAGTTGTTTTAGTTCACATCTGTGATTGTTACATGGTAAGTGTTTGCGTTGTATACCGTTTACGAGCTTTCGGTCGTTAATTAAAATGAATGGTTACTGCTTTTTAACAATTTTATAGTTTGGAGCACGGTTTAAATTCAGTACAGGTATTTGAGGACCCGTTTATCTATGGGATCCGTGAGTTACAATGTTTCTACAATTACAGTTTTTGAACTATTCGAATTTGATAAGGAATACAAAAAACTGATTATTTTGTTTTTATTAATTCGATTTATTTTAGGTTTGCTACTGGATGAAAATATCGGTCTTAGATATTATTTAATCATTTAAATACATGTCGGGTACTATTATCTTGTATTAACTGTAGTCTATTTTTGAAAGTGTTGTTCTATTGTTTCTATTATATATGTAGAGTAACTGCGCATTATCTGCCAGTTATATGTCTAGTGTCTTTTCCATTTACATTAAATATGAAAGGGTCTCCGCGAGTTAGGCCCGCTTCCCCACATAAGCTTACCAAAAGACCGGGTTTTTGCCGAGGATTATAATATGTAATTAAAAAGAATCATGTTTTTGAACATACCTACATTCATTAAATTAAAATATTTTCCTTCACTGATTACTGACCTAAAATAAACTTAAAATTTACGCAATTTACTTAATGAACGTTTTTGAAATACTCCTAGGCCACAACTCATTTGCGTTGTTAGTGAAATAACGTATACTTAACACAAAATGCATTGGGCTTATTTAATTTAATATATAGTATGGTAATTTTTATAAAACGTTAATTACTTTATTTCCATACCGCAATATGTACATAGGTGGTAACTCAAAATTTTATGTGATAATTATGGATCCTGTCGGTCACAGCAACATAGTGGGAGATAGAAAGTTTAAAAAAACTTGGTATATCAGTCTTCTTCTGAACTAGATCTAAAAATGTCACTTTTATTTTATTTTATTTATCAAATATAAATATTTACACACATAGTTAACTACACTAATAAGTACTATTTTTTTTTTTTTTCATGTTTATAAAGATTGAATAACACTTATATTTAGTCGTTTACATTTTCGTTTCTTTATTGAAAGTCAGAAACAATGTACAGAAAATAAATAAATAAATATTATACAAATAACTATTTACGCTATCCACTACATTAGATTAAATAAGTAAAAACCTACGTGCCTTCATATAATTAATTAGGCAAAACTTCATTTGATAGTTTTCGATAACGTGCCAAGTAGAACTTGAAAAATTTCTTTAAACCTGTTTTTCTAGTGTTTTAATGACTAAGTAACGATTTAAATATGCACCTATAATTACCAGATTTACTTTCGCATTTATAATATGAATTATGGAGTACCGAGTTCGCTTTAAATCATATTCATAACAAAAAGTACGTAAGTAGATAATTTAGTACACACACTGGGTGGTGGAAAAAATATTACAGCTATTGTGAAGGCCGCAGAAATCCGCTGGATGCGGGAAGCACAGAACCGGTCGAAGTGGCGGAGGTTGAGGGAGGCCTATGTCCAGCAGTGCACGTCTTTGGGCTGCATCGATGATCATGAATTCAGTTCCTAATTAGAGCAGCCTAGCGACCGTTCCACTGCTTAGTGGAGTTTGGTTCTAAACCCTAATTTAGCGAACCCGACTCTCTCTTGGTCGGCTTTTTTTGTTATGTCAAGTCCCATTTTTGTCTTCTTCAAGCAGGAAAGTGTGCAACGATTTGATTTCATTTGTGACATGACTCAAAAATAAATCCAGTAGAATGAATAAGCTATTATTCATTCTACTGATTTATTCTAACCTATTACAATTCACGTTTAAACCTACAAACGTTTGCTATGTACTTTTTACACGTTACAATTTTCAGTCTCCACTTCACAGGATCTATTGTTCGTTGCCTTCGAAGCCTCTTTTATCTTATTTCCCCCTTGAGATAAGTAATTTGTTCGTGACGTCAATGTTTGTTAACTTCGCCGAGACATTTGACAAGGTACTTATTTCTTTTCTTCCTTATCGAACGTTTGAACGATAAAGAGTTCGAGTTTGAACGAAGCCTTCGGTTTTTAATCATGCATGGATTTGACAGCAATTTATAATTCATGATTCTTTTCTCTTTCTTTTGATTCGTGTTTTTTAATAATTTATCGCGGTCTTTTACCCGACTGTGGCGAAGCTCAAAAAGAGGGTAGGGTTTTTTTGTAAAGATAATATGTGAGGAATATCGAACATCTGGGACGCTACCAATTTTGTTTTTTTGGTTCGTGTTTTTTCGTGGTTTTTAATCATTTGTCGCGGTCTTTTACCCAAATGTGTCGAATCTCAAAAGGAGGGTAGGGTTTTTGTAAAGATATGTGAAGAATATTGAACATCTAGGAATCTATCACCTCTCTCAGCTTTTTCGTCCACCACTTTATCTTTTTTAGGTTTTTATAAACATGAAGATGAAAAAAAAAGACCTTATTGGGAGCTATATGTTTGAGCTGTTTTGGGTTGAAACACTATACACTATAGTGGGATCCGAGTGCTCATCGACTATTTCGTGACATCGCCAAGCGGTTGGTCGACTCTTCACGTGACCAAAGGGCTGGCCTATTCTTAGGTCAAAGAATCAGCATTGCCATCCAACGTGGCAACGCTGTCAGCCTTTTGGGCAATTTTCCCACTGACAACGATGCGGACGAATTCTTTGATGCCCAGTGAGCTCTTACCTTTTTTACTTTATATACTTGTTCATAATGTCTAATTATTTAATTTAACTGTAAGCAATTTCATAGAATGGACCGTGTATGGTGTATTAATATATATATAAAAAAAAAAAAAAATTAAGAAGAAACTATATGTATATAAACGGACCAAATCAACCGTACTCAACAATTAAAGCCTTTAACGCTTAACTAATTGAAAAATACCCTTTACCTATATTTCACAGAATCCAATAATTTCATTTAGAAAAACAAGAATCAGCTGAGGATCCATTGTGACGTGAAATTGGACTAATTACAATCAATACCTATTATAGTATTAGTTATCACTAAGTTCGGGAGAGTGGTGTCAATTAATATAGATGTTAGTGAGCCTTAAAATTGTGCTTATAATAATAGAGAAAGTATTTTACGTTAAATATTTGTAATATTTTACGTAAAATAATCAATACCGTTATCATTAATATCAACCCAATTAAAACTAACACTTGATTATTTAATTCAAAATTAATAATGAATCATATTTGGCTTTAAACTATGACTTACAATTGTTATTCTATTGAATGAATGTTACAAGAACATTCTAAGATAAGATCATTTATTTGACCAACACACGCATGGCAGGTACATCTGGCATGCCATGTGTGTCTATCTATCGATTCCGACTATCAACATACAGCGTGGCCGGGACATCGACGCACATACTGTTACCATGGATTCAGTACCTACATTATTCTGCACCGCGCGCCTGAAAATTTTGCGTCGGTTATTTAAAATTAAATCTGCTGTTTCATAGAAAAGTGCAATACCTACGCGGTCAGAATGTATGGTAGAGGCAAAGTGTTGAAAACTGACGAAAAATTTCTACTCTACCCGGTCTACGTCCTGCCTGGGATGCGGGTAGTTCGAAAGAGATACCGTGGCCCCTGGCACACAGGCAACTGAAGGAACACGGGTTTGGTCAGTAAAAGTCTGACACGACCTCCTGCTCCACCCAGAGCGGGAGAAGCAATTTGATGATTTCCCACCCGCAAAAAAAAAACCCCGGGCTAGGTCTAGTGCTGAGTTCATGGTTTCAGTTTGCGCGTCGATGTCCCTGCCACCCTGTATAATGTTGTTAGTCATAAACGATAGCGTATGAACCTTTGAATGAATTTAAAGGATGCGTCCACACTGTCCACACCGTGAGCATTCCCGTGTAATGAGCATTCCGCTTTCAGCATTTGAACAGTGAGTGAGTACACTAAACCGAATGAGTACCGTGCTTTCGAATCATTAATGTAAGTCCGCAAATTAATTATAAGTTTTTGCCTACTTCGGCTACAAATTTTTCATTCATTTGTAAACGGAACGTAAAATATAGAAGACATTTGTACAACTGTAAATAATTTCTCAGCAATCTCCAGCTTTCGAATGCTCGCTAGCGAATGCTCGCGTGTGACTATTTTTATGAGAAAACTCGAGTAACCCTACCTTTTTTTGTGCTTTATTCACAAACGCATAGTTTTATAATCATAAATTGTTTACTTATTATGGCAATTTCGGGCGACTAGTTCACAACTACATTTACAGCGAGCATTTAAGGCTTATCGTATAAGTACTTCAGCGAACTCGGCACATATACCTAGTGGCAGTTTTGATAACTGAAGAAAAATTTCTACTCTAGGGGGTCTAGAATCTTGTGCCTAATTTAGAGTTACAGTTTTCGCGTCAATGTCCCTGCAATCCTGTATAGTTTGCCTATCTGAATCTAATCCTAAATTAGAAAACAGACATAAAAAAAACGGAGATATCTTGCTTACACGCTCATAGCGTCGCCTTAGCTCTTCGATTGTACCAGGAACTACTTACAATGTAATCAGAGATAATTAACTGACCTCGCTACGTTCTACATAAATCTTTTGCTTCCTTTATCTTAATTGTGTTACGTATGCGTTTTCGAGGGAGATAAAATATATAATGGGTCTGCAAAGAAACCAGAAGGTAATTTTTGATATTGCAAATCTAATTTCGTGGAATAACCATGAGTGTATGTTTCCGTAGCGTATTTAATGGAAGTCTACTTTGTCAAAATTAATGAGCTAAAGCTAAAAGTATGTGGCTAAAGCAATCAGATAAAAAAATAGATATACCTAGAGGCTCCTAAAGATACTGCTGGCTTATGTATTGGGCTCGATTTGAATGCAAAATAATAAAAAAAAGATTCACGAAAGTTCAGTCTCAACGGAGTTGTGCCAATTAAAATAAGCCTTTTGACAAGTGACATATTTCTTATAAAACTAGCTTTTGCCCGTGGCTTCGCGTGGATGTCGGAAAATATCCCACGGAAACGTACTACCGGGATTTTATGGGTTAGCTTTAAAATTTACGGGTTTCCTATACAAATTTTTCATCCCCTATTTTACCCTGTTCTGAGATGATTATTCAAAAACGCTGATACATGGTAATTAATAATTATATGGTTTGAGCTACAAAACTAACGGGTTTCCCATTTATACTTGCATCTCCTATTTTACGCCCTCAAGGGCTGATTTCCCAAAAACACTGAAACACGTGGGTTTTATTTTTTATCAGAATGATAACCATAATTTTTTATGGTTTAAACTACAAAAATAACGATTTTCCATACAAACTTTCATCCCCTATTTAACTCCCTTAGGGGTTGAATTTCGAAAAATCCTTCGTTATTCCTTGTCTACATTATAAATGGAACCTTTGTGCATCAGCTTTCTAGGTGGAAGGGTTTGGGCTGGGCGTTGATGAGTCAGTCAGTCAGTCAGTCAGGACTTTTCTTTTTATTTACATAGATAGATAGATAGAAGAAGATTAATTAATTATTACCAAAGCTTTCGAATGACTCAGACTTACGTACGTGCAAAATTAAAAATAATCTGTACACACATGTACATAAACTCAGTTCCCGTGGGTGTAAGCAGAAACTACAGAACGCCACCTGCTACGATCTACTCTATTACTTATATACTCCGTTTACTTCGTTTACAGTCAAACATGCACGCTGTTTGCTAGCACTACGTACCTGATCTTTCTGAAGAACATCCTCAATAAGGTCACTATAATTATGTCCTGCTAGGGCGTCCTCTCCCGGTGTTGCCCCTCACATCCACCTTGTAAATTAATTTTGTTATACACCGTGACATTTTAGTCGACTTACAAGGGTGGTCCACTCAATGTATCCGATATAAGATACCTACAGGCGCGATTTTTTTTTTACCATTCATTAAGATAATAGGTACTAAGAAAAATAAATATTTTTTTAGAATTATGAAACACCGGGAGGGTGTTAATAATGTTTACGTATCAAACGGTAGAAGATTTGTACCTATCTGCCATAATACCTTTAAATTTCATCATTCATTCCATCTCCATAACAGGGTGTTCAAAACTACATCATGCGTCTTAGTGTATGAAGACCACTAAAATGTCACGGTGGATATTTAAAATAATTTTTATCTACGTAAACATATTATAAATTAAAGTCGCCTTTCGTGTCTTTCTGTGTGAACGGTTTGTTTTTCTATACTTCGCGACGCATTGTGATGCTCTCATTTAGTAAATTTATTCTGTAAGTTTTATGTGTATAATATATTTCTATTAAACTTATGCAAAATAAAGAAATCTCAAGGTTTTGTGAAGTAGTAAAATTTGTGTGAAGACCGGGTCCCTAGTAAATTAATAAAGAGTACGTGTATCTATTAAAAGTAGTAAGCAAACAGTTTCAGGTTATTAGGTCAGGTTACAGCATATAACAGCGGTATAACTCATTTCCTCGACTCTCACAACCAACTCGAATGATAAGGAACTAGTTGATTATCATCCGAGCGCTTAATATACACTGCACGAGTTAGATCAAACTTTGACGTATTTATGACACACTTGTTTTCATGTATTCCACTTTAAACTATTATTAGACACGTTTGAACTGTCGAAAAGTCAGTCAGATGTTCAGAAAGTTAAAGCTAGTTTCAACAATGATAACCACTTTATTGGATTTCGGTATAGAAAGTTGAAGTGGTTTAATATCAACATTATGAATAGGTTACTTAGCAAACAGTGTCTGGATGGGTTATTATTATTTGCTTAGGGAACGTTGGACCTACTTAGAAACTCGTTTGTATTACGTATGTGAATACCAGATACTGTAACAGATACTAAATACTGATCTCAACCGCATCTGGTCTAGACTTAAACCAAGCCCCATATTTGGGAAGGTTTGGTTGTGGTATTAGTAATTGAGCAGCATGTGCGTGAAATGGCTAGCTCTACAGTTTTCGTCCTATTTACTCTCTGGCTGACCTTTTGATAGCCATGTCCAGCATTGGACTTAGATGGCACTCTGACATTGGACGTTGGTATTGTAATGCCTTCAATGGGGTACTAAGTATAGGATAACTTTGACTACCTGTCCTTAGTATTCATCAAAGGTTGAGGAAAGATTCTGGAAGACCCTCAACTTAAAAACTTGTCTTGACCAGTCGTACACTCATCACAATTATTCAAATCTTATTTTAGCACAGTAAAGAACAACGTAGACATCTTTTCATTTCGAAAGAAGTCTTTGCGTTCCTTCTTAGAATAAAGTGCTCTGCAAACTTTCGTTTGCAGTTCCTTACTAACACTGTGTGTGTCAATACGTTGTAGACGTTTGAGACTTAGAGGCACAGTTATTTGAATAAGACCTGCACCTCTTTGAAATAGTACAGTTTCACTGAAAATAAAATAATATTTTCAGTCAAAGCGAATTTTATGACAGACTGTCGTTCCGTTCAAAGTGTCGTGTCTTGATTTTAGTGAGGCCAGGTAAAAAGCCATTTTTTTTTATTATTAACACGCTTTTATATAAGCTTCCCCTCTATGTTTGTAAGCATGTTTGTAACCGATTTTGGACTTGATTTTGACCCACTTCAAACGGTCAGATTTCATTTAAACTTTGTAGACTTATCGAGGACCGATGACAATTCATAAATTTCATAAATTTGTTCCATAACGAACGATAAAAAAAAAACGTAAGAAAAAGAAAACTGAAATATCGCGCTTTTTTAGTTACCAGAATTAAAAAATAGGAAATAAATAAAAGATTAAAAAAACGCGTTTTGAAAGCCAAACTAAAAAGCAGAAAATAATTTAAAAAAAGCGTGGTGTGCTATATGAGGTATTTTTATAATCAACTAACATCAAGCACCCCACGCTTTTTTTAAATTATTTTCTGCTATAGTTTGGTTTTTAAAGCAAATTTTTTAATTTTTTAACATCTTTTATTTATTAAGGTACAACACTTGGCAACGTAACAGACCCTCACGTGAATACTTAAACGAACCTTAAGTCGTTAATTAATTAGGTTAACATTAGACAAAGTTCGGAATTTCTAACATACATTAGCTTACCTCTGCAGTGTTCGCCCCGAGATATTTTGTGTCTAGGCATTATACAGCTCGTAATGAAATTTTGTAAAGGTAGCGCAGCATTTTGATGGGAAACTACACGTGCCAACTTTCTACCAAAATGTTGGCAGTCTTGTTGGACTTTTGGGACTTTAACCGTTTAATATGGACATTATTTTGATGTGTTGATGTCAACTGAAGTAAAAGCTGTTTATTCGATGCCCTACCTTATGTCATACTGGTTTTATTCAACAAGCAGGGACTGAAGTTTTTACAATGTGAAGCATCAACAGCTGTTTTAGTAAAATTAATAAAAGAATATCATTGTTCATAAAAACGACTACGTACTTATTTGTACCACGGACAATAGCGAGATTATCAACGAGAAAAATTCGGAGGTAAAAATATTTATTCAGCAAGATGTAATGATAAAACGATCATTCCCCTTATGAAAGCAGGTTTTGATTTTGCGAAAACATATGAAAAATATCAGTAGTGTATTCGCTTGCTGCCGGTCTATAGAATAGCCCCCCCAGGGCGTGTAATATCCATGAAATATGCGTTTGTCCGAGCACAAAGCAACAGGGCTGCCGGTTGGCTGTATTCACAGAGAAATTCCAAATATTTCAATAACATACAAGCAAACCGTGAATTTTATTAAATACGAAACGAGTGTTAGTGCGTGATATTTCCAAATGGAAAAAACACATTTAACTTAGAATATTTGGCATGTTACAAAAACACACAATATACAAGTTTTTGACTACACCATTTTCAATGAAGAAAATGCCTATTTGGCCCGTGGAACAATTTAACTGTGAAAATTAGCGATGTAAGTTTTTGTTCTGCATACAACAAAAATAAAAAATAAACTATTTGCAGTATTTCGTTAGTTAACTACTGTTGCAATATTCAGTTCATGACCTAAAATTGTTATGTGGTGAGTTTATTTTATAGAACTGCTACTATTAGTTTAATAGACTTTTTCCACATAAACATATTGTGTTTTTTTGTGGTGGAAAATTGATAAAAATATACTACTAATATTATAAATGTGTAAGTTTGTTCCTCAATCACGCAAAAACGGCCGAATGGATTTGGATTAAATTTGGCATATACATAGTTTATAAAGTGGATTAACACATGGGATAATTTTTATCCCGATAGTACTTTTCTGTGGGATAATTTCAGACCTACACGTGGGCAAAGTCCCGGCAAAAGCTAGAAACAAAATATTTATATGACAAAAAATACACCGATGCAGGGTGACACTTCACTTAAGTGTGAAAAACACTTCAAATGCTAGGAAAAACCTGTGATACAAGGGTCATCTATCCGTCCATTATGGATGATAAAATAGTTACAAATGAGTGATGTGCACCTTTGAAAATTATGTTGGTCTTTTTCACCGATTTCAGTAATTGAGAGATTAACTCATTGAAACTTTTTAGATTGAAATGGCTTTAGTTCACCAAACAAACTGTCGAGCTACATTGATGCTTCCAGAATAACCAATGTTTTATTATGCACCTTCATGGATGTCTCCTCCTTCCTTCCTCATAAGTTGTAGAAGCTTTAAGCAATATTATCGCTGCGCAACTCTTTACCGGCAGTTTTAACAATGTACCTACTATTTTATTTTAAACCACCTTTCGTGTTTTCATAATACCCTTAGAACTACAAATACCAACTGAAGAAACTGAAATTTAAGTCTTGTAGAAAACGCACAATATGAGACTAAGCATATTATAAGTTAGGGAGTTTACATGGCTGACAAAAATGCTTGGCTCAACGCTTGTTCTGCTTCACAAGGGCGCATAAACTAATTGATTAGCATTCAAAAATATTGTTCGAGCTGCTGAGGATTGTAATAATTCAATCGCTAAGAACTTTTTGTATAATTTCATAGCTCATATTTCTATGTACCTATCTATTATAAAGCTACCATTTTCCGGGTACATCGTTCATTTACTTGAATGTGCCCTGGCGGCTGAGACTATGTCATGCTTACTCAAATGTCATACTGGTTGTGGTGATTTCAGAGTATCCGTGGATTCTCTAGCCCGTTCTTCGCCATAGTTACCTACTATGCTTTGGAATGGGCCACTAGCTTCATCTTTCGGACTGACCGACCCCTTCACAATTAAAAAGCACCTGTAATTGGTTTATTTGAAATAAATGCTTGGAGTTTAAGTGAAATGAAATACAAAACAACTCAGTCACTAGTATAAAAAAAAACGAACAAAAAAAACAACTTACGATTTAATATGTTATTCAACGTCACAGCGATAAAATAAAATCTAGCTTATGTCGAATACATCATCATAAATATAAACAGCGTAGAAAATGTAAACAAATGGATGAGAAAACGTATAAGTGAAAGCCAATTTGTAGTACTTACATATTGCGTACTCTGATTTGATTATTTGAATACTTTAACCCGAAATTGTTAATTTAAATCACCCTAACGATATTATCCATTTCATAATTGTGGTTGAATTTACGCTTATATTTTCATTAATGCTATTATATATGCTATACAATTTAAAGATGTTATTAAAATAATAAATATTGGAAAAAAGTGGTGATATGTAAAGATGAAACCTTAAAAATATAAGTAAATGTGTTACCTTTCACCCTTTAGTGAGTGATTGCGTAAGAATTCAGCCTAAATAGGGTTTGTTATTTATTTTCATCAAATACTTTTGGTATAGACTATATAACATAGTAGTTTCAAAGAAATGATTTTTCGACTTCTTGTCCAATGACAAGAAGTCGAAAAATCATTTCTTTGAAACAACAATTTGTTTATCAGTTCCATCGCCCGCTGCTCTGCTAGAAACAGCGTCAATTTGCACCTCTTCAAAAAGAGGTGTTCTTAACGTCGATTAAAATTAGAATTAGGTACAGTCACCAAAAGTGTTACGTAACAAGGGTATTCGGATATAGTTGAAGTTTTATAAGAAAGAAACAATTCATTTATAAAATTAAATTTTATTCGAAAACATTCATCGGTTTCCTACTAAGCTTCAACTATATCCGACAACCTCGGTTACTTGATAAATGTTTAATGATTTTATTTTTGTAAATAGGCACCTACAGACACTTTTACACGTTAATCATATCTTAATAAAAACTAGATGAAGTCGGCGTTTTCTTTCTGACCATTCTGAAAAGAAAGGCAGAAACAAACTCACACAGGTTACAGTCTCTTTTAAAGTCCTGATATTATCTTGGTAAAATCAGAAGATCATGTGGATTAATGTCTGAAATGGTCTTTTGAGGAAAGAACCACACAGATTGAGTGAACCTGTGCAATCAGTGCACAGATTTGTCAGTAATCATGCAACTCAACTCAGAACTTAAGGAGCTAACGATTCGACGAGTCAAAACACAATATAAACAAAATAAACATACAGCAAAAACACAAACAAACATGCAGCAAACATTTGGTGACTGTGCTTTCAGCTCCACTATGGTTAGCCACTCACCTCAGCTGTAAGTAGCTTTACCTAACCAAAAAATAAACGTTCATAACTCGTGTCGAGTTGAGAGAAGCAGAAACCATTATAGTAAGTTTTCTTCGACATAGCTATGAGACAGAACTAGGTACGTCACACGTATTCACAGTAAATTCCTTTGTCAAGTACTTACACTATCTACTAACAATGTGTAAAGTTTACCTGTCTAAGTTTAGATACCCTGTTATTGTAATTGTGCATGTCCCAGAAACTGCTTGTTCATTGGATTGTTTCTGAATGAAGTTAAAGTTATGGTCGATACAACTATCTCATGTATTTGAACTATTAATTTACATGTTGCTTTATACTGAACTAGAAAAATCTAGTCTTTATTTTACCACAGGCACGTTTATCAGTAATAGTATCTTAATTTAAAAATGTATAACGACTTTGCCGGAAAAAAATAATCCACTGGACATTGGCTTATCCAAAGATTACCTATCATAGACTAGTTTTTTCCAACGGCTTCGCTCGCGTGGAAGTCGGAAATTATCCCACAGGACCGTACTACTGGGATAAAAAGTATCCTATGAGTTAATCCAGGTTATAGAGTAGGTATCTGTTTCCCAAATTTCTTACAAATTTGTTCAGCCGTTTCTGCGTGATTGAGTAACAAACATCCAAACATCTAAATATACAAACATAAAAACTTTCAAATTTATAATATTAGTAGGATTACTCACGCCTTTACGGCTCCCGCAAATAGTCGCGACGCGACTCTCGTAGAACAATTTCTATGAAAAGTCCATGGAAATTATTCTACCTGAATCGCGTGGCACCGTCGCATCGCGCCTGTCTGCGAGAGCCTTTACTATCGAAACTAAAAAAGAAAAAGAAAATAAATCTATTGCTTTTTAAAATGGGAATTTAATGTTGCATAAATAATACGTATCTTTTAAACTGCAATTATAAATAAATCTTAAGAAGTTTCACACAAGCACAATGGAGAGGAAAGTTTCAAGTTACAATGGGCCATTTAAAGCCCCATTTGAGCATTGTAAGAGTTGTTTATTTTGAAAGCGCTTGACAACCGCGGCAATGATACGTCTTGGCAGAACTTTTGAAGGACGTCTGTGATCGATTCCTGGTTACAAGATGCTTGTCTCATAGTATTTTGATGTCATAATATTTGAAGATAAACAGAAACGTTGTATGGGATTCTTGTTAGATTTCAATTATAAAATCATGTTTTATAATATGAGGTGAGGTCATTGATCTAGAGTTTTTTATTTAGAACGTTGCGTAATTACCTACCCATGTGAATTAAAAAAAAAATGTATTTTGAAAATTAAATATATATAATAAAACAAAATAACATTTGGGTATAATTATTTATTTACTAGTTTTTGCTAGCGGCTTCACCCGCGTGGAGGTCTAAAATAATCACACGGGGACGTTTTACTAGAATAAAAAGTATCCAGGTTATAAACCATCTGTTAGCCAAATTCCATCCAAATCCGTGCAGCCATTTTAGCATGGTTGAGTTACAAACATCCAAACTTTGACATTTATACCGTATAAATAAATAGTAGGATTTGTCCACAATTTATTACCTTAAGTAAACTGTTGACAGAACTAAGGCGGCCGGTAACAGTCACAATACCTCCGTACTAGTTGATACTGTATTACAGTGGGGTATTATTCCGTATTTCTGCAACCAGTAGACACACACATACTATAAACACATATAAATTACATTTTTAAATATTAGAATGTAAAACATTTAAAAATATAAAAAATAGTAGCCCACCGGTATCGTTATTATTATCTCCTTTATTTCAACGTTTACACATATAAATTACATTTTTAAATATTAGAATATAAAACAAAAACATTTAAACATTTATTATTATTATAAGTCATTCATATCTCACAGTTGTGCATAGGTCTCTTTCCACTTATCTCTGTCCAGAGCTTCCAAGGATCAATCTTTATTAAAGGAGTCCAGCTCATCCCGCCATCTCCGTAAGCATCATAAATTTTCCACATCTCGTACAATACCTATTCAAAAGACTAGAAAAATCGAACACTTTTCTTTCACCACCGAATAGAACAAAGCTTAATAATATCGTCAATCGTTAATTAAAGTAGATCTTAGCCATCTGTCGTACCTATATTTTCAAGCATTCTCTTTGTGGCGTCAGCAGACCTCCAGCGCCAGCTTCTCATTTCCGATTTCCGGTCGAACTTTGTACTACCTATACCTTGCCGACAGACGGGAGCCTTTCAAAGCGTCCTTGAGTCTCCGTTACGTGACAGACTAATATAAGTGATGTGTCAAACGTTGTCGGCCATTTACGATCAATAACTTTTATCTATTGTTGGCAGATTTCAATTGAAACTAGACGTGTTGTCTCGATATTGTCACTAACTTTCAGCATATTTTTTATGATATATGTTATAGTAATATGTATAATTTTACGTTTATAGCACAGGTCTTTTCATTGGCTGTACCGGTTCTTGAGTTTATAACACAATATTAGTTCTTATACTAATTATTTCCCGAATAGTAATAACAAAACCGCTTAATTTTGTCTCTTGGACGGCAATTGTATGATTTAAATTATTTTGAACCCGTAAATAATGACATTATTAAATAATGGTATTGAAAAAGTTAAAGGTACAAGGTTTGGTCCTCTTACTATTTCCTTGGTACTTCTGAGGAAGAATAGATACGATCGGAAAGAGATAACTGCCAATCTTTTCCCGGCACTTCACTTATGGCGAGCCGCCGCCGCACCGACCTCGCTTATGGCAACTAGCCACCCCACATACGGCGAACTGTCGCATTGTCACCTTGTTTACGGTCGTTGCCACCTTCACCCAGCCGTAAGTGAGGCGTCACGCGTCGGCCAGCCGTAAGTGCGGCGTCGTAGCAGCAGCGCCCAAACGAAAGCAGCCACTTGGATGCTGCGGCAACGCCTCAGGTCAAGGTGCTGAGTTGATCCTGTTCGTTGGCGTCAACGTTGCTTACAAAGGGTTGACACCTGGTTGATGGCGAGCCGATGAGGTACGGTGACACGCCGATCCCGTGCAGCGCTTTTACTTGTGTAACCTTTAAAGGTTTTTTTAAATTTCGTTATATATCGATAAACCAAGCTAAGTGTACAAATAAAAATATTTAACTAATGGATATTGATATTAGGAAACATATTAAGATAAAAAAAAATACCTATAGTTTCAAGTTTCATTTAGGTGTTTTCTCTAAACGCGTAATACCTGTTAGTATTAATAAATATATGAATTGATCAAAAATCCCCGCAGTTTCAAGTTTGATTTGGGTGTTTTCCTTATAGGTACGAGTAATACCTATTAATGTGTTATGTAAAGATTTTAACTGTGCACAAACACAGGCAGTTTCGAGCACCATTTCGTTATCCGTTACCCTCAATTAATTCTCATGGGACCGTAACACCTGACTCATGGAACCAACTTATACAAATATTAGTTTTTGATGTTATACCTAAACGTAGGTACCTATATGTTTCCTAAATACGTTATACCTTCAAGTATTTATTCACCAATTTTCGAAGCACATTTTTTTGGACAGGGTTGGACTTTTGCGTTATGTTGGTACTTTCTGCACTACACATAACACTTCCACTTATATCTCGAGCTAGGTAAGCGTAGTAACTCCGGGGATCGCGGAACTCACACTAGTTCCCGTGATCCCCGGTGCAAGTGTGAGACGGAACACCGGGGTGGTTTTAGTCAGTAAGAGTCTGACAGACAGACCCCTCCTCCCTCCCCGGGGCTAAGGACATCCATGAGGATTTCCCCCCGTAATCGAAAAAATAAAGTTAAGCGTAGTACCTACAGATTTTCAACAGAATAACAGGCCAGCTTATATTGGTTTTGTTACCACTGACTTGCGGCTTTCTACGTATTTGTGGAGGTGGTATTTTCGTGCGGATCGACGACTCAAAATTTAAACTGTATATTACTAAAGGGGTAAGCGAGATACGACGGTATACCACACTCCATGCATTTGGAAGAATTTTGAAAGTTCGAGTTAGTCTAGCATTAAAAATATTATATTCGACTAATATTATAACTTTCACGTTTGTATATTTGGATGTTTGTTACTTAGTCCCGCAAAAACGATTGAATGGATTCGTATGTTTGGCACACAAATAGTTATAACTTGGATTAACACATAGGATATTTTGTATCCCGGTAGTACGTTCTCGTGGGAAATTTTTTGACCTCTAAGCGGGCGAAGCCGCTGACAAAAACTATTCATTAAGTGTTCCCTTTTCTTTTTGACTACACTGCAGTATAATTTTTCCAAAGATTTCAAACATAAAAAAACCTATTACCAATTAACATGATCTAAATCCCTATGGCTAACTTACGAATACATGATTTTTTGATGACCAAACTACAGTTGTGACCAATTTACAATAACCCCTTTAAAGTGATATTCGATTTCCCATGTAGCAACCATGACAGACAGGCTGCCACGGGCGGATATTTGTTTCCAAAATGCAAGTGTCCGATTCCAGTATTTGGCAATTAGTGTAGCAAACTGTTTTTGTATCGAATACTACGGTTAGTCAACATCTGTTTTCAGGATTCCAATAGCTACATAATATTTTGCTGTTGATGGTATTTTTGTATCTTAAGCAATGGCAATGGTTATTTTTCTGTTAAAGAAAGATAATTGAGAAATTGGAATAGGTAATTTTGTGTTAGGGAAATTTGCTAATCTATGTATACACCGTGACATTTTAGTCGTCTTACAACGGCAGCTCACTTCATGTACCCAATGACTGCTATCTACTACCATTCATATTTTTTTTTTTTTACATTTGCATAATCAAAAACATGCAAATATCACTAAGACGCATGACGTAGTTTGAAACACCCTGTTATGGAGATGGAATTAATGATGCAATGTAATGGTAGGTAGGTAGATATCTTCTACCGTTTGATACGTAAACATTATTAACAGGGAGGGTGCTTTATAATTCTGAGGCATTCATTATTTTTCTTTGTGTCTATTATCTTAATTAATGGTAACAATGTTTTAATCGCGCCTAGAGGTATTTTATGACGGATAAATTGAGTGGACCACCTTTGTAAGACGACTAAAATGTCACGGTGTATATTAATACGTGAAGCAAAAAGTTTGCACCCATTTTTATTAAAATTACGCAGACAGAGAAGTATAAAATTATAAAGTTAATATGAAGAACGAGTGCAGATAGCTAATATTTTCATATAATAATAATGCATTAGAAACACATTAAGTTTTAAATCAATAAGAGTCGAATTTCGAACACTGGGCGACCACCAGTTATATTAATTTTCCAACTATTTTTCTTTAATTATCTAGATCTTTTTAGTTTATATTTACTCATTAACCTTCCGGAAAGAATACCCGGAATGAAGGTGAAAACCGTATCAAAGTTCTTTGCAGAGTTTAGAAAAACAACACGGTCATACAGACACAAAAAGCGGCAGCGCAGAATATTCAGTAATTCTCTACAATTTTATAGTCTACCTTTTACCTACATCAAATACATGAAAATGTTTTATACTTGATTAAAAATCAACTTTGCAAAGAACACACGGACGCCTACAAGTATTTTAAAAGAAACGTCTAGCTTTTCCGAATCCTACTAGGATTATAAATGTGAATGTTTGTGAGGATAGATGGATTGATATTTGTTACTCTTTCAGTAAAACCTACTGAACGGATTTAGACTAAATTTGGCACACAGTCTATAACCTGGATTAACACATAGGGTACTTATTATCCCGGTAGTATGTTCCTGAGGGATAATTTCCGAAAACTACGCGGGCGAAGCCGTTGACATTGGCTAGTACATTAAAACAGGAGCATAAAATACATTTTTAAGATTAATAAATTTCAATGATCGTATGTAGACACGCTCATGTTACCCGCTAAATGCTTTCACTCGTCCCACCGGAGGGCTTTCACTTCGCCAAAATAATAAAAAGATTGTTATGAACCTCAAGTTTCGTCTTTTGAATTAAATTTAGAAAGCGAGGGTAGTAAGTAATATTGCGATGCTTGGCGGGTTTCTTTTAGGTTTTCTGTTATTACATAATGAATTTTCTGGTTAGGGTATTCGGTTTTTAATTTATCCTCGCGAAATGTGTTCGACTGTGACGTTCGAACATTTATTTGTAAAGGAGACCTCGCTTCTAAAATATACTTTATTTTTTACCGACTGTCTTCTAAAAATAAGTGTGTTCGCCTTTTATGTATGCTCATTGATTCTTATGATTGTTCTTTATCACGTCGACCGATATTGATGATTCTTTTTTCACTGGGTCTCATACTTTGCTCAAATTTGGAGGAATGGTTTTTGAATACAATTTATACATATGTTTTTTATTCCTCGTCGTGGTACCTACCTGCAATATATAATTACAACTAAACATTAAAAATATATTTTATGCAGAAAATATATACGACCTCCAACCAGGCCAATAACAAAAAAAAATCAATCAAACAACCAACCAAAGCCACCGAATTCTGAAAATAAAGATATTTTGCACTTTGTAGTGTTTTTTGGAAGTTGGTTGTTGTTTTTTGTAAAAATGATTTTATATATTTAGGTTTTCGAACACGTTTCAGTGCACGTTTGTATTGCAATCTGCGCATCGTTAGTGACATTTTTCAACGCTGAAATCGTTAGGTTTTTACGGGGGCAGTTTCATCAGGGTAACAGCCCTGATGGATGGTCTTGTTGGGCAAATGATAAAAGCTGTTGTGTATTTGTCGTGATTTTTAGTATGTGTAATTGCATAAAATACAATCCTACAAAACCTAAAAAATAGCAAAATATCACAGATCTTCGAAGGGTTTTTTCTTGGGTGGGAAATCATTAAACAACTTCTCCCGCTCTGGGTGGAGCTTCCGCTCCACCGTGCCAGGGACCACGGTATTTTTTCGAACAACCTGCAGCCCTGGCAGGCATCGGCTCTACCGGACCCCACCAGTTGGTGCTGACATCTCTTTGCGGCACGTGTGAAACACAAAGCGCCGTCGCGCGTCCACCCGGGCTTGGTCTTTACCGGACAGCGAGCTACCCATTACTCGCCATCCGCAAGCCCGCGCCTACGGTGACCGGCAATCAGCCTGGGATTCCCGACGCCCAGGGCTTCTCCTGCGGTGACTAGAACCATGAGGGCGCATATACTGCCTTTCCCTCACGTGCGCCGCCTCCCTCTTCGCGAGCATTACTGCTTCGCAAAAGGAGTTGACGGCTACCCATGCAGTCTCGCTCCGTGTCTCCGAAGGGTTAGGCAAAGATGTACCTAAAGCAAAATCCAAATTTCGCAATTTATGTTTAAGTCTCTTATAATAGAGGGCCAGTCTTTTGGCATCAATCGAGCGCAAATCCAGACTACAGACTTTTACTGAGAAATTCCGTATGGACAAACCCAATAACCAGTTTGCCCGACTTGGGACTGAAACCCAGAAGACATCATGCTCAGCAGTGGCATTTCCGACCACTAAACCGTCAAGAAATACGATATACGTGTACTAAAAATCAGGGGCGTACCAATAGAAAATGGCGCTTAGGGCACGCATCACATCTACGCCCCTTCGTAAATTATATTCTCGATCTACACTGAGCAAAGCTAGGTCGCATAACCTTTCTTGACCAATTATAAGCCTTCAATAACGAAGTTATTCATTTCAACTTGCTAAAAAATCGCTTGCAAATATTGCAATGCTGCAATTTTAAGAAAAAATTAATAGAAATAGGCAGATTTGTAAATACGCTTTCATCTCCGTACTGCACAATATATTCAAGTAGCTCTTCAGATTTCTTAGATCTAGGTAAGTAACCTGCCAGTGAAAGTCCCGTTAAAATCGATACAGTCATTTCGGAAATTAACTGAAACAAAAAAAATATTAGGACTGTTTAAATGTATATCGTAGCTTTTGCCAGCGGCATCGCCCGCGTGGCGGTCCGAAATTAGCCCGCGGGAACGTACTACCAGGATAAAAAGTACCCTATATATTAATCCAGGTTATGAACTATCTGTGTACCAAATTTCATCCGAATTTGTTCTGCTGTTTCTGCGTGATTGAGTAACAAACATCCAAACATCTTCACAAACTTTCACATTTATAATAATAGTAGGATAACATTAAAGCTTATCCATCTGCGTGGAAAGAATTAAGGTTAAGTATAGTCAGTTTGTTACGAAAAAGAGAGAAGTAAACTAATATAACATATTACTAGATAAGCCTTAACATACAACACCATAATCAGATAAGTTTCCAATACACTTGCAATAAATCGAACACGTATTACTGTTTCATAGTCAGTATATATCAGTGTTAAGATTCACATGTTCCCCGTTCTGTATTCAGATGTCTCTCATTCATAGTTATGAGAATAGCTTCATATAATAAACATAATTTTCTCCACGAACAGTTTTACTGTGCAAGTCTTTATACGCCACATAAATTACAGTGGAATCATTTTGTATAATATAATTTGTATCTTCTTGATCTTTACGGATTTTATTATTATTAATTCTAAGTATAATAACATTAAATAAACATAATTTTCTACACGAAAAGTTTTGCTGTGTGCATTACAGTGGAATCATTTTGTACAATATAATTTAATTTTGTATCTCCTTGATATTGACTGATTATAATATTATAATTCCTGTAATAACTTTAAATAAACATAATTTTCTTCACTAACAGTTTTACCGTGTAAGTCTTTATACGCGACAGAAATGACAGTGGAAATATTTTGCAAAATAGCATTTGAATATATAATATATATTTATGTTTATTGATTATAATATTATCAATTCTATAATAAAATTAAATAGTATAGAACAAAGAGGCTTTTAGTGTCTGTGGGACCGTTTCAATAAACTTACCATCGCAGTCCACTGCTGGACATAGGCTTCTTCCAAGCTACGCCACACCACCCTGTCCTCCCCCTTCCATCCCACGTCCTTCTTCCCACCTCGTCTGTCCCATGCCGCCATCTTTTTAATGTCATCGGTCCTTTAACTTGGGGGCGTCCCACACTACGCTTGCCGATACGCGGTTTCCACTCCAGGACTCGTTCGCTCCACCGGCCATCGTTCCTTCGATAAACATGGCCAGCCCACTGCCACTTCAGCTTGCTTACTCTGAAAGCTATGTCAGTAACTCCAGTTCTTTTTCCATTTCGACCGTTTGGTTTTCTAAACTACGTACTCAATTCATTTTGTTGCAGTTTTTACTACAATTCAGGTATAGAATGTGTTCCGGAAGAATTTGAACATGTATCGCAGCCATTTGGTTAAATTAGCCAGCTAATTGAACGCCTAGGCCGTTCGTTAAACGCCAAATCCAACTGGATGCCTAGGCCGATAGGTAATTGAACTAGAATCCTTCAACGTTTAACAACTTGGCGTATTGAAAGTCAGCCCTTTGAAGATGACTGACCAAGACTCAGCCAAGTCATTTAAATTTAGTTCAGTTTTTTTTCCACTGCGACGCTAGTAATCACCAAAACAAATATGGCGTCAATAGCGCAAACCGAGAATGTTATTTTTCGTTCTTGTGTGCAATTTTATGTGAAATTAAAGTGTGATATTGTCAAAATAGTATGAAAATATTGATGTGCCAAATAATACTACGTCTTCTGCAAGTTTTCACGAAATATTTGAGTCTAAACCGACTGAATTTACTGACCGACTAAATGATTATTGATTCGTGTAATGCACTTTGTTGTGAACAAACATTTCAGTATTACTAGTTACTTAGTGGTAGGTATTAGTAAAAAGTAGTCGTACATAATTTGTAATCTCATAGTCACCCAAACCAAACGTCACAAATTCATCAATATACAATTTAACTAAATGTCTGCACGACATTAAGCCATCTGGTTAAATGCTGCGCTCAATGACTTGGCTAGTTGTCCTTCAGCTATTTAATTGGATGCCGTCGTTTAATTAACCGCCTAGGCGTTTAATTAGCTAGCTAATTTAACCAGACGGCTGCGACATATACGTAACCTCGTATAACCATGTTCAAATTAAATTAGCTAGAAATACTTTACTCACGTGTTGTGTAATGATATCGAAAACCAGTGGCGGATTTACACATTTGCCGACAGTAGGCTATACATTTTTTATCGCCCCTACTAACATCGTCATCATTACATCAGCTTTTTCCTGTTATTAGTATGATTGTAAACTAAGGGATTGTTGTGTCAATTCCTTGATCTGGGGGCACGGTTGTGACCCGGATAAGATGAGCCAAGCGAAGCGCGAGGGCACTACCTACCTTTGCTCCAAGCGCTTTGTCGTTCTTTTTAATCTTCATAACTTGGGTTTTGCATTATAGCAGAAAAATAAAATTCTCGGCATATGTTGTCAATAGCGGACTTATTAAACATTTAAAGTTTTCATTGCATAAACTCTTGAACTTTAATTTTTTTGATATCTCAAAAACTCCGATTTCGTCGGTGACTCACTCGCTGATGATTATCAAAATTCTTAGGGTACTTTTTGAAGTCCTAGAAAGCTGAAATTTGGTATATTTGGTATATTAGTACACAAATAACAAAAGAAATCTAAAACTTGGAACTTTTATCCCCAACCCTTTGAACTAAGAAATGGAAGTTTGTATGAGACTGGTCTAAAAATTGACATAGGGACTTCTTGTAATAAGTAATAAAATAAATATTTCAGGATTTTTAGTAAATCACTCACACCAAAAACCTTTCTCATGTTAAATGTCGCTAAAACGAGAAAAGTTGTCAGATCTCATGTAGGGCCAAGCTTCTAACTCTACACGCCCTAATTCTACAAGCCATAACTTCACAAACTCTACATCTTAGTCAAAACAGTTGGCATGGCCTTTCGTTACTTCAAGAACTATTGTTGAACAGTGAATAAAATTTTACCTAACCCCCATGTGACGGTGGCGAAACGGCCATATATTTCTGAGCTAAAAAAAAACATTTTGCCAAAAAGATTAATCAAATTTATTCACAAAAAAAATACCCATACTTATTTTTAATAATATCTTCATTAAAATTCGCAATAAGACATGTAAAATTAAAATAAGTTCGTTACAAAAGCACAATGTTTGTTTGTTTAAAAAATCCAGATTATATACCGCTAAAATTACATTTTTTTATTTAAAAAGCAATTGACCGATTGAAAAAAAAAGGTAAGTTCAGTAAATATTTTCCTTTCTAATGAGATGTTTTTGTATTAAATGTAACAACACACCAAGATCTTGATTCTTTGGCGCTAATAGAGCACACCTTGCGCGTTAGCGGAATGTGTGCGTGGACTTAATAGCATGTAGGTAAGCAAGCGGTTTTAATATTAAATAAATCATTTAAAAATATGGGTTAAAAGTATTGAATTTAAATTGTGATAAAAATTTAGATTCACAATTATATACTTTACACAGCGTTTAGTAATTTTTCATAAGCAGACGTTGGATTTGGTATACTTTAAAGTACTAAAACATTGTAAGTAATTTTGTTCGTTCGAACTTCTTTTCTCCGGGTGAAAAAAAAAATAGCCAAATTAGCCACCGTTCTAAAATTTGCCGCCCTAGGCTCCAGCCTACTCAGCCTTCTGGTAAATTCGCCACAGTCGAAAACAAATGGTACCTTCCAATTTTCTTCAAAACTTTTAATGACCCTGTGTCAAGTACATTAAGGCAACCAAACGCTGTTATGTTCGTCGCAGGAGACACCCTGGCTGTCGGGAATCTCAGGCTGATTCCCGGCTACCGTAGGCGCGGGCTTGCGGACGGCGAGCAATGGGTATCTCGCTGTCCGGTAAGGATCAAGCCCGGGTCGACGCGACGGTGCGTTGTGTTCCACGTGCGCTTCAAAGAGATGTCAGTACCTAGTGATGGGGTCCGCAAGGGCCGATGCCTGCCAGCGGGGTGGGTTGTTTGAAAGAGATACCGTGGCCCCTGGCACACAGGTAACTGAAGGTACACGGGTGGGTTTTAGTCAGTAAAAGTCTGACACGCCCTCCCGCTCTACCCAGAGCGGGAGAAGTTATTTAATGATTTCCCACCCAAAAAAACACTGTAATGTTGTAATTTTTAGAAATTCATAAAAATTTCTAAGTTCCACGAAGAAATACAAAACCAGCGATTACGTTCAGTCATCTTCGCTCAGCAAATAATGTTTTTTTTTCTTTCGTTTTCGATATCAATATCCAACACGTAGATAAAATGTTGCCAGCTAATTTAATTTGACCGTTTAAAATACATTCATGTAAATTTGTTTTCCTTCATCATTTGTCTCCGTTCTATTGAAATCTCGTTGTTTGATCGAAACGTAAAGATTCAGAGGCAAGTCACTAGTGTTAAAATAAAATAGTAGGTACTATTCTTTATTAGAATTTTGGAGAGTTTATCATTTCTCTAAGAGAGCGAAGATATATTTCTTAGGAGTCAATAGAATTATTAATCAAAGTAAGTAGTACCTACATTCTTTTACAAACTTAGTGGATATTACATTCGTTCAGGACCAAAATAAATAAAGATTTTTCATCATCATTTCACCTTGCCATATGTGCATTCGACATGAGAAAAACTAATCGCACTCACACACAGACACGAAAAGCGACTTGTGTCATACTATTGAATAAAGATTCATATACACATACCTAAATTCATATACATCGAAAATCCAGTTCTGATTCAGCCTGTCCCATGTTGCTGTTCTGCTCCCAGCACCGCCTTAAGCCGAGGTTTGTACCGCACAGGGTGTAGCCCTTAGCATGCTGTCGCTTAGTATTTTAAGAAATTTGCCCTGCTGGATGCTTTGAGTTCGCTTAAGGCAGCCACATGATAGCCCGGCTAAGTCGTCACGACCTGTCAAGGTCAACTACGAGTGCGATTTACAAAAAAAAAACGTACTCGAAACTGAATGCATTAGGTAGGTGCGAGTAGGTACTTACTTGTTGCATTTAGCGGTACCCATCAGTATATGTATATTACGATGTCTTTGTAACCCATCTTATATGATTCATGCATTACACAATAGACGTGTAGGTATCTCGGAGAATCCATACATCTGAATGTACAGTACATTAATTCATTGCAAGCAAAGACGCAGTCAAAGCTAGAGGAAGGGAATAATTAAAGAGCTTTACATCTCACATAAATAAGGTATGAACGTATAAACGTCTAATAGTGACGCGTCTTTCAACTAACATTATCAAAACATGTAAGATGAGAAAACAGAAGGGCTAGTGGCTAAGTAATAATAGCCGTACGGGCTGATTGATCAGGTTAAGCTACGCTTACCGCGGTTGGTCCGTGGCTGGGTGACCATCTTTACATACCAAGACTCCTCCGTGCCTCAGGAAACACGTTAAGCTGTTGGTCCCGACTGTCTTTCGTGGATTTTCGACAGTCGTAACGGGTCGTAAGCAGCCCGAAAGTCTGACAAACAGTCTTACCAAAGGGTATCGTATTACCCAGTAATGTAATACTGGTAGTCAACTGCATCCGGTGAGGCTGAAAGCCAACCATGCTTGGGAAATGGTTAAGCAGATTGATTGATATTGTAAGATGAGGTTGTGTTCTGAGGCATTGACCTCTGAATTTGTTTCGGTTATTCTTCTCAGAAAAGTCGACTAAGAAACATGGACCACATATAGGCACGGCATATGCCGTGCCTATATGATTGTTCATGTTTCTTAGTCATACCCATATGGGTGAGGCCTCCTTTTTCCCTTTTCCCACACGACTGCCCGTTGCCACTGCTAAGAGTTTGTGTAATATTTTTTTTACGAAATAAATATCTACCATCATTATTTCGCCAAATTCTACTGCCGCGGCCGTCTTGAAAACAAATGACAAAATTATCCTCTGTTTAGCAAGTTTCAAGTATATTAATTAAGATTAACGCACCTTTTCAACTGGCAACACCTCGTTAGCTGCAAATGGTACCGAACACCTCTTGACCCGCTCCGTGTCACCCAAAGTGTCGGGTTTATACTTTGATAGTGTTAAGTGCTGACAGTTTGCTAATCTCTTTCAGTTTAGGGTTAAACTTTCAGGAAGGTGAGCTGATAACACGCTTAGTTACAGATTTTTATTACAAGATAGTATAGGGATTGAATATTGCGAGCATGATAGAGGTTACCGCACTAAATACTTTCCCTTTTTAACCGGAATCAAAAACAAGGAGGCGGGTCCTCAATTCGATTGTATTTTTTTCTTGTTTTTATGTTAGTCTCACGGGTTGGTACCTTCAGAACTGCGTCATTTATAAACCGATTAGAAAAATTCTTCTTTTGTTTGATAGGGTCTTGCCGAGTAGTTCCATAAAAATTTGGTCAAGTTCTGATTAGTGGTTTTTGAGTTAGCCCGCTAGTATTTTTTTATTGTGTAGTGTTTTTGGAAATCGGTTGTTTTTATTTAACTCGATCAGCCTGAACAGAATGTGGAGAATGACTATATCAATAATATTTTTAATTTAAAGAACGTCTGTATGTGGCACAACTTAGGTTTATAAAATAGTAACAGATTGAAACGTACGTATGAGTTATATTTACAGTGTTCTGTTGTGTTGTGTGGAGTGTATTTACCTGACTTCTGATCTCTTGAGGTCTGAAGGTAAATACCGAGTGGTAAACAGATTGTAAGCTGTTTACTCAAAGTGTTTGTGCAATGAGATTTGCATGTGTAATGAGTTAACAACACTCATGCATGAGTCAAACAGACCAAGTACAATGCTTGGTACAAAAATTCACCTGATAACAAAAATTCTCAAAATTGCTTCGTTGCTTTAGTGGTCGCAAGTGCTACTGCTAAACATGAGGTCTTGGGTTCGGTTTTCAGGTCGGGTAATTTTCAGCCTTTAGAAAGCCCTCAAAATGTTGCCACATTTTATTTGTGTTTTTAATTATTATTTTGGTAACATTGTGTTCGCTGTCAATGTCATAGTACGCCAATGTCCGAGGATAAAGCCTTATAAACCTATTATAAAAACAATTGTAATACTGCAATTTCTGTGCTTTATTTACATATAATATAGTACAGTCAGCGTTAAAAATATCAGGACGTACAGATTATTCAAAATGATCTCAACAATTAAGAAAATTAAACTTTATCTCAATTGGATAAAGTTCTTGTCAGGATGAGATTTGTCGTGTACTGTCTTCATTCTGAAATATTCCTTGTGTCATTGAGTTAATATATAATTTGCATAGTTGTTTAGATCTATTTGAACACTCCGTTCGTCCCGATGTTATTGACGCTAACTGTACATAATAACAGTGTTCTTGGTTTTTCTATCTAGATGTTCTCAGTCGCAGCCCGGAGTCTAAATTTGTGCCCGGTTGATGGCAATGAGCTAGCCCCTATTGCATGGGACTTAAACATAACTGGTGAAATGTAGGTATAATATAGATACTCTACCCACCTCTTCGAGGAAACAAAGCATGATGTTATTTTATGTTAACAAGAACTCTGGTACTAGGTCTCCGGTACTCAACTCTATAATCACAACTTGAATAAATAAACGACTTTATATTTCACACTCAACGCGAACAATTTTGAACAACATCGTACGCCGTTGGATTCCCAAGGCACACATTCACTCTTGTATGAAACAAAAGAAACGAGGGGTAAACTCGAAAGTTGTCACACTTTATAAACAAGGTGCTGCAGGGAATCTACATCCCATCTACACTAATATTATAAACAGGAAAGTTGTTCTGTATATCTGTTTGATGTTTCACGACTGAAGTAAAAGGTTTTTTTGGAGAATTTTCCAGTTTTAGAGGTCAATTGTCAAGTAATTTAAACAATTACTTTTCTATGTTCAACGAACTTATAATCTTGCCTAACAGATGAGGGGAGAAGAATTTTGGTCTATGGCTACAAGGTCAAATCATCCTGGACTTAGATCGAGTTGTACCATACAAAAGAAATACCATAGTATTTCTCTTTAGATTTACTATAAATTTTATAACACATTAAACTAATCACGTTTATAATTGCTTGAAAAAAGTGAGTTCTCTCTAGCAAAGTCAGTTAAAGGCAATTTAAAATTCGGGCTGTAAGTTCTTTTTTCAATGAAATTTTGTGAATGTCAATTTTTTGCGGTTTTTAATACCCGCACGCCTATGCACGTCATCTTCCCGCAAATTACCAAATACATAAATAAATATGTAACAGTACTTTTTATTTAAGATTTTTGATAATATTTCATGTCAATGTCATCATCTGCCAAGTCTTTTCCCAACCATGTTGGGGCCTGCTTGCAGTCTAACCGGATACAGCTAGCAGTATTACACACGGAGCGACTGCCTATCTGACCTCCACAACCCAGCAACTGGGTAGTATTAGTAAGACTGGCTGTCAGGCTTTCGGGCTTCTGACGACCCGTAACGACTGTCAAAGATCCACGAATGACAGCCAGGACCAATGGCTTAATGTGTTTTCCAAGGCATGGAGGGGTGCTGGTATGTAAAAATGGTCACCCATCCACTGACCAACCGGGGCAAACGTAGTTTAACCTGATCGATCGACTCGTGCGGCTATTTTTAGTGCAATTAGGTACTTCGCCACAAGACCCTCTGACAATATTACACGTAAGAACTGGCAAATAGCTACACAGAATTACAGAATATTAGCGCCGTCCATTAATTATACCGTCCATAAAGTTACTTAAAATCAAAATGGTTTTTAATTGTTATTCCAAGATTTCTTTCTTAATCTACGGTATCTATACTTAAGCCGACTCAATGCTTTTGTTCAATGACCTGTGAGAAAGAGGTCAAGTCACTAGCAGATTTGTCTGGAGAGATACTCTGGACAACGTGGGGGCATTGGCAGCTTTAGATAACGAGTACGAGGAACATTTTTTTACCAACTTTTACTTAAAGGATGTTGTATTTTATTTAGATAAGTAAATTAATTTTCACACAGGCGGCTAAGTTGTGTATTTTTTCGTATTGCATCAACATTAATAATACCACAAGCACAGCTGATTTTTAACCGACTTCTCTTTTTGTACGTATATTCCATCATTTCTCAATTGCAATTGCATTTGCCAATGTAGATCGCATTCTTTATACAATAATTTTAATGGATATGGTATGCCTCATAAAGTATATGAATTATTATTGACTTCGTTTAGGTGGTTTTTGCGTCAGCTTCGAGAATATATATTTAATCTCTGTATATCTGGATGAAGTTTTAATACTTACCACTGTTGTTTATATCACTGTGAAATTGTAAATACCGTTAGATTATAATCTGTCTCGCGAGATTGTAAACTCTCGAAAGATTGTGAACATACTATAATCTATCGCAGTGAAACCGTTAAATTGCGAACTGGTATCAAGACGGATAGTACCTTGAGCTATTACTAAATAGTCAAGTAACTGCCACCACTCGCTTCGCTCGCTCAGCTCGCGCGCGGTTTCTTCGCAATTCTAACCTAACCTAACCTGTTCGGTCGGTAAACAGTATGGTGCAGTTCACAGTTTATCGACAGTTTTACAATCTCGCGAGATAGATTATAATACAACGGCATTTACAATTTTACGGTGACATTTACATAGCAAGTAGTAGTATGCAAATTGGTGTGGTAAAGATACACACGGTGACATAATCAAGCTATACATTTCCAGTTTTAGATGACCTCGCATTGTATAGGCTTTTCGTACAATGAGAAGTCAGCTTGTACTTGAAATGTATAGCTTAGTAAATTTCGTCATGCATATCTTAACTAAAAAGTGAAAAAAAAGATTTTTGCTTTGGAGTGTTTTTTTTGGTAGTCAGTTGTTTTTGTCTTGTATTTTTTTTATTATAGACGAAAAATATTTATGCGGGGGTAACAGTCTGCGCGTCGATATCCCATATACCGTGTTTAACATGTTCAAGAATCCTAAACTTACAATCTACCTATGATTACAATTACAACCCTAAAACCTCATTCTATCTGCGGGATCGCTTCTCCTACGCCCGTCCTTTTGATGCGCCTTGCAGGTCGCATCTTAGAAATCTCCTCGAGTCCCCTCCCCACTCAACCGACTTCTACTCCTACTCCTTCATTGTGCACGCGGTTCGGTTATGGAATTCACTTCCACCTGACATTAGGGACTCTCAAACTGTAGCAGTGTTCAAAAGGAGAGTGAAAGGACGCTATCTCTCCACTTTATCATAATTGCTTATGTTTTTAAATTACATTATAATTTTATATAGTTTAGTGATATTTATCATAATGCGATTGCCAACACGCCTGCCAAGCGAGGCAATTATGGTAAATCCCCCCTTTTTGGGGGGGCGGCTTATGTCCAGCAGTGGACGACTTTCGGCTGATATGATGATGATGATGATGATATTTATTTTAGAAGTACGTATGTATGTATATTCTCATATTACGTATGTATATTTAAATTAGAGTTTTATTTGTAATTTATGTTTTTCCTTCTACTGTTATTACACGCGTTGTCTACATCTCTGTTATCTTCTCTCCTATCTCAGGTGTGCTGGAAAAGATTTCTGTAGAAATAAGCATTACCGATGTACGTATTTTTGTGTTTCTTTCTTCTTGTCTGTTTATGTGTGAGCATAAATGGTTAAATGGTTGAATTAACCTAAACCGCAAGAGTAGGAAATTAAGAATTCAAGTAGAACAAACCAAACCTCTAAACTATTAACGTAGCTGGGCGGAAAGCTGCATAATGAAAATAAATTATATAACATTTATTAGGATCGTCAACAACGATTAACTTAGAAGTAGATACCTATCATCGAAAAAATATCATTCACTTATCACAGTGTTCGACTTGAGTTCAATAAACTTAGGCAGGAATTAAAAGATTCAACATGTATCTTGACTCCCCAGTGAGCGAAAATAAGCGATAGCTATATTACTGGCTTTATTGTTCCATCAGTTAGAAACGGTCAAAGAACGAAAATGATAAGCAATTTGCAAACACATTCCTTTGTGACGTAGCGGGTGCATGTCTCATTGTCAAACTGTCATTTTCGTTTAAAATCTTACGATATGTAGTTAAAAAAGAAATCGAGGGGCAAGTAATTGTTTTGCTGGGCATGAGGTCCTGGGATCGATTCCTAAATCGGGCAAAGTGTTATTGGGGTTTTCTATCTGGAATCAGTAGCAATGCGGAGTCTGGATTCTGGAAGTCTGGAAATAGGTTCGGCTCGGCAACATGTGGTACTTGAACCTGGAAAATAAGGAAACAAGGCGTGATGTAAATTGTTTGTATCTTGAAGTGTAAATAAATTAGCTCTAAATTGCTTAACAATTTAATTCCTTGACTGTAGATCAATGTAACCTCTAAGTTTGTGCGTATTGTTCGTACGGTACGCTTAGGCCTGTTGGCTAAGGTGAATAAATTATTTTTAACGATATAATTTGCGTAATTGTTTTACTCTGATTCTACTGTAAAGGTCTTTAACATAGAAGCGCCAGGGTACTCCACGAAATTCAATTTGTCCTACGTTTTTTTGCAATTTGCGGGTCAGGCTGTATGTTGAACAAAATATGATCCGCGACCGTAACAAGTATGTATTTACAGAATTATAATCATTAAAATCAAGATTAAAACCCTCTAAGTTAATTTAATCCCATAGAATTATTTTTTCATGAAATAACCTTGAATTTCGCAGACTTAAGCGCATCCACTTACAACAACCTTTATTATTTTCCATGTTCAAAATCACAGCTAGGACGCTAGCTATTTTATGTAATGGAAAAAAAAACCGCTCATTCCAGCATAAATTAACACTCAAAAATATCTGTTATAAATAATGAAAGAATTAAGATTGACGATTACATATGACAGTAAAAACTGGCACTTTAGCCAATAAAGGGAGAGATAAAGCCTGTGAAAATCGCGTTACACATCTTACGTTACGTAATTTTCCCCCTCTCGCGTATAATTCACTTATTATGTGATGCGTGATTGAGCCGTTTCAGACTTTCTGCTATGTGCCCAGTGTATTTTGACACTTGATTGACAAGTGTCAAGATACACTGGCCACATAGCAGAAAGTCGTTGCTTATAATACCAGCCTGAAACTCTTCGACTGCAGAGCGTTGGCCTCTTGTTATCATACTTGCTCAAGGCAGATTAGTGTGTTTGAGAGATAGCAAAGTCAGCTTTTAATATTTCCACTGGTTGGAAACATGCTTCCTCTCTATGAGAGGGAGTCGGCTCAGTGCGGGTTGATAGATGTCAAAAATGTCATCGAATTTTTGGCTCTAGGACATGTCGGTTTCCTCACGATGTTTTCCTTCACCGTTTTGAGAGCAGGGGTGATGAAATATGGTTTACACAGAGTAAAGCGTCACGACCTACAAACTCGTAAGCCGCGGCCGTTAACCCTGGGCCATCAGTGCTCAGATTTCGCACTTATCCTACTAATATTATAAATGTGAAATTTTTGTGAATATGGATGGATGGATGGATGGATGTTTGTTACTCTTTCACGCAAAAACGGCTGAACGGATTTGAATGAAATTTGGCACACAGGTAATTTGTAACCTGAAATAACACATAAAATACTTTTTATCCCGGTACTACGTTCCGGTGGGATAGTTTTCGACATCCACGTGGGCGAAACCGCTGGCGGAAGCTAGTATCTTTATAAATACAGTATGTCAGCTTAAACGAGGGACATACTATATGGAGGGGATGGTGGGGGGTGGTACTCATGAAAATGAGCAACTTTTAATACAGAATGGACACCAAAATATGAAGAAAAAAATCAGCTGTTCCCAACATTTTGTCAAGTTACGCGAACATAAATGTATAGAGCATTTTCATTCATCATTTCAGCCGAAATACTTCCACTGCTGGACTTAGGCCTCCCCGAAGCTCCGCCACTTCTGTGCTTCTCACGTCCAGCGGACTCCTCTGGGCCTCACAAGGTCATCGGTCCAACCTGTGGGAGGCCTTCCAACTTTAAGTATTCCGGTATGCGGTCGCCCCTCCAGAACTTTTCGGCCCCATCGGCCATCTTTTCTGCGAGCAATGTGCCCTATCCACTGCCACTTAAGTTTGGCAATTCTTGGGGCTATGTCGGTTACCTTCGTTTTCCTGCGGATCTCTTCATTCCTAATCCGATCATGCAGGGAAACTCCAAGCATAGCCCTCTCCATTACCCTCTGGGTGACTTTAAGCCTTCTGATGACGCCCATTGTGAGCGATCTCGTCTCGGTTCCATATGTCATCACTGGCAACACGCACTGGTCAAAGAGTTTCGTCTTGAGATACTGCGGTATGTGGGATGAGAAGACATGCGAAGCTTCCCGAACGCTGCCCAGCCGAGTCAGATTCGATGATTGACCTCTTTCTCAAAGTTGGACCTACCTAACTGGACCAACTAGGACCAGTTTGTCAAAGGTAAACGTACTCGTCCACAACTTCAAGTGCAGCGCTTCCAACCGTTATGAGAGTGGGTGTTACATGGGCGTTGGACATGACGTTTGTCTTATTCATGTTCATTTTAAGACTCACTCTTTCGGAAGCTCTACTGAGGTCATCGAGCATATGCATATAGCGGCTAGTTTTATTTTCGCGATTTCGGCGTTGTAAGTTTGTCCCTCGTTTAACATAAAACACTGTTTACTCGTAGTTTTTCTGTAAGTCACTAAACTACTACACGGCTGGACCGATTTTGATGACATTTTATGTGTATGTTGGGTCCCTGGATGGTTTAAATTCACAATTGGATTTAGATTTCCGGTAGCTGGCTCTGTCAAGTCCGCTAATTAATGATAAATCCATGTTTCCTCATGATGATTTCCTCTACCGATGTTCTAAATATTTATTATAAACTTAGACTTTGCTTGCTGAGATAAAAAGCAAGAATACGAGCAACTCAAATCATGTAAATTTCGAAGCAGTTCCCCCTTGAGCTACCTGTCAATTTATCTGGTGTTTTGTAGCATGAAATGTTACGTAATTTCAGAGTTAGGGATGAATTCGTTTTTTAACCGAAGTTAATTAACTACTGAGACGTTTCCTGTTTATCTCGAGTAAACACGATCTAAAGTCAAACAAATCTATACTATAATAATTACATTTTAAAGTTGTAAACCTGAAGAGTTTGTTTGTTTGTTTGGTAGAACGCGCTAATCTCAGGAACTACTGGTTCGAATTGAAATGTTATTTTAGTGTTGGATAGCTCATTTATCGAGGAAAGCTATAGACTATACAACATCACGCGAAGATCCTTCGGAGTCGAGCAAAGAGATAAAAAGTCACGAGTACGAAGTACACGCACGGGCAGGCGATTCGAAGCGACGGGGTGGGTCGAGCAAGAAATTTGACGCAAACGAAGTCGCGATCAGAAGCTAGTACTACCATAAATGTGAAAGTTTGTATGTTGGTTACACGATCACGCAAAAACGGCTAAAGGGATTAAAGTGAAATTTGGCACAGAGATATAATTTATGACCTGGATTTATACGCAGGATAATTTTTATCCCGGTAGCACATTCCTGTGGGACAATTTCCGACACCGCGAGGGCGAAGCCGCGGGCAAGAGCAACTAATTAATAATAATACCAACCTTTAAACGTCCCACCGCAGAGCAAAAGCCTGTACTCATACAGAAAAGACCGATGTCAGCGATGTCCATGATGAACTCAGTACATCATGAATTGAAAAAGTCACATTGTTACTTTCCCGGATGCAAATCCACAACTTCGTCCATGAGAAGTGGGGCTTTAACCACTGAGCCATTACGACACTTAAATCTCTGCTTTAAAAATGAAAAACCAGTCAGCAGGACTGACTGGCAAGTTTGCAGTGCACAAATACTTACTTGAAAATTTTCGTGAGTCAAATATTTGAGTATAATCTTTAAATTAAAGAATCGATAAGCCGTGTTTTCGCAGTCATAGTTTGCTGAACATCTGGATCAAGCCACAGTTGCGTTGTATAAAGGTAACAAAGCTTACAAATAAAATTATCACAATCACAATACTAAAGCACGATAATTCCATATCACTGTACCGTAACGTAGTTTTATAACCGTAGAGCTATGAATAAGATAATTAATAGACTGCGAGGGTGGGTAATATTTCCCCCTTGCAATGTGTCGAGTTTCTTTACAACCACGCTGAGACTAAATGCTAGGTACATCCTTTATAACATTGTTAAATAAATTAAAATATCCTCGTATAATGTATGTAAATGCAGGACATAAAAACTGAGGGAACAAGGGTTTCATGTTTACACATTTTGTGTACGTCGTTTTTGATTTAACAAAAAGTGTCTTCATTTACTCGTATATTTTACAGCGGTGCATGGATTTGAAAAAGGGAAGCTAAAACTCATGTTTATCAAAAACAATGTTATGAGTTTCTCATCCTATTAATTCTACTAAAATTATAAATGTGAAAGTTTGTGAGGATGGATATTTGTTACTTTTTCACGCAAAAACTACTGAACGGATTGGAGTGAAATTTAACACACAGATAGTTCATGACCTAGATTAACACATAGAATTCTTTTATCCTGATAGTACGTTCCCGTGGGATAATTTCTGACCTCCACGCAGACGAAGCTACTGCCAAAAGCTAGTTTATAATAATTCGTCAATCAATCAATCAATCAATATCTTTATTGTGGATCATAGGTAGGTACAAAATACAGGTCTTAAATAGATAATTGTGATCAGCTACGTCCCGCCCTTTGGGCATACAACAGTCAAATTAGAAATACAATTACATTAAAATTTCACATAAAATATAAAACAAACATAAAAATAAAATGGAACTAATTAAGGTAAATACACATCAGTGGGTCACTGAACGCATCATGACTGAGGGGGACTATATTGGAGCAGTGATTTGTCTGATAGGAAGTCTTTTATTGAGTAGTAGCACTTTTTTACTAGTAAATCATGGAGACTCTTTTTAAATTTTTTCATTTCCGTAATTATCCTAATAGGCCCCGGAATATTATTAAAGATGCATGAAGCAGTACAAAAAATACTTTCATGCATTAGATGAGTCTTGCTAGCTACAGTGCGCAATTTGTCCTTACGCCGTATACGCGTGTAGTAATTGTACATGTCAATATTATTTTTGACGTATACTGCTGCTTCAAATATATAGACACATGGCAGTGTTAATACGTTCATCTTTTTAAAAAATGGTGTACAGGAGTCAGTTTCACATAACTTAAATATAGCCCTGATGCAACGTTTTTGAGCAATAAACGCACGCCCCTTGTCTGTACTGTTGCCCCAGAATATTATACCGTATCTGAGGATAGAACTAACGTAACCGTGATAAGCTGTTAGTAAAGTAGTCTGATTCGCTATTTTACCCAGTCTGTGAAGTGCATATGAAAACTGTCCCAGCTTTTTGCATACATGGTCAACATGTAGTTTCCAGTTAAGTTTGTTGTCAATGTGTAACCCTAAAAATTTTGTTACTTCAGTTTCTTCAATATCGCTATCTAGGTAATGGATTTTTAAAGTACCTGTACGTCGAGTTCGTATTTTGAAATTCATTAGTTTAGTTTTGTCAATGTTAATCATTAAATTATTCATTTTAAGCCAGTCTATAATTAATAATATTGTTTGATTAATGTCAGATTCTAGATCAATTATATTATCATTAACGAATAAAACAGTGCTATCATCAGCAAATAGTGTAATGTCATGATTTGTTACTGAAGGCATGTCATTTATATAAACAAGGAAGAATAAGGGCCCCACGATAGTCCCTTGAGGAACGCCGAATTTAGCAGTTCCAGATTCAGAAACATATAGTTCTTCTGTTTTAGTTGTGGGATTTAACCTCCTTACTTCTGTAAATTGTTGTCTGTTGTTAAGATACGATTCTATAAGTTTGTACACATTACCTCTCACACCATATGCATACATCTTTCTTAAGAGGATCTTGTGGTCAACTCGGTCGAAAGCTTTCGACATGTCCATGTATAGCGCGACAGCCGGCAGCCCTTTGTCCAGGTTAGTCATTACTTTATGTAAAATTTTATGTAAAATTCGTCTCGTGGCATTTTAGGGAAATTAAATGGGCGGTCACTTATTTCCTTTTTCTAATCATTTTTGTATTTCCATTACGGTTGCGCCCAGAACCGGTTCAACAGGCGTACTTCCTGCTGCAGCAAAAAATAAAAACCTGTTACAGATGAAATTGAGTAAAAATCACATTGCAAAGTTCAAAGTTTTTCCGGTTACCCTTCAATAAATTTCCCTGAAAATTAATCTTGTGTTGATAAAATAAAAGTAATTCCCAACTCAGAAGGGTGACCGGAAAAATCTTGTCACATCAATCAATTTTTTGAGTAAAACGCTTTTCATCGACAAAATGAGGTCTCGATAAGCAGGACAGAACGTTTACGTAGAATATAGGTAGGTCTCATGAAGGGCGTGTGATAGATTTACCTACTTTATGTTACAATTATACTTATTTAGGGACTTTTTTGTGATGCTTATCACAAAAAGAGTCCCTAAAGGTATGATTGTAAGAAGATCGACCATCTTGCAAATAACGACCCACCCCTGCATCACAATGTTTCGAAAGTAGTCCATAATTGACTACTGAAACGAATTCAGTAACTTTAAACATTCGGTTAAAAAAAATGTATTTGGCCGTATCAACCGTTGAGCGATCCAAAGAACATTTGATCTTATTTCTTCTGTAAGACTCAATTTTAAAAGCATAAAGTAATGCTAGGGCCCACACAACTTTCTTAATAATAACAGTTAGCTTTAAAAACAATATTTTTGGTCATTGTATTATACTCTAATTGTGATGTATGAGGTCTTGCGTTAATTATGTTATATGTTGTATAGACATGTTTGATATTAAGAGCGTTCTCTCCACGCGGGCTGGCAACGGCGCATTTATGGCAGTTTTTCGTGATTATTTAATTAAATACAAACAAAAGCAAACATTTTTTTCAGCCATGCACCATATCGTTGGTATTATCAAGTTTGTATGCAATGTTTTTACGTGTATTTTGGTATTTACTTATAAAAATCGACATATCGTCAATTATTTTCTATTTGTATTACTTAGTACGATTAAATGTTTTTATTAAAGAGTAAATATTAAAAATAATTATAAATACCAACGATCTAGTGCTTGGCTGAAAATAAAATAGTACTTTTGTGTGTATCAATCACTAAAAACTACAATAAATGCGTTGTTGCCAGCCTGTGTAGAATGAACGCTCTTAATATTATAAATATAAACTTTTCGGATTACATTTTCTTAATGATGGTGAAAATCGCATTCAAAATTAGTTGCGCTGTTTAAAAGAACAACGCGTTTAGACAGAAAGACATGAAAAGCGACTTTAATTTAAAACAAGTAAGTACAACTAGTACTTACTTGTCGTAAATTAAAATACTAGCTGACCAGACAGACGTTGCCGAGACCAAATTACAATCCCCATAGAAAATAGCACTTTGAGTTTTTCCTGAATTTACCAATTTGCCTGCCCACTTTTCATGTTTTTTTCTACGGAAAACCTGATTTGCTAAAATTGCGGACTCGGTGCAGCCGTTCACCGAAAGAACAGCATTTCATTTTTGGTCATATAGATAGATCCCTTTTTCTAACTCTAGTGGCATTTTCTGGATCAGGTGGACTAAGAAACAGAACAAAAACCTTTGTTGAAACAACGAAACCCAATACAAAGTAGTATTTGCTAACTAAAGCCGTTTCTACGTACCTAATTAGGTAGTGCAAGAGCAGAATTGTTTTGTTTTCTCATTTTCTGTTAGAAGTAAGGACTAGTTGGGCACTTTCCGCTGCGTCGCCGTCCAAATTGCCACTTGTGGGACGTCGTGAACTAACTGCAGGCGCACAGGAACTCGAAATGTGGCATCTCAGTTAATTCTGTGCCAGATATGTTCGAGAAAATATTCTTAAAATTGCGGCAAGTTTCCTAACTTTTGTGCAGTGGATACGTTTTGGTCGCTGTCGAGAACATTTTCTGTTTAAGGTAGAAATTAGTTGAATTTTTACTTGTACCATTTATTTTCAGTGAAATAAAAACGTACAAGGTGCTAGGAAATCTCACAAGGCGAATTGATGCAATTGCTGGCAAAGCCATGGAAATAGAAGAAAAGCCCTCTAAATTTAAAATTCTAACCCCTTACTTACTCGTCGCATAATATATTAACTCTAAAATGAATTCAACGAAAATAAAACGGGCTCGGCAAAGAGGTGTTTCTTAAGTTACGCATCACTGCAGAATAGGTATCCATTCCCACGTCGATTTCAAGAATGTATGGTAATGTGATGGAGACATATCGTATTCTCGCTTCACTGTTACGATACTGAGTGCTCTCTATACTTCGTTTTGTATTCGCTCTCCTACTTATTTGATGCTTTTTGTGGAAGAAAACAATGGTATCCATTTGGAACATTTCGCATTAAGACGATTCTGAGAGTAGTTCGTGAATCGAGTTAGGGCTGCCATTTCTTGTTCATGTTACGGATAGTGTGATATTTTGTTATTGGATTCTGTTCGAGGGCAATGTTACTTTGTGTGCCCGGTTTTATGATGTTACGGTTTTATTAACGTTTTTTTTTCTTGCTGGCTTTGCGTGGCTGGAAGGAAACTTTATGGCTTTTTCTTTGAGTAGTCATCAAAAATAGTTGTTAAAATATTTTTGTGCGTAGCAGACGTTGAAATTTAACAGCTTTTTGATATTCCGATGTTTTTTTTTAAATTGAGTTGTTTAGGAAACGGTGTATAAAGTTTATCATTAATAAATAACTTAACAATTAATGATTTTATTCCTAGTAGGTATTAACAAATAATAATACAATACTGCAACAAAATTGCCCCTGTTTATTTTACAAAACTTCATAAAAATATATAACGTAGAGCCAATTTCCGGTTGACTGTACTGCAAGTCAGCTTAAGCTGACCTGAGATGTCAGCGTATACTGGTTTTGTTACCATTCACGTGCGACCTACTGTACAGTTCTATACTATTCAGTCAGCTCAACTAAACGGCCATACAGGTTCGGAAAGAAAGTAATAAACAAAAATAAAGCAGACGAAGAAACATTAAAAAGCGCTGAAGACAAACAATAATTAACGGACCGCAGACGAAAAAAACATAATACCATGTAACTAATATAGGGTATTACCAACACACCTTGTGCTCAAAATTCACGGAGAATAGTCCATATTTCATTTCACTCCGCTACTCGAATACACAATGAGAGGATCCCCATGAATACTAACTAGACAACAGTTTATTTCGTTAATCGTGCAAACAAGAACTTTCAGTTGGTATTGCTTTATCTTGCAAATAGTTTGGTTTGACTGCGTTAATTGTAATATTCGCAATTTTGATGAAGTTGTTCTATTCAGTTAGGTTATTAATATTTAGTGGAGTTGTTTTTTTTTTAAGAACTTTGATCTTAAATGAAATAAAAAACAAGTAGATAGACGCTCAGTTTACTGTGGAATTAGATTTATTGAAGATATAAATCTACACTTCCTGCGTGGAGGTCTCAAAAGGCCAAAAGTGGCCTTTTTAGACCCCCAGAAAGGCAGAATTATAAAAGGATCATAATAATTATGAATTGATTGAAAATTAGATAAATTGTACGCAGTTAATATTATGAATTGTAATTTTTATATGATTAATAATATGATCCTTTTATGATTCTGCCAAAGTGGCCTTTTTAGACCCCCTGCTCATGCTTTCGCAGATCTTCAAACAAAAATAAGAATGTCGTCGATGTAAACTTCATTAGGTACGTCAAACCGGTAAATCACCCATATTTTACATGTATCAGGTTAAACTCGTGCCATAACATAACTTTATTCTTTTATCAAAGCAAATCCCTGGAGGCAGTTAAATGAAAGTTTTATGCGTGATCCGACCGGTGAACTGGAAAAAACCCGGCGTAATGTCTTAAACGATTCTGTGGTTTCTTTTTGTTTTCAACGATTCTTTGTCGAAAACGTTGAGAAGATTCAAAATCCTCGCGCTGGGAATGATCTCGAGATGTCAAAGTTGTGCAAAACTCGCTGCAGGGGTGATGATAGACCGCTAAACAAGTATGAAGTAGACATCGTTGAAGATATGAGTCTATTTGAATATATAAATAAGTAGGAAATGTCTCCATTTTGGCTTCAGTATAAGAAAAACATGACCTTTAACTTATCATGTCTTTCAAAAGCATATTTTATAAATAGATCAAATAGACTGAGGCAAAAAAAATACTTTTCATATTGGTACTTGCTATTTATAATAGAGCAGTACATTTTCTTTGTTTGGTGCTGCGTAACTGTCAGCCAGGTTGTGATTTCTTTTCAAGGTCTGATCAGTACCTATAGAAGTTCTGTGTTGATATTTGTATGTCGCATCATGGGTGGCCGAGATGCGAAACATCGGGTTTTCTTCACGATCCGACATAGTTTAGGTAGGTGTAGGCACTGTTGTGGATACTCGAACGAAAAGATAATTTGGATTTAAAATAACTTGTATAAACTGGCGAGTAACAGGTTAAATAAATATGTGCATCGAAAACAAACACGTGCGTTGGTACTGAGCATTTGCCTAGACTGTCCGAGCTTGACTGTAGACTGTCGCCTGTCGCCGCACTCGGTCTCTCCGCCAGTCCTCGCTGCATCCCCTCCACCGACGATCGTGTCCAAGCGGTAGGGCTCGTTTGCGTTTCCGGTTACCTGTTTTTTCGAATTACGAATCAAACTGCTAGATGGCGCTGTCTGCTGTACTTTGGCGCCATCAATCCACGACATGTATATTATACTAACTGGTTGTGTATAATTCTGTCATCAGTAGTTTATCTAGAATTATTTTGTATCTTTGCACATCCAATTTATTAATCGTGTCTCAAAAGTTATAGAGCTCTTAGATTGTATTCACAAGCTAGGAATGTTTTTACGTGAATGGTATCTATTTCGTTGTAGGTATACATATAGGGCTGGTTTACGCAACTACACGTCCAAGCGCGTATTTTGCGTACTATGTGTAACATTTCTACAGCAGGCAACTTTGCCGATCAGGATAATCAATCAGAAAGTTGCTTCTAAGTTTAATACGCATGTTAGCAGAAAGCCAAATTGAATCACTTCGGTGATTACCAAGAGTGGTGGTTCACAATGCCAAATCTTATGAAAAACTCCAGTACAACTGGAGAAACAAGACTTCGTGAAAAGATATTCTTTTATTTTAGAAAGTTTCAACAGTACGTATAAGTTTCAGTACGAGTTTTCTACGAAAGATTACTATGTAGGTAATAATATGGAACGTAGCAAGAAAAGCATTTTTATTCAAGGTTTAAAAGTTCGAAAACTAGTATCTCCAGATTATGTCAGAATTGGTCGTTAACGCGGTCCCATCTACGTTTATTCGATTTGAAGTGCTGTAAGTAGTATAATAACTTTTTTTTTTTTTTAAATCTTTATTTGGAAAAAAGGCTTTAATCGCGGAGCGATTATGTCAGCCTCGTAGTTTTACAAAATTAATACATAGTAGGTAATAACTAGGATCTTAACTTAAATAATTTAACAATTAGGTAATATAACTTAACAGCTAATTTGGATGTAGGATTGGACAATATATATAAAAAAAAAAAATATCAAATTACATATGCCAACATCCCTTAACCTAAGTCCCACTTCTGATTCCAAAGTTCTCCGTTCTGCCCCAACACGAGCACACTCCACCAATGCATGGTAGGTGTCCTCCCTCATATTGCAAATCAGACAGTTTGGGGTATCAACAACCTTCATAAGATGCCCGAACGCATTCAACGGAATGTGCCCGGATCTCAGACGCATGCTTGTTACTAACAATCGTCTATTCATCTGTACTTCAGAGAACCAAGGAATCCTTGGTGGTTCAGACTGAATTGTTCTGTACCATATACCCTTCTCCTCAGATCTTTTGTCAAAGTATTCTTTCCACATCTTATTGCAACTTGTTTTAACGTCTCTTAATATATCTGTGAAGAAGGGCGCATGACAGACAGATATTCCCTCATAGGTTCCTGTTTTTGCCAGCTTATCTACTTGTTCGTTTCCCATCAGACTGACATGTGATGGAATCCATTGGAATTCAACTATTTTGCCTCTTTCCCTCAGTGTTAAATATAACTCGAGTATAGAATATGCTACCGGTGTACCTCGTATGCCCGAGGTACACCGGGCTATATGCTGCAAAGCGCTTTTTGAATCACAAAGTATTACAAATTTATCACGATTGCATGACATCAAGTATGACAGACATTCCAAAATAGCATACAATTCCGCCGTCATTATGGACAGTTTGCAGTTCAATGTGAAACTAGCTCCCGTGTTAGATTGAGGATCAAAAAAGGCTGCTCCTGTACCATTAACATCCTTGGATCCATCACTGTAAATCTGATAGAATCCGTCATAATTTCGTGCAATTGTTTCTACTGATTTCTCTAAAAGTGCTGCAGAAGTATGAGATCTTTTAGGTCCTGGCATATCATTAATACTCAGGTTAATGTGTGAGTTAATATCAATATTTGTCATCCATGTCGACAATGAGAACATCTCTATAACTTTAGAACGATGTAAAGGTTGATTGGTAATCTCACTGAATACGATAGTTAGCAACGGTTTTTTCTTATTACGCCAATATGATTCCTGGTCGCAGAAAGATGTTAATTTTGATATCATTGAAATGGTGTCACCATCAACTATGGACTTAGCTTTTAAGCAAAATTTTGCAGCTAAATATTTACGTCGAACAAACAATGGTGGCAGACATAACTCCGATTCCATCGCGTGGATTGGGCAACTTTTTAAAAAACCGCCAACTACTCTCATGGCTTGGTTTTGAACTTTGTCTAATTTAGCAATATTGGTGTTAGCGCTGTTATGGAACAAAAAACTTGCATAATCTAACCGACTGCGAATTATTGCAATATATAGTCGCCTTAAATGCATAGGATGGACTCCCCATGAAGAACCTGCTAGCACCTTAAAAACATTTAAAAATCTCATACCTCTTTCACAGGTTTCATTAATGTGTTTGCGCCATCTCAAAGATGAATCTAGCCAGAGTACAAATATTTAACTACTGGGACATTTTCCAAACAGACATTATTAATTTTAACATTTGCCTGCTGTAGTGACTTTCCCCTCGAAAAGAGACATATTTTACTTTTCGTGGGAGATAGTTCCAGACCCAATACTCCCAACACATTTGATAAATTATCTATGGCTTCCTGAAGAGTTGTGGTCATAAAACGAATGTCTTGTCCAGAAATATAGAGGACGAAATCATCGGCGTATTGGGACACATACACACTCGTAATCTCTTTACAGATATCACTAGTAACTATGTTAAATAATATTGGAGACATAGGGTCTCCTTGGGCCAATCCCTTACATGTCCATCTTGTAATTGGAACATTGCTCCCTACTTGTGACACAGCTAAATGTCTTTTCGTTAAGTATTCCCATATATATCTACATATAGAAGCCCCCACCCCCATCTCATCCAGCTTAGACACTACTTTAAATATATTGACATTATTGTATGCGTTGTCTATGTCCACAAAACATCCCAATGTCTTTTGATTATTGGTGAAACCTATTTGAATTTGTGACACTAGTCTTACGAGATTGTCCAAGGATGACATAGATCTTCTAAATCCCACTGTATTCTTAGAGAAAAGCCCCTTACTTTCAAAAAACCATTCAAGACGTCGCGTTATAATGTTGTGTAAAGTTTTACAAAGACAAGATATGAGAGATATAGGTCTCAAAGATGTTATGTTGCTTAGATCGCGCCCAGGTTTCGGTACAGGCACTACTTTAACATTCCGCCACTGTCTTGGAACCTCACCCTGAGACAAACATTTGTTAAATAACTCAACTATCAACTGTTTGCTAGGAAAATTATAGATCATTGAATAAGATATATCGTCTTCCCCTGGAGCGGTGTCCTTCATCTTAAGTACATTAGATAGTTCCTGTGCCGAAATCTGTGCCTCCAACTGTAAATTAGTAGAACTAAAGGCCGGGCATAGTGGCAGAACGTAATCTGGCGTCAATTGTCGTAAGAACTCACTAGCCCTTTCGGCATCCAAACAAATTCTACTAGTACGATATCCTTTGAGCCATCGCATTTTATTCCACAACTCGCTACTAGACACCATCTCACTCATATTATCACAAAACTGATGAAAAGATTCTGCACTAGCTTTACGCATTAGTCTCTGTGCTGTAGCAATCTTTTTTTTAAGAATTATAAAATTCGTGGGTATGGGATTCTTCCTCACCTGCGCTAATGCCAATCTACGATCCGCAACCGCTCTAGACAACTCCGGAGACCAATATGATCTGGGAATAAATTTACTGGTAGGGTTTTCACAAATTTTAGTAACCGGAATTGATGTTTGAGATGCGAAATTAATTAAATCCATAATATCATCATACATTTGTTGGGTGTTGCCTGTTAAACTAATACTACTGATTTTACTTGAGATTATTTCTTTGTATTTTTGCCAATCTGCCTTTTTAAAAATTCGTTTCGATTTGATTAAGTTATTACAAGTTATTTCTGTAGTTATAAGGACCATTAAGTGATCACTACCTAAGTTTTCATGTAAAACACTCCACTTGAACCTAAGTGCAATATCTGCTGACGCAAACGTTACGTCGGGCGAACTTTTTTGAAGCTGATTTAAAACTAACTTAAGTCTGGTAGGGTCCCCAGTATTGAGGGAAACATATTGCCAATCATCAGCTGTATCGTGGATTTGTAAACCCCTGCGATCACTTTTGTATGACCAATTTGTATGATGCCCGTTGAAATCTCCCCCTATTAAAGTTTTATTCGACCATTTAGAAAATAGCATTTTCCAATCTTCATCTGTAGTCTGAATATTAGGAGGACAGTACACTGCAACAATATTTTCCAAGAAGTCACAGTTAAATATTTTTATAAGGAGAACTTGAATGTTTCTATTACGTAAGCTAAAATTGGTTATTTGTGCTGTAATGGATTTATGGACTACAATAGCAATTCCACCGTATGAATCGTCCCGGTCTCGTCTAAAAATATCATAATTACCTATTTTCAAATGACTGTCTGGTTCAAGCCAGGTTTCAGATATAATGCATACATGAATTTTATCTAACAATAAGAGATTCTCGAAAGTTTTAATTTTAGGTCTTAAACTTTGTGCGTTCCACTGCAAGAACTTCAACTTAACAATTTTGTTTTTAGGTTCCATTACTTACTAAGTCCGAAAAAATACTCTAAACACTTATTCAAAATCGGCCACTCAGACATATGATCTGCCACAACTAGTACCAACCATTCAATACAACACTTAATAACATTATTCAACTTTTCTTTTATACTAAGATTTCGCATAAAAATAATGTCCTTCAACCGAGTAATTAACTCGTCAAAATGTACCTGCCGCTCATTGTTTACGTTGTCACCGAGATCGTTATCAGTAGCAGCTGGTTGCTTAGGAATGTCGTCCGGCGAGTCCCGCTGTCCCCACCACTCCGTTTTATCTATGTTTTGCGAATGTGATTGCTTATTTTTATTACTTGCTTGTAGTGACTTCGGTCGGTTCTGCTTAAACAAAGGTGGGAACTCACTTGGAGTATATTTATTAATGTTTCCCGATTCTTCCAATAGCAGACCATTAAAGCTGTTGTTGGTATTGATTTTCGACTTTTCGATATCTCTTACTGCTTCTACACACCTTGGTGACTTAAGCCTAACATACATATTGCAAGCAACGTGATAGGTACAATTCTGCCGTGGTATATCTAAAATGCCGTTATCCGACATCGGGCCGATTTTCAACTTTTGATGCTATATTAATCAGAAAAAAAATCTCTATCGATCTGTATTTGCGGTTTTTTGATACCTTCTATAGTTTTGTAAATAATTTATTACAAGAATGCCACTAAGTACCTTTTTTCTCGTGCATAATAAGCAATAATGCCATTATGTAACTTTGTGAGTCTATACAGCCGCTAAGGTATAGTAAACTCATATTTTTGCTACAATTTTTTCATAAGGTTGCTTCTCTAGATTGTCGTTAACTGTTTTTTGTACATTATAAAGCGGCAAAAATACTCTAACTGTTTTATTGTTATTCTTTATTTAACATAGAAGTTTACCTTTGTTAAGCTATAATGTTGTTAACCGAAAAGACTAGACTTGAATGAGATTAACGACGTTTAACGGCATTACAGTCTAATACTTGAAATACGTATATTTTGACTTAATTGACGCTATAAGCCATTAGCGGCATTTCCAAAATGAAATAAAAATAATTTGTTCGTCACAGTTAAACTGAAGTATTATCTTACACTAATTCACAATAATGCCGTTAACTACTCTCGCGCGGGGCTACAATCTTGTTGAGAGTTCAGGGGTCGGGGGTGAAATTATAGTGCGTCGCAGGCGCTTGCGGGAGAAGGACGTGCATCGCTCCGTGTCAGTTCCCGCCAATTTCGTAAAAATGGCGAACAATCACTTCAGGTAAGTTAGTTTTTTTAGCTTGCAATAATTTTGTGCTTATAATATATTTACTACACGTGCGCGATTAGTTAAGATTCAGACTCAGCCACGTGAAATGTGCACGATATAAAATTAGACTTACAAAATGACCAAACACAATATTATATAGCCAAAAATCAAAGCAGACTGAACACGTCGTATGCACATACGACTCGCTGCGAATGCTTTGATTTTTGACTAGCCCGCTTTTATCAGCCAAAATCCATTATTATTTATATGTAAATTATTTAATTTGCTAGTAAATAGAGTGTACAAACATAAAAAATATTTTTGTGTGTTTAGTACAAAGTATTTTTTCCTTGTTACAGAAGGTCTGCTATTTCCAAACGAGCCAAAAGTATTTTAGATATGGTAAAGGAAAAACCTGAGATTACTTCTATTGAGCCATCACTAAACAAAAACATAGAGCCAATAAATTGTAGTAAAGCTGAGCACGGTGCCACTGACTACGTTAGCAGTATATATACGAGATCTTATTCAATGACCGGCAACATTTTTGACACATTTTGTGAAACACAAACTACATACAACTCGCATCATTTGTTGAATTTAGATACAAGTAAATCAAAACAAGCTCTATTCAACGAAACTACAATCCATCAAACTATTACCAACCAAGTCGACAACACACCCATCGAAGTAGATTTAACATGCAATGAAGTAATGCCACCAGACGACTCTCTACTTGAGGAAGAGGTCCAGTTGAATATAGAAGAAACGTGTGAAAATAGTCCACCTGATTTCGATTCAGACGACTCAGTTCTCGACAAAGATTACTGCCCATCCAATTCCCCAGAAAGCCCCATGTCAGATGTATCTGAAAGGAAAAAAATAACAAAGAAAAACAGGCTGCAAACCGGATTGTCAACTGATGTAACTAAGAACCCTCCTCCCACCCCACCTCTGCCACTACCACCCACTCCACTCCCCACCACCACCTCCACTCCTTTTATTAACAATATACAAACTTTGGAGCGAAGTCGTAGAAACTCAATAGGGGTTACTTGTTATGCGAAAACCACGTCCGAGCGACCATGCCTCCGCAAGCGTAGCAATACCATTGATGGCAATTATTGTTCCACATTACCTGAAATGGCACAACCACCACGCAAACGAAAGAAATATGACATTCCTTTACAACAGCGGAAATTGGATGCCAAAAATAAAAATAAAAAGCGAACATAGTGTCAAATCTGGGTGCAATGAAAAGTGTCTCAGGAAATGTATGACCCTGTTGAAGAAAGAAGATAGAGAAGCCATTAATAAAGCATACTGGGATATGTCATGGCAGGAACAACATGCATTTGTTGAAGCACACACATATGTTGCAGTCCCAAAAAGAAAAATTACGAGCCAACCAAAAAGGCAACCAAAAAGAAATTTTATGTTCAAAAAACAAGATGGCACCAAAACAGAGGTATGCAAAATATTTTTCCTTACAACTCTCGGATATTTGAAAAATAATGACAGGATCCTACATAGTGGTCTTTCAACAGATAAACGTGGTAAACACCAAAAAACACCAGCATTTGATCGCGATATACTGACTCGACACGTTGAATCGTTTAACCCGTTAGAACCACACTATAGGCGTGAACATGCACCTCTGCGACGATACCTGCCAAGTGATATAAACATAACTCAAATGCATAAACATTTTTGTGAGACATACCCTGATAAAACTATTTCGTACAGCTTATACAGATCACATGTTAAAAAAATGAACATATCCTTTACTGATCTCGGCAATGAAGAATGTGAATTATGCGAGGCTTATAAATTTCACAAAAAGGAAACATCACATGATGCCACTATCCAGATATTTGAACAGTGTACAGTTTGTGTAGATTGGAATGAACATCACCAAAGGTACACCAAAGCACGAGAGCTTTACACAGCACATAAAGAAGAACCACAAAATAATTCACAGGTAATCTACAGCGCTGACCTCGAAAAAGTGATCATGTTGCCCAGGTTGGAGATGTTTAAAGCTGCAATTTTCTGTCAGCGCCTTGTAGCATACAATCAGACTTTCGCACCACTTGGCAAGATTACCGCAAATTGTAAACCCCTCACAGTTATCTGGCATGATGGCATTGCGGGCAGAAGACAAGAAGATATAATGTCTGCATTTTATCATTTTATTTTGCGTAATAGAGATTTTGAGCAAGTACACATCTGGCTAGATAATTGCAGCTCGCAAAACAAGAATTGGCTTTTATATTCGATGCTCATTCACATGATTAATAGTGAAACTATTGGTACAGAAAAAATAACTCTGTATTACTTTGAACCCGGCCATACTTTCATGAGCAGTGATCAAGTGCACCATCAAGTGGAATTAGCCATGAAAAAAAAAGGTAAACTTTACGATTTCCCTGATTTCGAAGAGTGTGTATCTTCAATTAATAAATCAAAAGTAATCGTACAGTCTATGTCGCCAGAAAACTTTTTGAATGTACCAAATTATGTGTCACAAAGAAGAATCCAAACATCTAACCCAAGAGCTTATTTAAAAAATATGGTTGAGGTATGTTTCACTCGTAAAAGTTATGATCTCATGTATAAGAACGATTTCAATGATACAATGTATACTTCTCTTCGGTTCATGAATGATAAATATTTGAAAAACCCACATATAATGTTATTTGAATTCAGGACTGAACCGAAATGTGTCGAACCTAAAAGAAAAGCTGATATTCTTGAAAAACTATCGAGCATAATTCCCCCTCACAAATTGTTATTTTGGAAAAACTTACCAACAAAGGAAAATGAACACCCCAGTACAAGTACTGATCGCGATAATATAAATAGACTGACGTAAGTTTGTTGAGACTGATTAAATACTTTAACTAGGTACTATAAGTAGTATGACTAAATATTGTTATGTTGTTTTAAGGTATTTGGTAAAGTAGTTGTAAGTAAATTTATTTTACTTAATGAAAGTTTTTTTTGTATAACAGTTTTTGTTTTGTACATAAAGACGTAAGACGATCTACAATTTTCAGTTCAACTAAGTAAAAATAATGTTATCCTAATTGAAAGTACAAGTACCTACTACCTAATTAATATTAATAATTGATGTGATAATTGTATTGGTAAAGAACTTAAAGTTCCTAAGAAATTTAGTTTAAAAGCTTAAAATAAATAATTACTGTGATTGATTAAAAAATAGTTTTATTTTTAATAACTTTAACTACGGGATTGTCCAACGATTTGTTCCAGTTATTTTTGATACTGTTGCGCTATAAAGCCGTTAAACTATAATGTTTTTAGTTTAACCGCGTTTAAGCGTGACAATGAATTAAGTTTTTTTGCTCAAATTTTAATGCATTTATAGGTTAACAGTCTTAAAAGTATTAAAGTACCATTAACTGCACTAAAGTCTAACATGAGTCAGTTCCATAATACCTCATGATAAGCTATATTCAAGTTAAGTGCTATAACGGCATCTCAGTTAGTTATTAAAAAGTTTTTTTTTAGTTTTTTAACAGACAATGTTTTTTTATGAAATAAAAACACTGAAATGCCGTTACGCTATACGTAGCGGCATTTTAGTCGATGATCCACAAGATTTTGGCAATACCGAAGATAAACTAAAACGCAAAAAGCGTTTTATCATAGAAATATACTATATTTACAATAATAGCAGCAGAAGCATTCGAAAGTATATTAATAAAATAAAATAAAAGTTTTGATTCACAAGACCCCAATATAAACTATAGCACATTTTTTTCTACAGTATGCCAAGAATTCAATAAAGCATGTCCTGTAAAAAAAGTTACAATCACTCCTAAACCAAAATTTAGCGAATGGGCCACAGCTGGCATTAGAAAAAGCAGAGATGTCTTATATAATTTGTACCACGAAAAATCACTGACTTCTGATCAGGCCCTTCATAATTATGTAAGAAACTATTCTAAGATATTCAAAAGAGTCTGCGCTCAAGCTAAATCTAAATTAATAAGTAACAAAATTAATATTTCTAAAAATAAAATAAAAGCTGTGTGGCAGGTAATTAACAAAGAAACTGGAAACACACAACAGCGAGATCAGAATGAATTAGCTCTAAAAATTGATAATGAAACCATTTCAGATAAGTTAAAAGTTGCTGAGACTCTAGAAAATTTCTTTACCAACATCCCAATAGAGGTTACGAAGTCTCTACCCTCATCATCTGTATTAGCTGAATCTCTTCTTAAAGAAAACATCAGTAAGGACATTCCAAATTTTGAATTCAAGCCCATTTCTATTGCCACAATTAAAACAGCATTCAAAAGTCTTAATTTAAAAAACACTGAAGACTTATGGGGGATTTCCGTTAAGGTTCTTGAAGGTATCATTGACACAATTGCCCCTGTCCTAACAGGCATATTTAATCAATGTTTAGACAGCGGTACGTTTCCTGACTTAATGAAACATAGTAAAGTAGTACCAGTTTTTAAATCGGGTAGTAAGTGTGATCCCTCAAATTATAGACCTATATCTGTGCTTCCAGCAATGAGCAAAATTTATGAAAAAGTCATGCTAGACCAGATGTTGTCACATTTTAACTCAAATGGGATTTTACATAGTCGACAGTTTGGTTTCACGAAAGGTAGGTCGACGACTGACGCGGGAGTAAAACTCGTCAGTCACATTTTGGAATCCTGGGAGAAGTCCCAGGATGCAATTGGCATTTTCTGTGACCTCTCAAAAGCGTTTGACTGCGTTGACCACAACACACTCATCTGTAAATTACACCACTACGGAATTCGTGGACGAGCTGCTGATCTTGTACTTTCCTATTTATCAAACAGGCAGCAAAAAGTAAATGTTAACGGGGCAACGTCCTCGGGGTCTCTAGTTAAGATGGGCGTGCCTCAAGGTTCAATTCTTGGCCCTTTTTTATTTCTAGTTTATATTAATGACCTTCCTTACCTAATGGCAAACTTCTCGGATATAATTTTATTCGCTGATGACACCTCTCTTATTTTTAGAATAGATAGAAAAGATACGGATGTCTTACATGTCAACGATAGTCTAGCTGTTCTCTCGAAATGGTTTGCGGCTAATAATCTTTTACTCAATGCGAACAAAACTAAATGTCTTAAGTTCTCATTACCAAATGTACCCCAAGTAGGGCTAAATTTAAAACTTGATGGCAAGAAACTAGATGCTATTTCGGAAACTGTATTTCTAGGAATTACTTTAGATTCAAAATTGCAATGGGGTGCCCACATTAGAGCTCTCTCAAGTAGATTAAGTTCAGCTGCTTACGCAGTAAGAAAAATAAGGCAGTTGACTGATGTAGCCACAGCTAGGTTAGTATACTTTGCTTATTTTCACAGTATTATGTCTTATGGCGTTCTGCTGTGGGGATCGGCAGCTGACGTAGATTCAGTTTTCATTTTACAAAAGAGGGCAATCCGCGCTATCTATAAAATGGGGCCTCGCGAGTCTCTTAGAAACAAATTCAATGAAATTGATATACTAACTCTGCCTTCTCTTTATATCCTAGAAAATATCTTGTATGTTCGCAAAAACTTAGGTCTTTTCAAAAAAAGATGCGACTTCCATAATCTAAATACACGTAGTAAAGATGAAATCGTGATTCCAAAATTTAGATTAACTAAAACTAGCAAGTCATTTCTAATAAACAGTATCCGCTTCTATAACAAGTTGCCAAAGTCGGTTACAGAACTTAGCGATGGAAAGTTTAAAACTCATATCAAACGTGTCCTTATCAAAAAAGCATATTATAAGATAAAAGACTACGTTGAAGACAGGGAAGTTTGGCATTAATCCCTTCTGCACATGTGGCTTCCCTGGTACCTCATTAACAGCATAACTTTGTGAGAGTCTATTAACTGCTTCCAAATTACAATGTTAATTTTTAATATTTTTATTTTTTACACTTTCTGACATATTCTCGTCATTTTTGACATTATACATCGCTTCAAATAGCACCTATTTATTAGTGATTCTCATGGAAATCATGTCACTTTGTTTAAATAGGTTGATCTTACTAATGTAGATTCTTTTACATATTGTGAATGGGAAAACATTGTAGGCCTTACAGATTAGATTTATAGACGATTTTCTATTCTTTATTTTCATTCCTCTAAGTACTTGGTACTTATTGACAGGCCTGCACTGTCCTCCCATACCTATTATCACTGTAATTTGAAAATATTGTAAAACCCAATTATTTTTAAAAGAGTAACCGTGGAGTTTCTTGCCGGCTCTTCTCCATAGGAAGCGACAAATTGGAACCGTGCACCTAGCTTCTGACGTTTCATAAGTGCCCTTGCAGGTTTATGTGAAATAAAATATTTTGATTTTGATTTTGATTTTGAATAGATCAATTTTTTGGTACCTCCAAGTCTTATATAAGTGTTGTAATTGTTAAGTTATATCGGTTTAAAAAAAATCCCGCGTTTTTCGCGGTTTATTCAAAACAAGAATTTGGTAGTTAACGGCATTATAGATATACCACGGCAGAATTGTATTCTGCCATAAGCTCTCTCACGCGCTTCTCTCGAGCATATACTGGACAACTTCTATTCAACGCCATGTGGTCACCCCGACAGTTCACGCATTTGAATATTGTCACTTCACAGTTACTGTGTTCTTCTGTGCACTTAGGGCATATAGTTTTTTTGGACGTGCATCTTGCTTTTACGTGACCAAACTTCCAACAGTTTGAACACTGCGTTACCGGGAAAACATAAGGTTCAACCTTGGCACGTAGACAGTCTATATATATAAATGCTGGCAGGTATGAACCCTTGAATGCCACCTTGGCTACCTCGCTAGGCACCCAGCCGCCTTCTTCATCGCGTCTTTCTAGTCTTTTTAATGCTATGATTTCAATATCATTAGGACACTTTATTACTTTTAATGCCTCCTCGCCAGACAGCTCAAGGTCCACATCCCGAATAATGCCGTATGAAATGTTCACATCCATTGCACTATACACTTTCCATCCTTTGTTTTGGAATTCCAGACAGTCTAACAACTTGCCCGCACATTCTTCACTCGAAACCTCAATTTTTAATTTATTTGGGTTAATATACTTAATGTGCGTTATATCGGTCAAACCTATGCTGTTAAACAATTTGGCAATAGCAAACTGTTTGGGTAGTTTTTCTTTGCTCCAAATAAAAACCTGTTTCTTGACCTGTTTCTGTTTCTTTCCTTTATTTGTCTCAACTTTGGTCCAGCTTAGTTCTTCCTCTTCTCTTTCTCGTTTTGATGCTTTCTCTATTATTATATCTTCTTCCATAATATTATCCAATGGCTCACGTTTGTTTTCTACATTTTCCATTTGTGACATCCATCCATCTAACTGAGTCACTTCTTTTGTATTGAGCTGATCCAATGTTGTTTTTTCTTGTTCGCGATCTTCTGTGGCCATTATTAGGTGTAATTCGGCATCACTGAAGAGCGCGTCAATATAATTACTTTAAAAAATTCTATTCACACCGTTATCGGTAGGCGCGTGCGAGCGATCTACACGAATGCCGTGATAGAACTGGTATAATAACTTGGGATCAATAATACCAATGTTATAGGAGATGTAGATATTGTGAAAGTGGTTAATTAATGCGAATTTTCTCACTGCCACATTTATTTTTCCTTTCCTATCCAACTTTATAATTTCTTCAGAGGAGGAAGACATATTTTTTCTTTAAATAATAGAAGGGCTATGTACATTATTCTTAAAAACACAAAATAGCATATGTAAGATAACATTATATAATAAACTTATAGTAACTTAGTAACGGTTATCAACACAATATTAATATGAGTACAATTATTTTGTTTTTAAATTGGTTGGGTTACACGTTTAACGGTTTATCCTCAACTAGTTGGCTAGTAACATTGTTAGTGAGTGTTTTCAATGATATGATTTGATAGTTTTGATTTAAAACCGCTGAAAGAGCTTAGCTTACTTATTTCATAAAAGATGGTAAACGATTATAAAATTGTGCTCCTTCATAGATGATTGTTTTTTTGTATGGTTTGATATAACATCTATCTAATATTTTAACCTTTTGTCATATGTATATGCAAAATAATCAGATGAAACGACTATGATCAATGAAATTATTGATCGCTGTGTACGCACGGTTACACATCAAGCTATACATTTCCAGTCTCTATTAGCTGATTTCACATTGTATAAGATTTCCGTATAGTGCGAGATCGGCGTAAACTGGAAATGTATAGCTTGATGTGTAGCCGTGTGTACAATGTTATTTTTGTAGCTCATTACTGAGTCTATCATTAATTTCGGTTATTTGAGGTCCGTGTGCACTGTAAATATATTTAGCGCTTAACGGATGTTAAACATCGTCCTGTTTTTGTCAATCGAGACAGAACTTTGGTATGGTTCAAAACTTGAGACAGCAAATTGATTTGTCTAAGCAAACTTTATTCCAATATAGAAAGAAGACTGACGAGACACACTTGGTCAAAAGTTGATCATTCGACGGATTGTTGTATATATTTCGTGAAACTTCGAAAAAATATATTCAAAAAAATTTAGGTATAATCATCTGTTTCCTTTGTATATACTATGCACTAATCTCGAATTCAGAATCTTATCTTACTATCATGTTTTGGCACTAGAAACTCAAAAACGACGTGACAAAGTTCAAATTCAAGTGCGTAACCAAATTAATTTAGAACCTTAATACTTCACACGTTGAAAAAAAATTTTGATTGTTGGTTTTACACACATCGTTCGTGCATTTCTTTTTTATTGTGGAAGTACAGATTTTTTGCTTTATTGCTACAAGGATCTTTTGGCGTCTGAATGACACTGGCTGGGGGGCGTTGTTGGTAAACATTTGTGAAATTGTCACATAAATTGTATTAGAAAAACAAGATGGTGGCGTTCATTCCGATTTTAGCCGCGCGCCGTAAGATTCCTGTACCGATGAAGAATGAACCTCCCCAAAAAAACAATTTGCAAATAAAAAGATGCCGATGATGATTTAGTACAAGGGAAAAGCAGAATTGTCAGCTTCGTCAATAAAAGCATCGATATCCAATTAGGTGACAAGCCATATGGAGCTTAAAGAAAGTCAAAACTTTGATAGTTCCTTGTTGCAATTAATTACATTTTGTGTACAGACGCCAGCACATCAAGATACCCTAATCCGTCAAATTTTTCCTCGAACTAAGAACGTCGTAAGTGCAAATAACTTGTAGTCGTAATAAAGCTATAGCTTGTAGTCGTGGATCTGTGAGGCCTATGCTGGGGAGCACGGCTTAAGGTACAACATTGGCAAGAGTGAGTATATGCTCATCAGAGGTAATATTAAACAACCTGAGCATATACCACCAGTGTATCTCGACGGGGTAACTTTGAGTCGGGTCTCTCAGTTTAGGTATCTAGGCCATATTGTGACCGAAACCCTGCATGATGACGCAGACACTGAGAGAGAGTGGAGAGCATTGTCGGTGCGCGCTAACATGTTGGTACAAGTTTGCAAAGTGTATAGCACAGGTAAAGATAACTTTGTTCAGAGCCTACTGCCAAAGTTTTTACACCAGTGCCCTGTGGACCAACTACACGCAGTGGACCTACAATGATCTCAGAGTACAGTAAAACAACGTCTTTAAGATTCTGATGCAACTACCTTGTTTTTGCAGTGCCTCGGGCATGTTTGCCGACGCGAGGGTGGATGACTTTTACGCTATAATGCGCAAAAGTCAGCCTCACTCATTCGCTGAATGCGAGGGAGTGGCAACAGAATCCTAAGGATGCAGACAGGCCAATATCGGCAGCTGTGGGAAGGCTGATCAGGCTGCATGTTACCTGATTCTTTGTTTTATATTTTAATTTAATCATTTATTTCAATTTTTGTTTAGCTTATGTACAATTAACTATTTCAATTTTATCTTAATTTATTTTAATTAACTTAATTCAATTTAATATAAATACAATTGATCTCCTCACGACTAACATAGTTTTTAAGATAAGTTATACTAACAAAATATGGACAATTTAATAGTCTGAAATAAGCCTCCACATTTTTTCGATTTTTTATGTACAAATTGAAAATATGTGAAAATTAGCGGTAACATCGTGATGTTTTTTTTATCGAGTAAATGTTAATATTTCGTGTTTCTGTTCCACAAAAAGTTTGAAAATATCATGAAATTACTCGTTTTATTTTTATTTTGTACCTAAGTCTTATTAATTTCATGAAAAATTAAATTGAAGACAGGCAGTTATGGTATATACCCCCTCTTTAAACCAGCTTGCAGTCGGAACGGGTGGAAGAAGTTATTGAATGAGTAAATAAAGTCTTACAACGATCACAAATCAGGTGGGTTAGTAGTAGGACCAAACCATATGGCTAATACAATATGGCAATGGTGACGTCCAAAATCGAATAATAGGGTTATTCGATTTTGGACGTCACCATTGCTCTTGGCTCATGTTGTCTGCGGTTAACTCTCCACTGCTGCCTTAGATTTTACATACCAGAAAAACACATCCACTGTTTTCTCATTCATGTCATCCGACTTTATTAAAACATTTTTTACAAGCGCACAAAATTTTCCTAACGACCCGCACCATCTAGGGACATTTGGCCGGGATTAACTTTATGAAGAAAACTCCGAGCGAAGTGGGTTATAAGCTCCTTTTGTTTAGGACTGTACGTCACTTATATACGTAGCGTGTAAGGGAGTATCCTAATTAAACCTTTGTTGGACAGGTTGTGGTTGGCAATCATTATTATGTTGTTAGAAGTAAGTTGTTCTTTTTTGTTTTCTTCGCCTTGAGGGGTAGTTTGACGCAACAGTTCTTAAGTACTAAAGTGCCTTTTTTTGGGTAGGAAATCATCAAATAACTTCTCCCGCTCTGGATGGAGCAGGAGGGTTTGTCAGACTTTTACTGACTAAAACCCACTCGTATTCCCTCAGTTGCCTGTGTGCCAGGGGCCGCAGTATCTCTTTCGAACAACCCGCACCCCTGGCAGGCATTGGCCCTTGCGGGCCCCATCAGTTGAAGAATGCCTTACTTAATATTTACGGCCATTGTGTAGGTACACGATGGAACAGTCACAGTCACAAGTAGGTATAACTTTAAAGGTTTTGAGAAAGTATCGTAAAATGACATTTATACAGAACCACTAGTTTTAAATCTTAAGTTTCGTGATTAGAGTGAAAAATATCCCTTCAAAAAGTCGAAAACATTTAAAATCAACTAGCATATTTTTGAAGTGAGAACGTCATCAATCGCGTTGAGTTATTTCTTTATATTAGGCTGTTTGGCGGTTTCGAGTCTATGCCACTAATAACTCTGTACCTCTGACTCTGAATGCAAAATTACGAGGCAAGAAAAAAAAAATGCCATTTATGTTCAAAACGTAAGACATTACGTTTCTAGTGGGAGGTTACCGACTCATGTTCTAAGAATACCGTATCAGCCTCCTTCCCCTAATTGAATTTTAATTGTTACCGCAGTTAGCGTCCATGGATCGCATATAACTATGTATATATGTGTGTGCCTTGTAATTATGTACGCTCACCCACCTAAATATCTTGAATTGTAAAAATAAATATCAGTTACAAAATGTTTAACCTTTTGAAAACGAAATGATTATCGCAAGGCTTCTTTATCTATATCTAAACACATAATAAATTGAAGTTGGTATTCGTGTCTGCCTGTATTTCGATAATTTATTTCCGCAAGGTTTTTATGTATTATTGTGATAAAAAATATTGATGTTTTGTCAACTCGTAAAAGCTGTACGAAGCAGGGTCGGCGCGGGTCACTAGTCATTTTTTTCTAAGTAGTACATCATCATCATCATCATCATTTCAGCCGATAGACGTCCACTGCTGGACATAAGCCTCCCCCAAAAAAATGGGGGTTTTGCCATAATCGCCACGCTTAGCAGGCGGGTTGGCGATCGCAGTAGTGGTGAAATGCATAGAGAACGCTGCTGCCCATTCTCTAGGAAGTCTCTTAGTCGCCTTCTACGACACCCACGGGAAGAAATGGGATGGTGCTATTCTTCACCTCCGGCAACGCACGGAAGTACATCAGTAGTATATAATTATAGTACAATAGTAGTTAAGAATTTCAGGTAGTCTGTAACCAGACCGAAAGGAACTATTCCTTGTGATGTGTAAAAAAAAAGACATCACGGCGCCATCCATCTGGCTAGTGCCAAGTAGCGCCTGCGCACGTTGATGATAAAGGATGAACGTGAATATATAGGTGATTTGAAAATGTGAAATTTTGTCATGTACCAGCCAATGCATTTGGGTAACAGCTAAAATGTCTATAATATTCATATCTGGATACGTCTTATGGCTGCTTAAGTTACCAGTTATAAATTGCAGCATAATTTTATTAATATTTTGTTCTCCGTCTACACTAAGCTTATCTTAAATTATCCTGAAAGTTTTTTAAGCTGTAACATAACTTCAAAGCTCCGCGTCCTTTATTGGGAAAGGATTCAAAAAATTGTTTCACTGGCAAAAAGCTACACTATTGCCAATTGTTATAGTCTGATTTACTGAAAATAGTTGATTACTCGTTCGCAGGCGTAGTCGCGGGCAGATGCTAGTAAGTAATAAATAACGCTTTATGATGATCATATCAAGAGGAAAAAGACTCGTGGCTAAGTAGTAATGGGTCGATCGAGCAGGTTAAGCTAAGCATGTCGTGGCCGATCCGTGGATGGGTTTATTCTGCCGACAAGAGCCATCAGAGCAACATATGGCTGGCGTAGCCGAGATTCTCTAAGGGATCTGTTCAAATATATTAATACCATGACGGTACCTTGTCAATATATTTATGAGAACATCATATACGTCAGGAAAAATATAAATCTTGTCAGTAAAAGAGGTGAAAGACGCACCGTTGGGACTAGAAATATGGACCAATTAGTTCAACCAGGTTTCAGACTTTCTAAAGTAGACTCATCCTTCATGGGCACTGTTTAAAATGTTACAATAAAAAACATACTTTCCCACATACTCCAACTGATATAAAACGAAATTTAAATCTTGAATAAAACGCACACTATGCAGCCATGCTTATTATGAGTTTGGGGATTACATCGCTGACAAAAATGCTTGGCTAAACGCTGCTTGTCTTGCTCCACAAAGTAGCTTAAACTAAATTGAATAGCATTTGAAAACATTATTAGAGCTGTTGAAGATTGTAAAAGCTACATATCTGCATTGTATAAATTCAAACATTTTGTATGGTATAATTGCATAGCATATGTGTGAGCACTATGTTCCTACTATAAAGCTAACATTTATAGGGTACGTCTTTCATTGACTTGAATGTTCCCTGGCAGCTGAGAGTATATCAAGCTCACTCAAATGTCTCGCTGGTGGTAGCGTGTGTGTTAGCTTATTAAGTTCCCTTCAAAATGGTTGAGCTCAAAGGTGCTGATCCGTCATGTTCGTAAACGGGGGCCGCCAGTAGGAACTGGTCATCTCTTAGCTCCCACGGTTTATTTTAATTTCTGAATGATTTCATTTTTGTTTTAATTACGGACGCTTTCAATGTGCACGTCTTTTTACATCGTTCTCACGTTGATAATTTCAACATAATGATGTAACCAACTTTTTGTAACCATAATATCATGATTATAAAAGAGTGTTCATAGAATTTCTTGCCCGTTTTTATCGATAGGTACCTACGCTTTGGAATAGGCAACTAGCTTCTTCTTTCTAACTCACCGACCTTGAAAATTCAAAAGTGCCTGTAATTGGTTTATTTTAAATAAATAAAATCAAATCAAAAATTATTTATTTCTCCAACATAAATGGCGTACCAACAGATTAGTGATTGGAGCCTCCCTTTAAGCAAGTAATGCCTGTATTGGGAGACTCTGCTCTTCCATACCGGATATTATTGGATAACAATAAAAAAATTACAATAAAAATACATTGTAATAATATATGTGTGAGTTTGTGAGTATAAGTGTGAGTGTGTGAGTGTGTGAGTATACGTGTGAGTGTGTGAGTATATGTATGAGTGAGTGAGTGTATGTGTGTGCAGGTGTGTGTATTTGTGAGTGTGTGTGAGCATGTTTGGGTGTGAGTAAAATAAGTGTGCCAGCATGTGATGCGAGGCGAGGACGTGCCATCGCACTTCCACTATCCCTACAACACTTACTATTGCATTCCATTGCATGCAACAGTTCGAGTGGACAGGAACCATACGTCATGATACATGAGTTAAATCCTTTGAGTTTTAGTTGAGTTGAGGTGACACTCTTTAAATACCGAAATCCCTCCGTGCCACGGAAAGCACGTTAAACCGTTGATCATTTGATTTGATCATCGTACTGGTAGTCAGAAGTCTGAATGTTTGGCAACTAGTCTTACCAAGGGGTATATTATTAGTACCTAACTGGGTTAAGGAGGTCAGATAAGCAGTCGTTCCATATAAAATACTGGTATTCAGCTGCATCCAATTAGACTGAAAACGACATCTATATAGTTGGGAAAAGCTAGGTCGATGGATTGATATATCTTTATATTGTAAGACGTTCACCACCCATTGGTGGTGAACGTCTTACGATACGTCTTGGGGGAAACTTGGGTCCATTGACCCAAGTTTCCCCCAAGTATCACCACATCTACTGGATTTGTGCCTCTCGCAATAAGTGAATTCCCGCAAACTACGCCATGTCAAACTCAAACTCAAAGCATTTATTTAATACTAACTTAACTAAACCTATTCACAAATTAAAAATGGCGTTGAAATATTCATCCGCATCGATGTAGACTGGTAATGTTCCCAAGAGACTGGCAGCATCACCACATTGTATGGCAATACTTAGCCACTGGCCAAGGTAGAAACCAGCCCTTGGGTCACGGGAAGTGTCAACCAGCCTTTTCGAGATTTCCTTGAAGAGACCATGAACAGTTGGCCCCACGGCCCGAGGGTTTCAACTTCAAACGGCTCGAAAATATAAATACTTACCAATTAGGTTATTATACTTTCGCCACTTGCGGTTTTCCGCAGCCGCAGTGGCAGCGCCAGCAAAGCACACTTGGCTAGGAAAATGGAATGGCGCAAGAGTGTCGACACATGAATTAATATTTAATTGAATAAACCTTACAGTCACTTTTGAATTGTCAAGCAGTCCGTCAGTTAGTCGAAAAATTGAAACTAGGTGCTCATTCCAAAACGTAGATCTCTATGGAGAAAAACGGGAAAGAAAATTCAAGATGCGCAGTTTTATTATTTATTACGTGACGCTATTAACGTGGACGTTCACGTCCACAACACAGCGGCACGATAACACAGAGACGCTTTAAAATTTCCGTCCATCATCATCATTTCAGCCGAAAGCCGTCCACTACTAGACATAAGCCTCCCTCAAACTTCCACTACGACTGTGTTTCCAGTATCCAGAGGATGCCTGCGGCCTTCACAAGGTCATCGCTACACTTTGTGGAAGGCCTTCCAACTCGACGTCGTCCGGTACCCAGTTGACACTCCAGATGCTTCCAGCTCTATCGGCGATCTGTTCTGCGAGCAATGTGCCCTACCCACTGCCACTTCAGTTTGGCAATTCTTCGGGCTAAGTCGGTTGCTTTGGTTCTTCTGCGTAAACTTTCCGTTCACGAAAGCATTATTGTTACGTAAGCTGTGCACGTATTTTCATCCGTTTTATAGACTGGACGTGGACGTCCACGATAATATCGTCACGTTAGAAATTATAAAAGCGCACATTTAAATGTCACCGATTGAATCGAATCGGTTCACCTTGTGAGATGCCTATAAACGCTGCGCCTCCCAATACGCAGTCGCTACGTAACCAATTACAAGGCTTCCGAACTATGAATTATACAGAACTGAAGAGCACATTCTTTCCGTTTTAAAGTGATCAAGCTTCAAAGAAATTTTCCGCACAATGAGCCTTTAAAAAATGTGGAGCCATTAGCCGTAATTGTCGCGGACGCCCATTTTTATAGTAAAAGCCTTATATTTTATACCGTCTTCTTCAAGTAATCGCTGTCGTACGGACCAATTTGTAAAAAGAAGATGTTTTTGTCGCTTCTAGTCAGAAATCAAAAACAATCTTTCAATGTTTAAAGTTTAATTGTTTCTTTCGCCTGCCAGTATACGTTAAGCAATTTTGTGACACAAGCTCACGAAATATTGATTTATTATTATTATTTAACCATTTATGTACACACATACATAAACAGACAAGAAGAAAAGAACAGAAAAATAGGTACAGAGGTGATGCTTCTTTGCTTTTGTGTAAAGGTAAATGAGAAAATAAAATACTTTTATAATCAAGAACAGTAATTCCAATATTAAAAAGTATAGGAAGAGACATACATACATAGTTACAAACATACATACTTCTAAAATCATTACAATCAAAACATCACTACAATATTAATAAAAATAATACTAATAAAATAATACATACACAAGTATGACGATGGAGACAGACAGTGCTCTTTCACTCTACTTTTAAAAAACTGTACAAAAAAAAATCTTGAAAAAACTTTAAAAAAAATCTCGGTAAGTACTTAAACATGAGCGGATATTCACCTACCGCCTACCGTTTAAATGTCTGAGCGATGAATAATTATGTGCGTACGACGCGTGGTGTCATTGGGAGTCGATATCGCTTACGCATTAAATCTACATTTATTACGCACCGTCTTACCTACTGGCGCGTTCATTTTCCGGGGGGATTTTCTCCACGAGCATGCTCGTCATTGTTATTGCACGGGTTTCAACCGACGAGGTTGATTGATGACGCGCTCAAGGGTCCGCTCAAGGCGCCAGCGTCAATAGCGACATAAAAATCGCTGTAATCTTCACCCAATTGCATGATTATGGCTGTTAATCTCTCACCAAGATGGCAGCTAAGACAGGGTCGAAACCCTGTCTTTTTATAGCTCAAGTTTTATTTTGTCGACTATTGTAGACTTTCGAGACCACTTAACAAAATTGAAACGGTATAGTAAATTTACGTAATACGTCTTTGTTTTCTACTTTAACAGTCCGTCTTAATGACCCGACGCGCGGACCGGGATGAGGCCTATTCTTAAAGCAGTAATTTTAGGTGTTAAATAATTTATTTAATTCATAGGTTGGGCTTGGGACCTACCTTTCTCTAGAATATTTTGCTGTTAGTATAATGAGATGACTTCAGATTACATATTTCGAGGTCTTGGGATTTAGTCTAACGCTGAAAGTGACAAGGGTTTACGAAACAAAGAGGCTTTCAACATTCAGTAGAATAACATTGAATATTATAAAAGATGTTAGGTATTCAGAGAAATAGTTAAAACATTATAACGAAATATTTTTCGAAAGCTGACATGGCAAAACAAAGCTGGCATAGGAAAACATCATAATCGAACTGGCCACATCCAATCGAACATTAACTTACACGACCCTCCATGACGATTATGGCAAAGCACACACATTATAATGAACAACGTCTTACCCAGCAAAATAAAAGAGGCAATAATAGTAACTATGATATCCTAAAAGGGTGGGTCTCGTTTGCTTAGGGCAGCGTATATAGCGTCGATCAAACTTAACGTTTAATCGCCTTATTGGTTATGTATGTACAAACAAAATCATATGAGTTCCCAATAGTCCTTCCCTTTGTCCCTGAAGTGTCATCAAGGATAATATTCTATGGAGATGGAAATCCGAGGGATGGATACTAGCGGCATTTTCATATTTTTCATCACTGAGTTGGAATGAAACTGGGAGATGTGTGAGATGTATGAACGCACATGTATAAATACTACACGGGTTTGGTATCACCTGACCTCATCTTCTTGTCTTCAAGTCCACCCGACGCGAGGCATCGCCTCGCTTACGGATGGCAGTTGTGACGCCTCCCTTACGGCTGGGTGAAGTTGACTTCGTTGGTCGGCACCGGTAGCTGACTACTCTGTACTAGCTGATCCTAAACCGAGGTGATGCTATGGCAATGCTTATTAAGTGTGTGTTGCAGTATGATATTTCATTGAAACTACCAAACTCAAACTCAAGCATTTATTTCAGTTAAACCAATTGCAGGCACTTTTGAACTATCAAAAAGTCGTTCAGTTAGTCAGAAATCTGAAGCTAGTTGCCCATACCATAATGTAGACCTCTATGGAGAAGATAGGGCAAGAAACTCCAAGGACACTCTTTTTAATCAAGATGTTGCAATACCTTGGGCACATGATTTTTGTTTGTTCTTTATGTGAGAACAGCATAAAACCAAGCATAACATTAAAAATAAACCCTGGAAGTTAGGAGATGTCCAGTCCCAGCCGACGGCACCCGTTCACGAACATGACGCGTGGATTAGCGCCATCTAGCGCAGCAATTTAGAAAACCGAATGATCCAACCCACGCGCCACCTTCGTGACACATTTCAGTGAGCATGACATACTCTCAACTGCCATGCTTTTTCAAGTCAACGTACATCATAATAATAATAATTCTGGAAGGGTCGAGTTGAGGCGATGCTGATCCCGTGAAGTGCTTATACGTGTGTGTTGTCCTAAAGTGTTGCACCTTTTCACTTCAATGGATTTAGATTAATTCTGGTATAGCCAACCTTTTTGTTTCAATTAATGAGCGAGAAAATTGTCAATAAGATTAAAACGTGAGCCGCTATAGAGGCATAACTAAAGTTTTAAAAGGCCATAAATGTTTTTTTAATTTATGGGAGTGAATCGTAGCGTGACGTAGTATGATGCCCGGCCACCGTAGACGCGGGCTTGCGGATGGCGAGTAATGGGTAGCTCGCTGTCCGGTGAGGACCCAGCCCGGGTCGACGGCGCGTTGTGTTCCACGCGCGCCTCAAAGAGATGTCAGCACCAACTGGTGGGGTCCGCGACGGCTGATGCCTGCCAGGGGTGCGGGTTGTTCGAAAGAGATACCATGGCCCCTGGTACACAGGCAACTGAAGGAACACGGGTTGGTTTTACTCAGTAAAAGTCTGACACGTCTTCCAGAAAGGTCATTGAAGAAAACGTGTGGCGTGCGACCCCAAGTTACATGGGACAAACGCAGGAAGATGATGATGAATGTTATGGTAATTGCTGTGAATAAGCTCTATAGAATAGCTAAAATTAATGAAATTTTATATACATTGTCCTTAAAAATCTTATCCGAACATTTCGCCTGTATTCCTAGAAGCGTTAAGCAGAGGTTTTTAGTTCAGCCTCATTTCGCCTAATGTTTCTATAATATAGGGAGGTATCATAAGCCACTGATAAGCAATATAAACTCTCGCACGTTGTGATTTTTTTTCGTTTCTAATATTTTATTTGTTTATAAAACGATTGTATTACCAAGACAAAACCATTCCGCTGCGGGAAAACAACCATTCAAATTTCACGGTGTATATTAATGTCGATAATATTATTATTGGGTTTTTCCATCTGCATTTTAGTCGGAGCCTGCATCCGTGCCCGATTGATGGCTATAAGCTTGCCCCCTATTACATGGGACTCATATATAATTGGAAAAATTTGGATTTACTATAGGTACATCTCTGCCTAATCCTTCGGGGATTACAGGCATGATGTTATTTTATGTAATACGCTAAGTAACCTGTCAATATTGAGACAGGTTATTTGTCTAGACAGGTCGTAGATACATAATGGATAAACTAATTGTCCGTCTAACACAATAATGTATCATAACTGAGACGTATTGACGGCGACGTGTTACTGATACCCCGAGGCTATACACATACATTTAGTAAGATAGGTACATACGTATCGTAAGTTAATTTGGAGATTTGCAAACACAATTTTTGGAAAATGTGTAGCTCGCGCCTTTAGGCTTTATCGTGACAAGCGTGTGTGCGGTGTGATATGTTTACCTATCTATATAAATATAATTCTTCAGTTCCCACATAGGTACTTTAATAGGCCACATCATAGTTGCATTTATTTGTAAATAGTTATCTTATTAAAAAAATATTCTGCTTGTCCTAGAACTACTATCATAATGTTCCAAATTATAGGCGATGACGCTGGTACCCTAAACACAAGTTAAATCTTACATTGGGTGCCAGAGTTAATCGAAAACACTCATTTCGTTAGTTGGAACCCAGCATAGTGTTTAGATAAGAGTTTTTGTACAACTGAAGGTAATGAAAAAGTCTTTTTTGTACGTGTGACTGACTCAACTCCACCTTAAAGGCTGGACCGATTTTGATGACATTATTTGTGAATGTTTGAGTGTTTTCCCGAACGGTTTAGATTCACATGGACCTGGTAGGTGGCGCTGTTCGGGCATGACAACGTCTGTCAGGTCCGCTAGTTTCTTATATTACCCGCCCGATACCCCAGCTGGCGCAGATAAATATCGCTCTGTGTGTTCTTGGCTTAGCGGCTACATATTTTTCAAGAAATTTAGGACTTTTATTTTAAAAAACGCGACTTGAATTTTGCCCGCAGTTCGTGCGTTTGTTTACAGCTGCCGTTGCACCGGATGGGAACTAGTAGAAAGCAGTGCAGGCCGCGGCCGCCAGCAGTATTTGCGGCTGTAACCCACGTTCCTGCGGTCGTTGATCGCAAACAGCGCAAGACTCGGTGCCCGAGTTGCGATAATTTCTCGCCATATTTGCGGGCATTCCCACAGCCGCGGCGGCTGCGGTATCGAACTAAACACACAAAACCGCGGTTTCGTGAAGAAAAACTTTTGTAATAAAGCAACAGTCTCGCAAACGCGGCGGCCGCGTGTTTAAATCGCTCCGTGGGTTCTCACCCTTACAATGTAAGATGTTATGCCGCGTATTCATTGAAAACAAAGTTGAGACACAATCGCGCAACATTGTTGCTCGCAAAATAAATGAACTTTTCATTAAGGATTATTTCGATATGAACGGTTTTTTTAGTAATTAGAGAAATCTGAATAGGTCTCAACATGTCTCATAGACAACTTTTATGTCTGTATAATTTGAATAGATGTCTTATTATTTTTAAGTTTTTTAATTAAGTTAATTCCTCATTAATTTAAGTTATTCAAGTAAGTTTAAAGACTCCTAAAAAAATATTTATTTTTGTTTCGTGTGCCGCGGTTAATTTTTTCTAGTGTTCGAATTCAAGTCCAGCAACGTGTTACTGTTGTAATAATAAGTTATTTTGCACTAGAATTTAAATCTTTAAAAAATTCGTATCGATGGTCAAAAAAACAATATATTTACAACAAATCGAGTTGTAAAAGGGCATTATCGGTGACGAATAATTATTTTTATTTTCCATAGGCATAATATGCAGTAAACATTGCCATAGTGTTGCAAAAATTCTGATAACCTTTTTGATGTCAAAAATGGATACTTATAGGCTTGGAAAAACCTTTTTTATGTGTATTCTATACAAGTTTCTCTTTAACATATTCCATAAATAAACTATTTGAAAATACCGCTCCTATTATCGTATGGGCTAGAATTAATGTGATATACGCTTTATTGTACCTTGACGCGGACGAGCTAGTACCTACTTTCATAAATAGCGTTTCAGGGATGTCATTCGCCAATAAAATGCCGACGCTATGTGGTGTCGCCACTCTAGGAAAACGTAGTTTAACACATTGAAAAATGTTTTTGGGCCCATGCTATTGCTTGCATGCAACTTTGTTTTCACCGCAAAAAACGGTACAAGGCAGCCCGAGGATCGACTGCAAATACAATACTAATGAAAGCAATGTAAATGTTGGTTTTATAGTAATGTTGGTTTAACGAGATTGCATAATGAGCTCAAATAAAACACGACTAGAAAAGCATCTAGCAGTAGATACCTAATGTCAGCAATAAAGTTTTATATTTTTCCCTACGCTGGGCAAAATATGAATTTTAAATTATCTACTTACAACTATTAAAGTCACTTTTTCTGTCTGTCTGTGTGACCGCGCTGTTCTTCTTAACTACATAACGTATATATGTTTAACACATTATTTTTAAAGTCACGAATAATAAAGATATCACGATGTTTTGCCAAGTCATAAATACCGTGCGAAGCAGGGATGGGTCGCTAGTTATGTATAATCACGCTGGGCCCGATCTCCCGGAAATCATCTGAAGTTGTCTCAGCAGAGACACAACTTATAAAAGTTGTGAAAGTCGTTTGGTTGACGCTGGCAATGATGCCCCATTTTGGGTGACCCGAGCGCTGTTGTGATTTTAATGTTTGTTTCCGCGTTGTTATTCAAGAAAAATGTTTTGTTTTCGGTGGAAATGAAATAGCCGAATATACAGGAAAAAGGTAGCTGTAGTTTATATTTATTTTTGAGTGCTCCCTAAGTAGTAGGTATCTATTCACTCATGGAAAGCAATTATCTTGAGTACCTCACAATCATTATGACAAAAGCTTTTAAATGTTCCAGTTTATATTAGTTAAACTACAGTATAATGAACTCAGCAGTATTACGACTTCATACAAACCCGCCGAAACGCCGCGCTTTGAAATCTCGGTGTACTCCAGTAGGACGTGGTCGGTGTAAGACGCTCCCGCACATTTATTTAGATGAACTAGGGCTTCGACTGTAGTGAAACAACAAGGAAGATTTTTTAAAAATTAATAACTCAGTTGCCATTTTCAGTTGTTATTTATTTATGTTATGTAGATATTTTATATTTATTAAAGCGCAGCGAGAATAACTTACTTGACAGGTACTTAGTAGGTGAGTATCTCTCTTTTCCCATGCGATCGATGCCTAAATAAAGCAACAAAATATACCTATAGGTACTAGCTTCTGCTCGTGGCTTTGTCCGCGTGGATTTCAGTATGTTACAGAAAGTCTTTAATCGTGCACCCCGCTATTAGAAACAAGTTCGTTAAATGTAAACAAAAAATACATTTTACGTAAAATGTATTTTTTATCTGAGTACATAAAATGTAGTATTTATTAAAAAAACAGACTATCTTATCTAGATAGTCTGTTTTTTTCATAAATTCTGCTTCGACTGATGTGCCGAGATAATTTAACAAACAAACCTTACTCCTTCGTGGTGTAAGGTTTGTTTGTTAACTGGCTACCGGATTAGTGAAAATCATTTTAATATTCAGGGCATACTACCATCAATAATGCAAGACAGTTTTAAGAAAAATAATCTCCCATCACTAGACTCGGATTTCAAAAGTACAGTTACAACCCAAGAGACACAGTCAGTGAGTAACCCTAGTGGGTGTTTTTCTACTGTACGGCCGTAGGCTATTATTTCAAGGACGCTACCAACACGCAATACTGCTTATTTTATCATACTGTGCGCGCGTGGAGCGCGGTAGCGGCTATGTACCGCGCAATAATAGTGATGAGGGTCGTGGCCATCGATAGTCATTAATCAAGATGTTGACTATCGATTATTGACTTTTACTACAACACTATTCCGGGATATTTTTGTTATGCATGTATTAAAAAAAAACTACTTAGAATGTTTTAGAACATACTTTTATTGAAATGCGCAGTATTTTATACTTTAATACGAAAATAAAATAAATCTAATTTAAAAAAAGACTTAAAAGAAATAAAATAAAGCTAACAATTTAATTAATGTAATTTCTTTTTTTGAGCACCAAAACCAGAAGTACCTTTTTTGATCAATGTAAACTTTTTTAAATTATTAAAAATTAAACAAATGGTTTTGGCTTAATTTTTTTTAAGTGGAGAAAAGAGAAAACCAATACCAGTGTACTCAAATATACATAATAGCGAAATACCAAAACTTCAATGAGTATTCACAGACAGATGACAGACTAATCACGAAATCAAAACCTACAAACTTGAGTTAAGTACTTATGTAGTTTTTACGGTGTAGGTGCTCCGCTCAATAAGAAATATTTTCTAAAGATTCCGCAAAAAGAGGCAGGAAATAGGTTTTGTATGAAAATCCGTCATTTTCAAAGATAAAACCACCTCGAGGCGCCCTAGTCAAAGCAATCGACGCGCTCTTTTATGAATAATAATTATGACATAGCCGCATGATCAATTAATTCGCGTATATTTATGTGCTTACGTTTAAACTTCACCGTCAATCGTCAACTCGCTCAACGATTGCTTTTGGTAAGAACCCTCGTTCCAGTTAGCGTTTAGCGACTTGACGCAGATGTCACCACGGGTGGTAGGCGCCTGCAATTTATTTAATGTGGCTCCCTCCTACATTTTACGAGGTTTTTTCTACTACGATGATGATACCGTCTATCTTATTGAGCCGTTTGCTTCACTCCCCAAGGGAGATCTTTTATTAAGTAACTGGTGCTTTACAGCTTTCGTGGGTCGCTTAAACACGAGCTGTTTTATTCTGCTTTCGTAAAGCTATTGTGAGCTATGAAAGTTCGGTTTTGCCCGACTAAATTATTGTAGGTGAGTATAACAGTAACTTAAGTTTGCGAAATTATGATGAAATTAAGTTTATTTTTATGTGAACTACAACGCGCGGGTTTGCTAAAGATGAAAGAAGTAAAAAAGTAAAAAATAAAAACGTTTATTTTCTTCGTATTAAGAATTGTATTCGAATGCTAGCTGTGTGATGCCGTTCCATGTCGTGCCGGACGTAAAAGTATAGCACCATCCCATTTCTTCCCGTGACTGTCGTAGAAGGCGACTACGGGACTTACTAGAGAATGGGCAGCAGCGTTCTCTATGCATTTGACCACCTTACTGCGATCGCCAACCCGCCTGCCAAGCGTGGCGATTACGGCAAATTCCCCCTTTTTGGGGGAGGCTTATGTCCAACAGTGGACGTCTTTCGGCTGATATGATGCTAGCTGTGTAAGGCATGATGTTAACAAAACATTGTCTATAATTTCTGTGTTTACATAGTAGGAGTTTCTATACAGGTCTATTCAATCTGTGGTTGTTCCCTAATAAAATCATTTAAGACACTAAGCGAGTAAATCTTCACTTGATCTGAACAATATTATGTTTGGACTTTAAAAGAGACACCGAGACCTCTGTGTTTGTTTCGGCCTTTCTTCCCAGAGTAGTCAGATAGGAAACGCCGACATGTAGTTTAAAAAAAATATGATTGACGTCTTTGTACAATCCTACTTACAGCAATAAAATCATTTAACTACCATCTATAATATCAGATAAAGTCGCTTTTCCTGGTTGTCCGCGTGACTTCGTTCTTTTAAACTGTACAATGTATTTTGATGCAGTTTTTATCATCATTGAGAAAATGTATTCCAGAAGGTTTCCTAGCTGTACACTTAGGGGAAACGACAATAGGCTACATGAGTGACGTAGGCATCCAATAAAAAAAAGATGTTGGATATTCTACCCCTAAGGGGGTGAAAAAGGGAGATTTTGTTTGTTTCGCATCAAACAAAATTCCTGTTTTCAATTTGTTGTCCTTGGATTTATAAACGAGACATTTGATAAAATACTTAAATCTACAGGGTAAGTTTTTTCCCGTGCGCAAATTGTAACCATGAATTCAGCATATCATTAGACCCCTTCGTCGGTAAAACAAAAAAAGAATCAGCTGTTCCATACATTTTGACCAAGTAGGTATTGCACTTTTCTATGAAACAACTGTTTTTTTTTTTTTGTAAAACCGATGTAAAATTTCTGCGCTGGGGGGTCTAGAATTATATGTTGAATTCATGGTTACAGTTTGCGTACTGGATAGAAACATATCCTGTATAATTTCTTAGGGTCCAGTCAAATATGAACCTAGCAAAATTCTGATAATCAACGAACAGAAAAGTCACTTGGTTTTTCGCGACATCGCCAAGCGGTTGGTCGAATCTTTACGTGCCTGAGGGCTGGCCTATTCTTTGGCCAAAGAAACAGCATCGCCATATAACGTGGCAAAGGTGCCAGCCTTTTGGGCACTTTTCCCAATGACAGCCATGCGGCGGAATTTTTTGATGTCGTGTGATTCTTTTACAAAAAACTCTGTTGGTAAATAAAAGGGCGTCGTCATTAGCACTTTCTTGAGAAAGCTCTTATTCAGCGCTGTTCAGCTTTTGTCCGTAGAAAACAACGATTTTGTATGAGATACGTACGCATCCGTTCAGCCGCGGAAAGGTGAACGCACTCTATACAAAATCGTTGTTTGCTATGGACAAAACCTGAACAGAGCTGAATAAGTGTAAGTAGTCCCTAATTGCCCGACATTCACTCACCATACTTACAATAACATCGTCTACACTGTTGCCCTATCGTTTCTCTGAATTTTTATGTACCATTTTGGCTATAAACATTTTAAGACCACTTAACTTGTGCTAGTGCTAATGTAAGATGTCGTAACTTGTCTACAACAATACCTTCTATAAAGTGCGCATTTTCCCTCGACGGTATTATAACTCAGAGTTTTAAAAAGCCAATTCCCGCTATAAGGTCGGTGACTGTCAATTGTTTAGTAGCTGCTCCGAAGCCGGGGCGATGCTGTTACGACGCTCGTCAGTGTGCGTTGCAGTAAATAGTTTCATAGAAAGAATCCTGAATGGCTCGAGTTGAGGCATTGCTCATCCAGTGTAGTGCGCATTATACATATAATTTATTATTAAAAAAAAAAACAAATATAATACTAACGTAACTAAAAATATTCAAAAAAATGGCGTCGTAAAATTCATCGGCATCGCTGTCGACTGGTAATGTTCCCATGAGACTGGCAGCACGTTGTATGGCAATGCTTAGCCGCTGGCCAAGTTAGAAACCACTCCTTGGGTCACGGGAAGTGTCAAACAGTCTTTTCGAAATATCCTTGAAGAGACCATGAGCACTCGGATCCCACGGCCCCTAGGGTTTCAACCCCAAAAGGCTCGAAAATACAAATAAGGTTGTCATACTTTCGCCGCTTGAGGTTTTCCGCAGCCGCAGCGGCAGCGCCAGCACAGCACACCGAACCAGGAAGATGGGATGACACAAGAATTGCACACACACGTTGCATCCCACACTAAAGGCCTACCCGATTTACAGGCGCGGTCGCAGCCAAAGACTTTGGGGGTGTCACAGACAAAGATTACTTAAATATTAACAAGAAAATTCATTATATTTTCGAAAAATTACTATTTTAAGCTTTACGTTTACGGCTTTGGGGGGTAATGACCCCTAGGACCCCCTCCCCCTCGGGCCGCGCCTGCCAACTTATGTAATTATAAATTATTTAATAGTACATATAACATCAAACCAGCCTCGACACTGCTAGGACAAAAGCCTCTTCTCTGTGCGGAACGGGCTGTAATCCATCACGTGGGTCCAGTGGGAGTTGATGGATGTCACATGACTTCGAATTTTTGGTTCTAGAACATGCTGGTTTCCCCACCATGTTTTCCTTCGTCCTTTTGTGAGCAGTGGTGATGAAATAATTTACTTACGAGTGCTTGTCTGGGTTCGAACCTGCAACCTACAAATCGTAACTTGCGGCTGTTTCCATGAGACCACCACTGCTTCCACGTGTATGTTGACTTTTAATTCTCACCCTAAAGCCGGGTCCAGACGTGTGTAACGTGTAGTGAAATGTAACGTGAAATGTAACGCGAATTCTGTGTGTGGACGGCACTACGAGCATTACATGTAACGCTTGCGCCTGCGCTTGCCGTGATCCATCAGCTGTCGGTTTTGAGCGCACACGTCTGGACCCGGCTTAATTGGGTAACAAACTATTAATGAGAAAATCAAATTTTGAAAGATATTGCTAATCCATTGCGTCATATGCCTGCGGGTGCCGCTGAAAACCAGCGCTGGGGCTCTGTCTTGCATAGGGTCATAGGATAATGCTGAGCGATAGCCGTTTTGCGTGGATGTGTCGCATGTTTTCCTCAACCTTTTCTTATTTTTGTGTGTTCCTGTTCTTTTTTGCGTCATGTTTACCGCAAATAAACGTATTTTCTTTCTTTTCTTTCTAAATGTTCGAAAAAATAAACTCAGCAACGTAAATAATGCAATGAATATTGTTGAACCGTTTAAATGAAACCTTTTAGTGTTAGTGTTTTACGTAATAACACCGCTGGGCGGTTTATTTTCAAAACAGTATCCGCTGTTCAGTAAATAGGTAGGTACTTACACGAAAAAACCAACAGGGTGCGCAATGTACATTTTTAATCCATGGATAGAGCGTTCTATCGTCGGAATACTTCTAGTGAACTAGAACAATGAAGACAAGTACGTCTATTGTGATAAAGTTTCAAACTACGTGTAATAGATACCCACGTTTATGTAAATCAATTTAAGTTAATGCTATAGTATAACAAATACCTGGTCATATCAGCGAGCGGTTTGGGTCCAAAGTGAATTACAATACATAAATCAAAACATACGTTATGCTTATGATATATTTTAGTAAGCCTGTGCTGAGATTGTAAAGATGGGCACGCAAAATTTATTAAATAACACTTGGATGGATGAAAGTGGTTGAAAATCAAGCTCATTCTGGTGACTTGAACTTTCGACTACAATAAAGAATTGATTACATAACTGGCAATTAAGTACAGGACTAATATATCAGTTTTGTAGCTATAGTAAAAAAAGCTTTTTTCTTTTTTTGAAAAAAGTTTTTTTTATTTTTCACTTTTTAGTTACAGTACCTACCCCACACAAGTCGAAATTTCATTATCCTTGGGGTCAAAACAAGGCATATTTATGCAATAGCAGCAATCGCGGTTTATTTGCTGTAATTTTTTGAGGAGTTCCCTTATCTGTCTCCGAACCGCATCGTCAAAACTATATGAAATTTTTATGGGACCATTTCGGAATAAATCCCTTTCGAACAAAAAAGAATTATGCAAATCCGTCTATATATATGACGGAGTTATGCCCGAACATACATAAAAAATAAAAAAAAAAACATTCGAATTGATAACCTCCCTCTTTTTGAAGTCGGTTAAAAGTCACTTGCATAAAAAACAGCTGGCTAGCAGTTTAACAAAACAGCTGGGTTCTTATTACAAAACCTGTCTCGATGGTTTAAACTATGTTAGAAGAAAAACTACGTTTTGTACGGCATAGATATTAACTTACACGACCCTCCATGACGATTATGGCAAAGCACACACATTATAATGAACAACGTCTTACCCAGCAAAATAAAAGAGGCAATAATAGTAACTATGATATCCTAAAAGGGTGGGTCTCGTTTGCTTAGGGCAGCGTATATAGCGTCGATCAAACTTAACGTTTAATCGCCTTATTGGTTATGTATGTACAAACAAAATCATATGAGTTCCCAATAGTCCTTCCCTTTGTCCCTGAAGTGTCATCAAGGATAATATTCTATGGAGATGGAAATCCGAGGGATGGATACTAGCGGCATTTTCATATTTTTCATCACTGAGTTGGAATGAAACTGGGAGATGTGTGAGATGTATGAACGCACATGTATAAATACTACACGGGTTTGGTATCACCTGACCTCATCTTCTTGTCTTCAAGTCCACCCGACGCGAGGCATCGCCTCGCTTACGGATGGCAGTTGTGACGCCTCCCTTACGGCTGGGTGAAGTTGACTTCGTTGGTCGGCACCGGTAGCTGACTACTCTGTACTAGCTGATCCTAAACCGAGGTGATGCTATGGCAATGCTTATTAAGTGTGTGTTGCAGTATGATATTTCATTGAAACTACCAAACTCAAACTCAAGCATTTATTTCAGTTAAACCAATTGCAGGCACTTTTGAACTATCAAAAAGTCGTTCAGTTAGTCAGAAATCTGAAGCTAGTTGCCCATACCATAATGTAGACCTCTATGGAGAAGATAGGGCAAGAAACTCCAAGGACACTCTTTTTAATCAAGATGTTGCAATACCTTGGGCACATGATTTTTGTTTGTTCTTTATGTGAGAACAGCATAAAACCAAGCATAACATTAAAAATAAACCCTGGAAGTTAGGAGATGTCCAGTCCCAGCCGACGGCACCCGTTCACGAACATGACGCGTGGATTAGCGCCATCTAGCGCAGCAATTTAGAAAACCGAATGATCCAACCCACGCGCCACCTTCGTGACACATTTCAGTGAGCATGACATACTCTCAACTGCCATGCTTTTTCAAGTCAACGTACATCATAATAATAATAATTCTGGAAGGGTCGAGTTGAGGCGATGCTGATCCCGTGAAGTGCTTATACGTGTGTGTTGTCCTAAAGTGTTGCACCTTTTCACTTCAATGGATTTAGATTAATTCTGGTATAGCCAACCTTTTTGTTTCAATTAATGAGCGAGAAAATTGTCAATAAGATTAAAACGTGAGCCGCTATAGAGGCATAACTAAAGTTTTAAAAGGCCATAAATGTTTTTTTAATTTATGGGAGTGAATCGTAGCGTGACGTAGTATGATGCCCGGCCACCGTAGACGCGGGCTTGCGGATGGCGAGTAATGGGTAGCTCGCTGTCCGGTGAGGACCCAGCCCGGGTCGACGGCGCGTTGTGTTCCACGCGCGCCTCAAAGAGATGTCAGCACCAACTGGTGGGGTCCGCGACGGCTGATGCCTGCCAGGGGTGCGGGTTGTTCGAAAGAGATACCATGGCCCCTGGTACACAGGCAACTGAAGGAACACGGGTTGGTTTTACTCAGTAAAAGTCTGACACGTCTTCCAGAAAGGTCATTGAAGAAAACGTGTGGCGTGCGACCCCAAGTTACATGGGACAAACGCAGGAAGATGATGATGAATGTTATGGTAATTGCTGTGAATAAGCTCTATAGAATAGCTAAAATTAATGAAATTTTATATACATTGTCCTTAAAAATCTTATCCGAACATTTCGCCTGTATTCCTAGAAGCGTTAAGCAGAGGTTTTTAGTTCAGCCTCATTTCGCCTAATGTTTCTATAATATAGGGAGGTATCATAAGCCACTGATAAGCAATATAAACTCTCGCACGTTGTGATTTTTTTTCGTTTCTAATATTTTATTTGTTTATAAAACGATTGTATTACCAAGACAAAACCATTCCGCTGCGGGAAAACAACCATTCAAATTTCACGGTGTATATTAATGTCGATAATATTATTATTGGGTTTTTCCATCTGCATTTTAGTCGGAGCCTGCATCCGTGCCCGATTGATGGCTATAAGCTTGCCCCCTATTACATGGGACTCATATATAATTGGAAAAATTTGGATTTACTATAGGTACATCTCTGCCTAATCCTTCGGGGATTACAGGCATGATGTTATTTTATGTAATACGCTAAGTAACCTGTCAATATTGAGACAGGTTATTTGTCTAGACAGGTCGTAGATACATAATGGATAAACTAATTGTCCGTCTAACACAATAATGTATCATAACTGAGACGTATTGACGGCGACGTGTTACTGATACCCCGAGGCTATACACATACATTTAGTAAGATAGGTACATACGTATCGTAAGTTAATTTGGAGATTTGCAAACACAATTTTTGGAAAATGTGTAGCTCGCGCCTTTAGGCTTTATCGTGACAAGCGTGTGTGCGGTGTGATATGTTTACCTATCTATATAAATATAATTCTTCAGTTCCCACATAGGTACTTTAATAGGCCACATCATAGTTGCATTTATTTGTAAATAGTTATCTTATTAAAAAAATATTCTGCTTGTCCTAGAACTACTATCATAATGTTCCAAATTATAGGCGATGACGCTGGTACCCTAAACACAAGTTAAATCTTACATTGGGTGCCAGAGTTAATCGAAAACACTCATTTCGTTAGTTGGAACCCAGCATAGTGTTTAGATAAGAGTTTTTGTACAACTGAAGGTAATGAAAAAGTCTTTTTTGTACGTGTGACTGACTCAACTCCACCTTAAAGGCTGGACCGATTTTGATGACATTATTTGTGAATGTTTGAGTGTTTTCCCGAACGGTTTAGATTCACATGGACCTGGTAGGTGGCGCTGTTCGGGCATGACAACGTCTGTCAGGTCCGCTAGTTTCTTATATTACCCGCCCGATACCCCAGCTGGCGCAGATAAATATCGCTCTGTGTGTTCTTGGCTTAGCGGCTACATATTTTTCAAGAAATTTAGGACTTTTATTTTAAAAAACGCGACTTGAATTTTGCCCGCAGTTCGTGCGTTTGTTTACAGCTGCCGTTGCACCGGATGGGAACTAGTAGAAAGCAGTGCAGGCCGCGGCCGCCAGCAGTATTTGCGGCTGTAACCCACGTTCCTGCGGTCGTTGATCGCAAACAGCGCAAGACTCGGTGCCCGAGTTGCGATAATTTCTCGCCATATTTGCGGGCATTCCCACAGCCGCGGCGGCTGCGGTATCGAACTAAACACACAAAACCGCGGTTTCGTGAAGAAAAACTTTTGTAATAAAGCAACAGTCTCGCAAACGCGGCGGCCGCGTGTTTAAATCGCTCCGTGGGTTCTCACCCTTACAATGTAAGATGTTATGCCGCGTATTCATTGAAAACAAAGTTGAGACACAATCGCGCAACATTGTTGCTCGCAAAATAAATGAACTTTTCATTAAGGATTATTTCGATATGAACGGTTTTTTTAGTAATTAGAGAAATCTGAATAGGTCTCAACATGTCTCATAGACAACTTTTATGTCTGTATAATTTGAATAGATGTCTTATTATTTTTAAGTTTTTTAATTAAGTTAATTCCTCATTAATTTAAGTTATTCAAGTAAGTTTAAAGACTCCTAAAAAAATATTTATTTTTGTTTCGTGTGCCGCGGTTAATTTTTTCTAGTGTTCGAATTCAAGTCCAGCAACGTGTTACTGTTGTAATAATAAGTTATTTTGCACTAGAATTTAAATCTTTAAAAAATTCGTATCGATGGTCAAAAAAACAATATATTTACAACAAATCGAGTTGTAAAAGGGCATTATCGGTGACGAATAATTATTTTTATTTTCCATAGGCATAATATGCAGTAAACATTGCCATAGTGTTGCAAAAATTCTGATAACCTTTTTGATGTCAAAAATGGATACTTATAGGCTTGGAAAAACCTTTTTTATGTGTATTCTATACAAGTTTCTCTTTAACATATTCCATAAATAAACTATTTGAAAATACCGCTCCTATTATCGTATGGGCTAGAATTAATGTGATATACGCTTTATTGTACCTTGACGCGGACGAGCTAGTACCTACTTTCATAAATAGCGTTTCAGGGATGTCATTCGCCAATAAAATGCCGACGCTATGTGGTGTCGCCACTCTAGGAAAACGTAGTTTAACACATTGAAAAATGTTTTTGGGCCCATGCTATTGCTTGCATGCAACTTTGTTTTCACCGCAAAAAACGGTACAAGGCAGCCCGAGGATCGACTGCAAATACAATACTAATGAAAGCAATGTAAATGTTGGTTTTATAGTAATGTTGGTTTAACGAGATTGCATAATGAGCTCAAATAAAACACGACTAGAAAAGCATCTAGCAGTAGATACCTAATGTCAGCAATAAAGTTTTATATTTTTCCCTACGCTGGGCAAAATATGAATTTTAAATTATCTACTTACAACTATTAAAGTCACTTTTTCTGTCTGTCTGTGTGACCGCGCTGTTCTTCTTAACTACATAACGTATATATGTTTAACACATTATTTTTAAAGTCACGAATAATAAAGATATCACGATGTTTTGCCAAGTCATAAATACCGTGCGAAGCAGGGATGGGTCGCTAGTTATGTATAATCACGCTGGGCCCGATCTCCCGGAAATCATCTGAAGTTGTCTCAGCAGAGACACAACTTATAAAAGTTGTGAAAGTCGTTTGGTTGACGCTGGCAATGATGCCCCATTTTGGGTGACCCGAGCGCTGTTGTGATTTTAATGTTTGTTTCCGCGTTGTTATTCAAGAAAAATGTTTTGTTTTCGGTGGAAATGAAATAGCCGAATATACAGGAAAAAGGTAGCTGTAGTTTATATTTATTTTTGAGTGCTCCCTAAGTAGTAGGTATCTATTCACTCATGGAAAGCAATTATCTTGAGTACCTCACAATCATTATGACAAAAGCTTTTAAATGTTCCAGTTTATATTAGTTAAACTACAGTATAATGAACTCAGCAGTATTACGACTTCATACAAACCCGCCGAAACGCCGCGCTTTGAAATCTCGGTGTACTCCAGTAGGACGTGGTCGGTGTAAGACGCTCCCGCACATTTATTTAGATGAACTAGGGCTTCGACTGTAGTGAAACAACAAGGAAGATTTTTTAAAAATTAATAACTCAGTTGCCATTTTCAGTTGTTATTTATTTATGTTATGTAGATATTTTATATTTATTAAAGCGCAGCGAGAATAACTTACTTGACAGGTACTTAGTAGGTGAGTATCTCTCTTTTCCCATGCGATCGATGCCTAAATAAAGCAACAAAATATACCTATAGGTACTAGCTTCTGCTCGTGGCTTTGTCCGCGTGGATTTCAGTATGTTACAGAAAGTCTTTAATCGTGCACCCCGCTATTAGAAACAAGTTCGTTAAATGTAAACAAAAAATACATTTTACGTAAAATGTATTTTTTATCTGAGTACATAAAATGTAGTATTTATTAAAAAAACAGACTATCTTATCTAGATAGTCTGTTTTTTTCATAAATTCTGCTTCGACTGATGTGCCGAGATAATTTAACAAACAAACCTTACTCCTTCGTGGTGTAAGGTTTGTTTGTTAACTGGCTACCGGATTAGTGAAAATCATTTTAATATTCAGGGCATACTACCATCAATAATGCAAGACAGTTTTAAGAAAAATAATCTCCCATCACTAGACTCGGATTTCAAAAGTACAGTTACAACCCAAGAGACACAGTCAGTGAGTAACCCTAGTGGGTGTTTTTCTACTGTACGGCCGTAGGCTATTATTTCAAGGACGCTACCAACACGCAATACTGCTTATTTTATCATACTGTGCGCGCGTGGAGCGCGGTAGCGGCTATGTACCGCGCAATAATAGTGATGAGGGTCGTGGCCATCGATAGTCATTAATCAAGATGTTGACTATCGATTATTGACTTTTACTACAACACTATTCCGGGATATTTTTGTTATGCATGTATTAAAAAAAAACTACTTAGAATGTTTTAGAACATACTTTTATTGAAATGCGCAGTATTTTATACTTTAATACGAAAATAAAATAAATCTAATTTAAAAAAAGACTTAAAAGAAATAAAATAAAGCTAACAATTTAATTAATGTAATTTCTTTTTTTGAGCACCAAAACCAGAAGTACCTTTTTTGATCAATGTAAACTTTTTTAAATTATTAAAAATTAAACAAATGGTTTTGGCTTAATTTTTTTTAAGTGGAGAAAAGAGAAAACCAATACCAGTGTACTCAAATATACATAATAGCGAAATACCAAAACTTCAATGAGTATTCACAGACAGATGACAGACTAATCACGAAATCAAAACCTACAAACTTGAGTTAAGTACTTATGTAGTTTTTACGGTGTAGGTGCTCCGCTCAATAAGAAATATTTTCTAAAGATTCCGCAAAAAGAGGCAGGAAATAGGTTTTGTATGAAAATCCGTCATTTTCAAAGATAAAACCACCTCGAGGCGCCCTAGTCAAAGCAATCGACGCGCTCTTTTATGAATAATAATTATGACATAGCCGCATGATCAATTAATTCGCGTATATTTATGTGCTTACGTTTAAACTTCACCGTCAATCGTCAACTCGCTCAACGATTGCTTTTGGTAAGAACCCTCGTTCCAGTTAGCGTTTAGCGACTTGACGCAGATGTCACCACGGGTGGTAGGCGCCTGCAATTTATTTAATGTGGCTCCCTCCTACATTTTACGAGGTTTTTTCTACTACGATGATGATACCGTCTATCTTATTGAGCCGTTTGCTTCACTCCCCAAGGGAGATCTTTTATTAAGTAACTGGTGCTTTACAGCTTTCGTGGGTCGCTTAAACACGAGCTGTTTTATTCTGCTTTCGTAAAGCTATTGTGAGCTATGAAAGTTCGGTTTTGCCCGACTAAATTATTGTAGGTGAGTATAACAGTAACTTAAGTTTGCGAAATTATGATGAAATTAAGTTTATTTTTATGTGAACTACAACGCGCGGGTTTGCTAAAGATGAAAGAAGTAAAAAAGTAAAAAATAAAAACGTTTATTTTCTTCGTATTAAGAATTGTATTCGAATGCTAGCTGTGTGATGCCGTTCCATGTCGTGCCGGACGTAAAAGTATAGCACCATCCCATTTCTTCCCGTGACTGTCGTAGAAGGCGACTACGGGACTTACTAGAGAATGGGCAGCAGCGTTCTCTATGCATTTGACCACCTTACTGCGATCGCCAACCCGCCTGCCAAGCGTGGCGATTACGGCAAATTCCCCCTTTTTGGGGGAGGCTTATGTCCAACAGTGGACGTCTTTCGGCTGATATGATGCTAGCTGTGTAAGGCATGATGTTAACAAAACATTGTCTATAATTTCTGTGTTTACATAGTAGGAGTTTCTATACAGGTCTATTCAATCTGTGGTTGTTCCCTAATAAAATCATTTAAGACACTAAGCGAGTAAATCTTCACTTGATCTGAACAATATTATGTTTGGACTTTAAAAGAGACACCGAGACCTCTGTGTTTGTTTCGGCCTTTCTTCCCAGAGTAGTCAGATAGGAAACGCCGACATGTAGTTTAAAAAAAATATGATTGACGTCTTTGTACAATCCTACTTACAGCAATAAAATCATTTAACTACCATCTATAATATCAGATAAAGTCGCTTTTCCTGGTTGTCCGCGTGACTTCGTTCTTTTAAACTGTACAATGTATTTTGATGCAGTTTTTATCATCATTGAGAAAATGTATTCCAGAAGGTTTCCTAGCTGTACACTTAGGGGAAACGACAATAGGCTACATGAGTGACGTAGGCATCCAATAAAAAAAAGATGTTGGATATTCTACCCCTAAGGGGGTGAAAAAGGGAGATTTTGTTTGTTTCGCATCAAACAAAATTCCTGTTTTCAATTTGTTGTCCTTGGATTTATAAACGAGACATTTGATAAAATACTTAAATCTACAGGGTAAGTTTTTTCCCGTGCGCAAATTGTAACCATGAATTCAGCATATCATTAGACCCCTTCGTCGGTAAAACAAAAAAAGAATCAGCTGTTCCATACATTTTGACCAAGTAGGTATTGCACTTTTCTATGAAACAACTGTTTTTTTTTTTTTGTAAAACCGATGTAAAATTTCTGCGCTGGGGGGTCTAGAATTATATGTTGAATTCATGGTTACAGTTTGCGTACTGGATAGAAACATATCCTGTATAATTTCTTAGGGTCCAGTCAAATATGAACCTAGCAAAATTCTGATAATCAACGAACAGAAAAGTCACTTGGTTTTTCGCGACATCGCCAAGCGGTTGGTCGAATCTTTACGTGCCTGAGGGCTGGCCTATTCTTTGGCCAAAGAAACAGCATCGCCATATAACGTGGCAAAGGTGCCAGCCTTTTGGGCACTTTTCCCAATGACAGCCATGCGGCGGAATTTTTTGATGTCGTGTGATTCTTTTACAAAAAACTCTGTTGGTAAATAAAAGGGCGTCGTCATTAGCACTTTCTTGAGAAAGCTCTTATTCAGCGCTGTTCAGCTTTTGTCCGTAGAAAACAACGATTTTGTATGAGATACGTACGCATCCGTTCAGCCGCGGAAAGGTGAACGCACTCTATACAAAATCGTTGTTTGCTATGGACAAAACCTGAACAGAGCTGAATAAGTGTAAGTAGTCCCTAATTGCCCGACATTCACTCACCATACTTACAATAACATCGTCTACACTGTTGCCCTATCGTTTCTCTGAATTTTTATGTACCATTTTGGCTATAAACATTTTAAGACCACTTAACTTGTGCTAGTGCTAATGTAAGATGTCGTAACTTGTCTACAACAATACCTTCTATAAAGTGCGCATTTTCCCTCGACGGTATTATAACTCAGAGTTTTAAAAAGCCAATTCCCGCTATAAGGTCGGTGACTGTCAATTGTTTAGTAGCTGCTCCGAAGCCGGGGCGATGCTGTTACGACGCTCGTCAGTGTGCGTTGCAGTAAATAGTTTCATAGAAAGAATCCTGAATGGCTCGAGTTGAGGCATTGCTCATCCAGTGTAGTGCGCATTATACATATAATTTATTATTAAAAAAAAAAACAAATATAATACTAACGTAACTAAAAATATTCAAAAAAATGGCGTCGTAAAATTCATCGGCATCGCTGTCGACTGGTAATGTTCCCATGAGACTGGCAGCACGTTGTATGGCAATGCTTAGCCGCTGGCCAAGTTAGAAACCACTCCTTGGGTCACGGGAAGTGTCAAACAGTCTTTTCGAAATATCCTTGAAGAGACCATGAGCACTCGGATCCCACGGCCCCTAGGGTTTCAACCCCAAAAGGCTCGAAAATACAAATAAGGTTGTCATACTTTCGCCGCTTGAGGTTTTCCGCAGCCGCAGCGGCAGCGCCAGCACAGCACACCGAACCAGGAAGATGGGATGACACAAGAATTGCACACACACGTTGCATCCCACACTAAAGGCCTACCCGATTTACAGGCGCGGTCGCAGCCAAAGACTTTGGGGGTGTCACAGACAAAGATTACTTAAATATTAACAAGAAAATTCATTATATTTTCGAAAAATTACTATTTTAAGCTTTACGTTTACGGCTTTGGGGGGTAATGACCCCTAGGACCCCCTCCCCCTCGGGCCGCGCCTGCCAACTTATGTAATTATAAATTATTTAATAGTACATATAACATCAAACCAGCCTCGACACTGCTAGGACAAAAGCCTCTTCTCTGTGCGGAACGGGCTGTAATCCATCACGTGGGTCCAGTGGGAGTTGATGGATGTCACATGACTTCGAATTTTTGGTTCTAGAACATGCTGGTTTCCCCACCATGTTTTCCTTCGTCCTTTTGTGAGCAGTGGTGATGAAATAATTTACTTACGAGTGCTTGTCTGGGTTCGAACCTGCAACCTACAAATCGTAACTTGCGGCTGTTTCCATGAGACCACCACTGCTTCCACGTGTATGTTGACTTTTAATTCTCACCCTAAAGCCGGGTCCAGACGTGTGTAACGTGTAGTGAAATGTAACGTGAAATGTAACGCGAATTCTGTGTGTGGACGGCACTACGAGCATTACATGTAACGCTTGCGCCTGCGCTTGCCGTGATCCATCAGCTGTCGGTTTTGAGCGCACACGTCTGGACCCGGCTTAATTGGGTAACAAACTATTAATGAGAAAATCAAATTTTGAAAGATATTGCTAATCCATTGCGTCATATGCCTGCGGGTGCCGCTGAAAACCAGCGCTGGGGCTCTGTCTTGCATAGGGTCATAGGATAATGCTGAGCGATAGCCGTTTTGCGTGGATGTGTCGCATGTTTTCCTCAACCTTTTCTTATTTTTGTGTGTTCCTGTTCTTTTTTGCGTCATGTTTACCGCAAATAAACGTATTTTCTTTCTTTTCTTTCTAAATGTTCGAAAAAATAAACTCAGCAACGTAAATAATGCAATGAATATTGTTGAACCGTTTAAATGAAACCTTTTAGTGTTAGTGTTTTACGTAATAACACCGCTGGGCGGTTTATTTTCAAAACAGTATCCGCTGTTCAGTAAATAGGTAGGTACTTACACGAAAAAACCAACAGGGTGCGCAATGTACATTTTTAATCCATGGATAGAGCGTTCTATCGTCGGAATACTTCTAGTGAACTAGAACAATGAAGACAAGTACGTCTATTGTGATAAAGTTTCAAACTACGTGTAATAGATACCCACGTTTATGTAAATCAATTTAAGTTAATGCTATAGTATAACAAATACCTGGTCATATCAGCGAGCGGTTTGGGTCCAAAGTGAATTACAATACATAAATCAAAACATACGTTATGCTTATGATATATTTTAGTAAGCCTGTGCTGAGATTGTAAAGATGGGCACGCAAAATTTATTAAATAACACTTGGATGGATGAAAGTGGTTGAAAATCAAGCTCATTCTGGTGACTTGAACTTTCGACTACAATAAAGAATTGATTACATAACTGGCAATTAAGTACAGGACTAATATATCAGTTTTGTAGCTATAGTAAAAAAAGCTTTTTTCTTTTTTTGAAAAAAGTTTTTTTTATTTTTCACTTTTTAGTTACAGTACCTACCCCACACAAGTCGAAATTTCATTATCCTTGGGGTCAAAACAAGGCATATTTATGCAATAGCAGCAATCGCGGTTTATTTGCTGTAATTTTTTGAGGAGTTCCCTTATCTGTCTCCGAACCGCATCGTCAAAACTATATGAAATTTTTATGGGACCATTTCGGAATAAATCCCTTTCGAACAAAAAAGAATTATGCAAATCCGTCTATATATATGACGGAGTTATGCCCGAACATACATAAAAAATAAAAAAAAAAACATTCGAATTGATAACCTCCCTCTTTTTGAAGTCGGTTAAAAGTCACTTGCATAAAAAACAGCTGGCTAGCAGTTTAACAAAACAGCTGGGTTCTTATTACAAAACCTGTCTCGATGGTTTAAACTATGTTAGAAGAAAAACTACGTTTTGTACGGCATAGATATTACCGACCCACAGTACCGAATGGTATTTATCAAGTTTGACATTAGTTTGACACTAGACACGAGTTGAGCCAGTGTGTTAGTTTTTTAGAAATACTACATCGGTCAAATTACGAAAATAGGCTTTTCATTCGACATTGTTTAAATCGTTGAAGCAGGTTTTGAATTATGCACCTAAGAGTAATCGAAATAAAGTTCCATTTAAAGGAAAATTTTGCCAGCTTTTTGTAAAACAAAGCTGGCAAAATTAGAACAACAACTGAGTACATTTCTATGTGTCGCGTAGAGTTAGTGAAACTGGCTCTAATCCGGTACGAAGTTGTCAGATTCCTATAAAAGCTTTTCTCATACAAGTCAGAAAAAAGTTTGAAATACAAAATACAAAAACTGGGTAGAAGGTTTGTGCTCGGACTAAACTAAGATCTTGTTTTCTAACAAGATGGTTTAACACTAGGTTTCGTAGAAGGTTTTGGTTCAAATTACTGGGCTGCGCAGATGCACTAAACTTTATCGAAAATAAACCTAATAAATTATTAACTTTAAATATCTTAAATCCTCTATGATAGACAGAGCTATTTGACCCATATAGTTTTTTCAGCGTTGCATAATAATCAATTATATTTTTCATTTTATTTAAAATTTGAGTAAATAAGTAAATAAATTGAATAATTCTTTTAAGGCGCATTTGTTACGGCTGCGAAACATCAACCTTACTCTGACCTGCAAATTACAAAAAAAGGGAAAATAAAAAATTGCGGGTTAGCGCATCCCCATTGGGTGATTAACATATTAATTTCTTGCCTAAACAAGTACACATCACATCCGCGTACTTAAGGCCAACCGGCGTTATGAGTTAAAACGTGTCAGCCTACTATTTTTTTGCTACTTCAGGGCAACAGCTTTTTTGTCGATGAAAGATTTCATCTCAACCTAGTGTAAGATTAATTATAGCCTAAATACTGAAAAATGTACTTACATTGCATATTTCCCCTTAAGGTACGCTATATTAGCTCAAGCTAGTACAAGTGTACGATAATGATGCAAAAGAGCGGAGCCTTCTAATACAGGCATCGTTGCTTAAAAGGAGGCTCCAAACACGTTTAAATGTATTGTAATATTCTATTTGTCACAATAAACTATTTTGTATTTGTATTTGTATTTGTAGTGTACAATAATATTTATCGATCTAAAAAATAGAATACTCTTTAATATTATGTACAGTCACGACCACTAATATGTATGCGCTTGCCAACTTTTAAAAGTGATTTTTCTCCTCTTGTACTGATTGTAATTTTGTGTTATTATGAAAATAATATTTTGGAACCCACACTATAATGAAATACCTTAGCCCACTTTACCCACTATAAGGTTATCTCAAGGTTGCAATAGAACAGCAGAACTTAAAGAGCTTACTCTTATTAGCCGTGGAGATCTTATTGCTAAAATCGTATCAAGACAATTTTTGGATGAATTTAAGAGAGAAGGAGAGACAATACTGCAGGCACTACCTAAGGTATAAAAACTTCTTGTTCAGAATGTAACTTAGCTGTAAATGTAATCTACGCAGAGGTGCCCCATCATAAGCTATCTCAAGCTAAGTTAGTGTACAGGTGCAGCTTAAAACGTTGACGCAAACTTACAAAATGCACAAGTTTCGCACTAGCACTTCATCTGTCTGCCAAGTTGCGACTTAAATAACTAAGAAGTTTTTGTAGATTTTACCCTTTGACTTTGAAAGCTTTGAAATCTTGCAGATTAGCATAGTTTATTCACATAAGAAACTCTGTTGATCCAACGTTTCTATCTAGGTTCACATACTAAATTATCTATTACAAGAGATAGCCGTACTTTTGGTAACTATCGCCAGGAAGGCTGATTCAGTATTTGGAAAGTGTTGGGTCCTTCTTTGGTGAGAATTGTGCCGGTCTGCCCGCATGTGGCTGGCCAATTGACTTGATATCGCCGCTCAAAGACGAGTTACGGTTACAAAAAATTAACAGTAACCAGGAAGGCTGATAGATGTACGGCATTATGATTTGAGTAGTACATATGTGAACAGTATGAAAAGTGTTGCCAAAAGTACGGCTATCTCCTGTAATTTTGTGTTATTATGAAAATAATCTTTTGGAACCCACACTATAATGAAATACCTAGGTTATCTCAAGGTTGCAATAGTTATTTCAGAGAAAATCGCTTTTGAATTTGGCTATGTGTATACTTATTAATGCTCGTGACTGTTCACTATAAAACAATCTAATATACAAGGTAATTTTTTAGTCACCGTCCAAATTTTTCAGGGTGATAGTACCCGTGAAATTGAACAACTTTCTCCAAGGAACATGGGTCGAAATATTAAAAAAAAATCCGACCTCGCATACAAAATCGATCAGCTACTCGACTATTAATTTTGTATGGGAGGTCCATTTTTTTTTTGGACGGTGATTAAAAAATCAGCCTGTATACTTATGTAGAACTATGTAGTTGGTCTTATCTGTAACATCTCACCATTTTTCAATCTTGCTGTGAGCTATAAATAATGTCAATCAGGTGGAATGATAGCTTACTTCAAACCACTTTCGCTATGTTTTCACGATAAAAGATTTCTTTATTATGTACCTATACTCATGTACCTATGAGTAAGTTACATATTACAGCAATCGCGGTTTGTTTGCTGTAATTTTTTGACATCGGTCATATGACGAATGACGCTTTTCACTCGACATGGTTTAAATCGTCGAAGCAGGTTTTGAATTATGAACCTAAGAGTAATCGAACTAAAGTTCCATTGAAATTAAAATTTTGCCAGCTTTTTGTAAAACAAAGCTGGCAAAATTAGAACAACAACTGAGTACGTTTCTATGTGTCGCGTAGAGTTAATGAAAACTGGCTCTAATCCGGTACGAAGTTGTCAGATTCCTGTAGAAAACTTTCCTCATACAAGTCAGAAAAAAGTTTGAAATACAAAATACAAAAACTGGGTAGAAGGCTTGTGCTCGAACTAAAGTAAGATCTTGTTTTCTAATAAGATGGTTTAACACTAGGTTTCGTAAAAGGTTTTGGTTCGAATTATCGGGCTGTGATGCACTAAACTTTATCGAAAATAAACCTAATAAATTATTAACTTTAAATATCTTAAATCCTCTATGATAGACAGAGCTATTTGAACCATATAGTTTTTTCAGCGTTGCATAATAATCAATTATATTTTTCATTTTATTTAAAATTTGAGTAAATAAGTAAATAAATTGAATAATTCTTTTAAGGCGCATTTGTTACGGCTGCGAAACATCAACCTTACTCTGACCTGCAAATTACAAAAAAAGGGAAAATAAAAAATTGCGGGTTAGCGCATCCCCATTGGGTGATTAACATATTAATTTCTTGCCTAAACAAGTACACATCACATCCGCGTACTTAAGGCCAACCGGCGTTATGAGTTAAAACGTGTCAGCCTACTATTTTTTTGCTACTTCAGGGCAACAGCTTTTTTGTCGATGAAAGATTTCATCTCAACCTAGTGTAAGATTAATTATAGCCTAAATACTGAAAAATGTACTTACATTGCATATTTCCCCTTAAGGTACGCTATATTAGCTCAAGCTAGTACAAGTGTACGATAATGATGCAAAAGAGCGGAGCCTTCTAATACAGGCATCGTTGCTTAAAAGGAGGCTCCAAACACGTTTAAATGTATTGTAATATTCTATTTGTCACAATAAACTATTTTGTATTTGTATTTGTATTTGTAGTGTACAATAATATTTATCGATCTAAAAAATAGAATACTCTTTAATATTATGTACAGTCACGACCACTAATATGTATGCGCTTGCCAACTTTTAAAAGTGATTTTTCTCCTCTTGTACTGATTGTAATTTTGTGTTATTATGAAAATAATATTTTGGAACCCACACTATAATGAAATACCTTAGCCCACTTTACCCACTATAAGGTTATCTCAAGGTTGCAATAGAACAGCAGAACTTAAAGAGCTTACTCTTATTAGCCGTGGAGATCTTATTGCTAAAATCGTATCAAGACAATTTTTGGATGAATTTAAGAGAGAAGGAGAGACAATACTGCAGGCACTACCTAAGGTATAAAAACTTCTTGTTCAGAATGTAACTTAGCTGTAAATGTAATCTACGCAGAGGTGCCCCATCATAAGCTATCTCAAGCTAAGTTAGTGTACAGGTGCAGCTTAAAACGTTGACGCAAACTTACAAAATGCACAAGTTTCGCACTAGCACTTCATCTGTCTGCCAAGTTGCGACTTAAATAACTAAGAAGTTTTTGTAGATTTTACCCTTTGACTTTGAAAGCTTTGAAATCTTGCAGATTAGCATAGTTTATTCACATAAGAAACTCTGTTGATCCAACGTTTCTATCTAGGTTCACATACTAAATTATCTATTACAAGAGATAGCCGTACTTTTGGTAACTATCGCCAGGAAGGCTGATTCAGTATTTGGAAAGTGTTGGGTCCTTCTTTGGTGAGAATTGTGCCGGTCTGCCCGCATGTGGCTGGCCAATTGACTTGATATCGCCGCTCAAAGACGAGTTACGGTTACAAAAAATTAACAGTAACCAGGAAGGCTGATAGATGTACGGCATTATGATTTGAGTAGTACATATGTGAACAGTATGAAAAGTGTTGCCAAAAGTACGGCTATCTCCTGTAATTTTGTGTTATTATGAAAATAATCTTTTGGAACCCACACTATAATGAAATACCTAGGTTATCTCAAGGTTGCAATAGTTATTTCAGAGAAAATCGCTTTTGAATTTGGCTATGTGTATACTTATTAATGCTCGTGACTGTTCACTATAAAACAATCTAATATACAAGGTAATTTTTTAGTCACCGTCCAAATTTTTCAGGGTGATAGTACCCGTGAAATTGAACAACTTTCTCCAAGGAACATGGGTCGAAATATTAAAAAAAAATCCGACCTCGCATACAAAATCGATCAGCTACTCGACTATTAATTTTGTATGGGAGGTCCATTTTTTTTTTGGACGGTGATTAAAAAATCAGCCTGTATACTTATGTAGAACTATGTAGTTGGTCTTATCTGTAACATCTCACCATTTTTCAATCTTGCTGTGAGCTATAAATAATGTCAATCAGGTGGAATGATAGCTTACTTCAAACCACTTTCGCTATGTTTTCACGATAAAAGATTTCTTTATTATGTACCTATACTCATGTACCTATGAGTAAGTTACATATTAATGTATTATACACATAAACCTTTCGGACTAAATTATTTTAATGATGTTGAAAAACGCATCAAAATTCGTTGCGTGGTTTGGAAGAACAATGTGATCACACAGACACACGAAATTAATGTGTAGGAGTATAGATGAATGGAACAAAAACATAAACAGCTTAAATTCATGCAGTCATCGATCAAAGTCTATTACATACACCCGTGGGTTGCGTTTTAGTACGTATAACGTTTTCTCATTCCTTCTTTGCAATATCTAATCTGAGATTATGTTGGCTCGCAATAGTAGGAGATTGATGGAGCGTTAACCATTTCTTTCCTATCCTTTTCTATCAAATGTCATACATGTAACGAATCTGCTTTTACTAATTCACTACAACCCTTTGTATGAAGGCGAACTGCACGAGTTCAGTTGTTCACTTCTTTAAAACTCCTGATTGGAATTTAACCTCTAGGCCACAACCTACACGCTCAAGTGACAAACGTCTTGCAACAGCGATTGTGGAGAAATCATATGAAAAAAGTTACTTAGAGCATGCCATGAGTATTCGCGACGCGGCCTGCGGGCGACATGTTGGCGTTAGTTTGTCTCGAATTACTCAAGCGACGGAAACAGGTGACAAGCGTTTTGGTGCGAGCGTGTCTCACATGCGATGAAAATCCAACAGTGTGTTTTTACGACGCGCTGCGATGGACCTTTTTAGATTCTGCACGGCTTGGCTCACACAGAGAGTTGAAAATACAGTGCGCAAAAAAAAATCCGCCACGATATTTTTACGTGCGTGCGAATCTGGGTGAACAGCGTAGCAGCCACGTGGCAGCCATTAATTAAGAGTGGGTATAACCAATGAGCGTGGTATGAGAAGTCGTCGCCCGTCGCTGCTGACGGGTGAAGACTGTCATGAATGAATGTCAAATCGTGTTGTAAGTAGCATCGCTCGTGATCGTGAACGGGACCTAAGTCAAATTGACCTAAGTCGAATTTTTACTTGTAACTTCCACCTAGACTAAAAATAATACTTACCTAATATTGGATCAATACCATGATATGTAAGATTTTTCTGAGTGTGTTGGTCATGGCGAGTCATTTCGTATTCATTTCATAAAAATATGCAAAGGACTTTTAGCAACTGAAAAATGTATATAGTAAAATGGACTAGATATGAGTCGAAAAACAGGTTACGCGTCTTTCAGAGAATTCTCGGGAATTCCAGCAGCTACCGTCGCGGCGTCAGGAAAAACAACAGGAAGCGGCATGAACGAAGGCATAGTGTGGCATTAAGCATCTAGTCTAGCGCAAACATCTAATCAAGGCGAAGTCGCGACAATTCTCGCGATTGACGGTTCCGTTCCATTGCGTTCCGCCACAATTTGAATTGAGCCTAATGGATTTTCCCGTCAAGGTGAATGTAATCCCGTCAACAAGTTAAGTTAAGTTACAAGTTTAATTAGCGTTCAGAGGTATTATCCCAATTACCTCTTTTTTTGCAAGCACTTGCTACAAGAACTTGAGACAATATCCTAGCCATTGTTAGCCGTTAGCCATATTGGCTTTCCATCAATATGTTGACTAGACAAATTGTGTGTGGTTAAATATTTTATCTCAAATAGGACCAAATATTTCAGACTCTGTTACATACGTCACTGTTTCCTAATATTTCTAAGAAAACACTCATTAAAGAACCAGTACATAATATTAACACGATAAGTTACCACACATAATACATCTTCTTGCCATCAAGGCCGTGTGGATTTGATTGACGCATTGGAAGATTGCAAGTAGTAATTACCTCCCAGATTTTGAATACATTTGTGAAAACTCAACTCGACACCTCTGTATCGAAGTGTATACATATTATATTGTGTATGAAAATTGTAATATAATTTTTGTAGTGGTTTATAATAATGAATAAAAACTCTTCATTTAAAAGTATTTCCTACACAGTAAAATATTTCGTGACGATTCAAAAAATACTCACGTAATTGTTCAAATTTTCACATATGGCCGGCACTTCCGGAGTGCCACTGTTTTTTTTTTTTAAGTGAAAACTTCTTTAGGCGCGTTGGGTACTTTTGAAATGGGAAAAAACAATTGAACTCGCGACACCGTTACCGACACCGCTGTATATAAATTAGTTTTAGTTGAGCTTGATCATCATACGCTAACGATGCAAAAATAAAACCTGACGATTCAAAAAATACACACGTAATTGTTCAAGTTTTCATTTCTGTCGGCACTCCCGGAGTGCTACTGTTTTTTTTTTAGGTGCAGGAGTTTGTCATCATCAGCCTATCCTTTTTCCTAACTATGCAGGAGCGCAGGAGTTTGCGTGATAAGATATTTATCTTCGGTTAACTATATTTTAAAAGAAAAAAAAAACTGTTTGCCTTTTACGTAACTATGCATTGTACATCAAATAATATCCGGATTCAAGACAAAATAGATGCGAGTAATCGTGGTGAACAGCAATCAGTCAAGAGGCGCGGGCCCCTCGCGCTTCTATTATGCGCGACTAATGAGAACGCTTAGGGCCCCACTGACTAACCAGTCCGCTGGTAGATATTTGTCTGTCAGTTGTCACAACGAGGCAATTCATGTGGATTACCAATTATGAGATTCCTACCCATGCGAAGATATCACCCATAGTATCCCACAGTGCCCACCCACGGTTGTATTTGTAGTTAGATAGGGGCATAAACTATTGAAAAACATCGATAGAGACAAAAATAACGTTAGAACACAATTATTGTTTTGCCTAGCCTTTTCACAACTATGTTGGAGTCGGCTTCCAGTCTAACCTAATTCAGCTGACTACCAATATTTTACAATCCAGTTACTGGGTAATACCATACCCCTTGGTAAGATTGGTTGTCAGACTTTCAGGCGCCTAACGACCCGTACCCATTTTGATCAGCCGGGACCAACGGCTTAGTGTGCTTTCCGAGGCTTGGTATGTAAATATGGTTATCCGTCCACGGAAAAACCGCGTCAAGCGTAGCTCAGCCGGATAGATCGAATCGTGTGGCTGTTTTTACTAAGCTACGGTTTTAGGTAAAAGCTAGTCATCATTTGCCTAGCTTTTTCCCAAATATGTTGGGGTCGGCTTGAAGTGTAATCGGATGCAGCAGAATGCCTGTATTTTACATGGAGCGACTGCCTGTCTGACGTCCACAATCCAGTTAATTATTTAATTAGGCAAAAACTAGTAAAAAATAATTTATTGGATATTCAACATTAGTTTGTTGTGATATTAGTACGATTATAATCTGCAACGCCACAACGCTCATTTAGCCACAAGAGACAGTACGCCAAAACCGAGCCTACCGCACTGTTTGCAAATCCGGACCTAAATCTGGGCCGTAAGTAAACCACGCCGCCGACACAGCAACCACAATATCTACAAAGTAACAAGTACAACAGCAAACAAAACAATGCCTGGAAGGTGTAATCATTACCCTCCCTTTCCCACAAGTAGGACAAAAACGTAAGAAACTCCCCTCGGCTGGTAATAGTCACAAAGATTTACTTCTTGTTAACTTTTCCGTTAGATAAACTTGGCTTCTTTATATTAAATTATTCCGAAACTTGTGTGGAACAAAAGATAAAGATTTTTGGAAGTGCTAATTGATTTATATTAAAATTCACGAACTCTTATTTATGTTTCGGTAAAATACCATTTTGGGGTATTATTCCACTCAAACGGAAGGTCGGGCGACATAAGAGTGGCGAAGTTTGTTTGTTGAGACATAAATTATGTTATCTTGTTTGAAACGCATCGTATCTACCTGTTGGCAAATAGATACCTGCACAGAAGACATGACTCCTACCACAAAACATATAATAATACCTCCTTCCAAAACTCAAACTCAAACTCAAAGCATTTATTTCAATTAAACCATTTACAGGCACTTTTTAATTGTCAAAAAGTCGATCAGTTGGAAAGTTGAAGCTAGTTGCCCATTCCATAACGTAGATCTCTATGGAGAAGAACGGGCAAGAAACTCCACGGACACTCTTTTAAAATCAAGTTGAAATAAAACAAAATCTTGGGAACATTATTCTTGTTGCTTCTGTATGTGAGAACAATGTAAAAAATAATAATTATAAAGAATTCTAAATACAAGATAAAAATAAGCCCTGGAAGTTAGGAGATGACCAGTCTCAACCGACAGCGCCCGTTCACGAACTTGACGCGTGGATCAGCACCATCCAGCTCAACCATTTTTTAGGGAACCGAATGATCCAACAACCAGGGAAAAGAGGCACTCGCATTCAATGTATACGTGCGGCGATCTGCAAGTACCTATGTCTCCTGTACCCAGTCGCGATTTCTCAAGTGCGCTTGCACTGAATCGAAGTTGCAGGTCCCTGAGTTGCAGGGCCTTGAGTGATGCGACTAGCGATGGGACTTGCGTCAAGCGACACGCGTCTGTTGTTCAGTCCGTCAGCTCCGCAAGTAGTGTCACGGTGACTTAACTGGCATGCTCTTAACACCTTCTTCCATTTGTTTTCTTTGCAGTCGTGCAAGACGCGTGTAGCTTGAACGTAGAGCTGGAGCGTGCAGCTCCCGCTGTGCGCGCGGTTTTACTCATTGTTAACAGCTGATCTACTGTTCCTCTTATTTCGTACTGATATTGGTGTGATTGAGTTACTAAGAAAATTCTCGTATTTATTTCTCGTACCTAATGTTTAATTTAGCAGCTGTTGCCCGCGTAGAGGTCGGTTATTAAGCCACGGAAACGTACTACCGGGATAAGAAGTCTTAGTATAATCTACTTAGGTTTTTCCCAGCTATGTTGAGGTTAGCTTGCAGTCTAACCGGATGCAGCCGAATACCAATATTTTACATGGAGTGACTGCCACCGGTATAAAAAGTATCCCATAAAACATTTAATGTAAAAAAGACACGATTTTCCATAAGTTCCGACGTAAAAAGTAATATTTTTATACATGAACTGACGACCCCACTAGCACATGAGCTTGTAATAATATCATAGGAAATAACTAAGAATACGAAAAATTTAGTGGATGATAAAAATCGGTTAAGGCCCTGGTAACTTTAAATATTGTCGTTATGAGCGATAACAGTTATTATTGCAAGCAAACGTATGTCATAAAAATGCAAATCAAATCGTGTAAAATTATATATTAACTATTTAATAATAAATAAACCATCACTGGATGCAGTTTGACATTTGGAATTTTATGGTATATTTAAAATTATGTTTATAACTGTTATTGAAGGAATAAACCGATTTTAAAGACAATTATGGGGTGATTTTGATGATTTTTTTGATGCATTAAAGTATGTTTAATTATGGGCACGCCACGATTGCGGCGGTAAGTCCCCTCTTTGAGGAGTAGCTTGAGAGGTGGCATGGCGTCCTCACCTTCCGACTGACACAGGTCCTCACCGGACATGGCGGTTTCGGGAGGTTCCTATTTCGGATAGGGCGGGGGGAAACGCCCGGGTGTTTCCATTGCGAAGATCGCCCTGAGGACACGGTACATACGGAGCATACGCTGGAGGTCTGCCCGGCTTGGGCGGAGCACCGCCGTGTCCTCGTGGAGGTGATCGGCGGCGGCGATCTCTCGCGTCCGACCCTGGTTCAGGCCATGGTACGGAGCGAGAGTGCATGGCTAGCAGTCGCCTCCTTCAGCGAAGCAGTTATGCTCGCAAAGAGGGAGGCGGCGCACGTGAGGGAGATGCAGTACATGCGCCCTCACAGCCGGGGCCTTCGCAGGAGACGCCCTGGGCGTCGGGAATCCCAGGCTGATTCCCGGCCACCGTAGGCACGGGCTTGCGGACGGCGAGTAATGGGTAGCTCGCTGTCCGGTAAGGACCAAGCCCGGGTCGACGGCGCGTTGTGTTCCACGCGCGCCTCAAAGAGATATCATCAGCAACTGATGGGACCCGCTAGGGCCGATGCCTGCCAGGGGTGCGGGTTGTTTGAAAGAGATACCGCGGCCTCTGGCACGCAGGCAACTGAGGGAACACGGGTGGGTTTTAGTCAGTAAAACTCTGACACGCCCTCCCGCTCCGCCCAGAGCGGGAGAAGTTATTTGATGATTTCCCACCAAAAAAAAAAAAGGATGTTTAATTAAGTTTTGAGTTCGATCGAGTGCAAAAAAGACTTGAATATATCATAAATATATTTTGGTGCTTCCAAAATTATTTACGGTTTATGAGATACACAGCTTTAAAAAAACACCTTTTTGAGCGTTTTCCAGAAATCTCCGCTTTAATACAGAGAAATTAAGCCCAAATGAGCTGATATACCTATAATTCTTCTTAAAACTTAGGTACAACTTTAAACAATTTCTAATTGCACATTTAATTTACGAAACTGAAAATGTCCCACAGGAAAGCTAAGGAAAATGGATTAACTGAAAATCATAACAGTAAAACGAAATAGCGAGAAATAGGGTCGATCCAAAAGATCCAAATTGTAACATGAATTCGGACAGTGGGAGGATATAATTGAATTTTATTATATCCGTCCTTAACGTTATTAACATTACGGGTTTAGGGTTAGTCCTGGTACGAGTTTTGCTGATGTCGCTACAAAAAATCTTCGGTAACTTCTATTGAATATCAATATCCACCTGTGACAATGTTTTAGAATTCTGTTTAGGTTCACATCACAAAAAGGGTCTCGATACCGATAACCATAGGATATGTTTATTGCATGGCATTAAAGACATTTTTTTGTAACACTTTTAGTTAAAATACACAGCTTCGGCTCGCATGGACAGGGTTGTTGGTTCAGATCCGGGCAGTACCTACTTACCGTTATAAATTATTCAATTCATATTTACAATAAGAGTTTATCTTGGACATTGCTGACATCGGTGAAGGGAAACATCATAATAAAACCTGGACTTAGGTGACGTCCACGCCAGTTATAAAATCACGCTGGGATTTTATCGCTCTCTGGATTTTCCGCTCTCGGTGTTGAACAGAGCATTGAGAATTCAACAGAGTGCAGCGCGAGTGAATCTCAGCGCATAAAAAAAACGGCTTATTCCCAAAGTACTCCATTCTTTTGGTCTAAAAAGATCAGAATCTCATACATTAATTCCCAATTTACTCCAAGGAATTATTATTATTTAAAAAAACTTATTATTTTGTTCTCATTCTGCTCCATAGGTATCTGAAATAATTCTCAAAGTACTCCACCGATTATTCGTTATTAGTTTTCAAACTGCTCCATCTACTTAATTACCTATAAAATACATATACCTTTCATTACAGTCAGTCACAAAAATTATTAAAGAAAGATTAAAGTTTAACATTTTGTTATAACGTCGATGCAATATTTAAAATTGTAGGCTTTTTACGATAATCCCTAGTTCGCAAACAATTTGTAATTTGCACAGTGAGATTAAAGTCTATTTTAGAATCATTATTGTTTTTCTGCGTGATCTATCGGATAAACTGGACACTTTTAACATTAAACTTCGTTTGCACGCTTAGAGCTAACAATTGGGTGTAATACCCATTTTTGAAGTGTCTTAATTCGATTCTAAAATGCTAATAAACAAAAAAAAACACAATTTTTTAATTTAATCGATTAGTGCCATAAAAATGCACTTAATTTTTAAATGTTCATATTTCGCGCGTAATTTGACAAAAACGCTAGACGCAGTGGACGCCATATTGATCTGTAGATGTGACGTCAGTTTGCTGTGTAAAGAAATGCGCTGATATTTTGTATGATAATTGATTTTAATTTAAAAAAATAGTTATTATTTTACTTCTTTTTTGCTGTTCCTGAATGTAAGTTAAAACTTATTTTTTATTAAAATAATTTTAATAAAAAATAAGCTTGGTTACGAAAAAATAAAAGTATAAAGTGGTTCAGCTGAATAGTTTATATAGCGGTATGATGTAATAACATGGTGGCTACCATTTCATGGTGATCAAAAACAGATAAAAAGAACTGAAATCTTTGAATTGAATTTTAACATTTATTTTGCTAAATTTTGCTTTCATGAACTAAAACTAACATTTTCCGACTGTTTTTTGCCTAAGCTATATCAATAATAGAGTGAGTGAGTGAGCTAGATAGTGTGATAGTGGCGACGTTAGTTATACTCAATAATTAACGTCGCCACTATCACGCTATCTCGCTCATACACAATAGGGTATTTTACTCTAACTCTATATGAGAAAAAATCTAAAAATATATTAACCATCATTACAACAAATTAACAAATTATTTGAAATTTGATTGTAGATTCTCAAAATAGTTTTAAGTCTGATTCCACGTGTTAGGAATAATACTACATTACTTTAGTTTTATCTTAAGTAGTAACTTAATTTAATAACTTTTACTAGGATTCAAAATTTGTGTTTATGAAAAAAACTAACTTTTAGATTTATAATTATTTTTTAGCAGGGTATGTACAATTTCAAATGATTATTGGTCGAATCTTTTTAAATCAAAATCAAAATTAAAAGTCATTTATTCAAATTAGGCTGAGAATCAGCACTTTTCGAACGTCAAAGTACATGAGACAGTCCCCCAAAACGCCCACCCTTCACCACTTCCTAGTGCTTTAGCTGGGAAGAAAAAGTGGCGGAACAAACTCCCCAGCAGCACAGCTGTCTGTTTAGTCGGATAGACTTGATTCTATACATACATAGGCAAAGTAATCAACATTACGAGACACAGAACTTAAAAATTTGTCATTTATGTCAACTAGCCATGCCAATATACCAACAAATAAAATGAAAAATTAGCTCAAGCACAAAAAATAAAAAGTAAACAAAGCATATACCAAAATCAAAGTCTCCTGGTATAAATGGCGTGATAGCTTACATAAGCAATGCTGGATTATGTTTACAAATGATAACCTAGGACCATCGACGTAAAATAAATAAATAAATATATAATATTATGTTAGGCATGATTGCCGGATATCATTTTTTTTTTCATGTTTCTAGACTCCTGAATCCAGAGCCCCGATTTGTTAATTTCGTCAGTCGATTTTTGAATATTTTTAATTGTTGAATTTAAAAAAAATATAAGACTCAATGTTGAATTACATTATAAAGTTTTTATTAAAAAAAATATTTATCTTAAAAATATATTTGCAAAGCTTTTGAGCCTAACTGTACGTCAGCTACTCTTTCATAGTAATACGGTACATATTTAAATGAGCTTTTCGATTAAAATGCGGTGGAGTACTTTGGGAACATTTTAATATTATCATGGAGCAGAATGAAACCTTATTCAAAATATTATATTTTTAATGGAGTACTTTGGGAACTCTTTTTGGAGTACCTGGGGAATAAGCCATAAAAAACACTGTGTTCAATTTTCAACTCGCGCCGCTAAGCATTACGTTTAAATAAATCGAATCACATTGAATCAACCGGTCTTGAGCAAGCCTGATGATTCATGCTCGTGCCTTCTCTGTATGAGAAGAGGCCTTTGCCTCACAGTGGAACAATAGTTTGCTGGTAATATTATTCTAATTAATTGTTCCTACTTGTGTAATGGTATTTTATATTTTATTACCAGACTGCTGTATGTATTTATAGTAGATTCGTCTTAATTGTGAGAGAGACACTGAGTATATCAAAATTGAAAAAAAAATGGCCGTGTTTTTGCTCCATATTGTCATCAATTTTCTTTCCCCAAAACCTATTGAGTGTCAAAATAAAGGGTTTCATAAATAGGTCTCATTAATGTCAAAAACAACTAAGAACTGTGAAATAAAAAAATAATTTACAAAATCAAAAAACCCGACTGCCGAAAAAGTGAACTTTAATTTAAAAAATATGGAAACAAGAAACTTGTTTTAAAAGGATGACTATTAGACTACTGACTCATGCAGTCGGTGGCAAGAAAGGCTTTTATTGTTAAATTTAAGAAAAAGACTGCATGAGATTCAGTCTAATAGTCATCCTTTTAAAACAAGTTTCTTGTTTTCATCTTTTTTTATTAAAGGTCAGTTTTAGGCAGTCGGGTTTTTGATTTTGTATATTTGTTATTTGTTTAAATCGCGGCCAGAGTAGTACACATTCTGTGACACATCAAGTGTCTACCTATTACGGCTCAAAAGATACAGCCCTGTGACAGATGGACGGAATAACGGATAGACAGCGAAGCCTAATAGAGCGCCGGCGCTGGCACCCTTGAGGTACGGAACCCTAAAAAATTAATGAAGAGCAGTTATCCAACACACCTCTGTCCACTGTCCAGCCGCTTCCATGAGTGCTAGAACGTGCTTGAAGTGTGCTTGAAACGTGCTCAAAAAGTCGAAAAGAAGACAAGTATTATCTCGATTATAATTATAAGCTAACAATATCTAGATACAATAATATACTTCGATGACCTCTGCGCTCATTAATTTAGTTAAACATTATTTTTTTAAGACTCTGTGGCAAAAAAGACTTATAAATCATGATTTTTATTTTATTACTGTAAATTGCTTCATTCGGAGCATGTAGTGTGCAGGTGAAACCATTTTATATATTTTATCAAATATTTCTATCGATTCAATTTTATATTGTGGCGGAAAGTAAACTTTTTGATGAATTAAATATGTAGAATATGTTTTTTTTTATTGGATTACAACGTGAAATTTTATTCGTTTATTTTAAGTTATTTGTTGCGATTTCAGACTTACATAAACCTATAATAAATGATAAGCCCAGGTTTCTTCCCTGATGTCATTGTCTAAGATAAACTTAGAAAGTATATATGAATTGAGAAAGTCGCATTGGTGCTATCTTAACCACTGGTCCATCACGACAGTCAAGAGGTGCAAGTAACTAATATTCAATGTCGGTATCTATTCCAGTGAAGCGGAAGGGAGGAATGTGGGCAGGCGGTGCGCAGTGCGTGCATGCCTCGCTACCTCGCGGCGCACGTGCAACGCCTGCGCCCACGCTCAGCGGCGCCATCGCCAGCCGCCGCCCGCCCAGGTAACGAACAACGCCTCACATCACCTGCTCAATAATGTCAGAATATGTGCTGTCAAACATTACCCAAAAAACAAAAATAAGTCAGAATAGCCCTAGGATATAACCGGGCAATAATATATACTGAATTTTATTATAACCCATAATCAGCCTATAATGTTCCCAATGCTGGGATACAGGCCTTCTGTCTGTGAGAGGGAGTGGGTCGTAATCCACCACGCACGCCAAGTGCGGTTTTTTATATCCCGCTGGTCAATAATGTGATTTGAATTTGAAACCTCAGCAAAATCCTAGCGCCCATGTCATACGACACTGCTTTATCCCTTTTAAATATCTACTACTATTATGCTCTTTTAACGTAATTTTGTATTTTCTTTTAAATAAAATATGTACTATAAATACAGGTTGTTAAAAGATCTTAAGCTTATATTTGGCCTGAGCATTAACCGAAAAACGGAAGCAAAACTCAATCAAGTCTTACCATATGTAGCTGGAAACCAGTATTTTACATGGAGCGACTGCCTAGAAGCGGAAAAAATGATGAGCGGAAAAAATGTCAGGTTGTAGAAAAATTTCTAGGGCGCGGCGAGTCAATGTCAAAAGGCTTTTTTCGAGTCATCTTGTGCTTTACGTACATGTTTGACATCACGAAGACTTCCGAATTGTAGACAAATTTCGACAAATCATGAGCGTTGTCATGGTGCAGCCCGGGGCTGAGTCCTACAGGAATACCGCTGTCTTAGCCATATTTCTACAATCAACCAATTTTAGCATTTCTGTGCTTCGGATAGTCAGTTAGACTACTTTTCGTTCCAATAACGACTGTCACTGCAAAGTATTACATTACATTGTATAAAATAATTTTATGATCTGTTGTGCATTTTAGCTGCCTTGCAAATTATTGACATCAATTTCTGTAAATTTTCAGGCCGTCTCCTCCGTCACCAACTTTAGTGGCTCAAATCGATTCATCAGTAGCGTGCCTCTGGTTACTGACGCCTTTGTCAGCTGGGACAGCTGTGGTGGCAGTTCTGGTAGCAGTAACGACCAACAACTGGCTTCACACTCAGGAGAATATGCTGAACCCCTTTTACAACGGCACGGGAAGACACGACCTAGTTGCAAAACAAACCGTGTCCGGGTTATGGAGGATATGCCATACAGATCGTAAGTGTATTTTGACTTTTTCAAAACATCACTGCAATATATTATTATACATAAACCTTTTTGCTTATTCATTTAGGTTTCTATTACTTTACAGCCTATTTGGCTCAGGTCTAACAGCAATATAAATGTTCAAACACAATGTACATTCCCAGAATTAATACTTACAGCAACGCTTTTCCATGCACTGAATCAATGATGCTTCTGCCTCTAGAATTAAAACGTAGAAAAACACATAAAGCGTATCGGCGTGGAATATAGAGCGTGGTAGGTACTTTTTAGTACAATAGGGTAGGAAACTTCCGCGTGTGTCGCGGTCCTACAATGCGTTCCGGTTCCGTCGCGGCACGTGGGAAATGCATTGTCCCACAGTCCAAGTCGGCCCACTTTCGTTCCATTACAAAGTCCGTTGATGCGTCCGTAACTGCGGGACTCCCATTTGAGACTACTTCATTTCCTCCATTAAATAACGGGTTTTGTGTGTTATTTTAATGATGCTTTTTATACGGGACCAATCTATGAAGAAGAGTTTAATGATATTCTGTAGTTACAAGTGTCATCATGATCAATAAGAGCTTCAAGTCTGCTTATAATAATGAATCTGTGTTAAAGCGGCCAAACATGCATGGCCCGTTGAAGCAGTTATGCATGACTGACCAATTGCTGCGATTTCATAGTAGACTTATATTTATTTCCTTTGATTATCATACAGGAAGTCTCCTGTCGGTGTCGGTCACGAGCGAATATTTTTTACAAAATCTCGTTTTTCCTCACAACTCATGTCAACCCAAAATGCGGGAACTTAGTCAGTATAACCGCTTTATGGCTCACGGAGGCGGGGTTGACCTCATAAGAACAGTCGTTCATAATGATGAGTGTTACTTTTTTAGGTTTCAATTACACCCTGTATTAACTTCAGTAACTTAATGTGTTTCAGCTGGCAGCACGGTGTTTCGGTGTCTCGACATCCCATATTTTCCATTATCTCAATGGCAACCTGACCCGAGCGACTCTACGAACGCGATACCATGTGAGTTTTGCTTCTACATCTTTGTGCCAATGTTAAACTAGCGACCCGCCTCTGCTTCACACGATGCATTGACGACTGGTCAAAACGTCGAGATTTCTGTCCCTCTTATTAAACAACGCAAAATCCGGGCACACAGGCAACTGAGGGAACACGGGTGGGTTTTAGTCAGTAAAACTCTGACACGAAGAGCGGCTCCACCCAGAGCGGGAGAAGTTATTTGATGATTTCCCATCAAAAAAAAAAAACGCAAAATGGAGGAGGTTCTTATCACCACCACCACCATTTTAATTTAAATACTTTATTATAATGTATGTTGACAAGCAAGTACCTATATTTTGTGTTTGCTTGATATAAATCGAGTTCACAAAGTCTGAACAAGGATATTAAAAGATCTTTTTTGTCTTAAGGACTATGGTATGTGTCAATAGAAGCGTAAGTTAATGCTCGTTTTAATGATTTAATTAACAAAAAATGCATGACACTGAAAAATTTAAATGACATTGATATAGTTTGGCCCAGCAAAGCCGTGTTCATTATATTTGAAAATAACTGATAATAATTTAAAATCCCACCACAGCTTCAGTTACCTACTTCGTAAGCTATGTAGAAGATTATTCATTTGATTGAAGTAATCGGGAATAATGGTATTCCCTGGTGTTGTTTTTAAAAACATGAAATATGTGCAATTGGTTCCTAAGACAGTTTTTGCGTATCTCCTTTATAATCGGATTTCTCCATATACGACAAGTAACACCCCTATGTAGTAGTTACATAATAATATATATATTTACATAAATATATTGCATGTATTTCAGATGTGGTGACCCGGTCGGCAGCTCCTTTGCTTCTAGCTGTGTTCGCCCAAGCGGTTGGAGCGCTGTGTTGTGTCTTAGGGCACTGCGTGAAAGGAAGACGGCTTTGCACATTTATTGCAGGCGTCCTATTTATTGTATCTGGTGAGTAAACATTAATAAACTTTATTCATGAGAAGCAGTAACGTACAATATGGTACCTGCCCCAACGCCGGAGAATACCGAGAACTGACTAGAGCTAGCAACTAAAAACGAGTTGTTGGTATGACAAAGTTCACGCCGGTCCTTTAAAAATACTTTTTTGGGAATGACATCGCGCAGGTCAACCTAGGAGGGTGTCGGTCGCTTAACCGGACTTGCCTGTGACTAACTTAAAAAATTAAGGCCTCCAGTTAGGGCTTAATGGGGCTCCCGTGAGGTACGGATCTAGGCTTGGGGCGTCAGCAGCACGGGACGGGCTTAATAATATCTAACTAGCTTCTGCCCGCGACTTCGACCGCGTGAAATTTCGCCCACCGCGTCGCTTAACTTCATTTTCGGTTAGCGTTTTTCTGACTTTTGTTCTTTTCGCTCGGCTTCTAAGGCCCGTAACGTGATGTCAAATAGTTTATTGTTTTACCTTTTTCAAAAATTGAGCTATCGAATGCAAAAATACTTTTTTAAATCCGACTGGTAGTTTCAGAGATTAGAGCGTTCAAACAAACTATTCTGCTCTGTGTTACACCGAATTACAAAACACAGACTTGAGTTAAGCCCGGATATCGTCGCGGGCTTAACTCACTGATGGGCATAGCTAAAAAGCATGCTGTCTCACCAGGCATCGTATCCGACAAAGATAGTATCATTGATAAGCAGTTAGACGGTAGTTAATTAAATAATAAAGTCCCTCGGCAGATCGAGTTTTATGAAAAACCACTGCATAAATCAATTGCCAATAAAGTATATAAAACTTTTCGATATTTAAGCTTCGTCAGTAACGACTTTGTTTTGGAGATTTGAAACTCCTTTTATTACTTAATGGCCAAAGCTGCGGTTAAATTATCAAGAAAAACTAATCTTTGTTGGCTCATAACTTTTTACTGGCTTTTTATTTTACTATTCTGTTTCCGCACAGACAATATTAAGTAATGAGACAAAACCTTATCATGTTTAACATTTTATATAAATTGTCAAACAGTGGAGTAATATACTCCCGAAGTTTGTATGGAAAAAATATGGACTCGTTTCACCTAAGTCTGTCTTTCGGTAAAACAGGTCAAAACAAAAGATGTAATTTATTTAATAGTAGGTATAATAGGTTCCGTGTGGTGCCGGACGTAAAAGAATAGCACCATCCAATTTCTTCCCATGGGTGTCGTAGAAGGCGACTAAGGGACTTACTAGAGAATGGGCAGCAGCGTTCTCTATGCATTTGACCACCATACTGCGATCGCCGACCCGCCTGCCCAGCGTGGCGATTATGGCAAATTCCCCTCTTTTGGGGGAGGTTTATGTTCAGCAGTGGACGTCTTTCGGCTAATAATGATAATAGGTAGGTGCTTAACTTTAAATTCAGAATAAAGTACCAGACCACAACACAGCTCATGTATTGTGATAGGGAAGCATTTACGTCGTAACCCGTATTTACAAATTTCTCTGCCCAATAGCTTCTTTGGTACCTACAGGCTCGTACGAGCATTGGCATATCTACAGAAGCATTTGTAAATAAGCGTTTAAATGAATGATTAATGGAAACAAACTTTGTGTTCTTCAGCTAAAAAAATATCAGACACACTTCACATTAAAATGAATGCAAAATCAAATGTTTTGGAGAAAACAATCCCGTTATTACTCATTTTTAATTTGTTTGGTCCGTCCACCTTTTAATTTACTCATATAATTTCTCTTACAATAATCTATTTTTTTTTCATTTCAGGTTTAATAATGCTGACCGGAATCGTCATGTACATATCCGTCTTTAAATCACAAGTAGGCCACAAGTTACGCTACATGACGTATTATGAAACCCCCAGAATGTCATATAGTTACGGGTATTCATTTGGGCTCTACATCAGTGGCTTCGTGGCTGCCGAGTTAGCTGGCACTTCGGCTATTTTCCTATTTCTTCAGTGGTACCAGAAAGATTGGATAACAGAGCTTACTGAAAAAGCCAAGGCTGATTGCCGTGCGTGGGATCGTGAGTATGCCTTCACAGAATTCAGAGAGCGAGATTCCACACTACTTGAAAGGCGAATGATGAAAAGGGATACATACCCGCCTTCAGGATCTTCAGCCGCGACACCACGAGAGCGAAGGCGCTTTGTGTTTGACGGCGATGAAATGCCACATTGTTCAATACACAATAAAAATAGGAGAATAAATTTAAGTTCAGCATCATTAAAGGATTTGTCGTCGTCAACGCTGTACGGGTTTCCGGCGGCGCCGCGACCGACGGCCTGTGACAATTACTTTGAAGAGTTCAAAGAGGTGCCTCAAAGCGCCAATACCTTGAGTGGATTAAGGAGTGCGTCGATATTTCAGTCACAGGCGTCGGTGGCAAGCGGCCGGTTTCTAGATACTTCGGCGGTGGAGCCCCCGCCATCACGGGAAGAAGAAATGGTGACGTTCGGTGCGGGCGTAAGAGGCGGTGAGGACCAGCCGCCGCCGCCGCGCCACGACCGGGCCGTGGGCACCGACCCTTACCGTAGAACGACGCCCGTCTGATCCAAGAACTTGGGTTACCCACCCCGAATATAAAGCATATCGAGAAGTGATAAGTGACGATTTTATTCACGTGCTACGTACTAAATAGTTAATGTTCGTACTAGCCGGATACAGTTAAGAAGTGTCTTTCGAATTTATGAACGTATAATAGGTGCATACGTGACTTGTGTTATGAAATTTTTAATTGTTATTATTCCTTAAATAAACACTGCCATTTGTCTATTTACTTTTTTATCTATATTTGAACATATAAAAATGGATGTTGGTATGAGACTGATAAATTCCATCACCGTTTGGCCCCAGCACGGCCGTGAAATTAGTATGTACTATTAGAGCATGACAGACTGCATAGGGTTAGTCTCAACTCAAAACATTTATTTCAATTATACCATTTACAGGCACATGACAGGCTCTTTTGAAAGGGTATTTTACTCTAGATGAGAAAAATCTAAAAATATTATTGAGATAACTTAGGCAATATGCAGTCGGAAAATGTTAGGTTTAGTTCATGAAACAACAAAATAAATTTGAAAATACAATTTAAAGGTTTCAGTTTTTTAAATCTGTTTTTGAACACCATGAAATAGTAGCCGCCTTGTTATTAACCTATTACGTCATACGGCATGTCAACTGAGCAACTTTTTACTTTCATTATTTTCGTAACCTTAAGTAATTTTTATTTAAATAATGTATTGCATTCAGGAACAGCAACCCAACGATAAGTAGAAAAATAACTCATTTTTTAAATTATAAGCATTTGTCTATATAGCAAACTAACGTCATACCCACAGAGCAATATGGCGTCCACTGCGTCCTGCACTTGATACTTGAAAATGTAAAATTTAAATTAATTTTTATGGCACCAATCGAATAAATAAAAATGTTGTGTTTTTAGTGGTTTATTAGCACTCTAGAATCTAATTAAGACACTTTTCAAAAATGAGTGTACTGTCGAAGGAGTCCATATGTCAGAAATCCAACGCCTCTTAAGGAGAAGAACGGGAAAGAAACTCCATGCACACTTCTAAATTATAATGGTTACATAATATTGGGGACACCATTCATGTTGAATTTATACAAACAGGGTCAAAGGATGATGCCACCAAAATGAATGAAAGTTGGTTATATAGAAATAAATGATTTACCATGAGAAAAGTATTAATATTTAGTACAAGAACTCCTATGACCCTTGTCTTGATTCCATGTCCGACCTGAATAATACAGGGTGGAAGTTGAGATGAGCCAATAAGGGAAGCTCAGCAGGGAACTTCTTGAGTAATTGTGAACTGCATTCACAGATTTTGGAAAAATGGTACTGTCAGCTAGAGTAATTAATTTTAAAGTAAGTAATTCTTACATTACGTTTTGAGGGTTTAAAGGTAGGTACTACTACCTACTTTTGGACCAACTGAGGTTAGAGTACTAGAAAAATCAGAAATTGCATAAAACTGTAACCATACATTTCGAGTGATCCATCATCTTATCCATGATTTTTATTTATGAATTATTATTAAAAGAAAGGCGAAGTGATTTTTATTCATTTATTACCTACCTGCCTAGCGGTTTTCCAACGATGTTAGGGTCATCTTCAAATCTAACTTGATGCAGTGGAATATCAGTATTTTACATAGAACGTTTGACTATCTTACCTCTACAACAGGCACAGGGTATCATTCAACCCATTGGTCAGACTGGTTATCAGACTTTTAGGGTTTTGATTACCCGTAACGATTGTCAAAGATCTACGAATGACAGCCGGGATCAACGACTTCGCATGCTTTTTGAAGCACGGATGGGTCTCTCATCCATTACAAATGTTTCATTCTAAGACATCTGTCTGTAAATCCCGTATGCCTGGGGTAGGTACCCTAGGTACCAAACAATTGATATTGTATGAGTACAAATACCTATGTACACAGTGCGTTGTGTAGTTATGCTTCTAAGGTACTATTGATATCATTATTAATTAAGAACTAACAATAGTAATTTATAGCTTTTACATGTCGTGACTGGATGGGACCACGACCTAGGTAAGGGCCAAGCATCTTCAAACTTCGATTGGGTAATACTGTTGTGTAAATATTAGCTGCAGAAAGTCCTTGCCAGCTTCATTTAGTATGCTCTCAAAGATGTTGAAAACTTGTTGTTTTTGAGCTCTGAAGATCTAAATCGCTTGCCTCAAGCCTAAAAGCTCTGCTACTGTTCAATTTAAACTTTATTTGTTTATTCTTCAGAAAGCTTACAGTCTAATATCTAGGTAAATAATAACATTTAGCGCTTACAGTTGCCATTTACAAGCTTCCACAAATTAAAAGCTATGTACCTAAAGCTAAAAAAACAAAAATAAGTAACAAAATCCAAAACGATCGCTGGAGTAAACAAGAAAATCTAGAGTCCTATCGCAATCGCAGAATAGTAAGAATCGGAGCGCAGTGATACACGAATCCCAATACAGACGGTCAAATGACATTTTTATCCTCATTTAATCGTAGTAACATAATAAGGCCGCAAAGTAACGCTTGTCCTGTAAATGCTTTTACTTGACAACCATTATTTTGTTGCCGTTAAGGCACATTGCACATGCATTGCGTTGAACATTTTATTTTAGCGCAGCATCGGAACATGGGGCCTAAAATGCCACATTTAGCAATTCCTCTAAAAACGATTCATTTCCTAAATTCCCAGAAGATTCTGCTATTTGACATGTAACTTCAATAAAGCAATAATATTATATGCGGTGTAAGCAGATAGTATTATGAATAAGTTTGTGATTTTACGACTTTAAATATTATGAGAGTTATTTATGATATTAGTGCGGTAAGTTGGTTTTTACAAACGAGTAGAAGAATGTAAGCCCGAGACGAAGTCGAGGGCTTACTATAGTCATGAGTTTGTAAATACCAATTTCTGCACGTTTGTCATACATTTTTTTCGACACATTTGCGAGAAAACAGTACAATATGTAATGAAATTATTGTAAATAATTAAATAGCGCTCTCGCGATGTTGGCGGCAAGGGACCGTTTTCTGCAATTTGCGCCTCATTCAAAATATCAGTTGGAGTAGATTCCATATTAATATCAGATTCCTCGCTTGAACCCATGTTATTATTTTGTTTATAAATGTCAGTCGGAAAGTCGCAACAATCTTTGACATTTCTAATATGAAAATGGCGCGAATTTGCAAATGGCGCCACATGCACGTGGTGAAAATTAGAACTACATCTTTCATCTCATTTACTCTTTAATATTAAAGTGAGACAAACGTATTGAGCAAAAGCGCTTCCAAGGAGATTCGATCAGTCAGCTTATTTATTCTCGTAATGTGAAACTCCTTCGTGGAATTCTAATAATATTTTATGGTAATGAAAAAGAAACCGTAAAGAATACGCACGGTTTTATACAACGAGGTATGCGGTAAAATAGGTACTTAGATACCGCACGTTCCGTTGTATGGTGCGTAATTTTTTACTTTCGAACAATGTAGGCATACAGGCTTCGTAAATGCATTTTTTGAGCAAATGTGTTAGAATTATATTATCCTATTATTATTCTGACAAAGCGGCCTTTTTAGGCCCCCAGCACCACGTCTCTCAATCGACAAGCCGCCTACCATGTAGTACGAGTATCAATAACTTCAAGTATGTAATGTACGAGTTTCATGGCGATGTCGATCCGGTGCCAAGCTGAATGCTGCAAGTTTTATTTGATGACACTACTTGCCCATAGAAATCCAAGATTTACCGTTTGAAGCAAGGGGAGGAGGAGGAGTGAACCTATGATGTGTTACTGGGTTGCGTGTGATGTCGACGCATTCCTAATGATGTTGTGTTGCTAAAACTAACATGTTAGGTACAGTATAACTCTGAACGGGTCGGGATTTGGAATTAGGCGCCAGTGGAACTTCAGTTTTAAAAGACCTATCCAACGGTGTATTACACATAATAGCCATGTGTAATATACCGTTGGGTAGGTTGGACAGGGAAGGGGGTCCCAAAAAAAGGAACTTGCCTTAGCAAAACTCCGCAGAAGTTTTTTTAATTATAACCGACGATTCATTTCTATGGGTCTGGAAACAAATGCTGAATTTATGGTTACAGTTTGCGCACTTGTTAAAATTCTATCCAATAAATAGTAATCAAATGGATAAAAAAACCAATAACATTTTTGCTAGAACTCGAAATCGAACTCAGGAACCCCCGAACGCCCAGCAGTCGCGCTTGCGACCACGAAACCAACGTGGCAGTCAGTCGCATCAGTGGGGGGCGGCGGTGTATATGTCACCGTAAAATTGTAAATACCGTTAGATTATAATCTATCTCGTGAGATTGTAAACTGTCGATAAGTTCTGAACTGCACCATACTGCTTACCGACCGAATAGGTTAGGTTACGTTAGAATTGCGACCAACCGCGCGCGAGCCGAGCCACGGCAGCGGCCGGCGAGCACTACGTCCGAGTTTGTGGCAGTTACTTGACTGTTTAGTAATAGCGCAAGGTACTATCCGTATTGACACCAGTTCACAATTTGACGGTTTCACTTCGATAGATTATAATCTAGCGAAAAATAATGCGTTAAGTTGTAAGCAGTATGTTTTGGTTTGTAATATTTCGATAGTTTACAATCTCGCGAGATAGATTATAATCTAACGGTATTTACAATTTTATGGTGACATATATAAGGCAAGTAAAACGTAGGTACTTATTTAGGTATTTGGGTGTAATAAACAGCTTTGTCCAACCCTTCAAGGGATTCACCTTTAAGTTATGTATTCCTAGAGACTTTTTATTTTTTTCTATAACACGATTGAAATGTATTCCTAGACATTCTTGTGCATTATAATTTCAGCCAGAAGAAATCCACTGCTCGACCAAAGCCTTGCCAAACTTTGCCTAAACGACTGGTCCACTCTTGTGATTCTCGCAACTAGCGGATTCCACAACATTCATCAAAGCAGCACCTTAGCGTATTGGTGCTTAGCGGTTGTGGTTTGAAAAGATCGTCTGCTCAACAACGTAAATAACGCAATGGATGTTGTTTAACTGTCAAAATGATAGCCATTGCTACTGTTTGTGTGTTACGCAATCACCCCGCAGGTCATCGATCCTAAGAATTATATGCATGGCTACTTAATTTTTTGTTTTTGATTCTAGATGGCAAATGCAAATGAAATATTCGAGTTTTTGGAAGCCGTTACAGGCTTCTTTGGACAGGCGCGACACGACAGTGCGACTCAACACTAAGTGGTACAATTTCCATTAAGTTTTCATAGACATTGTTCTATGAAAGTCGCGTCGCGCCTGTTTGAAGAAGGCTTTACAAAGACGCCAATAGCATACGAAAGCGGTGTTATTTTGAAGCTGCTCGAGGCACATCAAATTATGAAATGATATCTCTATAATTTAGACGAAGTGGCGTTTATTCAAAGTTTGTTTATGCATAAGTAATAGATATGAATTTTGTATCCCTCAATGGTGGGACATAGGGCAGACTTAGGTACCTGTAACTAACACCACATCATATAAACCTATTATCCACAATAAAAGATTTGAATAGGTCCTTCCAATAAATTACTGATTTACGTTAATGTGTCAAAATCAAAAGTCATTTATTCAAATCAAGTTAATCTATTATTCAATAAGACTTCGTTCTTAGTCGTTTCTGATGTGTTTTATTACCTGTGTACTTACTAAAGCATCTGTTATGGCATCTGCAACGTCACATGCGAACTACGCATCTCACATAGATGTCACCCAGAATCTTGCATCGTGCAAGCAGAATTTAGCGCGCAACTAGCATACAACGTCTCGACTTCGATCGTCGGTCAGTTGCCCACCAGAAACAACAACCTGATCGCAAAACACACCCACATCTGGTCGGCGGGTCCTCCCTTTTTAATTGATAATGAGTGAACATACCCAATTCCTCAAACCTCTATTCTGGTGGCCCCGATCATGAACGTCAGCGCAACCTTCTTGAAACTTGAACAGCGTAACGTCATCATCATCACTTCCTGGTGCTTAAGAGCGGCGAGACACACAGCCAGCCAACACCCACGGCTTCAACGGGTATCCTGACCACCATCAAGCAGCGGACGCGCATTCTTGATCATCACCCTCAGCTGCATCAGCCACAACCTTGGCACAGCATACTGCATTTTCGGCCGGTCGTAAAGCAGAGCCCTGAAGACTCTCTCTTGGTCGATACCATCAGTCAGCCTGTCAGCGCCGGGTAGAGGTACCCGGCGCTGTACCATTCTGATGCACTGGAGCATTGTCCAGCGCCACCCTGACTCACTAGAGAATTCTCGCAGACAGTTCCTACTCACTGAGACCTATGCAACTACCGGTTCTGACTCACTGGAACCATAACTGTCTCTGGCAAGCATCGCTAGTTACAAGAGTCAGCCCACTATCGACCTCCAGTCTCTTGAGGATATATGATAAATTACTTTATTTCTGTTAATAGATTAACACTTTTACACGTCAATCATAGTTTTAGGACTAGATGAGGTCGAAAAGTGATGTAGCGGCATCTACACTGCCCCACATCGTTCAGTTCAGACGTAGGTCCTTTAATGGTGGAGGATTTTATCATTCGTTTTTTATTCGGGCCCTGAACTAATCTTCTATCCGAAGGTGATACGGAGTAAAAAGGCCCGTAACTTCATCTGAAAGTACGGATCACGTGCTTGGAGACTAGACCTCCTGATACTTGTGGTCGGTACGATGAAATCAGTGGACGCACTCGTATGACAAGTAATAATAGTAGTACTGACTGACCATGTACGCTTACCATTTCTAGAGAGATCTATAAAAACTTTTTCATTAAAATTGACTAGCTACATTCTTTAAAAAAAACTACTTTTGTTTTTCGAGATATTCAAATTTTTTCTAAACTTGACAAATGTCAACCGCCTAAGTCAAACGCAAAATAATACCCGATGGGGTGATCGATGACCATATTAAATTCTAAGCCAGATTAATAAATAGATAAAGCTAGTATATTAAGTGTTCTGTGGAATAATAATACTCCCTAACCATGGCACCGTGAGTATCGCATGTATAATTATGCATTAATTATATTATTAAGTACCTAAAGGCTCCACAAAAGCCTTCGTCTGAACAAAAATGTGCTTCGGCATCGGTTAGTAAAAGAAAAACAAGGATGAGAAGTAGGCATACTTTAAACATCATTGTCAGGTCAGAAACCATGACCCTGAGTGCATTTTTGTGACACTGCTCTTTCTGTATTACGTGACAGCACCAATCTGTATATTAAGGCAATTTTAAACAGGTTTTTTGATTCTATGAAACTATTAAAACCAAGGGATACGTAAACCAAAAAACGGATAAAACCACAGCTCAATGACTCAAATTAGGCGGAGAATCGGGCACTTTTTTAACGTCAAAATTACATAAGACAGACCTCCTAAAACACCCGCCCTTCGCCACCACAGACAGGCGCGACGCGACTCTGGCGGAACAATTTCTATGAAAACATAGTGGAAATTGTTATACTGAAGTCACGCCGTGCCGTTGATTCGCGCCTGTGTGCGGGAGCCTTTAGATAGGAAGAAGTGGTGCAGAGGAAAACACAAATTATTACGTTATTTACGCCTTTTTTACGCCTGGACGATACATCTTAATTTCTTTATTAAAATTATGTAAATGAATGAGCGTATAGTAAACAAAAACCTTTCGGAATAGATTTTTTAAATTATACTCTGTTTCAGTAAGTACTTGTAAGTATTTCATAAAAATGTAAACAAACAGGGCAGGAAACGTGTATGCCAATTAGAGCCCTTATCGCGGGGATAGACGGAACAGTTCGCAAGCGAATCGTTCGCCGTTAAATAGTTCCGTCGAAGAACCGTTCATAGGATAATCGAATGTTGTTGAACTGTTTCAGTCGACAGTTTAACGAGTTAGGTGCATTTAATCACCAATTACTGACCTCAACAAAAAAGCCAGTTGAACATTTTGACGTGCACAATCAGTTGATTCACAGTGGTGACTCGTGGTAATGGCCCCGACTAGCGAGAGTAGGTCGTGGGTTTGAACCACAATAGATAAGAGGTTAAATAAAAGGGCCTTGTGGGCGGGGCAGGCGCGCCACATTTATGAGCAAACGCTCATAAGTCAACCGAAATTTGGTTCACCGGCCAACAGTCGCGCTCATATTGTGACAACGTGCGAAACTCCACGAAAAAAATTAATTATGCCGTCTTGCGCTATTATAACGTGTCGGATAAGAAGCCAGGTGTGTAGTGTAGCCCGGGAAGGGATTTCTTTTCACCGGTAAGTCCAAAAACCTTAAAAACAAGTGATATTTGTAATTATTACAATTGTATTACGTAGTTTGTAGACAAAAACGATACAATCGCAAACAGATGCAAAATCATACATTGCTTGGAATGCATGGGTACCATCTTGTACTAGATGAGTGATCGCGCAATTTATTGCGTTCACTGAAAACGTCGCGTGCGCCGGAAAATCCATGCGGATCGAGTGTTGTACGTGTGTGAGTGTGCGTCAAGCGCAGAGTTTGCGTTAGTGTGACAAACAAACAACAGTGTGATAGCAAACTCGCGATCTAAGTGCGTGTGGTTTATTTGTGTGCGTAATGCGCGTACGTATTGGTCTCTAAAGAGTGGGAAATAAGCGGCGACACTCGTTCTAATACAAATCGGGAACTATTTCCTTTCCAACCTCTTTTATCTATCCTGTGTGTTGAACCCAGGCAAAGGCACTTTACTTTGTGTAAACAATTTCATCACCACTCAAAACGGTAAAGGAAAACATAGTGAGCAAACCGGCCTGTCCTAGAACCAAAATTTCGAAGACATGTGACATCTATCAACACACACTGGGCCCGCATGGTGGATTATGGCCCACTCCCTCTCATAGAGATTAGGCATGTTCCATATTGTAATCAGTGGGCATATTGCTTTAGTCCTCATGTAGGTATTAAAGAATACGTCCACTTCCGTTCACCGGCATCGAAAGCGTATGGACCACAGACTTAGTGCTGTACTGCACTGTACGGAGCATACAGGTTCATTTGTAATTTTGATCGAGGGCACTATGGATTTGTCTGTAATAAATTAAAGCCTGAAATTAAGTGATTATTACTATAGGTATTTTACGCGTCTTCTTCATCAGCATCAGAGAGACATAAAATCAAAATCAAAAGTAATTTATTCAAACTAGACTGGTGTCAACACTTTTTGAACGTCAACATTACATAAGACAGTCCCCCAAAACGCCCGCCGTCCACCACTTTCTAGTGCTTTATCTGGGAAGAAGTGGCGCAACAAACTCCCCAGCAGCACAGCTGTCTGTTATTTTAGAAGAACTTGATTCTATGCAATGGTAGGTACGTAATTAACGTTACGAAACATAAAATTAAAATATTTCCCATATGCGCACAATACGCGTAATATGTCCCAGATGAGCACACGCCAATATACGAATAAAAACATTAAAAATTTACTCAAGCAGAAAAATAAAATAAAAACGAAAACATAAACAGAACTTCAAACCTAAATCAAAGCCTCCAGGCATAAAGGGTGTGCCCGGTTACGTATGCAATGCGGCATTATGTTCACATAGTTGTAGCTAGAAGTAACAAATATCAAACTGGGACCTTCGGAGTAAAATAAATAAACAGTTAAAACTATTAACAATGACAAAACCATGGTCAGCAAGACGACCAGTCACCACAAGCAGCACCAGATCACGAGCATAATGCAAAGATCAACCATAACCTCCTTCGCCATATTTGAGGGAAGGAGGCAACCCGACCCCCGACGCTACCGAAAATCAAAACATAATTTACTTATTATTTACGTACAGCTATGAGAATACACTACAATACATATTTTAAAAATAAATATCACTAAAATAAAAAAAGTTATAATACATACATACATAATCTCACGCGTTTTTCCCATGGGGGTGGGCTACGATCCTTACATACTCCTTTTGCCTCGTTTACGTTCATACACGCACGCTAGTTGCGAGTACTACGCGCCTGACCGTTCTGAAGAACGATGTAATGTTTTTTTTTAATAATGAAAATATTACATATTATATAATATTTTTATTATTAAAAAAAACATTATGCACTATGACGAAGTGAAAGATGTGTACCACTCTCCTTTTCAATATTGCACCAATTTGGTAGTCCCTAATGTTCTGATGGAAATGAATTCCGCCAAACCGCGTGCACACTGAAAAAGCGAAGAAGTCGATGGAGTGAGGAGAGAATTTAAGGCGGTTTATAAGATGTATATACAATCAGCCCATAATGTTCCCACTGTTGAGCATAAGTCTCTTCTCTGTGAGAGGGGGTGAGCCATAATCCCCACGCGGAGTGTGGGTTGGCGGATGTCACATGTCACGTCTTAAAAAAAAATAGTTCTAGGTCACGCCGGTTTCCTCATGATGTTTTCCTTCACCGTTTTGAGATCAGTGGTGTTGAAATTAAAAAATACAAAGTACCTGTCTGAGTTCGAACTCACGGCCTACAACTCGGTAAGTCCGGGCCAAAACCACTGGACCACCACTCACGGCTCTCTCCTACGACGCATGATTTTTTACTTCGTTTTTTTTTGTATACTAACTAAAACAAAATTCTTTTTACTTACAGGAAGCCACCCGCTGGGAAGTCGGTCATCGGGAAGATATCCGAGTAAGTACCTACAAGGCTGAAATTATTTAAATGCTTTCTTTATGAAAGGCAGGTTACTAGGTTAGACCGCGACATTCAATTTTTCTTCCGTTTTTAGCAATTAGCTGGCCAGTGCCAGGTTTAAGAGTTATTTCACTATTATAAATATCCATTTCCTGACAGCTGAGAGTATGTCACGCTCACTCAAATGTCTCGCTGGTGGGGGCGTGTGTATTGGATCATTAAGTTCCCTTCAAAATGGTTGAGCTGAATGGTACTGATCCATACGTCATGTTTCTGAACGGGCGCCGCTAGTAGGGACTTTTCACCTCTTAGCAGCCACGGCTTATTTTAATTCCTGAATTGTTATTTTATTATTGTTTTAATTACGGACGCTTTTAATGTGCGTCTTTTTACATCGTTCTCATATTGATAATTACAACATAATACTGTAACCAACTTTTTGTAACGGGCAAGAAAAAAAGTAAAAAAGTAGTAAAGTTTCTTGCTCGTTGTTCTCCATAAGTACCTACTGCGCTTTGGAATGGTCAACTAGCTTCATCTTTCTTACTCACCGACCTTGACAATTCAAAAGTGCAATTGATTTATGTAAAATAAATGCTTTGAGTTTGAGTTTAATTTAATTTATTCGATAATTTTGATTTTTTTTTTGTTTCAGGTATTTGTTCAGTCCATTGTGAGTGTTTTATTTTCTTATAAGTATTTTACCTGGTTAGATGTGATATTTGTTAGTGTGTAGAGTTGGAAAACCTCGCACAAGGTAGACCGATGTTCTTGTGAAGGCCGCAGGAATCCGCTGGATGCGGGAAGCACAGAAACGGTCGAAGTGGCGGAGGCTGGGGTCTGGGCTATAGAATATTTTAATATTTTTATTTCAGACAAAGTCCATAGGGTTACTAACAATTATGCTTATCCTCTAGTGTTAGTAGCTAGTACAGATATAGATTACTATTAAAAACTTAAAATTCAGTGTGGAGCTGCGTTCACCTTCGCAACATCAGGGAATCCCACCGATCTGCGAATACACTGAGAACACTGCTGTGGTGGTGCCGCAAACACGTGACATCAGGGATGCACATCTCTTTCTAATGACGGCGGCAAAACCATCAATGTTGTCTTGTTGCTGCTATGTCTCGGCTGAAATGATGAGTCGTGATATGATACCGACATGCCGTATACACTGTTTGGGTCAACAAGCTTCTCTAGTGATCCAGCGGGGTATTTGCGTTACACACTTACATTTTGAATGCCTTTCATTTTGAACATTAACCAATATTCATTGCGTTATTTACATCGTTGAGCAGAAGTATTTTTCAAATATATTGTAGCCATCATTCATCACAGCACTCGTGTGTGGGATGTCAAAAACGTGGTCGACCACGTTTTTGACATCCGATAAAGAAACACGGAAGCAAGCAGTCCTGAGAAGAACTGACGCCACGTTTTGAAATCTCATAAATAAATACCTAAATAAAATAAAATAAAAATACGTTTATTTCAGACTATTAAATTGTCCATATTTTGTCATAACGTTATCTTAAAAACTATGTTAGTCGCGAGGAGGTCAATTGTATTTAAATTGAAATAAGGTAATCAAAATTAAATTAAAATAAATTCGAATTAAATTAAAATAAATTAGAATTAAATATAAATAAATATAAATAATTTAAAATTAAATAAATTAAACTGAAATAAATTAAGATAAAATTAAAATAGTTAATTGTACTTGCTAAACAAAAATTAAAATAAATGATTAAATTAAAATATAAAACAAATAAAGAAACACGGAAGCAAGCAGTCCTGACAAGAGCCGACACCACGTGTTGACTATGTTTAAAGAAACAGGAGTATCAGTATTGCGGAGCCCACACTCCGTCTTCGTGTTCTTTAGGAACACCAGGGTTACCCAACAACGGTTCGCGTCGTCCTCCATCTTCTATCGCCGCGCCCGACAAGTTCGAGTTCAATGTAAGTTTATTAGTGCAAAAAACAAAAACACAGTACAAACAGTGGGTTTTACTTCGATCAACAATAGCAAGTTGCTATTGTTGATCGAAGGGGTTGTACTACCAAGTTTAAAATTATAGTTTATTCTCCGGCCTCCTAAACTAAGTATCGACCTGTATCTTTTGAGTTGGAGATTATGCGGCTTCAATTTATACAATACAATACAACCGTGACTTCAGTTGGTTTACAGTGTTTGTTAACAGTAAATGGAGTAAATGCTTTTGGTTTTGTATGTATCTAGGAGTGTGTATATAAGTGTAGTTTGTGTGTACTGAGGTGTGTATGTGAAGTGTGAGTGTTTGATAAGCTTTCTTTCAAAGTGGAATATGAAGCATTGAATTTGCAATTTCCTTGAAGTATGTTACGCAATACGATAAATACGCATTCATTCATATGTTTGAAAAAAATGTCTGATTAGCAACATAAACAACGCCATGAATGTTGTGCAACCGTCAAAATGAAAGCGATTCTTACTGATAGTATATTACACAACTACCCCTCTGGGGTGAAGTTTAAGGTTGACAGTTAAAAATGGTTTTTTCATCAAACACGTAAATAAAACCTTGATTTATTTGCAGAGTTAATAGATGCTGGAGCATTTGCAGCTATTATACATAATTGCATTTTGTTTTTAGCAAAAAAGGGGAACCTAAAAAAGTCCCAGTCGGTGGTTTTGGCGAACGATTTTCAAATGCGTTCAGAAACAACTTCAGGGGTTTAATTGGCGCACTAGTACCAATCATTATAATAGGACCCCAACTAGACAGATTTAGTGTGAGTATAAATAAATACATAAATACATGTAATATATTCTTCAGCAAATTAAGTTGCAAAGTCCTCAGTTTTGCATTGATTATAGTTGACACGTTGAACGGGCAGCAATAATAAAAGAGGTCAACAACAGGATGTAGTCAAGTTTGCCCAAACGTGTACCTCTAGTATTAACACGTGCATCGAATTATAGAACGAAAATACAGGGAGAAAATAATTGATACTGAACTGCATGCGGTTTTCACCAATAGACAAAGTGACTCATGAGAAAAAATAATTTAAAGTTTTTATTTACCTGTAACACAATTAAATCATGTGACAATTTTAGACGAACAACTTGTATTCAAACGCCGAAATAAAATAAAATAACGTATTGCTACAAATTTATTTTAATTATTATTATATCGTTATATACCTACACATAAAACTCTAACTGTACTTAGTAAAAACTAAAAGGAATAAAAAGGTCGCACTGAAAAGCACGGTTCAGAATTGCAAGTAGCAGTTAAAACCCTCAAAAGAAAAAAAAATGTGTTCACTAGAATTTATTTTGTATTTTTTTTTGTAATAAATAAATAAATCAAAATTACAAACTGATACATTCAATTGACTACCACTCCCCAAAGGAAGCTTGATTTTTTTGATTTTGAATCTTTATATTATTGATTAATCTGACCGCGCTTTAAGATTTTGCAGATAGAATACCTTAAAATAAGTTTACATTATGTCATTAGGGAATTTCCATTTAGGTAAGAAACATTTATTCATGAAAATAAGTGTTTTTTAAATCAGCCTTAATTGAATGAAGAAAAAATACCCCGGATAATCCTAATCAAGGTTTTTTACTTGATTAACTAGAAAATTGGTATAAATAATGAAAACGTGCCAAATGGTATTTTTCAATTATCAACCACTGTCAGGATATGGGGGTATACAATTTGTACGAAAAACTCCAAGGTTTAGTAGCTAAAAACTTTGTACTAAAAATGTATGTATGTACCTCTGTATTACAATAACCTTCTTCTTTTTTAGAAAACTTTGAAACTTCAGCATATGTGGATGACGATGGTGTGGTTCTACCTGGTTCAACCGGTGGCGGTTCCCGTTACATCACTTGTTCCTGTATTTATGCTGCCCATGGGTGGCATAATGAATTCCCCTAAGACTTGTAAATCTTACATGAACGTAAGCTGTTTTAATATTCATAGTTATTATTAAAATTAGCTATCTGTTATTCCCATTACCTGGACCAACGTCTCGCCCATCTGTCATTAACAGTAAGTACCTACAAGAAATAACTAACTCTCGTCTCTACAATATTAGATGATATACAGGGCGTCCAGTAAATAGTGCGATATATTGGGGGGGGGGGGATTAGAACCTACCAATAGCGCATAATATTAATTTCCGCGGAATGTTCCGGTTTTAAGGTATCCGAAATTATCTAAAATATCATTCTCTTGTCCTTCAAGATACAGGGTTCTAGTGAGTTTGAAGATCCAGGGGAAGACCCCTGGACTTTCTGGATGAGTAAGAACTCATCTGTATTAGCCATACCTCTCACTTACTGAAACAATCTCTGATGTTACCTTTTTTTTTTTTTGATTACGGGGGGAAATCCTCATGGAAGTCCTCCACCCCGGGGAGGGTGAAGGGGTCTGTCAGAATCTTACTGACTAAAACCACCCCAGTGTTCCATCTCTCACTTGCACCGGGGATCACGGGAACTAGTGTGACTTCCGCGATCCCCGGCTAGTCCTTCAAGATACAGGGTTCTAGTTAGTTTGAAGGTCCAGGGAAAGACCCCTGGACCTTCTGGATAAGTAAGAACTCATCTGTATTAGCCATACCTCTCACTTACTGAAACAATCTCTGATGTTACTTAGGCTAAGTCTTTTTAGCACGCTTTTATTAGCTTGGTATGTATCTATGTATCGGAATCTTTGAACGTGTTTTTCACCCCCTTCAAAACTTTGGATTGATTTGAAACTTTGCACACTTATCAAGGACCGATGACTATTTAATAATTTTATAAATTCGTTCCATTATTCTCGCAAAGAACAAAAAAATTCGCGCTTTTGTTGTTAGCCGAACTAAAAAAAATTTCATAAATAATTGTTTAAAAACTAAAAAAACACGCTTTAAAAACTAAACTTAATAAGTAAAAAATAATTTAAAAAAATAAGGATAGCAACTAATAAATGACATCATTTTTATGTAAAAATGCGTGGGGTGCTTTTTGAGGTTATTTTTATTTTATTATGAATTATTAATATCATGTTAAATAAATGATTACTTACTTACTCTCTACCTTGCATCAGATTTCTCGCCAGCTTGTTATTTTCGAGAAGAAAATCGTTTCTAGAATCTTTTTTTTGACAAAATAATCTACGAATAAACAACGCTTTAATTTACAGGAGACTGTCATGCTGTTTGTATTGTCTGGGTGGCTAATAGTACTGCTCAATAATTCAGGCGTGGATAAACGCTTCGCTTTATGGTTCATTAGTTCTGGAGATGCCAGTCAGTATACTGGAAAAAAGTAAGTACGTTTTATGTATGGTATACTAAGTTTTGCCAGCGGCTTCGCCCGAAATCGCATCGCATCGAATCGTATCGAAATCCGTTCTGCCGTTTTTGCGTGATTGAGTAACAAACATCCAAACATCTAAACATACAAACTTTCACATTTATAATATTAGAAGGATAGGCAAACTGTCCTCCCGCTTCGCACGGTTTTTAAGATTTGACAAAACATCTAGATTATTTTTATTAATCGACGAAAAAACGGAGGAGGTTCTCAAATCGACGCGTATTTTTTTTTAATGTATGACCACGCATAACTTTTTACAGAGTAGTCCGATTTTGATAATTCTTTTTTTATTGAAATACATTTTTTGTGGGACCAACTTCAGGGTAAACCCGTTGTTTACCCTGAAGTTGGTCACACAAAAAAATGTATTTAATTAAAATTAAGCATGTATGTTAATACATGCTTAATTTATTGTTGTATTAGATTATAGCCACAAAAAATTATAAAATAAAAACTTTTACAAAAAAATTAAACCGGCAAAAAAACTAAAAAGCAAAAAATTAAAAACCTTTTTTGTTTAACCTTAATAACTAGGTAAGTTCGAAAGTTGGTGACTTCGGATATGTTTCGAAACTTTATGTCACCGACTTCCGAACTTAGTTATTAAGGTTGAACAAAAAAGTTTATTATTTTTTGCTTTTCAGTTTTTACATGTAGGTATATATTTCATATCAATGCAGGCATCTCGCCTATTAATACACAGACAGACACAAAAGGCGACTCTTTACTTGTTATGCATCATCTAAAAGTACACCTGCATGAGATTTTGTCACTAAACAAAAAGGCTAACTCAGTTTATAGTTTAAAAGTGATTCTTTTCCCATTTGTGAAAAAATATGAAGAAGACGGCAGTAAAATGAGTGCATTTTACTGCCGTCTTCATATTTTTTCACAAATGGGAAGCTACGGAATTACCGAGTGTCATAGAATGTGTTTATTAACCAGAAATTCCAAGTCGTGTGCAGAAGCTAGTTATAGTGATCAAGGCAACAGGTTCAAGTAAATCGTTCATTCACAATATCAATGGGACGAAATTACTGTTTACGAGTCGTGGTTACACGTCATGTGTGTGTGGCGGCGGGATGAGTTTTACTAGCTTTATGCAGACAAAATAAATATTATTGTGGCAAAAAAAAAAACACATAACCAATGTATAAGGTAATAAACGCAAGACCTCATACATCACAATTAGAGCATTGCGTTGAAAGCATAATACAATTTTTTTCAAGCAAACTATTATTATTATAAAAATAACGTTGACCTCAGCATCACTTTATGCATTTAAAATTGAGTCTTAGCGACAATAAGATTTAATTTTCTTTGGCTGAATCGGCGGCCAGCATGGCAAAACAGTATTTTTTGAAACAAAATACCTAGTAAGTAAATTATAAACAAACTACTTTCAGGACTTGCGTTTATTCTGTTATACCTTATAGAATTTAGAAGGCGGAACAACAACATTAGGGTGTTTGGTGGTTACAAGTTAGTGCGAAGACGAGAGTTACTCTGGCCTGACCGATACCACTGTACCACGCCTTAGGTATGCGCGGCGAGGCGCGGGACGGGACAGACGAATGAGCGGCTTGCTCTGACAAATCAGCGGCCTGCACTGCTTCCCCGACTTGCCGCGGAAGCGAAAGCCTTCAAAATGTAAACTCATGGCGCACGACAGTAACACTTTCGGCTCCACAACGCCCATACCTTCAGCGCGGGCTGCAATACCACATAAACTTTGCTTACTTGTATCAAAACGTTTTTTTTTTTTGTTTCAGAATGGTTTTTAAATGTGGTACTGCCGCGTTCTTTCTTTCGATGTTTAGTAATCGGCTAATAGTGACGTATACTATCACACAAATTGTGACTGCTGCATACGGAAAAGTAGCTGTAAGTACATTTTTATTAATAATTTATATTAGCCGTGAGCCGTGTAGCCATAAAAGTGCTTCATTCGACGATGGCCATATCAGTCAATTTTTGAGCCTTGAAATAGCCTACCTAAAAAAACCTACCTGAGACTTTCGTTAGTCTGTTAGTGTGTGTGGCGTGTGATGCTTTTGTCGTGGACAGTGTAGACGAGGTTTTACGTGTTACCGAATAGGAATACACTACGGTTAAGGTGAATCTAGTCCACATTTTTCCCATACAAACTTCGAGAGTGTATTACTCTACTGTTCAACAATGTACATCAAAAATTAAACATGGTATGGTTTTGACTCATTATTAATATTGTTTATATGGAAAGAGAATACTAAAATAAAAAGCCATTAAGAAGTTCGGAGCCAACAAAGATTCGTTTTTCTGGCTAATTTAACCTAACTTTGGGCGTGTTTAAGTAATAAAAGAAGTGTAAAATCTTCAAAATCAAGTCGGTACCGACAAATTTCATTTATCGAAAAGTTCAATAAACTTTATTGGTCATTGATTTATGAAGTGGTTTTTTCATAAAACTCGATCTTCCGAAGGACTGTTTTTAATTTTTTACGCGCCTGTTGTACTATAAATGATCCTGCATCTCACTCAATAATGTTTTGCGTGTAGACTAGCTTCTAACTGCTCAACACTGATACTACCTCTGTCGGACGCGATGCCTGGAAAGACAGCGTGCTTTTTAGCCAGGCCCATCAGTGAGTTCGAGCCCGCGACTTGGTTTCCCTTAAGGGGGCTGCCAAATATTTTACCCCATTTAAAGTGTTAACGTAGGTATAAACTTATAAACTTCATTAGTTCAATTTATTTTTAATTTTTTAGTCTATACTGTCTTTCTGCTGGACAAACGCCTCATCCAAGTCCTTCCAGAAACTCTTTTTTTGCGCCTCCTCGAACTAGCCCTCGCGGTATGTACGCGACCACGCGTTCTGGGCTGACCGCGGTGGCGTCGTCCATTTTTAGGCTTCCATTGTCTAGAGACCTTTGCCTAGCCGTCGTCCTGCATGCGACTGATGTGACCCATCCAATCCCATTTGAATCCGGCAGCCTTCTGGCCTACGTCTGTTATACGCGTCCTGGAATTCGTTCTTCAGGTAATTTAGACATTAAAGACTAACTCGATATTACTGCAAAATTAAATACAGTTTCTGCCATGAGAAAACGCGTGAGCGTTTATACGTAGGTATGTGTAAACTCGCACACTGTCACCGTATATGTTTACAGGATAGTTTTGGCAGTGTAGATAAATTCAACGTTAAAGTATCGCACTTTAGAACATCAACATTTACATTAAAGTAGATTTGATTCAAGTCACCCCTTCCAAAATGTACTTTTGTATGGAAAATAATGGGCAAGAAACTCCACCACGTTAGTTTTATAAAATAGGATATTACACTCATTTTTGAAAAGGGTCTCGTTAGATTCTATGGTGTTTCAATCGTTATGTGAAAAATCGTTAATTAAAACGTTTTTGTTATTTTAAGAACTAAAACTAATATTTTCAAACGGCTTTTTGCCTAAGCTATCTCAATTATACATTTTTGCTCTTATAGAGTAAAATACCCTATTATATGTCAAAACGATGATATTAATCTTTTTGGGTTTCAGACAGCGGCAAAGGCGGCGGCAAAATCGGGAAAAAAAAGCGGGGCGACTCCTGACTTCGTTGCTATCCGTGAGGTAGTTAATAACTCAATTCAAACCTCTTCAGGAATTGGTAAGTAATATTATAGAAAGGCTTGGACTTGAATACCAAATTGTATATTTCCTATTGCACAGTTCCTTATTACGCGTTGTGACTGTTCCTAAATGACCCCAGCCCGATAAAGTTTTTGTTTTTCCTAATTATGTTAATATTAGCTCTTAGGTCAGTTCCCCCTTAGGGGGAAGTCCCGCACCCCTCCCCGTACGGCCCTGTAGAGCTCGTCACCAGACTGGTCACTCTCCCACCGATTTACTTTATATGAATTCCGAATAGCCTTAAATTATACTTAAGAATTCATATTTGTGGAAACATATTGGATGTGGTTTTAGAAAGCTAAATATCAGAGATCCTCAAAGTACTTGTATTTCTGAATAAATGTACGAGTGGTTACTCGTACATTTATTCAGAAATACAAGTACATACGCTAGCGTATCAGGTATCTGGTCAATCGTTACTCACACGATACTTTACGTCAACACTCAGAGTACTCAGGACAACACCTCCATAAAGTGACGCAAGCTGCTTTCGTCATGCTCTTTCGAGACATGGTCCCTAGCAGTTCTTTCGAACTGAGAAACGTGACGAAGCGGCTTTCCCTGCGGCAACCGTGCGACGGGCCTTGTCTGACAACGGTGCGGCTAGTTCTTGCGGCAAATCGTCATTATCATGCTCTTTTTGGAGACATGGTCCCCCTATCAGTCAGTCAGTATTTTTTATTTATCAGTCCTTGGACTGCATTTGAGATAGATATAGTCACCCAAACCCCTGGAAGTTTACCCGTTGCACAACAAGCATATCTGTAAGACACGTGTTCATGTCAATCTGACCGAATTACCAATCTGAGATCAAGGATACAATAGTCACGGTAGTGACTAGTAATAGAGTTGAAAATCTAGATTCAGGATTAGTACTAAGTAGATAGGGTAGAGAGTCAAACCCAAGAATCATTATTTAAATAGAATTGAGGATCAACTCTCATGAAAGTCTATAGACAGCCCCAAAGAACCCACCCGTCACCACTTCCTGGTGTTTGAGCTGAGGAGAAGAAGTGGCGCAACAAACTCCCCAGCAACACGTATCTGCCTAATTAGTTATAAGAACTTTAATAACACTCTCAACCTAAGATAACTACATATTATAATGATAGGCCCACTCAGTCATACCAACAAACACACACATAATCCTCCTCCCTCACAGGTGAAGGCTAATATCTGCAATAAAGTTTTAATTATGTGGAGGGGTGAAGGGATCGTTACGCTTGCGCTTAATTTCATTATTTATAACTACGTTAACTTATCTGTTTATTATTTACCCACTTTAGTGAGATGGGGAACCGTTTTTCAACGTTTGCCTCATTGTACGTGCTCTGTTAGACCTAACGCATAGAACCTCTGAGGACACTAGTACGATTCTAACGGAGCACGCTCCCTAAGCAGCAATTAAATGTCTTACTCAATCCTAAGATAGCGTACTGTGAAGTCAACTGTTATTGAGGAAGACAAGTTTTGGAGTAGTTTTAAACACGTACTCATGTGAATGTCACCCTTGTGACTGTCTATGCTCTTTCTAAGATATCACAAGACTAGCACAAGCGCACCGTAGACTAAGTCTCTAGCAAGACTCATTGCGATAGTTCTTGGTGCTTGCCTAAGTGGAATTTCGTCACTTCACATTTCCTTACTCTTCCCCATTTAGAGGATGCGGTGCATCCAGATTTCGTGTCTCGCTAAATAGTGACGATTCAGAAATAGACCTACAGAACGGCCGGGTGTGGATTTTAACGAGACACGGTCCCTAGCGTTCTTAGAACGACTACCAATGCATTTTAGTGACAGTCTGTGATGCCTACCCCTCTCCCAGAAATGCACAAACAGCAAGCCTCACGCAATACGTCCTGTGGCAAGACCTTTTTGGAAACAGAAATCATCACTAACATTTGGTTGGTTTATAACGCAAACATACGAGGTGCATTCAATAAGTACCTAGCTTCATCGCCAGAGGGCGCTGTAGTTTCAAAAGAGTTTTACCACAGTGTAGCACATTCTTTTTTAATTCTTTTTTCAAATTTTCATTCCAATCCCTTCATTTGTTTTAATTTGACAACTTATGGAAGCGAACGTGTCGATCGGTTTTACAAAAATGGAAAAAGAGCAATATCGTTCGGTGATTCGATTCCTATTTTTGGAAGGGAAAACGCGCATCGAAATCAAAGAGCGCTTCGATGCTGTGTACGGTGACTCTTCTCCATCGATGGCCACCGTCAAGAATTGGTTCAACGAGTTTGCACGTGGCCGTACGTCGGTTTTTGATGAACCACGTCCAGGTGCACCGAAAACAGCTGCTACGGAGGAAAACATTTAAAAAATCCATGATCTCGTATTGGCAGATCGCCGATTGAAGGTTCGGGAGCTAGCTGAGACTATAGGCATTTCAGAAGGAACAGTGCATCATATTCTTCACGAGGAACTCGGCATGAGAAAGCTGTCGGCGCGATGGGTGCCGCGTTTACTCACACCAGAAAACAAGCGCAACCGTGAGACCACATCGGAGACGTGTTTGGCGCTGTTTAAGCGGAATCCAGCGGAGTTTTTGCGTCGTTTTGTGACCGTCGATGAAACCTGGATCCACTGGTACACACCAGAGACCAAGGAGCAATCAAAACAATGGATCCAGACCGGGGAACGTGCTCCAAAGAAGGCGAAAACTGTAAATTCGGCCGGAAAAGTTATGGCCACCGTTTTCTGGGATTCACAAGGTGTGATCTACATCGATTACCTCGAGAAGGGTAAAACAATTACAGGGCTTTACTATGCCGATTTATTGGGCCGATTCGACGCCGAATTAAAGAAAAAACGACCCCATCTGGCGAAGAAAAAAGTGCTGTTTCACCACGACAACGCACCGGTTCACACGTCTGCCGTTGCCATGGCCAAATTGGTCGAATTACGCTACGAATTGCTGCCCCATCCACCGTATTCTCCAGATTTGGCCCCTTGTGACTTCTTTCTGTTTCCTAATCTGAAAAAATCACTCGCCGGGAATAGATATGGATCGAATGAGGAGGTCATCGCCGCCACGGAGGCCTATTTTGCAGAGTTTGACAAAAACTATTTTTCGGACGGATTAAAAAAGTTGGAGCATCGCTGGGCTAAGTGTATCGAACTAAAAGGAGACTATGTTGAAAAATAAATTCCCACTTTTCCAAAATTTTCGTTTACTTTTTGTAGGCTAAGTATTTATTGAATGACCCTCGTAGATCGGCTTTATAGCCTAGTTTGATTGAAATGAGTTATTTACGGTTCTGTCTTCCCAAAGTGATGCGTCAATAGGTCAACAGTCGTCAAAAGTCAAGCTTTATTGCTGTGTCAAGTTTAGCAGGAGGCCTTCCCCGTTTCCCTATAACCAACTGTAATTGACAAATATCTGCCGAGGTACGGATTAGGAAGGGGACACGCAATACAAGAGAAGATTACATGAATTATAAAGTCAGTTAGCACAGAAGAGTAGTTACGCCATACTGAAATAAATGATCATTAATAGCTCCACCGCATTATCACCAATCTGTTTGGTAAATTCATAATATATAATCAACCTGCGAGAACAATAAAACGAGATCACCGTTACTACAATGTACACACTATTACTAAAGATTGAAGTTGGCACTTACCAGGTAATTCCTTGGGGTGAATTTGAATACAACTCACTTACAAAATACTGAGTCTATTACCAGTTTCTCCCTGCACCATCCCTCACAGCTCACCACACTATTTTTCCTCGCTTAGAGAATATCTCGCCTAACTTAACTAGCCTGGGCTATCAACTCCGTCCGTCGTCCCTCACCGTCCCTAACCGACTACCCACAAACTCACTCTCTGAGATTCATGCGCCTTACACGGCACTTACATTCATTCTAGACTAATATAGTCTAGTCTAAAGCTACACGCTTATCAAATATTTAACGTATTACATAACACTCTCACAGAGATATAAATCTCATTGCTAAAGCCTAGCTTAACTTGTCAAGGGGTTAATTTGTGAGCACGATAGGAGGCGGTCTCCTATCGTGCTCACAAATTAACCCCTTGACAAACTCTCTCTGAGATTCACGCGCCTTACATTCACTCTAGACTAATATAGCCTAGTCTAAACCTGTACACATATCAAGAACTTAACGAATTCTATAACACTCTCACAGCGAGATGTAATTCGACCACCTTCTACCGTGCTCTAAAACTCACTGTCCCAAACTTCCAAATCCCTTCTTCCTCCTAAAATCACCACGCCTCGGTCCAGCGTCGCTTTCCCAGAATAGTTTTATTTCTGGTTCTTTTGTCTAATTTTTTTAATGGATTCTAAGGGTACGCTTGGGCTCAGTTATGGTATCCAGATGCGGCCAATCCGTCCGCTGCTTAGAATTTGCAAGAATTATTGCTTCCTTGAGTGACGTAGTTTATTGCGTTCGATTGTTAGTAACTGGCAGAAGTGCCATAATGGGTTTCTGAGAGTTCGAAATTGTTTTAGAATTTTAAAGAAATAGGATTATCTGTTAGGCTCGAGCTCTCAGATCATAAAGTTGAGACTTAATGTGTTTTCTAAGAGGCCCGGGAACACGTGTGATGATTTTAAAATAATGATAACATTGCGCATAGATCACAGACAGTACAGCGTCGACATCTTGGCGTATAGCGTTCTTCATAGCGAGTTGATTTAATAAATGAACCTTTTTTGTAGTTTACAGAACACACATAAAGTGAAGTTAAATAAACTTCCTTTGTTTTTTGTATGGGTTAAGTTACCACTAGTATGTGAGCTACGATCCAGTAGTTTTTTTTAAAACCTGCTTATACATTTGACCGATTGTCATCTAAACTTATTGTTATTCTATTGAGAATCAATAATTTAGAAATGAATATAGAGTCGTCTAACATCAGACTTATAGGTTTGTCGTCGTTTTTGCGAAGAGAAGTACTGAGTCTACTTTAGTTGAGTCAGACCACTGGGCCCCAATTCTCTATGGTTATAATGTTTCCCCACGGAATCTTACTACGTTCAAACTACGTCAATATCGTGTTTTGTAGAAACCAATGTAACGGTACGGAATCGAAATGTCATATTCTGTACGTTCCAAGAAAATTTGTCGATATTATCACCGTACCCCTAGTAGTTCCATTCTCTAGTTCCATTATGGGGCTACTGGGATATTTTTCTCTCAGTAGTTCCATGGAACTAGCATTCTGTTTATGCAAAATAAAATTAGTCTCATAAGTTCCAGTACAGTTACATCGCAATGAAATTGACCGATTAACAGATCTGAGTATATTAGTACAAAAACGTTACTTAGAATTCTTTAATTTTTAATTTTCTACCTCTACCGAGAACTGCGGACAATTCTTCTCTGAAACATGTGGTACAGTAACTTCTCCACTGACATTTGCGAATTTTGTAAAAGCATGTCCTTCACAACATAATTAGAATCTCTTCTGGGGTCAGCATTTAAATGATTGTATTTAAGTATTGTATTTTCTTTGTATGTATTTTATATAACATAGCGTCATTTGATAAAACTTGCAATAGTTTATTAAATTACTTATTTAATCCGCCGTGCCATGCCTCTACAAAATTTGTTGTTCTGTGTCTTTCGCCGAAAGCACACCATAGGTTAATAAATTCAGCGTCGCGCAACCAAAACCGTTCCATGTATAGTTTAAACCTATTTCACTTTAGTTTATCGGATTCAGGTATGAACTCCATTTCGTATAATAATTGTATGTTAGACTTAATAAACTCCCACCCTTTCATTATTTTATTACTGGGCAGCAAGGGTAGTGCATTACATAAGGCCACGGGTTTTCGAGTTAATTGGTTTTATTAATACCCAATTCTTTGGCTTTACGCCACAAACACCTCGTGTAATCATAATAACACCCATGGTTTTCTGCTAGGGAGAATGTATTCTTAAAGGCATCTAAAGCTGGTAACTCAGTCTGTTGTAAAGGGAATTGCTCAGTTTGTTAGGGTGATCTGGCTAAGCGCGGACAAGGTCTTTATTAATAAAATACTTTCATTTTAAAAACAATCTACAGGAAAGCAAATATTGCAATAAAGTTGTAGCAAGATGCAAGAATATGCTTCAACTGAACATGCTCAAATTGCGTACTCACCAAGTAAAATCTTTGTAAAAAGCGTATTCTTTTCTATAATCTGATTATTTACACATAATAGTTAGGATGGTTAAAATTAAACTATTCATTTTTATTTGTTATTTTCACTTTATTCAGAGTCATAAACTGTTAAAATATTGTGTAAAACTGGGCAGGCGGAGTAACATTATTTTCGTGCCTAGCCCAGTTTAAAAACCAAATAATAGTCATAATGTGAGCACAGCATCCCACCGATCTTCGGCCGACAAGACAACTGAAGAACAGTCCATTGATACTACTTCAATAAGCTGCAACGTGTGTCTCCTGCGATGCATTACGTCAACGCCACAATTAACACATCGCATTGGTTCCTCATTCTCACTCGAAGTACCTACGTGTAGCAGAGGAGTCCAAGTTCGTTCCGTGGCTTGTCATTTAAAGCCGGTTCGAGGTCTGAATTAGCGCCAGGTTCAACGTGATGTGCAGATTCAGTGTCCGAGTAGGGCCGGTTTATCATAGTAAGAAATTGAATTGAATTAAAGGCAAAAATATTAAAAATGATATATTAAAAGCGATTTCATATGGTCGATACTCGTATCGACCATTGCGAAACCGAAATTCGATACAAAGCAACTGGATCCACATCTCTATAAGCAATACAGTAGGAGTTGCTAGGAAAGAAAGATCTGACAATAATCCTTCTTTCATTACTCCTTGATAGAACCGTTATTCTAATCTAAAAATATGATATAAAACTAATTACGTTTTGGATTGTTTTATTTTAAAACAATGGAAATGCGTATAATCTTTTCATACATTTTTTATCGGTAGGTACGCGTTTTGCAGACAAACACTTATCTAATCGATTACAGACTGAAATTTGTTTTATTGCTGTGCTGGTAACACTGTGTCAGATAAATGGTTATGGTTTTAACTGGTGGAGTCCAGTACTCATTATTTCGACTTTTTGTAAGTGTATCTATCTAGCTGCTATGTGATGTGCAAAAATATTTCTTTCAGAATTAAAATAATATTGTTTAGTAAAAATAATTATTACCAGGCATCTTGTCCATGCTTAGCCGAATTTGGTGATTTCCTTTGTGGGGTGTCAAATCTAGTATTTGAACTTAGTTAACGAAAATAATAGGCTCTAGTATATCTCCATATACTATTGCCACTTTTGTACGAAGTGTGCTTATAGTATTCTCGAGTAATTCCACTTTGCCCCACCAAGCCCGCCACCCTGGTGTGGCAAAGTGGACTGCCTAAAATTTTGCAGTGGAATATGCCCCACTATTCTGATTTGATGGGGCGGATAACACTAGCATAAACACTTTGTGGATTCTGCCCCACTAGGGTTGGCACCTCAGGATTTGTGTATGAAGGTTAACATGTATTTTTACATTTGTTTGTAAAAAAAAAAATGTATACCTATATCTGTAAGTAAAACGTTATTAGTGCTGGAAGCTTAGATTTAATACGTAGCGAAGTGGTTTAAATAAAAGTAAAAAATAAATAAATAATTTTAATGTACTATTTATTTCTGGAAGGAATCGGTTTATAAATCACAGATTAATTACCTTTTACAAATAAAATTTTACTAACTAAGATAAATCTTGATAATCACAAATTAAACATTGATTTGTTCTTATGATATGTTCTTAAAACGAAACATATTTACTACATAACTATTCAAAATCACAGATTCTTCATCATTTGGTATACCTTTTACAAATAAAATCTTACTAACTAAGATAAATCTTGATAATCACAAATTAAACAATGATTTGTTCTTATGATATGTTCTTAAAACGAAACATATTTACTACATAACTATTCAAAATCACAGATTCGTCATCATTTTGTATGGTTTGTGTAGATATAGGTATTTTCTTACTGATTACGTTATAAATAAAAAATAAAAATTTAAACTATATACATACAAACAGCCACTAAATTACTTGTTACAAAAAATAGAATCACAGATTATAGAGTCACAGATTATAGAATCACACATTGATCGACATGGTATAAAACAGTCTTATGTATTACCTTATGAATAAAAACAATTTATATGCAAAAAAAACAGCCACGAAATTACTTCCGGCTAAAAAACAAAAACTAAAATTATAGAATGATAAAATTTTACATAGCAAAAAGTCTTATTAATACAAATAAGAAACATCCTAACGAAAGTAGGTAAATACTGACTGTTGACAAAATAATTATCATAACAAACAGCCACTATATTAGTTTGAGTACTGACTATTTATAAGAATTAAAATCATCTAAAATCATAGATTTTGTATTTGTTTAGTTCACATTTTTTGGAAAAACTAAAATAGATTTCTTGGAAAAACTATCTTAGTTTTTCCAAAAAATGTCCAACCGTAATGTCGCCGTTTATGAGCTCCATTTGGGCATCTTGTATATTCTGATCGTTTTGTATATATTTATCAAGGCGTAGCTTGGAAGGTTGGTTCTGCATAGATTTAACTATTGAAAGCGTTATGTCTTCGTATAAGACATTAAGAAGTCTTAATAAACTGGGGCTTTTTTTAAGAATTTTTTTGTTAAGTTTATTATGCCAACTTTCGAGGGCATTAGTTGTGCGGTGTTTTGCCCCAAATACGCACCACACTTTTAAAAAGTTATCTTTCAGCCAATTGCGCAGCATATATTTTCTAAATTCTTTACTTTTTTCGTCATCTGGGCTTTGTGCGGCTATGTAAAACCAACCTTCAAAAATCTTTTCTTCTGGTAATAAGGGTAAGACTGCGCTAAGCGCTACTTGTTTTCGCAAATATTTAGATTTTGTCAACCCTAACCCTTTCCCCTTTTTCCAAATGTATTTAGATTTACGTTTGCTTGTCTCAGACTTGTCAAATCCTAACGTCAGTGGTTACATTTCACCTTCCATCCATCTTCTTCTCCATCCATCCCATTCCATTCATCCATTCCATTTTCTTCTTCTTCTTCTTTCTTCTTTCCATTTTTCCTTCATACACAAATCCTGAGGTGCCAACCCTAGTGGGGCAGAATCCACAAAGTGTTTATGCTAGTGTTATCCGCCCCATCAAATCAGAATAGTGGGGCATATTCCACTGCAAAATTTTAGGCAGTCCACTTTGCCACACCAGGGTGGCGGGCTTGGTGGGGCAAAGTGGAATTACTCGTATTCTCTTCCACAGTAAAGAAGCACTCTACCTCGTCCGCGCTTTATAAAAATATTTCGCTGTTTTCCATAATTTAAGACCAGCGAACAAAAGCAACAACGGAAAATAATAGGTAAGGGTGTGTCCAGACCTGGTGAATGCGTCGCTCGCGAGCCGCTTGCGAACTGCGCGGGTACAGTTCATGTTCGTACGCAGCCCCTGCGCCATCCACGCGCCGCTCGCGCGCAAGCTACGCGCCGTAGTCGAAGGGCGCAGGAGGTGCGCGTGTGCTACCCGCGGTGCACCTCCCTCGCCCCAATATTTAGTTCAAACGCGAAAGAAGCTATGTGCGCACGAGCAGAGCGCGCCGCGCGCGCCCTGCACGCGCGCCCCACTTAAGCCTTGCCGGAGTTGCACTAGAGCGGCGCACCAAACGTAGGCTGTAATCGCACGCGCGCAGTTCGCGAGCGGCCCGCGAGTGGCGCATTTGCGCCGCATTCGCCAGGTTTGGACGCACCACCATAAATCTGAAATCTACCAAATGCACGTAATAATAATATAGGCCAGGTCACATATTGCACGTAGGTAAATAGGTAAGATTTATTGTTCTTACTATATTTAATGACCATTCAATTGTATTTAATGGAACTAATGGGATTAGGTGAAAATTATTTTATTATTATTAAAATTAGTTCCATGGAACTTCTCGAAGAATAAAATCCGAGTAGTCCCATAATGGAACTAGACAATGGAACTACTGGGATACGGCGGATATTATTAATACAATATTAGCAGATGTCGTGTGTGATCTAAGGAATTGACGTGATTTCGAAGTAAAGAATCGTTAAGTGGTCATAGTGAATTAGGGCCCCGCTCTGGAGTAGATCCAGTTGTCAATTATTGTCAAATAGTGATTTGAGAATTGTTTGCAATGGTTCCGGGGAGGGATTTCAAAAAGCCCGTGTTAGTTATATCTGCCCCCGGTGTTTTGTTGGTTTTGTGCATCTGATCTTAGCTTGTAGCACATCAAGATGCACGATCTTAAGTCTTCCCTCAAAGGCATACATTTGTGGTCTTGTACTTCTCATTTGTTATATGGATTATGACGTCATCGGAGAATACGTAAGACATTTTTTTCTTATTTATACTACAAAAAATTCTCATTTTGTCCGATGACGTCATCTTCCGTAGAACAAATGGGAAATACTGGTCTTGTTGGTCATAGATCATTGGGTTCATAAAGAGCGCTGTAGAAGTCTGTTGCCACTTTCAATATTTCCGGTATTTTCGTTGCTTGTTTTTCCAACTTTACCTTTTATGTAAGGTCACTATGATTTGTTGTTTTAGGTCTTTAAACGCTTTCTTAATAGCTCTAGGTTTTGTATAGGAGACTTAAAATATAAACTGTCTGTTTTCTATCATCTTTTGATTTATTTCCTTCAGAAAAGTTGTTAGTGTACTTCTTTCGTTCTTTCCTAAAATAAATAACCATTAATTATTATTATTATCTTTTCAGGTGGTACTGCAGTCATACATTCTTCTATCTTGAATATTCTCTTTCGGGGATGTTTTCAAGAGTACGTATATTGTGAAACTGTTATCAGCATTACTTAGGGTCAGCGAAAACTATGGAAGTGACGGCGATTCGAGTAATAGTTCTATAAAAACTGAAAGTCGATTTTATTATCTACGTATAGCAAATTGCAGAATTTTGTATTTTGCATTTTTATATGTACCATTATTTTCATAGCACATACAGTAAAGTACAGTCACCAAAAGAGAAAAGTAATAATCATACAGTCACCAAAAGAGGTAAGTAATCGTACAGTCACCAAAAGAGATAACTAATCGTACAGTCACCAAAAGAGATAAGTAATCAGGTTCTTCGGATATCATCATGATCATTTCAGCCGAAAGACGTCCACTGCTGGCTGGCCTCCCCTAAACTCCTCCATTTCGACCGGTTCTGTGCTTCCCGCACCCAGCTTATTCCTGCGGCCTACACAATGTCATCGGTCCACCTATTGGGAGGCCTTCCAACTTTTCGGATATAGTTCAAGTTAAGAAACTAATGGCTGTTTTCGAATGAAATTTAATTTATTATATTAACTGTTTATTTTCTATTAATTAAATTAGATTTTATGCGGAAACATACATGGGTCTTACTAAACTTCAAACTATATCCGACGACACTGGTTACTCATCTCTTTGGTGACCGTACATAAATGGTAAGTACAATTTTATTTAGAAACATCCTTAACTGTGGCGCGGCCAGGGAGAGTATCACATGATTTATTACAATATGGTATCCTTGAATAAGGATTGAGTTCAAAAAGTTTTTAATGGTTTTTTTAAACTGTTACTAAATCTTGATAAAATTAGCTTTTCGAAACACTAGTTTGGCCCTAAGTTGACGTTCTCACCGACAAGAGCTCTTTGCAGATGCAGTGCGCGAAAAAAAACCGCCATTTATAACAATAGATTTCATTAGCCCGTGTGGACGTGACTAAATCCGTACTAAAAAATCGAATTCAAGATCAAAAATGTAAACAAAGGTGTTGCCACTTTTAAATATTAACCTCAATTGTGCAGTTTGCCAAAGTACTATTACATAGTGCTAAAATTGATATAAATTTTAAACTTTAAAGTGACGTAAACTACGATCCAAGAATAAAATATAACTGTTTGAAATAAAATCGCGCAATTATTTTTATAATACTAACAATACAGCAGAAGCTGTAAACATTTGGACTTTCGACGTAAATAATGTAGCGTTATCCTAATAATCGATTCAAGTTAGGCGTTCCTACTGGTCGCCATTTTTGTTTTGGCCATTAGGCATAGAGGAAAGAATACTGTCGTTCGGTTTCTGACGTTTGTCGTGATTGAACGTATTCCTTTATCCAAAAGGATATTTTATCACTACTCAAAAAGAGACAACGCACTGCTATGTCTGTCTGAATAGGTCATGAAAATGAATGCCTACAAGCATGTCTACAAGAATTTGCCTAAAGATTGGTATTGGTATTGGTCTTTACGTGATTGTCCCAAGAAGGCTGCCGAGATATTGGGCATTTCTGCAGTGACAGTTCGCAGAATAGTAAAAGAATATAAGAACAGTGAAGAATTCACACCACCTCGTAAAACTGGCCCTAAACAGAACATTATAGGTAAAATTTAGTTTACCTTTTCAGCCATAAGACGAAAAGTGCATGCTTTCTTTTATAGAAATGAAGCTCCAACAGTTAAAAAGGTAGTAATATACATTATAGATAACAGTAATTATTAATATTGATGACGAGCAAACATAATTTCAACTAATTTACCAAAAGTTTTCAATTGTAAAAACGCTTTTAGATCGTTCAAGCTGTAAATATCGATCGTGACCTACCTGACTTCTCAATGCACACAATGAGTATTAAAACATAAATTTTAAATATGTTAGTAGCAACCGTCACACAGCGTCAGACCGGCACGACATAATACTATGGAGGAAGGGATACTTACTTGCTAACTATAAAACAGTATTGTAGAGAAGGAAAGTTCATATACTACCAAGACGAAACATAGATTAATGAAGGTATGTAATATCAACTTTATAAGCACAGACACATTTATTAAGATTTAAATAGCCAAACATAGTGTTTTTTTATATTGTGTAATTATTGTTTTCACAAAAGGGCAATGTGAGTGCTTTACATGTGTAAAAGTGAAGAGTACACTCTTATTTCTACTATTCTACAGGTTTATAATAGTACAATCTTTTACAGGTCATGCGCCAACGAAAATCTGGGTTGACAAGAAAATTGCAACTCCAAACAAACGTTTCTCGAACGGTTTACTACGGGCTTAAAAGTACCGTCTAGAAAAGGAAAGCGCCTTATAATATCCCACATAGGCAGCGAAGAAGGCTTTGTAGATGGGGGTTTATTATTGTTCGAGTCGAAAAAGAACAGTGAAGATTATCACCAAGAAATGAATGCTGAACACTTTGAGGAGTGGATTTTGCCAAAATTGAAGACAGTCTCTATACTAATTTTGGATAATGCCCCTTACCACTCCCGAAGGCTAGAGCAGACCCCTACTACAGCCTGGCGGAAAGCCCAAATTAGAGATTGGCTGAAGTTCAAAAATATAAATTATGAAGAAAATATGATTGGGCACGCCACGATTGCGGCGGTAAGTCCCGTCTTTGAGGAGTGGGTTGAAAGGCAGCACGGCATCCTCACCTTCCGCCTAACGCAGGTCCTCACCGGACACAGTTGTTTCGGGAGGTTGCTGTTCCGGATAAGGCGGGAGGAAACGCCCGGGTGTTTCCATTGCGAAGATCATCCTGAGGACACGGTGGAGCATACGGTGGAGGTCTGCCCGGCTTGGGCGGAGTACCACCGTGTCCTCGTGGAGGCAATCGGTGGCGGCTATCCCTCGCGACCGGCCCTGGTCCAGGCCATGGTACGGAGCTAAAGTGCATGGGTAGCCGTCGCTTCCTTCAGCGAAGCAGTGATGCTCGCAAAGAGGGAGGCAGCGCACGTGAGGGAGAGGCAGTACATGGCCGTAGCCTTCGCAGGAGACGCCCTGGGCGTCGGGAATCCCAGGCTAATTCCCAGCCACCATAGGCGCGGGCTTGCGGATGGCGAGTAATGGGTAGCTCGCTGTCCGGTAAGGACCAAGCCGGGTCGATGGCACGTTGTGTTCCACGCGCGCCTCAAAGAGATGTCAGCAACAACTAATGGGGCCCGCAAGGGCCGATGCCTGCCAGGCGAGCGGGTTGTTCGAAAAAGATACCGCGGCCCCTGGCACACAGACAACTGAGGGAGGGAACATTCGTGGGTTTTGGTCAGTAAAAGTCTAACGCGCCCTCCTGCTCCACCCAAAGCTGAACAAGTCATTTGATGATTTCCCATCCAAAAAAAAAAATGATTCAAGCGCAATTGTTAGAAATTGTGAAATCAAATTATCAAATTTTAGCTGTAGATAAACTCGCTGCAGAAAATGGTGTCACTATATTACGATTGCCCCCTTAACACTGTGAACTTATTGCCATCGAATTGGTTTGGGCACAGGTAAAGAAGTACGTCGCCAGGAATAATAAAACCCTCAAGCTAAATATTTGAAGAAGACGTTAAACACGTTATAAAACAAGGGGACAAAATGTGTGATCTCAGTCACATTGTCGACAAGGTGACGGATCAGTTCCTAATAAGTGTAACTGATTTGGACTCTTCATCAAGCTCCTCAGTGCAAATTACAAAGTGAATAAATCATCTATGTAAATAAAAAGATAAGTCCTGATTCACTGACTCATCAACGCCCAGCCCAAACCCTTGGACCTAGAAAGCTGAAAATTTGCAGAGAGATTCCTTTTATAATGTAGGCAAGGAACAAGGAAGGATTTTTGAAATTCAACCCCTAAGGGAGTTAAATAGGGGATGAAAGTTTGTATGGAAAATCGTCATTTTTGTAGTTTAAACCATGAAAATTGATGTTTATCATCCTGATTAAAAATCACGTGTTTCAAGTGTTTTTGGGAAATCAGCCTCTGAGGGCGTAAAAATAGGGGATGAAAGTATAAATGGGAACCCCGTTAGTTTTGTAGTTCAAACCATGAAAATATGTATTTAGCCTTTTAGGTGGTTATTAATAATTACATGTATCAGCGTTTTTGAAAAAACTTCCCAGAAGAGTGTAAAATAGGGGGAGAAAAACTTGTATAGGAAACCCGTGAAGTTTAAAAGCGTTTTAGCGTTTTTGTAAAAACCCTTACTAACTCATCATCGCTCAGCCCGACTTACGCCATCGCCAAAGACACCTTAGTAATTCTGATTAATTCTGTACTATTTTTTTCTAATTCTCACAGGATAGAGAATAAACAGGATTTATATATATTTTCACTTTACCGCCTTAAATTTAGCATTCAAATAGGTAATTTTCCGTCCGTTGTATAATCCGTTACTATTGTTAGATTTTAGGATTTGAGATCCTCCAGCAATTATATATAAATCCGCATTCCGCACCTCGGATATAAGCAGTGTGTGAAGACATTGTTTAACTGGATTAACACATAGGGTACTTTTAATCCCGGTAGTACGTTCCCGTTGGATATTTTACCGACATCCACGTGGGCGAAGCCTCGGGAAAAAGCTAGTAATATTATTTAAATCCTAATTTCAAATAAATATGAGCAACTTGTTCAGAACAATGTAAATCTTTTATTTTCATTTCGTTTACCTTACCTATAATGTTAGGACCTCATCATATTTTTAATTTTGACACGCTGCTTTAGCTTTCGTCTAAAAACACTAAATTAAAAAAAATAGTTAATTTGAATTACTAGGGAAATGTTGACTACCCCTGAACTGTCACTTTGCCTATGACAATTCTTTGTTTACATTTTTGGTCTCGAATAAGATTTCAGGGCTTAGGGCGAATTTCGCCAAACTTTTATACCTAGAATAAGTCTTATCCTGAGAATAAATTTTGAATTTTTTCAGATTTTACATAGAATTATCAGACAGAATTAACTTTTTTCTACGGATAAAAAATATCTGACTTTGGTAAAATCAGCCCTTAGTTTTTAAATAAGCAGAGCAAAAAAAAAAACTTGAATAAAAAAAAAAGTAAAATCAGTTACTTACTTTGTTCTTTGTTTTAATTTGAGGTTCATTTTCAGAAGATTGTGATTGAGTAGATAATTATTATTAAAAAAAGATGAAACTGTTTTTACTTTACGACTGCTTTTAAATCGTGATAAAATTAGTTTTTTGATTCACGGGTTCGGCCCTGCATCTTTACGCACTTAGTAATAACTAAGCGGAGCAACGAAAACTTTAGTTCAGTTACAGTTAGTTCTTTTTTATGTAGGGTTAGTTTTTAGAAGTTTTCAAAGTAAATCAAACCTTGAATTAGTTCCACTTCTTCACGATATATGATAGCATGCGAAAATCAGCTATCATAATGAAAATACGACAATGTTTCATGTTCCAAAATCCACGTTTTAAAAGATTTTTTCTTCTAAATTTTTTTTCATATAACTTTTTTTAAGTTTTCCTTCATTCGTCATTTCATCTTCAATTTTTCTATTTGCAGGTTAGCACCACTCTCTTGGGAGTACGCGGATATATTTAACTACCTACAATATTCGGTGTTTGCGGTTCCTGTAGCTTTTGCTATGTTTATTGTTAATATATACTACCACATGTATCTTGTTGACTCGTAAGTTAAATAATAATCTTAATTCAGCATGACCTTAACTAGTGATTATTTTGACAAAATTACTTTTAGCATAATGGCAATAGCGTTGCCTTATGATTGTTCTGATCGATTGAAAATAGTAAGCTTGGCTTCCTGGTTTTTTTTGTAACTCTTATAAAAACGGTGACAAGGAATGTCACTGTCCACGGCACCGTTTACAAAATTAAGAGATATATAATACATAGGTAGTAGGTATGTATCTACATAGGTACTTATATTTTCGGTGGACAGATGAACACGCGTTTCCCAGTATCCACCGTAGGGTGGCTGTTTTAGGATGGCCAAACGGAATAAGCCTAAAACGCGTCAGTTGACATACAGTTCCCCGGTCTTGTCTTGGGCCTAAATCTTACAAAGTATATTCTTATAGGTCTTCCGAAGTCATGAAAGAACCACATACGACAGAATTAAAGAGACTGCTCGAGAGAGAGAAGGCCACTATACCACGCGACATCAGCCTGCATGAAAAGGTAAATTATAAAAGGTTAAAATGTGTTTTCCATTAAGAGCGGGCAGTAACCAAAATTGTCATTATATTATAAGTACCACATACACATTCATATGCATTTAGTTAAAAGCTGTTACGAGTATTTTTGACATTGCAGCGGTCAATTTTAATAAATTTTATGTAATTAGTACGTAATGTAGCGTGAAGGAAAAAGGAAACACTTTACTAAGAAGAAAATATAACAGCTGCAGATTTAAATTCTTAGTGTTTAATTATGTTTTACGAAAATGATTTTGGTACACGAACCTATCACCCGTGTGGTGCTGGACTAAAATAATAGCACCACCCCATTTCTTCCCGTGGGTGTTGTAGTAGGCGACTTAGGGAACTACTAGAGAATAGGCAGCAGCGTTCTCTATTCATTTCTAAAACCATAGTGCGATCGTCAACCCACCTGCCAAGCGTAGCAACTATGGCAAACCCCTCCAAAATGACAAACACAAAAAATAAATGGCCCCTAGTACCCAGCAGCCCGCCCACTCTTGGCTACGGTAGCGGTCAAGGCCGGCGGCAAGGCGGTGAGGTAAGGGGTGCGAACAATCCCCGGAAGAGATCCGGCTACCACACTTACCGAAAACTGGCCCTGGCGACATATAACACGCGTACACTCCGGACCTACGAGAAGATCGTCGAACTCGAGGAAGAATACAGCAAGTTACCGGATTTGAGGATTATCTAGTGCTCACCCTCTTGTCGGACTTCAGACTATAGGATATAGTAGGGTTACTCGGGTAGGGTTAGTAGGGAGACTCGATAATCCTCAAATCCGGTAACTTGCTCTATTTCCGGGAGAACGATCAGCAGTCCCAAGGTGGTGTCGGGTTTATCGTCCATAAGTCCCTTGTGAGCAACGTGGTGAAGATCGAGAGTGTGTCGACCAGGATCGCGTTCCATATACTCAGAATATCCACAAGGCATGGCTGAAGGTGTCATCATGTTTACGCCCCAACCTTGTCACACTCCGACAATGTGGTGAAGACCATGTACTATGATATTTCCAGAGCCATTGATGGTTCCAAAACTCACTACATCGTTGTCGTGGGGGACTTCAACCCGAAACTGAGTAAATCAAACGATGATGAGTTGCGAGTGGGGCAATTTGGAGTTGGACGTAGTTAGCAACGGGGTCTCCTACTGGCTAGCTCATAGAGAAGGAAGGCCTCTTTATGATGAACTCCTTCTCAAAACGTGAGCACGGGAAGTGGAATTGGCCGAGTTCTGATGGTGCAACCAAAAATGAGGTTGACTTCATCATGTCTACGAAGAAGCAAGTATTTAATGATGTCTCTGTGATCAACGCGGTGAAAACTGGTTGTGATCGCCATTATTTGGTAAGAGGCACATTGAATCTCAATATCAAGCTGGAGAGATCTCAGCTGATGAAGTCTACGCTCCGTCCAGCACCGATCCAAGTCCAAAACTCCGTGAGCTTTCAGCTCGAACTCCAGAATCGTTTCGAGTGCCTAGACAGCTCTGTGGACGATTTTAACGATGGGTTCGTGGAAACTCTCCATACGGTCGGGTCTAAGAATTTCAAGACCCGTCGTAGTAATAAAAATAAGAGACCCTCTGGTCCTACTTTGCAGCTCATGAAGGAGAGGCGCGAGATGGTACTGCAGTCTTCAGACGATGCGCTCGAGTACCGTCAGCTTAATAGACAGATCCCCGAGTCTTGAAAAGCGACCTCCGCCGCTTTAATATAGAACGTATCAAAGACGCGATAGAGCGGAATAAAGGCTCCAAGCTCTTTGCCAGGGATCTGTATATTGGGCAGAGTCAGCTTACGAAACTGAAGACCGATGAAGGCAGGATCATATTCACCAAGCCTGAGCTGTTGAGAGAGATTGAGAGGTTCTGTGGACAGTTATACACGGCAACAAGAAACCCCGTTACGAATCTGACAAACGACCCAAGAGATAGATTGACCCGACACTATACTGAAGACATCCCGGACGTCAGCTTGTACGAGATTAGGATGGTTCTGAAGCAGCTCAGAAACAAAAAGGCGCCGGGTGATGACGGAATTACGGCTAAACTCCTAAAGGCTGGTGGGAGACCCGTTATTAAGACATAAGGCCCTCCAGAAGCTGTTTGATTCCGTTATACTCGAAGTCAAAACAACACAGGCATGGAACAGAAGTATAGTGGTACTTTTCTTTAAGAAGGGTGACAATGCCCTTCTTAAGAATTATTGGCCATCTCACTTCTGATCCATGTCTACAAGCTGTTCTCCAGAGTCGTCAAAAACCGTCTAGTGCACAGGTTTGACGACTTCCAGCCTCCCTAATAAGCCAGGTTCCGTAAAAGCTTTAGCATAGTAGACCACATACATACACTGCGGTAGGTTATAAAGAAGACCAAAGAGTATAACCTGCCTCTCTGTTTAGCATTTGTGGATTACGAAAAAGCCTTCGATTCGATCGAGACATGGGCTATACTGCAGTTCCTCCAACGGGGGCAGATCGACTGTCGGTACATCGAGGTGTTCAACTGTCTGTACGAAAACGCCACTATGTCAGTCCGACTCCAGGACCAGACCTCGAAACCTATCCTTCTGCAGCGAGGTGTTAGACAGAGAGACGTTATTTCTCCGAAACTCTGCTGCACTGGAGGATGTTTTCAAGGTTCTGGAATGGAAAGGGGCTGGCATCAACATGAATGGCGAGTACATCACTCACCTTCAGTTTACCGATGATATAGTTGTCACGGCCGTGACCATGGAGGACCTCAGTAGAGCCTCCGAAAGAGTGGATCTTAAAATAAACATGGACAAGACAAATGCCATGTCCAATGCCCATGTAACACCCACTCTCATAACGGTCGGAGGCGCTGCACTCGAAATTGTGGACGAGTACGTTTACCTAAGACAAACTATTCAGTTATGTAGGTCCAATTTCGAAAAAGAGTCAATCGTCGAATCCGACTCGGCTGGGGCAGCGTTCGAAATGCTTCGCAATATCATCTCGTCCCACATACAGCAGTGTCTCAAGACGAAAGTCTTTGACCACTAGATGTTGCCAGTGTTGACATATGGAACCGAATCGTGGTCACTCACAATGGGCTCATGAGAAAGCTTGAAGTCACCCAAAGGGCAATGGAGAGGGCTATGCTTTGAGTTTCCCTGCGTGAAACGCACTGCATGATCGAATCAGAAATGAAGAGATTCGCAGGAGAACCAAGGTAACTGACGTACCCCAAAGAATTGCCAAACATAAGTGGCAGTGGGCAGGGCACATTGCTCGCAGAACAGATGGCCGATGGGGCCGAAAAGTTATGGAGTGGCGACCGCGCACTGGAAAACGTAAAGTTGGAAGGCCTCCCACAAGGTGGACCGATGACCTTGTGAGGACCGCAGGAGTCCGCTGGATGCGGGGAGCACAAAACCAGTCGAAGTGGTGGAGTTTGGGGGAGGCCTATGTCTAGCAATGGACGTCTTTCGGCTGAAATGATGAATGATGATGATGACACGACTTATATCAAGCGATTGCAATCGATTAAATACAGGTCAATACAATACACGCAAAAATACGTTTCTTTTACGATGAAGAGCTCTAAGTTAAACAGTGGGTCAGTAAAATGTTAATTAAAAAAAGTTTTAATAAACTTGAACATTGAAAAAAAAAACAAATAGTCAAAAAATCAAAATCAAAAGTCATTTATTCAAATTAGGCTGAGAATCAGCACTTTTCGAACGTCAAAGTACATGAGACAGTCCCCCAAAACGCCCACCCTTCACCACTTCCTAGTAAGTATTCTATTTACTACATTCTTGTAGTAAGTATTCTATTTACTACAGTAAAACAGAAATAAGTTGTGTGAATACGAATTGTCCCATCAACTAGCCACGGCACACAGTGGGTTGAAACTATGATTTTAGTGACTTAGGGACAAACTTTGTTTTTTTACTTTTTTCTTTATGCGGATGAATAGAGGTCATTAACCTCAATAATAATTGTCCTGATGTTTTTTCCTAAACTTTATACTTTGGGCAGAAAAAAGTGTTTTAATAGTTTTTTTGTAAGGAGCGGATCAAATTAAATTAAATTCCTGCTAAGTAGCGCGTGATCCCGCTTTGAAACTTTATTTTTCTTATACTTTGTCTAGTTTACTATCATGTGATGCTATGAACATGTGCATAAAGTTGCAACTCTGCCAAATAAATGGATCGAAAAAAAATTAAAACATACATTATATGTATAATAAAAAGCTTTTTTTTTTTCGTAAGTTCTTTTAACTAAAATTTGATATGGAATAGTAAATATAAGTACGTAATAATACACGTAATTACTTAACAACTAACAACAATACATTTAGAAAGTCCCTAATTAGCGTATATTTACTAATTAATACACACATTATTAAAAAATATGGATACCTATATGAATTGAATTAAAGATTACTTTAATTCTTTTTTATAATGTTCTTTTAAGGTAGATTTGATACTGAATCGTAAGTAAAGATACATACTAATACAATTGAGTAAAGGCACGGCAAAGGGTAAACGCACAACGTACCAAACCTACTTCAGTTTGGTACGTTGTGCGTCGAGTTGGAACTTTTAGTTCCTCGGCTACTGCTGGTAACCCATTGAAAATAATATACTTCCTTCGCCGCTGCACCGTGTATGTGTGTTATGTGTGTTCTATATAACTAAAAACAGGAATTTGACAATCAATCATTTCAGTAGAATCTAGATATAACACTAAGCCAATCGGCTGTCAAGTAATAAACTATTATTACTTTTACTTTAATATAAAGTAATATAATATTGACTGCCTCGTTGGTCTAGTGGTCGCAAGCACTATACTACTGAGCATGAGGTCCTGGGTTCGATTCCCAGGTGGGGCAAAGTCTTGTTGGGTTTTCCTTTTGGAATCGCTCATTAGCAGCCTGAATTAGTGTCCGCTTGATGGCAATAGGCTAGTCTCCACTTAAATATGGGACTTAAATATAACTGGCAAAACGTGGGTGTACTACACGTAGATACACCTCTGCCTAACCCTTCAGGGAATACAGGTATGATGTTATGTTATATATATGTAATAATATAATGTTTGCTTCCATGCTTTGAAATTTCGTTTTAATGAAATGCGGGGGACCACAGAATAGATGAAAGAGGTCAGAAAGGAAATAGTTCCTGATTTGTATTAGAACGAGTGTCGCCGCTTATTTCCCACTCGTTTAACTCCACTACAAGCAAGAGACCAATACGTACGCGCATTACGCACAAAAATAAATCACTAGCACTTAGATCGCGAGTTTGCTATTGGTTGTCACACTGACGAACATTCTGCGTTTGACGTACACTCACACACGTACAACACTATCGATACGCATGGATTTTGCAGAATTTCAGATTTGGCTCGTCGCACGCGACGTTCGCAGTGAACGTAATACATTGCGCGATCACTCGTATTTTTTTTTTTTTTCGATCCATTTATTTGGCAGAGTTGCAACTTTAAGCACATGTTCATAGCATCAAATGATAGTAGACTAGATAAGGTATAAGAAAAATAAAGTTTCAAAGCGGGATCACACGCTACTTAGCCGAGGTGAGACTGTTTTTAACAAAAAATGGGGCAGAAATGTGTGTGGGCTTGGTCCAACTGACGTGACCTATGACACTGAATAGTTCTTTAAATTAGAGATTATATTTTACTCTTTTACTGTATTTTATACATTGGTGAAACAGCGGGGTTGAGGTTGTGAAGGGATAAACCTCCACGAGCATAAATATCTTACTATGGACAGCTCGGCAATAATATCTGACTTAACGATTCATCCATTAATGTATGACGGCAAATAAATATACATACAAGTGCGCAAATATTTGACATCGAAGGAACACCAAAACTATCTGGCGAGACAAAATATGTGTCAATGTAATATTAACGGACATGTCTTGCGTCAGAAATATCTGCCTTCTCAGTAACTCAGAAAAGTAAGTACATTCTTTAAGCTACAAAAGTGATGTTAGGTATTTAGATCGCAACAAAATGTCACATTCTGATTAGGCAGATATTTATGACACATCATCATCACGCAATATATTTTTTTAAAGGGTGGGAAATCAACAAATAACTTCTCCTGCTCTGAGCGGAGTGGGAGGGCGTACTGACTAAAACCCACCCGTGTTCCTTCAGTTGCCTATATGCCAGGAGCCACGGTATCTTTTTCGAACAACCCGCGCCCCTGGCAGCATCCGCACTACTGGCAGGTCAAGCAATCATGATGTAAAACTTTGGTGTCACACAACCTGATTTTGTGTGTCATTTAAGTTTTTTGGCTTAAATCAATTAGTTTTTTTTCTTACCCGTGTGTTTTTCTTCTCGGTGTATTTAATGACTCATTAATTATTTTTGTTGCAGTATTCCATAATTTTTGCGGGCCTCTTCTTGCTCTGTGTATTTTTCCGCTGGACCAAGTGGATTACAGGCTGGGCTGATTATACTAAAGACACACTTGAGCCGGTAGTACCAGGGTAAGAACTTAATCATTAATGGCGGTCCTAATGTAAAAAGGCACAACAAACATTTTTAAATTGATTTCAAGGTATTTTGTTGGTTTTCGGCAATAAACATTAACATATCATTAGTTCCTTTTCACCGTCTGTTTACTAATAAAGCCAATGCAAGAGCTTGAAACTTGGTTCGTCTACAATTTATAAAACAGAGGTCCTATACCTAATCATCTTCCTGCTCCATTATCAAACCATGGTCACTTGTTCACCATCTCCAAGTCACTCATAGATATTAATTGATTGATCCTGTAATTTTGAGATATCTGCTCTAACTTAGTAAGGAGTTAGTTATTCTGCAGACTTAATTGTTGTTCTGTAGACTTCGTTTGTCATTTTACAAACTTAATTGGCTATTCTACAGACTTAGTTGGTTATTCTGCAGAGTTCCTGTTTGCAGCATTAACCTCAGGGTTACCACATAATTACAGTGCTGCAACAAATTTCAAGATAATCGGACGTGTTAAAGTAAAATAACTTTTAGCCATTTTTTGCCTGATATGCCTACACAAATTAGAAAAAAATTGATAATCCTTAAATTGCTATACAGGTGTTTATGAAGGATGTCTAAGAAACTTATTTTCTAATAAAATTAACCGCATTAAAATCGGATCACCAGTTTGGGAGCTACGATGGATGCCACAGACAAACACACAGCTAAGTCGATCTGTGTATGAGACACACAGAACCACTTAGCTGTCAGATTTGTACTCCCCTCTTTATACGTCGAGGTTTAAAATGTTTGCTTTATTTATTTAAACTTTTCGCACACAAAAAAAGTATAAAGGCTAACTTAATGCCTAAGGAATTTACTACCAGTCAACCAAGGGTGGTGTATAGAATTAGGCTTTCAGGCGAATGCATGCTTTACATAACTATTTTACTTTCTTACAGATTGAAAGACGCGACAGTTGGAGCTATATTTGCTATAGTCTTACATATTTTACCTAAAAGCTTTGGTTTTGTGAAGATTTGGAGTGTTCAAAGTAAGTTAACATTGTTTTCGCTCTAGAAATATGTCCATATGATCCATGAGTCCCTAGAAAAAGACCACGAGTGCGAGAACATAGGTCTCCCTCAACAGTATAAAAGATACTATCACTACAGTCATATTAAAGTCTCTCCGCCGTGTCGTGTCTGTCTGCCTCTATAAACTCCATACTAACTAACTACCGAACGAATTTACAGAATGATTCCTCTACAAAAGATTTTAACGTAGTAGTTCGTTTTCATGGGATAATTTCCGAACGTCTCGCAGGTGAAGCTGTGGGCAAAGCTAGTGTCATTTAGAAAACTAAGAGTTAATTTAGTTTTATTTAAAACATAACTGATAGTGTGCTATGTAGCACTGGTAGCGGTGGTAACTGGTAGTGTAGGTACACTACAAAGTCTAGGGAACATGCTAAATATATTAACTTGTTTAAAAAAAAAAACTCTAAAAAACGGCGGCCAAAATCTATGGAACAGTATTTCTTTTTGGGCTATGGGCCGTCGTATTCACTGCTGACATAATTATGTTGCACTGCTGTCCATGGTTATATACTTCGTGCATCAATGTTCCTGCCACTCTGCATATTTATCAAGTCCATTACTGACGGATTCTGGATGTGAAAATGGCTACAGCAAACAAAAGAATGAATATACATTGGTAACATGACATGTATTTGTTTCAGAAAAAAGTAATTTGCCGCCATTAAAACCAGAATCAGCCATCCTATGGTGGCGGTTTGTTGATAAAAACATAAACTATGGTTATATATTTACATTTGGTAATTATACACTTTCTATAATATATAATCTTATCTTTCGGTCGAATGCGCTTCTTTTAAGAGAGTAGAACGAAGTGGTAAGTGTAATGACTGTCGAAGATCCACGAATGATAGAAGGGAAGAGTAAAAAGTTTTAAAAAATCGGCGTCGACTACTTTCCGTTGTTCAAGATTCCGAGTAATAATTTGAAGAATTCATGCGAAAAGTTTGTCAACGTTTGTTGCAGCCTAAAGCGAAACCGATGTGCAATGAAAAATGTTCGAAAATGAAACCAGTTTATTAACACAAATAAAAAATAAAACAAATCTATTTTTAACCGACGAATAAAAGGTTCTCAAGTCGACGCTTATTTTGACTTTTTATGTTCCTGTGACCTCGCATTTGTCTTGTTACAGGGTTGTCCGATTTTGATGATTTTTATTGAGTAATTTCCTTAGCTAATATAATGATGATGACATGATATTTTGTATTTTTTAGGGAGTGCTTTTGCCATTCTTCATGCCGGTACAGAAACTGGACTGGATCATATTATTGGCTTAAATCTTGGTACAACTATTACAGGCCTATCCTGGAATGCTGGCCTATTTGTATGTATTCTTGTAGCGTCAATACTATGCAACGTGATCACTGCAATGGCAGCGTGCTCAGTCTGGCTTCCTTTTGTGCTGCTCATGGTAATTTTTCTACTCATGCTTTTTGACACATACACAAGCGTAAACTAACGAATTTTTCAAACGGGTTGAAAAAAAAGTACGACTCCTAAGTATTTGTACTTGGAGTCGTACTTTTTTTCGAGTAAGAAAATAGTAGGTGTGTTTTAGTTAACAATAGTAGGTACCTAGTGTTTTAGCTGCACTAGTAGATATTGAAGTTAGGGAATGTAACACTGGAGAGCCTCATAAATGCAATATTCTGAACAAAAATGTCTGTCACTTTAGGCAAAGGACGCGGTAGCTATACCATCAAACTTTAAAAGGGATTTTAACTTTGAAATAGCATCGTTTGTGGCCAAATGTGTTTACTGTACTTTTTATGCAACGTGTAACGGAAAGGGTATATACATACCAAGGGCAGGGCTTCTTTGTATATCAAACGATATTGGAAGGGTTTCTTAATCCTATCTCTACATGTTTGGAAGTTTTGGCAAGTAGCGTGGAAAGTTAATGACCTACGTAGTGCGGTAACCGTTTGTTATAGTTTGAATTTAAGAAACATATGAAACCGAAAATTTGGTATCAATTCTTAGAGTATTTTATTTTGATCTGAAACTATGTAGTGATTCTATACCAGCTGTTATCTTTAGTGCTTAAGGGGAACCTAGTCGCGGGCTCGAACTCACTGATGGGCCTGGGTAAAAAGCACGCTGCCTCGCCAGGCAATGTGTTCGACAGAGGTAGTATCAGTAATGAGCAGTTAGAAGGTAGTCTACACGCACAACATTATTGAGTGAGATGCAGGATCATTTATAGTACAACAGGCGCGTAAAAAATTAAGAACAGGCCTTCGGAAGATCCGGTTTCATGAAAAAACCACTGCATAAATCAATTAAACGATTACCAATCGGCATATTTGTTTAATAGCCAAAAATATAATTAAGGTATTTTATTATTAAACCTCAGAGCGCGACTCCGAAAATTCGTAAGAAAAATGTCGTTTATTTTTTGTACTTACGTTGTTTACGTTATTCCAAAAATAATAATGATCATGCAGATAAAACTTAGTGACTGTTACCAAATGCATAAAATTACTTTACTACTAACTTTGATTAACAGCACGAGTAAAATAAAAAAATAAAAATACGTTCAAGTACCAAGATTAGTTAAGTACTGTATAAAACGAGCGGACAATGGTTTCAATGTGTGCGTGCGCGTAATGTTATTGTGTTGCGACTCAGATACCTAAACTTGACTGATTTGAAAATGTAATAGCGTCCTTAAGAAATTCCCATAACTGTAGAATATGACATTATAGATTTATGGCGGTATATCTAGGTCCCTCAATTTATTCATATCTTTACTGAGGAATTTGCATTACATTAATTTATCTGACGAAATACATAAATATGACTTTAATATATTTTACTAAGATATCTCTGTGAATTAGTTAAAAAGACATAATGACAAAAAAGTTAATTGGTAAAGAGTAAATGAAAGTCGAATTTTACTAAAACGTGTGAACTGAGAGCCCAATATTTTCGGCTTTAATTTCTGGGATCAGCCTTATCGCCCGCCTTATAACGCAAATTAGTATAAGTTGTTTTACAATTTTTTTAACTAAAATGTAACATCTCGGCCGTGCTTCTAAATGCCATACTTTAACAGAAAATTGATTTTATTTTTTTTACAGGAGAAAATTTTGTAGGGTGGATATGATTTTATATTTTTGGACTGATCAGTATGTACCTTCATACAGTAAGCTTTTTTAACCCCCGACGCAAAAAGTGGGGTGTTATAAGATTGAACGCTGTTTGTCTGTCCGAAGCACCGTTACCGAAGCTCTTATAGCAAGCGTTATGTGTACTATGCAAGACTCTAGAATTCTTGGTCTGATGCTGCAGTCAGGATATCCAGCACACTTGTACACTCTTGAAAAAATATACTATAAATATAATAGACTCGATCACAGAACCGTAGAAGATGCTCAAATCCCTTCTTGAACCAAAAAAGACCTAGTAATGTTCTTAAACGGCTGAACCGATTTTCCTGAATCATAACTAAGAACATTATCGATTAAGTCACCTTTCAGACAAAACCAAAATAAATACTGATTCCAAACACTACATTTCTGACATAATTTATTTTTATTTTTTAATAATTCATTATGATTTTTAAAACTCAGTTCGTTTTATAACTATAAGATTTAACTGCATAAAAGTGAATCTATGTGTGACTAAAAAGAATGAACAAAGCAATTATTAAGACTGAAATTAATGTTAAAGTTATTAAGATTAAATTTTCTGTTTAATAAATGTTGATTTTTACAAAAAAATGCTTTTTTTCAATACGTTTCATCAGAAATGAACTCAATTAAAATTGCGGGTGTATTTTTTTATGGAAAGTTCCATAACCACACTGGTTATCGATTTTGGATATTTTGGCTGGTACTTATTATGAATGTATCATTCATTTTTAATTTAAGATGGCGGATGTAATCTTTAGATGAAAAGTCGACATGGGTATCAGTTTTGAGGGTTGGAAGTATGATCAAAAATATTGAAATTAAATTAAATTTTGTGTGAATAAAACATTTTGAACACGCGCTCCAATTGGGATTACAGTTGGGATTCGGGCGTCACACATTTTTCGCTTAGTTTTCTTTAGGGAATTAATATCCTATTTATCTTCAACCATTACAACGATACTCTACGATTACCAATCGGCATATTTGTTTAATAGCCAAAAAATGCTTTTTTTCAATACGTTTCATCAGAAATTAACTCAATTAAAATTTTTCAAAAAAAAGCCTTTTTTGAAGAAACCAATCTTAAAAAATACAAAAAAAAATGTTTTATTAGTCTTGAAGTCCCGGGGATTTCCGGGCCTTTGATTGTAGGGTGTCCCAGGACTCAGAAGTTGTCGGGAATTCCCAAACCCTACCAACAATATTGTTTTTTCCAGTTTTTTCTCTAATCTATTAAAAATTGGTTGGACAGTCCGAATCTGTTAAAGTAAATATAGCCAGTCCATGAGCCTATACAATTGTAAGGTTGCCTCAAGCAAACAACCTCTATCGTTTTGCTTTTTCCAGAAAAAATGCCAATTTCATATGCAAGGACCTAACCTAACCTTTTTGTTAATTTTCATGCCATGTTTAATGTTGAATCATATTTGATCGAAATATAAATTTCAATTAAAACAAATGTTGAACAAATACAATAATATTTACCTACTTAATTTATTCTGTTGAGATTACCAAGGCACTTTCTGCAATTTGTTTTTTCTTGGCTTATAATGTGTTTATTACCAAAAAATCACTACTTTAATTTAAAGATGGTATTGTCGTGCAAAGCGATTACAAAAATATTAATATTGAACTCCGTCAATTGACAAAATTTCGAATCCCCTGAAACAAATACCATTTCGTTATTTTTCTAGCCTTAGTACGAATATAGCCTGTACGAAAGTACTTAGTACAAAATGTATTTTTTTTCCGGCTACTACAAAGTTACAAACGAGGTCATGATCCCCTTTGATCACTTTGCTCTACTGGCACATCAAGGCTAAATCCGAAACTATGAAATTTTACAGTTTCAGGAATGGGCGCCAAGAAAGGAGGCATTCCTGCCATATCTTTTGGTCATTATTCTTTTAATTAGGTGTTTAGTATTGCTAGCGTTAATGTTTTATTATTCTTATTGCAGTCGAGTGATGGCGCTCATCCTTGGCCATCACAGGTTTATCTTGCGGCATTAGGTGTGGGGATAGCATCTAATTTCGGATTCTGCGTGCCTTTTCAATATACCCCAGCTTTCTACTGCCATAAAACTGGAAAAGTACCAATCATGAGAATGGTAAATATGTTTTGAAATACTTGGTAAAGGGCAACTGGTTCATTGGTGATGGTCCTTTCAGCTCAGGGAGTAATTCTTAAGGTGAATTTCACCAATGAAACTGAACGCGATTAGCACATGTAAACTGAGTTCAAGAGCTGTCACTGTCAATAGGTATTCCATAAAAAAATTGACACCAAGAGCTCTTAGACGAAGTTTATGTGCAGATAGCGTTCATTCATTGTTAAAATTGGCACTCAGTCTACATCTAATCCTAGTGAAGTTTTTTCTCCGGGGTTATTTTTATTTAAAAGCACTAGCGTAGCGTAGGTGATGGCGAGACGAACGGGAAAGGTTCCGTCAAAGTTGGAAGGAGGTCGCGCGGGCTCACGAAAGATAGAAGGAATGGAGGGAGGCCATTGTCGAGGAGTGGAACAGATTAAAAACACCTAGCACTTCGCCCATGACTTAGAATTTCGTATTTTCCAACAGCCATCTTCCACCCTATAAAAAGTAGTTTCCAAAGTCAAGTCAAAACATTTATTTCAAAGGCACATAAAAGGCACTTTTGAACGTCAACATTTATATTAAAATAGGATTGCTTCTAGTCGCCCCTTCTAAAAGGTAGTTTCGTATGAAAAAGAATGAAAAAGAAACTTCACCGTAGCTAACTCTTTTAAAATGTTTCATAATATTTTACATAAATTAATTATATGTGAAAACGATTCACTTAGAATAAAATTACCATACCAAAATAGGTAAAAAGAATGAAAAATTAAGCAAAGACAGGTGAAATGAAATTAGAAAGGTCAGGTACTAGCATCTGGCGTACGTGTATGAGCAGATGTATGTAGACACTGCAGCTTCTTTTTTTTTCAATAAACAAATAAAGCGCACCGTTGCCTTATCACATCATTCCGCAGCCTATCATTTATAGCGACACAACAAATGCTTTGCAATGAACGTATTTCCACAGCATTTATTCTGCTTTCACATGCTTTTCTTGCCACACTCACTTACAACAGCGTAGGCAGCAGCACACCATTGTGAAAAGCCAGTCGAGCATTTTTGGACATCAGTTGGTTGGCCACAATCGCCTGTGTAGCATATTTTCCCGCATTTATTCTCTTTTCCACATCTTCATTAATCTTTCCATCCCTTGTAAACAGAATCCCCAAATATTTGAACTATAATATGAATATATTACTTGCTCCGCACTCCGCAATCACTAATTTTTACATCAGAAAACGATACTTCTTTTCTCTTTCAAACACCACGAGCTTCATTATTCACATTTATATCCATCCCTTATCTATCACAGTCACCATAGTCTTGCAATTTCGATACAACTTGCAAGCGAAAAACCATAATATAACATTTTAATTCAATTTTAAATAAAAGTTTATAAAAATTAAGACTATTTAGCTTCTTTGATAAGTACACGTTTGATGTGGGTGAAGTGTTAAGTTATGCCATGATAGGAAGGCGTCACATAAAGGGAACACACAAAGATCTTCGTTAATCGTAGTCTTAACGGAGTATGTTCAACTCAGTATATTCAATGTAGGTAGAAACCTAATAAACTACCTAGGTCAATATATTGTAATTTATTCATTTTTCAGGTAAAATATTCCATACCGTCAGTTATAATATGCACCATAATTTTGTACCTTGCTATAATCCTGTATGCGCCAACTTTGTGGGATCCTGACGGAGAAGGTTTCATGCCAGTACTGCCTGCAACAAATGCGAAGGCGGTGAAGACTACATCATCAGCCACAGACGAACCAGTACCACCACCGTAGCCTAACAGGCTACCAATCAGAATTTATCATTTTGAAGCCGATATTGAACCAGGATATTGCTAATCCATTGCTCTATATGTTCGAAAAATTTGTCTTCTCAACAACTTACATGACGAAATGAATGATGTTGAACTGTCAAAATGAAAACTATTTCTACTGTTAGTGTGTAACGCAATTACTCCTTAGGTATTTAATAATAATAAGATATTTAAAAATAAAATAACTACGTTATGAGTTAATGTTTATGTTCAAGAAAGTATTTTTAATTTCATTTGTGTGGCTGGTCAAGCCGTTGGGTTTTTTTTTAAATAAAGTGCATATAAAATCTCTTGTTTTATTCGGATAATAAAGATACCAGTACCCTCGCACACAATAATTATGAGTTGTGCCCGTTCAGACACATATCCCGACAAGTAACACTGTAACTTAACAGAACGCTGCGTTCCCGTTAAGTAACATCTTTTTTGGCTAGTTTTCCTGACACAATTTGTTCTCGTTCAGTCACATCATGGTGTGTGTTACACTGTTACGTATTGGGAAAAAATATCCCGACACGTACACGTAACACTGTAACTTAACAGAACGCTGCGTTTCCGTTAAGTAACATCTTTTCGATTGATCCTTTCTACAACCTTTCCTTTTAACAAAAATCAAGGAAGATTTAGTAAAAAATAGTTAAAACATTATGGCGAAGTAAAAAATTTGTTAAACCTGAGATAAAAATGATATGGTCAATAAAGTGGATCACTCAAACCGCGCGCTTTACGAAAACGTCATAATGTATTATACCTCAGACTGTATAGCCTTTGCACTTAACAATTTGAGAATTCCCTTGCACGTCTCGTTACAAACGGTAGGTCCCATTTGTTCTATGGAACGACGTAATAGAACAAATTGAGAAAATATTGTCCCTATTTGTACTATAGAACAGTTTGTACTTTTTCGTCTCAACGATTTGATGTTGTCGCTGTGTTCCATAGAACACAGTAAGTATATAAACTTCTTGAAGCTGATATGTAAACTGGCCACTCGAGAATGATTTGCCACCACTTGTCTTAGTGACATTGATGATTAGATGGTTACTCACCGACAGAAATTTTAACGGATTTTGAGAGAGCTGCAATTAATAATAACTTTAGTTATTATTCTATGGCTGCAGTAGCAGGGTACTCACTTCTTTATTGTTGTTTGTTTACAATGATTGGATTGGATCTGTTGCTAATCGTAATGGAAATAAACGTAAATTTTGATAGTTTGAATTTTCTGCAACGGCGTCGTGGAAAAGTTTTACAGCAACCATGCTGTAAAACTTTCACCAGATAAAGAATATTACCTACAGACAAATTATACTAGAGAAATGTCATTATGGCGATGTAAAAAAACATTAACAGGGACAGGTACATATTAGAAGACCAGCTACAGTTAACTGTTGGAGAAATTCGCGTAGAAATGTTTTTGAACAAAACTATTTATTTGTTGACTCATTAAAGAGCACACTGGCCGTTCACAAAATAATTCACAAAAAATAAGTGAAAATGTCAATACTTGTTTTGAACAAAACTAAAAGAATCTAAATTAAAATGAACAGGCTTGAAGTAATCCGTAAATTGTTCTCAAAACAACCAAAGACTTTATATGTAATGGCTTTGACAAGTTTGTTTAAGTACATGAAATCAAATATTGATTGTTGTCTCAATAACCCGGCGTCAATATTTGAAAATATGTATTTTATGTTAAAACAGTTGCAGTTACCAAAAACAATCTTGATAGATTTATTTTTTTACTCTCTGCAAGATTACAGTGTAATTATGAGTGAAGGGGGTATGTCATCCACGGGCCGTTGCCAGGACTGCCTACATCTTCGGTACCCGATGCATAATGACTATGAACCCATCAAAATTAATGTTTTATATTGTAAATTTTGTGCTGGACAACTCTTTCTACAAAATAAGTATTTTCCGGGGACAATTTAATATAAGAATATATTAGCGGTAAGAAGAATTGTTTTTAGTTTGTAGTGTAAAGAAACACGTATTGTTAAACTGCTGTTTTGGTTTTATTTTTGAAATTAAAAATATTATGTAGCGAGTAGTTTCATTTTTTTATAGTGAACAGTACCTGGTATTAACGTCAGTGATTAATGTCATTCACGTCTTATTTAACTCATCATGGAAGAATTTGGGAAAAGCGATTCCCATTTAGTTCTGTGCATTCACAGACAAATAAAAACAGGAGCAAAAGCTAGTATGTAGTTCTATAGTACAAATAGGGACAATATTTTCTCAATTTGTTCTATTACGTCATGTTCCATAGAACAAATGAGACCTACCGGTTACAAATTTATAAAGATTAATTCGGATCACTGATTCCACACACGGGCCGTATGAGTGCTCTTTCTAATATACTCAATAAATACGTTTTATTTTTGTTGTGTAATATGACTAAAGGGTCAATTTGTTAAAGAATGTGTGTGACAACTTATAAACTGAAGGAAGAAATTAACTTTTATTTTTTCCTTCATTATGCGGTCTGAGTGTTCCATACTTCCACCTCTATCTACTTATATATACTTCGTAGGCAGACTGAGATTGTTTCCAAAATTGTTAAGAAATCATGGTTCGTTCATTCCTAAAGGAAAAGACTGAGTAGGGTAGATGTGATTTTTTTTATTTTGTGAGACTGTTTTAATCGACTGCCGTCATAAGTTCTTATTTTTAACGTTTATTTATTGGTTGGATTCGACAGACACGACTTCCCCCCGACCCTTGCTCGACGAAATGCCAGCCCGCGCCCGTAATAATAATCATCCATATCAGATCCAGCCTGTCCCAACTTCTTGCTGCCCCCCCCCCCCCAGCAACGCCCTTTGTTTTTTTTTATTACGGGGGGAAATCCTCATGGATGTCCTCCATGGATGTCAGACTCTTACTGACTAAAACCACCCCGGTGTTCCGTCTCACACCACTTGCACCGGGGACCACGGGAACTAGTGTGGATTCCGCGATCCCCGGCTAGTGCCGGCCCGCCTCTGCAGGCCAACTCGCCTTAGGGGTGTTAAACTCCCCCTTACGTCATTATGAGGCGTGCGTGGAACACAATGCGCCGCTATCTCGGGTCCTAAGAAGTAGGGGGCGAAGGATTTCCTCAGATCCGTCGCCCCTGGACCCATTTAGGGGGGCTGGAAGAGGGCGTTATTTGCCGTTGCAAGTACCCACTAGGTGCTGGTGGCGCTGCCTTCTTCTTGACGACCGTTGTCTAGGCCTTCGTTGAGGGCCCGGGAGCGGTCTCAGAGGGGCTGGCCGTCCGGGAAGTAGTAATAAACGCGGTCGCCGTGAGAGCGGCCCTCCGGGAAGGGGGTGCAGCCTTGGCTTTCGCAGGCTTACTGCCGGGTCTCGGACCCGCTCGGCTCAGCTGCCACGACCGTCGGCCCCAGTTTGGTGAATCCAGCGAACCTCAGCTTGTCCGCAGCAAGCGGTGGGCGCAAAGTTTCGGCCGGGAGGATCCTCCCCTCTATGGCCTCAATCCGAGCTTCAACCAGCTGGCCGGACTGCATCATGCAGATGCGCGCGATCTTTTCGATCTCCGCATCCGCAAGTGCAGGGGCCGAGGGTGGAGCCAGTGATGGAGCCGACAACAGGACCAGCGATTTGGTGGCCGCGGGAGCTGCCCTCTGGGCGGCAAACTGCCGCTTGAGGTCTTCCAATTCGGATTGGAGACGGCGGTCCACAGCTTCACCGTCTCCTCCATGCTCGACCGGCTCTGGAGGACCTCAACTGCCTCCCTGATCCCATCTGCTGCTTCCTTCAGTGCGTGCGTGAACGTACCCTTCAGGTTACCCGATTTAGTGGCAACCTGAAGGATGACGCCCACGCCATCCAGAACTTGGTGACTGAGCGCAAGCCATCCGGGCTAAGCGCCGCTCCCGCAGCTGACGGGCCAACTCTTCGACCTCGTCAGCCGCTCTGGCTTTGCGCTGCGCCCACTTGGCAGCATTGGCCTCCACCTTATTTGAAGGCAGCATCAAACCCTCTCCGATGTCTGACAACGTGGGCCCGGAGTCGCTGCCACGGAACGATCCCGTTCCGACAAACGAGCAGATGGTATATTTGCCACTGCGTGGCCTCGCCTGCTCCTGCCAATTGACACCTTAGCGGCTGGCAGGTTCTCCTCGCTATGAGAGCGTGGTGAGCGCTTCCTCCTCCCTTTGGGGGGACGAATTCCGTCTGGAGCCCTCGAGCGCTCCAAGCCTACGCTAGCAACACTATCGACGCATATATTCTCGGACCCGGTGTCGGAATCTGACACCGCACCCATACCCATCCGTTCGATCACAATGATCGGAACCTCCTCTTTGTTTGAAATTGTAGAATCCATATAAGTCCCACAAGGATGGGGGATATAAAAGGTCCACTTAGGGTAAGCCCCTTTCCCTAGGTAAGTGTACATTTGTAACCCAACCAGTGAGTCCGCTAATCTCTGGCTGGGCGTGCGCTTGAGACTGATGCACCACCTACAACTCAGAAGCTGCAGATGACACTACTCCTCAGCCATTCATACCCTCGCCGCACACCAAAACTTGGTATTAGAGGATTTTTTTATAGAGGTTATCTTCCTCGCGATCTGGGCGATCAAGCCAAGATCCTAATCTCGTTCCGAGTCATAAAACATGACCATGATCTCGTTACGGATTACGATTTCGACTGTTGCAGTCGGGAGAATCAGATCCCCCGCTGCTAGCCCGTTGGCAGGGTGAGTGCACAACGAGCGCCGCCCAGGTTTCTCTAACATGTTCGCTGTTTGAATAGGCAGACATGTGGATAAACGTCCTAATCCCCTCAACCCTACCTCTGTAAGCAGAGGGGTGAGTGGACGACCGTCGGGCGGTCTAAATCGACTGACCCGGGAGCATAAGGCTCCTCCCCCTACGCCAGAAATTTGCCACAGCCAATACCCTCTCCAACATGGAGAGACTATTAGCCGTACCCAGGATGCACCGGCCCGACGCACACTGGTCCCAAATTAAAAAAAAGTGGACATTGATAGTAGACCGCTGATATTTTTTTTTATTGTTGATACAATGATAACAGATAAGGCAAAAAAATATTATTGTCCTACTTCAAATACTTTTCTGTAAAAAAAATATTTCTTTTTTTTTTGTATGGGAGCGATTACATTTTACTCAATTTCTCAAAAACTTTAAGCGATGTCGAGATGGCAATCACATATGTTAGAAAACTAATAATTCTGAGTATTTGGCTCGAAGAAACTTATTGCTTATCTCTGCGTACTTTCGAGATAATAGTGACAGAAAATAACATTTTTTTTTAATGTTAATTTTTTGCTTTTTTTTAATCATAGCCTTACTTTAGCACATAATTATAATGTATGCGTAATGTCAAATAAGTAAAAAGAGACTTCTCTGTAAAAGAGGTTATGGGGGCTCACTAATGACTGAAAAGCTATGACCTTTCTGAAGGAGTACTTTCATCAGTTCTAAAAAACAATCAAAATGAAGACATATTAAGCTGCAAACATAAAGTTGAATATGTTCACAAACGATTCTGAAAAAATATTATGGTGAAAGATTAATATTTGGGTCTATATTCTCTTGAGAAATCTCTATTTCCTCGTTTTCCAACGAAAGCAATTCATTGTTCAAGATCAAAGCACTAGCCTCTGGAAACAACTGTTTATGTAAACGAGCAAACTTTGGTTTGATATGGCTGATGTAAGGATCTGAGCTAATTAGAAAGCTGTGGATAATGTCTAAATTAGTCTGAACTCTACCGATTTTTCTTGTATGTGCCATTCTAACATTCCGGAAATCTTTATTCCTCGCTTCGGAAGCTTCTTCGGAAAGCATGCCTATCGGCATAAAGGAGAAATTTTCACAAATATCAGCACCGTGTATCAACAATTTATGGACACTTGAAGGCATGTAATACCATGGATATAAGTTTACATATAGCATTGCTGTTTCTTTACAATATTCCCTAAACAAGTTGGTATTAATAAGTTGACCAGATGAAATTGTTTGTAAAATGACTGCAAATCTCTTGATTAAATCAGGGTGGATACCCGTTATTTCAGCAGATACTTCATAATTTTCAAAAAACCTTCTTGCCGTGTTACCGTCATTGGTTGTACCAAATCCCTGTTTTACTATGTCAATTAACAAACCAGTTCTTTCCCGGAATTCTTCTTGTGTCAAATTCTTTTTAATTTCTTTTAACAATTTATCTTCTTTTCGTGCAGCCCACTTTTTGAAGTCTAAGTTGTACGAAATGTGTAAAATACATTCCATACATCTTATCCACATATGAAGCGAAGACAGACCATATTTATACATATCTTCTCTGATGAGTCTTTTGGATACAAAGTCCAAGTCATTCATTTTGCTAGGTGGGGTATTGCAAATATTACAAACAGCTGCAGAAGAAGTATTGGAAATCACAGTAGAAATTTTCCCATCAATCATAGTCATGTACAAATCATGTTTAATATCAAAATTATCTACAATTGTGGGAACAAGATTACGAATTTCTTCCTCTAAGGATGCACTTTCCTTCTTTATCAATTCATTTGTTTCTTTTGCAAACATAAAGCCAATTGGACGACAATAGTTTGTTGAAGAGGGAGCAGGATTTTGCCACAAGATAGTACCACTCTCTTCTTCCAAACGAAGCGGAACCAAACTAATCATGAAAACTGAAGAATCGTCAATTTTAGTGTCGGAGTGTGACTTTTGTTTATAATTACTTTGAGAAGATGACCCGTCAAAACCCCATTTGCTTATTAGTTTTAGCGATTTTTTGTCGGCAGAGTTGTGCTGAATTGTTTTTAATATCCTATTAGTTGTCAAATCTAGAAGCGATTGAAGTCTTATCTTAGCATCAGATTCAGTTACAGTTATGTCTGACTCTGGAGGATAACAAGTTTTTTTAACTTCCAGGAGCTTTTGATAGGATGGAAGACCATACATTTTCTCTGAAGCAAGAATAGTTCTTAAATTTCGATATTGCCATTTTGACAAATTTGTTGAGGTGTAAAGCGCTAACGTTTTATCATCTGGTAAACACGGTTTGTCAGTCTTTTTAGCGAATAGTACATCATGTACCATCTCACATTTTTCCTTGTTTTGGCTGAGTTCGTTTAATATAGCTGCTAATTTTGTTTTTTTAGACTCTTTTAATTTGGCACATAAAGCATAAACTAATTCCTCCTCTGTGTGATCTAGAAGTGTTAGAGAACGCCTTTTCTTCTGTTTATCAGATATATCAACAAATGGTTTTTTACTTGTACCATAACTTAATTGATGAGTATCCACTTGCGTTTCGAAATTTGGAATTACTTCCTCGGCAACTTTAAAAATGCTGCTTAAATCGATATTTTGACATTTTGGCCAAACTATTTGGGATTGTAACCAGTCTGAATTTTTGTTAAGAAAGGTCTTTTGAGCTCTACTGGAAGCAGACCATCTTTTTGAGATATTACTTGAAAAATTACGACAAAATAATTTAATATTACTCAAATCTTCGGAAGACAATTCAACACCAATACGTTCAATAAGGGCATTAAATAAAAATTCGACATTTTTAAAACCACCTCCTGATTTAAGAACAACGTATAAGTCTAAGTTGGTGACAAATGCGGACATATTATAATTTTAAGGAAAATTGAAAACAAATTAGAATCAAAGATATCAAAGACAAAGTGACTTTGATTTTAACAAAAAAAATTACGAAAACAAATTCGACGAAAGAAAGACAAACAAAAATTATTTGATTTTAAAATCCAAAGATTCAAAATACAACAATAACAAAACAAACAAACAACAAGCATTTCTTCAAGCGCACAGAAAAAATAAGGACACGTCTTATCGCAACCACATTTAGTTGTACACTGAGTGAGGTGTACGCGCGCGATTCGTGACCGTATTACGTTACGTCATGAGAGGCGGCCATCTTGTTATCCCGGCAAACTCGCGTCGAAGCTCCATTTTGCTGGCCAGCGGACCTATTGCGATATGAGTAAGGCTATGATTAAAAAAAAGCGAACAATTAACATTAAAAAAAATTGTTATTTTCTGTCACTATTATCTCGAAAGTACGCAGAGATAAGCAATAAGTTTCTTCGAGCCAAATACTCAGAATTATTAGTTTTCTAACATATGTGAATGCCATCTCGACATCGCTTAAGGTTTTTGAGAAATTGAGTAAAATGTAATCACTCCCATACAAAAAAAAAAGAAATATTTTTTATAGAGAAAAGTATTTGAAGTAGGACAATAATATTTTTTTGCCTTATCTGTTATCATTATATCAACAATAAAAAAAAATATCAGCGGTCTACTATCAATGTCCACTTTTTTTTAATTTGGGACCAGTGTGCGACGACTGCCCTTTCCCTCGAACGTATTCGAAAGGAACGAGCAGCAATCAGACACACGAGGTTTTCTGCACGCAGCCCACGCCCTAAGCCAAGGTTCCTTCACCAGAGGGTGCAGAGTTTATCGCGCGGTAAACTCTGCTTGCGCGATGTAGTTGATGTAGCTGCGGTGTGACGTCAATTCTTGAGTAGTTCGCATATGGCATTGCAGATGGCGCCACTTCACTGTTTGTGTTTTTCCACATTTGTTGATTGTAAGTTTCGTATGTGGGGCATTGTAGATGTCCGCCACAGTCAAACAGCTCTTAAATATTAACGTAGGATTTTTCTATAATTTTACAATTGCTTTACAAATTCAATCTATCATTTACCAGGTTTCTGCAACGCTTAGTTTGAAAGATCTTCGTGGCCGCGCAGTTCTCCGCGTTGCAATGGCGTGGCCACGTTCAAACCCTTATAACTTTTTAACCATAACTTTGACAAATTTATGGTTTTGGGAATAAACCTTTACAATTTTTTGCAAAATCTTGGTTGATTTTTTTTTAATTATCGTCGTGGCCGCGCCATTGAAACGGATTCAGAAAGCGAGCCAGATCAAGCGATTAGCCAAGATCAGGAGAGTACATTACATCCTCTTGCTGCCTTCTAAGAGGTCATCTGTTATGAGTAAAGAGAGTAAATAAACAATAAATGTAGTGTATAGTATAGTGAGCTAATATTGCTACTAACTGTTAAATTATTTATTATTTCAAGAAAATATTTTGTTCTTATTATATTTGACCTGTGCCCTGAAGAACGAAAAAGTTCCTTACTACCCTATGAGTAGTTATGGTATTCAGACTTGTAATAAATATGACCATCTGAGACAACTTTACGACCAAGGATATGCATTCTAACCCAACCATTTCGAATCAGTTAAGCTTTCTACTTAAAGAGGTATATTAGAGGATTATTATGTTGTAAGGCGGGATGCGTGTAGCTTTATAGATGGCGCTACATACCCGTGAAAAGAAATTGGTCAACGTATCAAGTATCTTGGCTAAGAAGGTTATCGACATGTGGGGTGTAGACTTAGGATCATAGTGATAATTCATGGTCCTAAATAATTATCTAAAAATAATGACAGCATTACTGTTTGCAGAGAAAGCATTAAGTAACAAACGAGGAAAGCCGCTGCAAAGTCTCGTCCGCTGAAATGAAATAAAAACTACACTGGTTGCCCGGTTATTACTGGATAAGCTTGAAAAGTTAAGATTTTTGTTACGAAAAAAAAAAACAGATCATTGACAGGCGCGGAGCTGTAAAAACATAAGCGTGGAATAAACGAAATATTTTTTTTCGTGTTTCATTGAACGATTCATAATAAAATTTATAAGCTTTATCTTTATAAGATTTATTTGAGTTTCAAATTAATGCAACATCATTAAAAAAGTACTCTGTGATGCAACTAAAAAAAGAATCAGTTTGACACTTAGAGCATTTAACCTAGGTTAAATGCTCTATGGTTTGACACTTTGATATAACGGCATTTTCTGCATGGAATTGGTGTGTACTCTTTGGATTTTAGTTTAAAAAAAGTATTAAATGTGGCAAAGATCTCAATCTATTCATGACCCATTTATGACCAACTTCAACAAAACTTTTAAAAAATACTGTTTGGAAAACCAAAATCTTGAAATTAGTAATTTCAGCGATATTAATTTGTAAAATAAAAAACATACAAAACAAAAACACAGAAAAATTCCATGACTATAGCTAAATCCCATAGTTTAGGGTATTTCGGGGAGTGTTAGAATTGCACGAATGAAAGCAACGTACTGAGAACTATTTTGGGAACTAGCTACTACGGCGCCATTTTGACCTATTGCCTTCCCCAATAGCGCGTGGTCGAAATCAGAACGAACGTCGCTAACTTGTTCTGTCAATAAAACTTCTGTGACACAACGGCTCCGTGTCAATATCATGTAGGCTCGAAAATATATTTGTACAGAATGGCCAATTCGGACGTATACAACTTTTTATAGCTCCCATTCTGATTGAAAACCAGTTTTGCAGTTTTTTTTATGTAGCTACTATTTAGTTAAAATACGGCAAATTCGTTATGGATAGTCTATAATATCATAGAAGAGCTCGCGGCTTAGTATTTACAGCTGCATGAATAAATGAGGTAAAGCTACGCTTGCTCGTTTCATGGTTAGGTGACCATCTATAAATATTGAGACCCCTCCAAACCTTGGCAAGCACGTTAAGCCGTTGATCCCAGCTATCTTTAGTGGATCTTTGAAAGTCGTTACAGATCGTTAGGAGCCCGAAAGTGTGACAACCATTCCTGCCAAGGAGTACATAGAGCTAACCTTCACAACCTATGTACCAGGTAATCCCAGTATCTAGCTTGAGGAGGTCAGATAGGAAGCCGCTCTACGTAAAATACTGGTATTCAGCTGCATCCGGGTGGACTGGAAAGCGCCCCCAAAAAAAACGTTTAAAAAAGGCAAGGCAGATGATGAGTCTATAAAACCATGACTACCTTTGAGGTATATGTTCTGTGACCGTAATACTTTCAATAATTATATCCTGAAGTAGTTTATTGAATTTAATAAAAACGTCCCAATGGTTTTAGAATAACGAACACAATTTTGATCACTGAGGTTTTCGCGACACGTCCGTACCTTTTTTCTGTAGAACCCTACAGAAAAATTGTATGGACGTGTCGCGAAACTTTTATTGTTGCTAATTGCACCGCTTAAAACGGACATTACGCTAAACTGTGACCACTGTGTCACGTGGCACGACACTGAAGTAACTCTCAATGAACGCGTACAATAAGCGGTGGCGTGCGGTCACCAAAAGAGATGTAGAATTTAATTCATCCAAAACAAATAGTTCATTTATAAAATTAAATTTCATTCGAACACATACATTGGTTTCTTATTAAACTTCAACTGCATGCGATTACCCTGGTTACATATCTCTTTTGGTGACTGTACATGCTGTGACAGATTTGCATTTATCACTGCTGGCGAGCTTCCGCGTCAATGTGGTATCGGCTTAATACCTATTCCTTATAAATAAATCAAACCAAAAATACTGGCAATATTTCGATTCCAAATTTGAAACGGTAGAATAATCTTCTTTTTAATCAAATCGCAGAAGTCAAAGAGAACGGTGAAAATTTTTCATCCCTTGAGATTTTGTGTGGCATCTTATTAGCGGAAAAAAGAATTGGATACTTAAGATTAATATAATTAAAGCGTTTAGAAAATGGGCGCGTGAGTAATACTAACTGTTTTTCCTTTAATTAATCAATCTACGGACAATCGTTCAGAGATAAAAACATTGAGGTAATCCTCCATGGATAAAATTTGATGCCATGGTATATCCTATATCAAAAAATTATTGTTCGGTAGGTACCTAGTTAGGTACAATACGCGGTGCTAATGAGAAAAAATATTAAATGTTTCCACTGCTGGGACACAGTCCTCCTCTCTTTGAGAGGGAGTGGGGTGTAATCTATAACTGGACCACCACTGTTCTCAGTAGACTGGCGTATCACCTGCAAAATTTTTCCCAAGATAGTGCGTCGTAAAACGGTTAAATAAAAAGACATTTACAAAAAGATATTAAAAATATATTTTGGACTTCTAAAACGTTAGGCCATTTCGAGTATGAATGTGAATGCTTGAATGCTATCCCGAATGGAATTTCGAGTTTGAGCCTGAGGGCGTCATTATTTTGACTTGAAATAAAATCATTAATATTCATAATATTTGCACGCCATACTATGTGCCAAACATGAGTGATGCTTAATTTTGTTTACCTCCTGCATGCATATTATTCTTGTAGGTACATGCACACATGTTCAAGAGCAAATAAATATATATTTTTTCTTAACACACTGTGCTTAATCTGGCATGCAGGCAGGCCCAGTGCGGGTTGGTGAAAAATATTGCAATTTTTTTATTTTTTTTTCAGAAAAAAGGAGCCCCCCGCTAAGAGCGGGCTTCCTTTCTTCCGTGTTAAAGAGCCAGAGCCCGATCTAACGATAGGGGAGAAAACGAAAATTTTTATGGTTTGTCATTGGCGAGGCGTAGTAGTAATTTTATCGCCAGTTGCATTGTTACCGTTATTGATGCCATTCCCTGGAACGGTAAATATGCTTTGTTATATTTTTAGAAATCTAGCCTCCATCATATGTTTGCATAGGGATGTTATCGAACCAAACAAAATAGCAAATTACGAAGTGCAAAATAACTTAGTTTCGGCTTTAATTGCTCGATTTAAAAAAAAAATCTTGAGCATAAATTGAATCGAATATGTTTGCGGTAAATCAATGCAAGATACATCATCATGCGATTTGTAGTGTGACGTACGAATGAATTTTGACGTCAAAAACTTTAAAGGCCGATTTCTGACACCTGACTTATTTATGATCTTGCTCACAAAAAAGGTCCACTCAAGTTTTTGTTGCCTCTACCTACATAAACGTAAAAAACACTAAAAAACTAGAGAGCATCTACTGATGACCAAGGAGTTCGAAATGTCAATTTCAACTATTTTTATGTTGCCAAATAACATTTTTGGTTTTGAATTATGTATTTGACGAGAAGAATATCTATCTGGCCATAGACTAAAATGATCGCAGACGATATAAGACCATATTCGTAATTAAGAATAAAGATACAAGCCGCGTGAATCGGGTGGCCGTTTATCGGGCCGGCCGGGCTTTGACGGTTGTCGGCCCGATAACGGGCCAGCCGGACCATACCGGTTTTTTACTAATATCAAGAACATAAATAGTTATTTATTCTTGTTTTCCAGGACGCCCAATGGGTCGCATTCACTCTTCTTTTAATGGCATGTTATTGGGTATCGGAATGTATCCCATTGGCGATAACAGCATTCTTTCCAATAGCGATATTCCCAGTGCTTGGAATAATGACTACCAGAAATTGCTGCGGAAATTACATGAATGTAAGATTTTACTCATTCATTCAATTAAGTTTTCAGTTATGTTACGAAGGGGTTTCGATACGTAATAGACGCATCGAAACCCCTTCGTGCCTCGTTTAGCATGTTAAAAAGCAGTAACTAGAAGCCCAAAAATATAACGTTTTCCAAGAGGAATCTTAACTGGGTTATGGAGGTGAGACGCAGTCGGTCCATGTATATTACTGGTGGTCAGCTGCGTCGGATTAGACTAGTCGATCCCAACATACTTGAGAAAAGTCTTGGCAGATTGATTGGACTTCTGTCACATTTATTTGGCTGTTCTTTGCCACCACTCGGCGACAATTGGACGTAATTACACAAAAAGGATCCAATCCACATGAAGTTCGTTCATGTGCTTTGGATTTGTAGTGATGAAAAATATTTGATGTAGTCCATAGATGTAACTTGGTATCTAGTAGTTGTAGATACGTTTAAAATTGTATTTTGTCGCATTGATCTTTTTTGATATTAAAGAAATCACCCTGAAGATGTGTTTTGGTATATATAACTCAATTTCAGAAAAAGTGTGGATTGGATCCTTTTTGCGTAACGACGTCCATTTAAAATCGTAAATTCATCTTTACTAGTGGTTGCCAAGGCGTCGAAATTTGACCATAATTCATTTTAACCTAAACACAAACAGGCGCTTCATTTTTAACTTAACTGTGCGAAACGTCTTACTCCTCCGTCCACGCAATTTTCGTAAAAAGGGGTACCCTTCTTTCTATTTACAGGATACCGTCATGATGTTTTTAGGAAGTTTGATAATATCCTATTCTGTGGAACAGTCTGGACTACATATACGCTTGGCATACTGTTTTATACAGTTAATCGGTTATTCACACTTAAGGTGAGTATGTTTTTATTGTTTACTAGCTGACCCGACAGACGTTGTCCTGTTTTAACTATGAATATATATATGTTACGCTTTCTTAATTTTTTCTTTTATAAGAACCTTTTGCTGACAATAACAAACAACAAAAAAAAAATTAGCAAAATTGGTCCAGCCGTTCACATGTGATGCCGTGACCAAGGGAAATAGGCATTCATTTTTATATATATAGGTGTATTTCACCAACAAACGCAACCATATTTGTCACTATTTAATTTAACAATGGATTAAAAAAAAAATAGTTACCAGCTTAGGATGACTGGAAGTAAGGGTCTGCCATTCAAAAACCTAACATTATTTCACCAACTATTCTCCTTGCCACATCCTCAGACCCTTTCCCTGTTTGTCTACATTTATCTAGATAATTTTCTGCCGTCTGCCAATGCCCTGTACGCTTGCTATGGGCTGGGAGAGCACTCGAAATTTTCCTCTCCCTTTCAGCTGCCTTCTACAACATGACATTTTAGCAAAAGGAGATGACAGCCGGTAGTGACAGATCGCTTCCCACTTGTGAAACGAGGTCACGGCGTGGCCCTCTCTCAAGCTGCATTCTGCAAGCGTTTACCACGCCATGTCTTCCCGACAATGGACGCAGTGAAGACACCGAGTGCCTAGCACCTGCTCCCCGCTTATGCGATGGAGGTACTTCCCGAAGAAGCCGTACCCCGAGAGCACCTGCTTCGCCCTAAACGAAAGGGAGCAGTGCCTCCTCCCAAGCCAGTCGTTGAGCAACGGCCGAAACGCCTCGACGGTGACGAGGAGGTAGGGCTCAGAAACCTGTCCCACCATTCTGCTATCAAGGCCTGACGGAGCTCGGACCGGCGCAGCGTGATTTGCTGCTGCACCAGTAGTACATCACGTATCCGCACCTCTTTACGCCACAGATGCAGTGACGCGAGGACACTCGCTTCCAGGTCCCACTGCGGAGATCCAGCCAGTGTGCAAGCCGCCTCGTAAGAGGTCGTGCGATACCCTCTGATAACTCTGATGGCCATCGCCCTCTGCGGTACTCGCAATACGGTAATACTGCGGGCCGTCAGGTCAGCTGCCCATACAGGGGCCCCGTACAGGGCTATGGATCACACGATCCACACGTACAACCGCCTGCAGACGGTACTCGGGCCCCCAAATTGGGAAGTAGCGTTGACAGCGCGACCGCCGCGTCCATCAACTTGGCGCCAGCCACCGAAAGTGTGGGGCAAAGTCCCAAAATCTGTCGAGCTCCAATCCCAGGTACTTCTTAGGTTGGTTCTACAGCGATTTGCCCCCCTCCCCTCCAACCAACCAACCAGACCCCAGCGGCAGCACTAAAGTGAAAGCCTTTGATTCGATCGAGTCTTGGGCTGTACTACAGTCTCTTCAACTGTGCCAGATCAACTATCGGTAAGTCAAGGTAAAAAAAAAATGAACAAAAACGCCATTATGTCAATCTGACTCCAGGATCAGACCTCGAAGCCTATCCTTCTGCTGCGAGACTTGAGACAGGGACAAGTTATCTCTCCGAAACTGTTCGCCGCTGCACTAGAGGAGGTCTTGAAGGTTTTGGGTTGGCATTAACGTCAATGACGAGTACAACACTCACCTTTGGTTTTCCGGCGATATAGTTGTCGCAGATTAGACTATGGATAGCTTAAATATGCTCGGAGTCCTCAGTAGAGCTAACGAAAGAGTGAGTCTTAAGATCAACATGTCAATGTCAATGTCATCAATGTCCATGTAACCCCCGCCTCGATTAGGCACTCCGCGATTGCGGTGGTAAATCCCCTCTTTGAGGACTGGATTGAGAGGCGCCGCGGCGTCTTCATCCTCCGCCTGACGCAGGTCCTCACCGGACACGGTTGTTTCGGGAGGTTCCTGTTTCGTATAAGGCGGGAGGAATCGCCCGGGTATTCCCACTCCGTAGATTGCCCTGACGACACGGTAGAGAATACGGTGGAAGTCTGCCCGGCTTGGGCAGAGATAGTCGCCGCAGGAGACGCCCTGGGCGTCGGGAATTTGAGGCTGATTCCCGGCCACCGTAGACGCGGGCTTGAGGACAGCAAGTAATGGGTAGCTCGCTGTCCGGTAAGGACCAAGCCCGGGTCGACGGCGCGTTATGTTCCACGCCTCAAAGAGATGTCAGCACGAAGTGATGGGGCCCGCAAGGGCCGATCCCTGCCAGGGGTGCGGGTTGTTCGAAAGAGATACCGCGGCTTCTGGCACACAGGCAATTAAGGAATACGGGTGGGTTTTAGTCAGTAAAGGTCTGACACGCCCTCCCGCCAGAGCCAGAGCGGGAGAAGTTATTTGTCGATTACCCAACCCAAAAAAAAATCGGTGACTCGTGCACCCAAAGTAGTCGACGATTATGTTAACCTTCCTCAAGATTTGGACGACCTGCTACATTTAAAAAGCAGTAGTGGTAGCCCAGAGGTAACGGCCGCCACTTAAAAGTTGTAGGTCGTGGTTTCAAACCATGCTGGGTGCGCTTTACTTTGTATTAATTATTTTGCAACCACTGCTCATTGCTCTCAAAACGATGGAGGAAAACATCGTGAGAAAACCGCCATAATCTAGAACCAAAAATTCGAAAACATAAAACATCTACCAACCCGCACTGGGCCAGCGTGGTGGATTACGGCCCACTTCCTCTCACAGAAAGAAGAAGCCTGTGTCCCAGCAGTCGGAACATTATCTATAGGCTGATTATGAATGTATGTTTAATTATGTTGCCTAATTTGACAGATTTTTGCCTTAAATAAACATGCTTCTTTACTTAATTTTCAATGACAACGATATTAACAAAGTTTCACTCATTTAAACTCAATAACTTGCATAGTAAGCAAAGCAACTTGCATAGTAGGGAAATCATCAATTAGCTTCTTCCGCTCTGGGTAAAGCAGGAGGGCGTGTCAGACTTTTACTGACTAAAACCACCCACCCGTGTTCCCTCAGTTGTCTGTATGCCAGAGGCCATCGTATCACTTTCGAATAACTCGCACCCCTGGCAGGCATCGGCCCTTGCGGACCCCACCAGTTGGTGCTGACATCTCTTTGAGGCGCGCGTGGAACACAACGCGCCGTCGACCCGGGCTTGGTCCTTACCGGACAGTGAGCTACCCATTACTCGCCGTCCGCAAGCCCGCGCCTACGGTGGCCGGGATTCCCGACGCCCAGGGCGTCTCCTGCGGCGACTAAAGCCGTGAGGGCGCATATACTGCCTCTCCAAAAAAACTTGGTGTATGAATTTTATTAGGAAAAGACAACATTGGGGTTGTCTCAACCTCCACTGTTGAATAGAGTAGAAAATCCTAGAAACATCTTGCACATTTTAAAATGTTTACGCAGGTTGCTTTTGGCTTTGTGCTGTGTTACGACCTTTGCCTCCATGTGGATTACGAACACTGCTGCCACAACTATGATGGTTCCTATAAACTTTGCTATACTAAAAGTATTTGAAGACGTGAGTATTCTTAATTTTCCTTTTACTATTTATTATTGCGGCTCGCTATGATCGCCGTTGAGCAACCCGGTTTGTGGAATTGTGTCCGGTTGGTGACAACAGGCACGCCTCATTTAGCATGATACTAAAACTTAACTGGTGATATTTGGTGTAGGCACTATGTACGCCTCTATCTTACCTCTTGAGGAGTGCAGTCGAGATGTAATGTTAAGTTAATGTCATAGTCAACTGCGGCTCGTACAAGTTTTAGTATGAATTTATGACACATTTCTCTATCTCAAACAAAAAGATTCAAGATAATTGTTTTTTTTTTAATCGTCATTAAATACCACTTTTATCTATAACAACTAGTTTAGGAGCATTTATTCTGAAAGTTGGTAACGTCGCAAATAGCTGTCAAATATTTACCTATTTTTATCAATTTGTTAATATTACTGTGTGGAAATATGAAATATCGCTAACTAGTGACCTAAAATATGAATAATGATTTGCAATAATTATGACGCAGAATTTGATTTTGAAACCGTTTTAGGTGTAAAAAGGGTATTTGGAAAGTTTCCAAGTTCTTTTTTTGCATCTAAAACTAAATATTTGGTGTTAAGTTATTAATTATTCCATTTCATAATCAATATTTTAGGTCATTAGCTAGCGATATCTTATATTTCCCAGTGATATTGTCAAATTAATCAAAACAGTAAAATATTTGACAGCAATTTGCGACGTTGCCCATTTTCAGAATAAACGCTCTTAAGAGGATGATGTGCTAAGGACATTATGAAAAAATTTACCCAGATGTAGATAAAGAAAAGACAAATGCAATATTGCTCATACCCGATATCAAATAGCGTTATTATTTATAATTGCATCAACCGGGTAAAATAAACACAATAAACTACAACTGAGAGAGATTCCAGATGGAAAACCTCAATATCTCTTTGCTCGACCTGCTCATCAAACCCAGGTCGTCATGCTTAGCAGTAGTGCTTGCAACTAGACCAACGAGGCATGAATGCAAAAATTCAACAGAATCTAGTCGGTGGTATTTACACGGGATGCGAACATACATTCAGAAAACTGACAAAACCTTATTAAGACATTATTTTCGGCGTTAAAATTGTTCCCAGAACTCGTAGTAATTACTTTTTCAAACGTACAGTTATTTTATTATAAATGGTGACATCCCAAATCGACGCGCAAATTGCCACCGTGAAATTAGCACAGGATTTCTAGGGTAGAAATTTTTAGTCGGCTATCGAAAAATAAAAATCGATTGTATCATAGATAAATGAAATACCGACACGGTCAAAATGTATGGAAGAGCATATTATATTTTTGAAGTAAAAACTTCTATAGGTGCGTTGGGCATTTTTTGAGATGGTAAAAAGAAAACTTGCGTCACTTACCGTTACCGTTACCGACACTTCATGCATGTTGGCATTTTTTGAGATGGGAATAAACGATTGAACTCGCGACACTGTTACCGTTACCGTTACCGACACCTCTGTTATAAGTTAGATTTATAAGTATGTTTAGTGTAATTATTGTATACAATAATATACACACGTAATTGTTCAAGTTTTCACTTCTTTCGGCACTCCCGGAGTGCCACTGTTTTTTTTTTTTTTTTTTTCTTGATGACAAATTTCAACGCAGGAGTTCCCGAAACACATCACTGAATCCATGGTAACAGGTGGTATAAATGTACGATAAACAGCATTTAATTGTAGCGGTTGCTGAATAAGATGGAGCTGGAGATTGGATAATTTTTTTCATAGAAACAACGACTTTACCTCTTATTCTTAATGCAATATTTTAACATTAATCCGTTTTTATTTATTCATAGCAAGGTGTAATCGTGATGTATGACAAGACAATTGAAGGTGACCTAGTCGCAAGTGACGTTACAGCGTGTTATTTTTGTGCAACTACATTTTCAGCAACTGTCGGTAGGTAATTATTTCTATTATTTGTCATAATAAAATTTATTGCATAAGAAAAGCAATGATAGCCCAGTGGTAACAGTCCTACCAAGTTAGGTCGTGAGTTTGAACCCAGGCACGCACTTTACCATGTGTGTTTAATTTCATTACAGTAGTTCTTTGTTTAGAGAGCAGTAGCTCTCTAAACAAAGAACGAAAACATCGAGAGGAAACCTCCACGTGCTTAAACTAAAAAATCGAAGATCAAGGCCGCACTCGGCCCACTCCCTCTCACAGAGATGACACCTGTGATCAAACAGTGGGAACATTAGAAGCTGATTATGATAGTAAATAAGCTATTTGATTGTAGACAGATAAGGGAAGATTTAAGCTGTACTAGACTGTCAGGGGCGCGAGCCATTCCATATCTGCTCGTTTTGCACGAACAATGACTCCGCACGATATAAACTGCTTCATACACGTTAAGAGGCCGAAACAACATCATGAAATAATGTATTAAATTGTGGTATGTGATAGCTGAATATAATTATATTCAATATCACATATCACAACGTAATCCATTTTTTCTGAATCGTCTCGACTACATTTATACTGCTGTTATTTCTCAGTATCTAGGTTAATAAAATAATATCTTGCAGGTGGACTCGGCACACTTGTGGGTACTGGCACAAATTTAGTATTTAAAGGATTTTTTCAGTCGTAAGTACCTAGTATTTAGTAGCTCCATTTACACTGTGCAAGTAACTTCTGTTTACACCAAAATTTGTATTTAGTAGCTCCATTTACACTGTGCAAGTGACTTCTGTTTACATCAAAATTATGAATTAACCAAGTTGATTTTGATGTTGTTAAATTTTTCCCGTCTATCGTTAGTATAATTAAACTACGCTCAGAAGCATTGGTCATGTAGCACGGTTGAGTAATTTATTTTTGTTTCAGAACATTTCCGACAGCTCCTGAATATTTGTCCTTTCCGAAGTTTTCCGCATTTAGTATTCCATACCTGATTGTCTGCGAAGTTTTTGTATACCTCTATATGGCGGTTGTTCATTTTGGATTTTTAAGGTTTTTTTTACATAACTGATCCTCTAATAACTTTTGTATATCTGAATCATCTTCGCCCTGCATGCAGCTCAATTCAATAAAGACAAAAATATTGATCATCATAATAATGTTACATTTAAACGTGTGGGTGCTCCGTTTGAGGCCTGGCAAGACAAGAACATAATGCTACAATCAACTTTGTATTTGGGTACGCTCTTACCCATTCTCCTTTAACAATGTTCCAGACCTGGTAGTAAAACAGCAAGAGATGCAGTAATGCCAATAGCCGTACAGCAAGCCGCAGCAGCAGTTATAGCTGCAGATGTCAAGAAAAGAGGACCTATATCGTACTGGGAGAAGGTAAGGTCGTAGTCTGGCTGTGCAAAAATAGAAAATACACTGCAAAAACAAATCGTGGGTCTTGGTGTGAGGTCAAAATCGAAACTAACGACGCAAATGCTTGCTTACAACCAATGACTGATTCACTGTCAATGTCACTCAGGCGCCAAAAGACCTTTGTAGTAGTCTATTTAGACTACTGCAGCGGTCTTTTGGCGCCTTACGTGAGATGATGCTGAAACTGCTCTACTCGACGTCGTTTTATTATTAAATAATCATAAAATTAGTCTTCTGTCAGGCGGAAACAAGGTGCGCGCCTCCGACGGTTGGTTCATGCTGGTTTTGATGTACTCTTTCGGCATACTCAAATGGACAGTTCATGTGCTGCTGACTGAAAATCAAATTTACCACCCACGGTCATCGATAAAGAGATTTTATCGCCCGCAAAAGTGTGGAAGTCGAGGCTTTTTAAACGCTAAGACCCTTCACAATCGTGAAATATGTAGACTTAGCGAATATTTCCTAAAAGTCGACGTGGGGATGCGTGGTCGTGGTGGATCTCACACTGCTCTACTTGGCAAGATTAACAGGCTTGCGCCTGTTCTCTTTACTTCACACTACAGCAGTACAGTGCTTGACACTGGTGGATCGTATGGTATGGAAGAGTAAGGAACTTTACGGACGTGGTCCTCTATAGTCTCAGCAATGATTACTAAGTTCAATAGTACAATGCTCGATGACCTTAGTAGACCTTCCAAAAGAGTTGGTTTTAAAATGAACATTGACAAGTCAAAGATCATGTAAAATACTCATGTTATACCCACTCTCATGAAAATCGGAGACGCTACGTTCAAAGTTCTGTACAAATGTTTACCTAGGACAATCTCTCCAGTTAGGTAGGTTCAATTCGAGAAAGAGGTAAATCGTCGAATCCGAAACAGCTGAGGAGCATCGCTCGGGAAGCTACGAAATTATCTTCTCGTCCCACGTACCGCAGTATCCCAAGACTTAAGTCTTTGACCTGTGCGTATTACCGTGACCAGTGATGACTTATGGGATTGAAACAAACTCGCAATAGGCCGAATTAGAAGGCTAAAATTCACTCAATGGGGAACGGAGAGGGCTGTGCTTAGTTTCCTACGTGATCGAATCAGGAATGAAGAGATCCGCAGGAGAACCAAGGTAACCGACACAGCCCGAAGAATTGCCAAACTTAAGTGGAGTGTGTACACTTGTGCCCTGTGGCACATTGCTCGCAGAGCAGATGGCCCATGGGGCCGACAGGTTCTGGGAATACCGGCGTGATATTGTGTGTGTCTATTTTTGTAAGTTGTATTAGTTTTTAACTTTTTTTATTATCTATATATTAATACGTGAAGCCAAAGCTTTTACCCCATTTTACGAAAATTACGCGGACGGAGGAATATGAAATTGGTACAGATAAAGTTTAGGTATATGAAGAAGTTGTGCAGAAAGCTAATATTTTTGATAATTGTTGACATAAATTTAAATGAATCATGGTCAAATTTAAACCACTAAATGATAACTAAAATTGTTTATCACAATCGGCTCATTTCGTGTTATTTTCAGATGGTGGTCCTTTTGTTCGGCGGTGCCATGGTTTCATTCTTCTGTCGGTCCCCACAGATGTTTGATGGCTGGGGTGACATAATGATCAGGTTTTACAAAATAGAGGATATGAAATTGTGTGTACCTACTTAGTTATAATCGTTTATTTTATATTATTTTTTAAGTATAAACAGGAGGCACATCATGCTGTATGCGTTAACTTTGAGAAGCCACTAGCGTTCTTGAAAAAAATTAAAATAACAACCGTGACGGAATTTTCTTTAGAATGATCCCTCTGATCTGGCTATAAACTCAACTATAATACCAGGGAAAAACCCGCTTTTGAAAATCTGATGGCCAATTCTCGTAAATAAAAATGTTCAAAATCTAGTCGCAGTCTCATCTCGGCGACAATCTAATGTCAATGTATGGAAACTCGAGGTATTTTTGATAGATTGACTCTGAGATCAGACTGTGAACGTTCTTAAAAATAGAAGAACTGTCCCTCAAATGTTACATAATAAATAAATAAAATAAAAATAAAAATAAAATAAAATACAATACGTTTATTTCAGACTATTAAATTGTCCATATTTTGTTATAAGGTTATCTTAAAAACTATGCTAGTCGTGAGGAGATCAATTGTATTTAAATTGAAATAAGTCAATCAAAATTAAATAAAAATAAATTCGAATTAAATAAAAATAAATTGAAATAATTTAAAATTAATTAAATTAAATTGAAATGACTTAAGATAAAATCGAAATAGTTAATTGTACATAAGCTAAACAAAAATTGAAATAAATGATTAAATTAAAATATAAAACAAACAATCAGGTAAGATGCAGCCTGATCAGCCTTCCCACAGCTACCGATACTGGCCTGTCTGCAATCATCCTTAGGATTTTGTTGCCCTCGCATTCGGCGAATGAGTGAGGCTGACTTTTTACGCATTATAGAGTAAAAGTCATCCACTCTCGCATCGGAAAACATGCCCGAGGCACTGCAAAATCGAGGTAGTCGCATCGGAATCCTAAAGACGTTGTTATACTGTACTCTGAGAGCATTGTAGGCCCGCTGCGTGTAGTTGGTCCACAGGGCACTGGTGTAAAAACTTTGGCAGTAGGCTCTGAACAAAGTTATCTTTACCTGTGCTGTACACTTTGCAAACCTATGCACTAACATGTTAGCGCGCACCGACAATGCTCTCCGCTCTCTCTCAATGTCTGCGTCATCATGCAGGGTTTCGGTCACAATATGCCCTAGATAACTAAACTGAGAGACCCGACTCGAAGATACCCCGTCGAGATACACTAGTGGTATATGCTCAGGTTGTTTAATATTACCTCTGATGAGCATATACTCACTCTTGCCAATGTTGTACCTTAAGCCGTGCTCCCCAGCATAGGCCTCACAGATCCTTAACAGCTTCCTTAGCCTTACGACAGATGGACTCAGCAAAACCATGTCGTCAGCATAACTGATGTTATTGACGCAAACGTTGTCTATATGACAGCCGACATGGCTCTTGCTGAGCTCACCTATCAGCAGATTGACGTACAGATTAAAAAGTCTTGGAGAGGTCAGCCCCCCTTGCCTAACTCCACACTTAAGTGCATATTCATCAAAATATGTGTTTCCCCACTTGACAATGTTTTTTTGGTGGTTATACCAAAAAGAAAATATCTGTGTGAGTTCGGCGGGGGCCCCGACCTCCCTAAGCTTAGTCCAGAGCTTATTATAATCGACCAGGTCGAAGGCCCTCGATAGGTCCAGACAGCAAGCGTATATAGGTGTTTTCCTATCAACATAGTAAGCGACTGTGTGCTTGAGTGTCAATATAGCGTTTCACGAAAACCAAACTGGGCATCGTGTACGTTAATGAACTTGCTGAGCTGAGCATCCAGCAGACCATCGAAAACCTTCGCCAAGACAGTAGCCAAGGAGATAGGTCTATAGTTATTCTTGTCAGTTACATCACCAGTGACATTCTTTGCTATAGGCACAACAATAGTTTCCATTATTTACTGTCGTATGCAGATTGTAAACAACATAGCCAATACTCTAAATAAATGGTCACCCGCTTGCTGTAGGTGCTCAATGCTGAGCCCATCACTACCTGGAGATTTACCACGTTTCATGTTATAACCTAATTATCTCTTTTTACTTAAAATATAAATGGGAATATAGATTAAATAAACACGTTATGAATTTGTCTTCGTAGTATAATCGATTTATCAAAAAATGGATAAAAAACGTGGCAGATGTACAATTGTGTAAAACAAAACTCGATAGTTACCTGGTGAGGTTGTTTTCGCGTTTTGTCAGGCTGGTGAACGACCGACTTTCACGCTACTCTAAAAAATATTCCACTTTTCCCTTCATACTTCGTCAAAATATTTTTCATTTTTCTACTAGTCCGAAAAAAAACTGATGAAATGACGATTCATTGTTGCAACGATAACGAATTTTGCGCACGACGTTGAGTTCGCGGCGGCGCACACTGGTCCCAAATTAAAAAAAAGTGGACATTGATAGTAGACCGCTGATATTTTTTTTTATTGTTGATATAATGATAACAGATAAGGCAAAAAAATATTATTGTCCTACTTCAAATACTTTTCTCTATAAAAAATATTTCTTTTTTTTTTGTATGGGAGTGATTACATTTTACTCAATTTCTCAAAAACCTTAAGCGATGTCGAGATGGCATTCACATATGTTAGAAAACTAATAATTCTGAGTATTTGGCTCGAAGAAACTTATTGCTTATCTCTGCGTACTTTCGAGATAATAGTGACAGAAAATAACAATTTTTTTTAATGTTAATTGTTCGCTTTTTTTTAATCATAGCCTTACTCATATCGCAATAGGTCCGCTGGCCAGCAAAATGGAGCTTCGACGCGAGTTTGCCGGGATAACAAGATGGCCGCCTCTCATGACGTAACGTAATACGGTCACGAATCGCGCGCGTACACCTCACTCAGTGTACAACTAAATGTGGTTGCGATAAGACGTGTCCTTATTTTTTCTGTGCGCTTGAAGAAATGCTTGTTGTTTGTTTGTTTTGTTATTGTTGTATTTTGAATCTTTGGATTTTAAAATCAAATAATTTTTGTTTGTCTTTCTTTCGTCGAATTTGTTTTCGTAATTTTTTTTGTTAAAATCAAAGTCACTTTGTCTTTGATATCTTTGATTCTAATTTGTTTTCAATTTTCCTTAAAATTATAATATGTCCGCATTTGTCACCAACTTAGACTTATACGTTGTTCTTAAATCAGGAGGTGGTTTTAAAAATGTCGAATTTTTATTTAATGCCCTTATTGAACGTATTGGTGTTGAATTGTCTTCCGAAGATTTGAGTAATATTAAATTATTTTGTCGTAATTTTTCAAGTAATATCTCAAAAAGATGGTCTGCTTCCAGTAGAGCTCAAAAGACCTTTCTTAACAAAAATTCAGACTGGTTACAATCCCAAATAGTTTGGCCAAAATGTCAAAATATCGATTTAAGCAGCATTTTTAAAGTTGCCGAGGAAGTAATTCCAAATTTCGAAACGCAAGTGGATACTCATCAATTAAGTTATGGTACAAGTAAAAAACCATTTGTTGATATATCTGATAAACAGAAGAAAAGGCGTTCTCTAACACTTCTAGATCACACAGAGGAGGAATTAGTTTATGCTTTATGTGCCAAATTAAAATTTATTATGTGTTTAGGGAATATTGTAAAGAAACAGCAATCCTATATGTAAACTTATATCCATGGTATTACATGCCTTCAAGTGTCCATAAATTGTTGATACACGGTGCTGATATTTGTGAAAATTTCTCCTTTATTCCGATAGGCATGCTTTCCGAAGAAGCTTCCGAAGCGAGGAATAAAGATTTCCGGAACGTTAGAATGGCACATACAAGAAAAATCGGTAGAGTTCAGACTAATTTAGACATTATCCACAGCTTTCTAATTAGCTCAGATCCTTACATCAGCCATATCAAACCAAAGTTTGCTCGTTTACATAAACAGTTGTTTCCAGAGGCTAGTGCTTTGATCTTGAACAATGAATTGCTTTCGTTGGAAAACGAGGAAATAGAGATTTCTCAAGAGAATATAGACCCAAATATTAATCTTTCACCATAATATTTTTTCAGAATCGTTTGTGAACATATTCAACTTTATGTTTGCAGCTTAATATGTCTTCATTTTGATTGTTTTTTAGAACTGATGAAAGTACTCCTTCAGAAAGGTCATAGCTTTTCAGTCATTAGTGAGCCCCCATAACCTCTTTTACAGAGAAGTCTCTTTTTACTTATTTGACATTACGCATACATTATAATTATGTGCTAAAGTAAGGCTATGATTAAAAAAAAGCAAAAAATTAACAGTAAAAAAATGTTATTTTCTGTCACTATTATCTCGAAAGTACGCAGAGATAAGCAATAAGTTTCTTCGAGCCAAATACTCAGAATTATTAGTTTTCTAACATATGTGATTGCCATCTCGACATCGCTTAAAGTTTTTGAGAAATTGAGTAAAATGTAATCGCTCCCATACAAAAAAAAAAGAAATATTTTTTTTATAGAAAAGTATTTGAAGTAGGACAATAATATTTTTTCGCCTTATCTGTTATCATTGTATCAACAATAAAAAAAAATATCAGCGGTCTACTATCAATGTCCACTTTTTTTTAATTTGGGACCAGTGTGCGGCGGCTGCCAGAGTATTATAGGGTACTACTCCATAAAGTATCGTTACGCGCGACAGCTAATTTTGCTCGCAAGGCGACGCGACGTACGAAAGTAAGGTTTTATTTTGAGTAGTAGTAATAATTCGACTAATGAGAAAAAGATTCGAGCGTCTGATGACCTATTCAAAGTAAATAGAACTATTCTGAGAAACGAATTTCAAATATGTATATTTTTTAATATAACCACTGAGACAATAAAAAACGCTACGTTAGTAGAAACTAATGTAGCGTTTTATTATGTAATTTTTTGAGAATAAAATAATTTGTATTTTCGAAAAATATAATATACGTAGGTGAGAAATACATTTAACAATGCTTATTCAAACATCGAGCGGAGCCACCTCAAAACTCTACATTTGAAACACGCTGACACCATGGTTGTGTGTTGCTCACGCAACTGATCAGCAACACAATTGTTTCTTTCTTACAGCATTCGTGACGCTAGCCTGGCTATGTTTGTTGCATTTATGATGTCTCTCCTCCCTAGAAATACCAGCTTTTTTAGAAACTTCACCGTCAAATGTAAGTAAATTATTAAATTATGCCGTACAAAATTACTACATAACTTCCTATTCAAAGTTTATCCCCTATTTAACCACTGTGGGCGACGTATTTTCAATAATCTATCCTTAGAGCTCAAATATAATATTTAATTATATTGAGATTATTAATGTATATTATTTTTTTCATTACACTATGAGCACATAATAACGTTAGGGGTGTGCAAGATTGCGCAGTGTACAAGAATGCGCAAACTCAAAAATCAAAATCAAAAGTCATTTATTCAAACTAGGCTGAGAGTCAGCACTTTTTGAACGTTAAAATTACATAAGACAGTCCCCCCAAAAAGCCCGCCCTTCACCACTTCCTAGTGCTTTAGCTGGGAAGAAGTGGCGCAACAAACTACCCAGCAACACAACTGTCTGTTATGTTGGAAGAACTTGATTCTATACAATAATAGCATGTAACCATCATTCAACGATAAATGAAAATTTAATTAATAAAAATTAAAAAAAAATGGTTTATGCAGTCAAGTTAAATAAACAATGATATGAAGTAATAATTCATATGACCTGTCAGTAGTTAAAAGATAATTCTGGTGAAAGAACATGAACGTTGTCTTGAGTTAATCACAGCGACCAACAATTCTTTTCGTTTAAGTAGTCGTTGATAGAATAGTATGCCTTCGAACAAAGATTTTATTTTACTTTTGCTTTAAACGCATTAAAATGTAAATCTAGCAAAGAAGAGGGAAGCTTATTATAGAAGGTTATACCAAGCCCAGCAAATGAGTTATGAACCATATGAAGCCGGTGAAAGGGAGCACGTAGTATGTCCTAATTTCTAGTATTATTATGAGTATCACTGTTTTTAGAGTATAAGTGCATATTTTGCCTAATATATAAGATGTTAGCGAAGATGAATTGCGATGCCACCGTGAGAATACTAATATCTTTAAAAAATTCTCTCAGAGAGACTCTAGCACCTAGTTGGTAAATTGCACGAACAGCTCGTTTTTGAAGAACAAAAATATTTTGAATGTCAGCCGCTTTACCCCACAGCAGAAATCCGTACATAACGCTATGAAAATAACTAAAATAGACTAACCGAGCTGTATCAACGTCAGTGTATTGTCTTACTTTTCTGACAGCGTAAGCGGCCGAACTGAGCCTTCCCGCTTGATATATGTGATCCCCACTGAAGTTTGGCATCTACAGTTATGCCAAGAAAAACGGCCGATTCTACAGTTGCAAGCATCTCATTATCTAAGACTATGTTGGGTCCCAAATTTCTTACATTCGGTAAAGCAAACTTTATACATTTAGTTTTCTTGGCATTTAGAACTAGATTATTCGTGGTAAACCAATGCGTAACCCTTGAGAGTGACTGTTTACGTCGTCAAAATCTTGTCTATTCCTGTCTACTTTAAAGATAAGAGAGGTATCATCAGAAAATAGTACAACGTCATAAATACTCTTTGGTAAACCATTAATGTACACTAAGAATAAGAATGGACCCAGTATTGATCCTTGAGGTACACCTAACTGAACTGGTAGCCCGGACGATTTCACACCATTAATATCTACACACTGGTGCCTATTATTTAAATAAGAATTTATTACGTTGAGAGCTTCATTTTAAACACCGTAATGACGTAGTTTACGCAATAGCGTGTCATGGTGCACGCAATCAAATGCTTTGGAAAGATCACAGAAAACTCCAATAGCATTTTGTGAGTTCTCCCATGCGTTAAATGTGTTTCAGCAGAGCAACACCCGCGTCTATAGTTGAACGACCTTTTGTAAAGCCATATTGTTCATCATGAAGGAGGCAATTTAAATTAAAATGTCTTAGCAACTGCTTGAGTATTAACTTTCAAATATTTTACTAAATGCCGGTAAGATAGAAATAGGCCTAAAATTTCCAACGTTATTTTTATTACCTGATTTAAATAATGGTACTCTTCATGAGGTCGGGAAAAGTTCTTAAGTCAACACATTTATTAAAAGTAATAGCTAGATAGGGGGCTACTACGATATCGATTATTTTACTTAAAAGTTTAACTCATATAGTCTCGCTCTACTTTTATAAATACCTGGAGTGGCCCATTGGTTGAAGCCAATGGAGGTGCCATGAATGTTAATGGTTTTGGTCTTGAAAGTAGATTGGTATTCTTTTTGCACAACATCAAAAAGGGATCCAAAGATTTTATTAGGATTCTCATGTTCTGCTATAGATGGTGTAATTCTATAAGCTATGTTATTTTTAAATTTGTTGCAACGACTAGCAGTATATGGCCTGCATTCTACTTTATGCGGTTTTTTATGTAATGGTAAAGGAAAGCTAGCCAATAATCCACAATGGTCAGATGTCAAGTCAGTTAGCATTAATTTATTTTTGGCATCACAATCACTAAATATATTATCAAGACAAGTCGACGTAGAAGCCGTGATCCTAGTAGGTTCTAAAAATAAGTTAGATAAATTAAAAGATCTAAATAGATTACGAAGTCTAATACTTAATGGAGTAACATCTAAAATATTAATACTAAAATCTCCACATAAAATTATACTTTTATCACTTGATTTTAACTTATTGAGTAAATCCTCCTTTCCCAATTCGAAACGAATGAAATCCCCAGAGGGTGGTCGATAAACGCAAATAATGACGTATCGCTCGAGTTCAACACAAGACCACTCAATAGTACGTTCAATAGAAAGGTTAACTAAATCTAAACGTTGTTTACATTTCAACTTGTTTGAAACAAGGACTAAAGAACCGCCGCGAATAGCAGTTTTTCTTACAAATGCACTTTGTACGGTAAAATTATCATCATTAATAAACACTACTTCATGTTCTTTCAACCAGTGTTCAGTTAAACATAACACCTGAACATCATGGTTCTTCATAAATAAGCTTAACTCTAGCTCTTTGCCGGATAGACCCTGCATATTTTGATGAACAACATTCAACACAATATGCGGTTTATCTGTTGTCGCACCTAATTGTTTAAACTACTAGGCGTATCAAAAGTAGTGTTAGTAGCACTACTAACAGCAGTAAGCGATGGTAAACTACGGGTACCATTGTCATGGTGTAAATTGTATGCTAAGAGATTAGCAATTTGTCTCTACTACTAGGTGGTAAATACATTGCGGAAATTGTCAGTTTGTAATCAGAAATAAATTGATTACAATCAAAAAATAAAATGCCGTAACTGTTGGCGACTTGTCCTATTAAAATTAACATATTTAAATTATAAATGTGCCTATTTTGCTCATCAGACAACTAATGTGAATAAGGCAATGCACAAAAAATAAATTTACAATTATTGGTCTCATTGAGATGTAACATCAATTGGACACATTTAATTATGTCCTTTTTTCTAACATTTAAGCTATCCCCGCATAATAATATAACAGTTGAACCGGGGTTTATTTTTGACAATTTAATATTACTTATTAATCGGCTAATACTGGCACCGGGTGTACAATTATTGATTACATATTGTTGAGAACACTGATTAAATATTTTACCAAAACCTTGACCAAATTTGTCAGAAAAAACGTATGTTGTGTCAACCAAATTATTCATGCTATTATTACCGTCACAGCTACCTACTGGCTGAGTTGTTGAGGGTGTGGGTGTAACCAGTTGAGGCTGAGGTGCCTGGGAACAGGCACAGCTAAAAGAGAGATTATTTTTTAGAGACTCATACCTCTCTGCATTGTACTTGACTAAGTCAGCCAACTCACTAGCCTCCTGCATACGCTTACTCAGAGGTCTTGGTGAGTAGCCTCATATTTACTAAATATATCCTTTATAGCATATTCCCTAACAAACAATTCATCCTGTAGGTGCTGAGTGTCAGTAACATACAAGGTTTTAGATAATTGCAATTCATTATTACATTTCTTCAATTCTTGTATTAAATTTTTTTTTTTTTGCCTAAGTTTTGTGTTTAATTTGTTAACTTTTTGACTATTTAATGATTTCTGGTACTTTCTAATTAGTCTATTAATTTTAATATATTTTTTAATCTTATTGTGGCTAGTAAACAATTATTTACTCATGGTATCATCAGTTAAGTCTATCGTCACAATTGGCTCCACATATATGGGTTCAGACCCGCTACCAACCACCTCATCATAGAGACTGTTGGTGGTCGCAGACTCTTCACTGGCTCTGAGAGATGCCGTATGGGTGATTGTGTTGTGGGCCCTGCTTAATTCCAGTTCCAGTTCAGATATCCGTCACAGAGCCAGTTCATGTGTATCAGTGCAATGTTGGTACAAGTTGACGGAGGTGTTGATGCTGGTCAAATTTGTCCATATGGTTTACATGTAGTTCAGCCAATTGGTTTTTAAGCTCAGTGTTCCTCTTATTAATTAACTCTATTTCTACCTCGCTGTCATCCCTTTCCTGTATCAGTTGATTGCACTGCTTTTGACTAGATTCCAATTCCTTCAACGTAGCCCTCAGTTTTTCTTCTAAGGATGCAGCTCTACGGGTCAAAATATTGACAGATTAACCCTAGAGGCACCCTGGAATGAGAGAAGAGAAAGCTAAGTGTGTGAAAGGAATAAGAGAAAGGGATGAGATGTGGATAGTACGATGTGCATCTGCATTGAGGGCTTATTTTTTTTTCCTTGCGAAACGGAATAAGACTTATAAGGAAATTAGTAAAAAATAGTAAAAACTTAAAGCAAAGGGCCATAAATTTCTTAAACGTGAAATACAACTTTTTTGATTAAATAACTTGGGCCCTCAATCCAGACGCGTGCATAAAGTGGCATAGCAATGATAAAGAGTTTAAATTAGAAATGTAGATGTACATATAATCTAAATAAATACATATAATAAATCTGTACACGAGCTGTTTCTGTATATTCAAGATATTTTGAAAAAAAAAAATCGTTTTAAAGGAAAACAGATACCATTTCTATCAATTTTGTCTGTTTTTCGGTTTGTCAGTTTGTCAGAAATCTGTTTAGATGCGTGGTTTGATTAGGTACGTACGTCAAAAGTGCGAAACCAAGATGGTTAACTTTCATACTCAAATATTGTGTATTCGGAGTATTTATAAGTTTTTGTTTCATCTCCATCGCTTGGCTCCATCAAAAGATATGATCAATTTAAAGTGTTCAAGATGATCTGAATTACGTAATGTTGAAAAACGTAACGACATCTCTTGGCGCGAAATAGTACTAACAAATCCATATTTAAAAATAATAAACATTAATATAACCCGATGAAACTATATTAATAATAACACGTCATTCTCATAAAATAAACTGTATCTGTGTTATTTCCTCCTCCTTTTTTGAAGTCGGTTAAAAATCACTTTCCATTGGTGGTTGATTCGGGGCGCTAAAAGAATTTGAAATCAAAACTGGTGATAATAATAATTGATGTGGAGTTCTGAGTGATAAAGAATGCAATATAATATGTAAATTAATATACATATTGTAATATTTGGGTTATGTATATAAACCCAGAGATGGTACTTTCTGAGATTTAGGCTATGCCACTTTATGCACGCGTCTGGATTGAGGGCCCAAGTTATTTAATCATAAAAGTTTTATTTCACGTTTAAGAAATTTATGGCCCTTTGCTTTTTTTTAAAGTTTTTCCTATTTTTTACTAATTTCCTTATAGTCTTATTCCGTTTCGCAAGGGAAAAAAAAATGGGCCCTCAATCCAGATGCACATGATAGTATGTACTAGTATGAAAGGCCTTTATGGAAGTTCAATATACAAGTGAACAAAACAAAAAAATTAAAGTTTTGAAAAGAGTAATCTTTAATTATGGCATGAAAATTGAATTATTCATAAGGAGATAGATATCATTATATAAATAGGAATATCTAAATTGAGATACTTAGTAATTTTCAACGATAAAAAGGGAAAAAAACAAAATGAAGTTTACATATATGGTTGGGGGTAGGTTGATGAGTTATTGCAAATCCAGTTTCTATCATTAATTAATTTCTAGTGGTTCTAAGTCAACACTTATACATAACAGAAGTATCTAACGTACGTTATTACGTACAGTGATTTCTATGGTAATTTGAGTGATTTTATCATAATAATGCATGAACTTAATGTTCAGCACCCTAAAAATTTAGATTGTTTACAACGTAGCTCACTGGGACGAGCAGCACAAACGTTAAAGGGGAAAGGTGCAACGAGAATTAATAAAATTATGGATAAATAGGCTCAAATCAAAAGTAAAGCGATTCTCCCATCACGAAACTGTTCTGCGGCCAACTTTGGTTGACAGAGCACCATCAACGTTTTAAACGTGTACAACAATAAAAAAAAACCTTAATTTTTCACTTTTGTTACAATATTTAGGTTTTTTAAAAATGTAGTCCAGGTCAAATGTTTTTGTGTTTATTTCTCTAAAATGACTAACGAAATGTGTTATACTCGAGTTTATTCGACGCCATGGCCAAAAGTTGGCAGTAGTGGTCTTAAGGCATTCATGTGCAAGATTGCGCCCAGTTTCAGTATACGGCTCTATAGTAAGAGAAGCAAAAGGTCTGAAATAAATGCAACTTTCCACGCACTAAAAATGAGAACGAAAAACCTTTATCGGAGAAGAGCGGGTTTGCTAAACTAAGGTTAACATTTTAACTGTCCATGCATTACATGTAATGCACTGAAGACTTTAAGCGGGGGACTGCTAAACCAAAGTTAAAAAAGTAAAAAAAAAAAAACAAGATTTCTGATTAGCCTAGGTAAATGGATAAACACTGATGTTGATTTTAAACGGCTTCGTTTTTTTAGAGAGCATAGTCTGCGCAGTGCTGCACACCCCTACCCTATGGTACAATTTATCTAGATGCTTTTTGTTTAGCTGTGGCGGGGCCAGGAAGTATCAGTTGTGTGATTTCATTGCTCTCTCTATTACTGCAAACTGTGGGTGTGCAATAATATGGCTGATCCTCTTTTAGTGATCTTCAAAGGGTTTACGTAAAGCCTCCAAATAGCTTATTTTTACAAGCAGTAAGTACCCAATTCGATAAATGTTAAAATTTTGATTTTTTCCAGTTAAAGAAGATCTACCTAAGGGAAGAGTGGAAAGTGTTTTGAGCTGGAAAGTACTAAATGCCCAATGCCCCTATGCATTCAGTTTTCTATTAGGTTTGTTTTCATTATTTAACAGATAAGCGCTCACGTCTATGGTAACAACTATCGTCATCAACGGCGAGTTGGGCGAGTACCTACATAAGTAGTTACCGTTGACTTGCAGCCTCGTCCTCCTCCTATTATTTTGTTTAACGGCCTGGCCACGAGTTTTGGCTTAGCGGGACGCGGCGCGACGTGGAACGCGGTGGCGGCCAGTGGGGCGTTGTCCATGCAAAATATTGCTCCGTAGCGTTAGCGGCGCTACGCGATCAGTATAGGAATTACTTTATAAATAATCCCATCCAATCCGTGGCATCTCAACCATTCGCCCGCACATTTGTTCAAGCCGCGCACAGCGCCGCGCGCCTCTACCGCGAAACACGGCTAATACCGCTCGCATTGCTACCGCTTGCGACGCGTGCATGTTTCACGCGTACATTTTTGTGTATTGGTTTTCCCGCTCGCCCACCCGAGTTTAGCTTCCGCTGATAGCGGGAAGTTCGTGGCCAGTCCGTAAGGTGGTGGTTTATTATTATGTTTAAGGTGGTGGTTTTACACTATCGAGTGCAGCCGCTACCTCCGGTTTGAACGCCATACTCGGAAACTTTATGAAGAATACCTTGTACAGTCTAAGCAATGCTTTGATTATCCTGCTTATGATAATCGTTGTCGTTTTTATTACCAACTTTGCTTCCAACAATGCTGTTTGTTCTGTTTTGACACCAATAGCAATGCAACTGGTGAGTTTTTTGTTTTTTTCCGTAATAGAACAAGTTTTTCAAAACTACCCACTCGTCTATGAAATTCAAAACGATTTTTTTATGGAAAAATCTTAATGCGCGATCCGAATAGGATCAGAGCGAGATGCTCGAAAATTTTACATTAATAAGGAAAAAAAATTGTTGCTAGTAGAAAATAGCGTCATCATCAACTTGCTGCCTTTGCGTCATGTTACTTGGGGTCGGTGCAATAAGATTTTTTCTTCCCATGTCAAGCGAAACTCTATCATTCCCTCCCTTTTCTTTCCTCACACAATCCATCCATCTTTTCTTCATTCTAAGCAATAAAAGTATTAAGAGCACGCATTCTATAAACGAAATAGTCGATCTATGTATTACGTTTCTATGTATTCAACTGAATACATAGAAACGTAATACATATAATCTACAGTAACGAAACCAGACTGTTAGCTTGCTGAATGCCACCTACGAAAATACTGTCAGTATCGTTGAAAGCGTACACCTGCGCTTTGAGATTGCGTCTGTTCAAAATAATTTCGGTTGTTTCATCGATCCATATTATTTAATACCAGATCCATATTATTAATACCAGATGAATATTTTTCCACCACAGTTTGCATGCACGTCCTTTTTTTGTGTCCAGGTGCCTTCTTGCCTTCTAATACCGAATCGTATACGGTCGTATTCTCGTATCTCTCGTGCTAAAGCAAGATTCATCAGAAAAGCACACTTTATTTTTTCATTACATTTCATTCTTTATACTTCATTTTTTTACCCTTTAAGGGGGTAGGCTTTCGCCCATGACGATTTTTTGCAGCGATTTAGTAGCGATAGAATCGTAAAAGTCGCGATACTGGCGTGATGTTGTCGCTAGACTTATACCTTCGTGCACGTAACCACGATTCTGCATCGCTACTATCGCGAAACCTACAGCCGCAATGCAGAATTCATATAGACGTCCTGCAGTATCCATCGTATGTTGTAGTGACTATTTGGGAATGCCTGTTAACGCTCGATCAAGTCAACATGATAGTCGCGCGTTAGTAGTGATACAGACACGCGTGAACGAAACACGCTGTTGAATCGCTTCAAAAAGTTGCCATGGCTACAAAAGCTAGCTATAGTATACTATACAGGGTGTAATTTTAATCACCGTTAACCTCATAAGGGGTCATTGTACTCATCATTATGAACAACTTTTATTAAGGGCCCAAACCTGAAATCGCGTAAATAAAATCAGCTGTTCCTTACATTTTGACGAGTTATACGAACATAAATGTAAGGAACAGCTGATTTTTGTTTTCGCGATTTCAGGTTTGGTTCCATAGTAAAACTTGTTCATAATGATGAGTACAATGACCCCTTATGAGGTTAACGGTGCTTAAAATTACACCTTGTATACTATACTAACCCTTATGATTTAAAAAGTTACAAGGTCATTAGGATTTTTCATACGTAGTGTCATACCGCTCCTCCATTGTTTTGGGGGTTGCAGTTTAGGTAGGGACATTAGAAAATTGTTGGTATCCGTTACAGGACTTTTGGTGTATACATAATACAAAATTTTTTCGCCGCACAAACCGAATACTGCTGCTACTAAGAAAAAAATACCGGGTGCCGATGTATGGAGTCTGATCCAAGACGCTATATAGACACCACAATACTCCAGTTTATTCTGCATGATGCTTTCAAATGACCGAAGATCCAGGATATTGTTTAAAACAACGTTTTATTGATTTAAATTTATTTGATCCATTACTTTTTTTAAGCTTAATGCAAATCTGGGTCTCGTCCATTGGAGCTGGTTCCACTCTATTATTGTAGAAAACTTTTGCCTGACCTGCACCCTAATTGCGTAACACACTGTTAATCAGAATCTGGATCATTTTGAAGATTATTGCTAATCCACTATTTGATATATCAAAAAAATAGTCTGCTTAGCAATCTAAATAACACCATGAATGTTGTGGAATTGTTAAAATGAAAGCGATTCTGACTGAGAGTGTATTATGCAATTAACCCTCTGGGTAACGAAGGGCAGACTAAGTATAAGGAAATTGTCTACCATTTTCAATTAATTTTCATTAACAAATGACGTTTTGTTAATTCTTGGAAACTTGATTTCAGGCCCAAAATATAAATCAAAACCCATTGTGGTATAACCTGACTTCGGGAGTAGCGGCGTCCTACTGTTTCATGATACCTGTAGGAACTCCTGGAAATCTTATCGTACAAAGTTCTGCAAAAGTTCCAACATCTAAAATGGTACCTTGTCGTTCTTTCTTACATCGATCGAAATGAATATAAAGGCCTATGCCCATTTTTTTTCGTGTAATAAATGTAACGATTAATTGAGATGTAATTGTTTGTTCTGCTCAATTGTATAGCCCAAACAATTTAGTAACTTATTTCATGGAAAATTATGAATAAATTATCAAATATTATGAGCCAATGTTGTCCGACTGCAGATCGAATCCCTCTAATATATATATTTTTCAGATGTATAACGGGTTTGGGCCAACTGTTTCCACCATTTTGCTAACATGGGCGGCTATGTTGTTCTGGGCACCCATTATTTGGCCCGATTTACGAACATTGCCATATTGGTTCTCGAAAGGTTTGTAATAGAGACTTCTTCCGCATTCTAACAATATTTTCAACAAAGTTTCACCTTCCAAGCTGTAAAATGATGATTTGTTTCATAAATGAAACAAATCCGGTATCCGGTTAGTTAGAAATACAATTATCAATGATGGTCGCCCTTCGAACTCGAACTTTCGTACAGATAAAATAATCAGCTGTTTCATACATTTTGACCGCGTAGAAACGTAAAATCGACGTAAAATTTCTGAGTTGGGGTCTAGAATGATATGCTGAATTCATGGTTACAGTTTGCGCACTGGATGAAAACTTATCCTGCATATATGAAGCTCTTCTGCAAAATCGCAGTGAATTTATGATTTTAAGCAATTCTTTTTTTTTTTCAGAAACGACAGCTTAACGTATTTTGGACTACCATTACCATTATTATTATAACTTTGGAGGCATATGATGTTCTGGGCACCCACTGTTTGGCCCGATGCCGCGAAGTAACGATATTGCTATGTTGGTTCCCAAAAGTTGATACCTTGTAACTAGAGACTAAGATACTTTCACATTATATGCTGCTTGGTTATGGTGTGTTGCCAGTGCTAAAAAAACAAGCTTAGACACTAGTTATAATACATTTTCAGCCTCTTTAAAGAACAATGGTTATTTAGGACAAGAAAAAGAATTTGTAGCCGAGATGAGACCATTTCCAACTTATTACCAGTACCTACATTGTAATTGTGATAATTGAATGTCGTTAATTTATTTTGAAAAGGAGGCTGATTTGTATTGTTTACGAATAATTCAGTAAGAATATTAGTAATAGTCATATTTTAACTTTATAAATATGCAATTTTTTTTTCTAAACAGACATTGTCAACCGTTAAACTCATGTTAATTATTTAAATAAGAAAAGCCACTGACACCAAAAAAAAAAAACAGTGAAGCTATCAAGAACGGGTCGCGAGCGTGGCGTACAAACCATTGTCCACTGTAAGTAAGCGCAGTGTACGTGTAGGTAACCGCGGGCGCGCGGGTGGGGTTGTATGCCGCCCGTCGGCGTCGCGGCGCGTAAAGGCACGGTCACACACATTCGCTAACGGTCGTGTTACAGTATTCAAATGCCGTATGCCATACTAAGTATTATCGCCTAAGGTTTTATATGATTTTTCTAGTCCCAGCATGGTAGGATATTGGCCATTGTTCTTTTTGAATAAAAAGACATATCGACCGTAGGCTGCCAATACCTTCTAACATTTTTACCGAAATATTGTTTTTTGCGCCATGCGTTAGCTCGTATCGTAATCTTTGATGGGACAATTTATCCTAACTGTCAAAACTAAATGTTAGTTAGAAGGTATTGGCAGCCTACGGTCGATATGTATTGTGCGATTCATTTGGAGGAAATTTTTTCAATACTTTTGTTTTTAATAAAAAAACAAATGTACCGGTTTATTCTTAGTATCATACAAAAGAAATGGTTCTTTTCGTATGATGGTGATGGTAATGGTTCTTTACATTTATGTTTTAAAGATTATTTCTTTCAAATGTTGTCCGTAACTGTGGTTAACATGGTCCATTCTGCAGTTCCAATTTTCGATGACGCGTCCTAGCATTTCGAGTGGTATTTGGCGAATAACGCGAGTAATGTTGGTTTCCAGATGCTCAATCATATGCGGCTTATCCATATAGACTTTGGACTTTACATAGCCCAGAGGAAAATGTCTAGGGGTGTGATGTCACAGGATCGAGGCGGCCAACTGACCGGTCCGAAGCGCGAAATTAACTGTTCACTAAATTGTTCTCAGAATAAAGCCATGGTTTCACGTGCTGTGTGGTACTTGCCACACGCGCTGTCTTGTTGGTACCAAATGTCCTGTAGATCACTGGCTTCAATTTCAGGCAGCAAATAGTTCGTTATCATGGCACGATTACGGTCGCCATTGACAGTTACGTTCTGCTGGCTTAATTTTTGAAGAAATATGAACCGATGATTCCACCGGCCCATACCCCGCACCAAACCGTTGTTTTATCTGCATGTAATGGCAGCTCTTGAATCTCTTCAGGTTACTTTTCAGTCCAAACACGGCAATTTTGTTTATTGACATATCCGTTAAGCCAGAAATATGCCTCATCACTAAACAAAATTTGGACCTTGGACCTTGTTAACCACAGTTACAGACAACTTTTGAAAGAAATAATCTTTAAAAATAAATGTAAAGAATAGTTATTTTGTATGATACTAAGAATAACCCGATAAATTCGCTTTAAAAAAACATTTGAAAAAGTATCTCTAAATTAATCACCAGTTATATTCATTCTTCGTCGAACTATCGTTGATACTCGATTGAGCACGACGTAATATATGCAAAATAACCAACCGGTCGTGCGCCAACTTGTACACCAATCGTCTAAAGGGGAATTTCACCTATGAAACTGAACGCAATTAGCACATTTATACAGTGTATTTATTTTTTCAGTGACGTCACTGTTATGGAATTTTGACACCTCACGTTTAGGATTGCGTTCAATTTCGTGTGTGAAATTCGCCCCAAATCAAGAGCGCTTAGCGGAGGAGCAGCAGCAAAATGTTTACCGACGACGACGTAACGATTTGCGTTTCATATACATAAGATGAGACATATAGAGTACTTAGTCTTAATATTGTAAAAAAAATATTGTGATGTGAAATGATTATTATATTATGCTTTTAATAATATTGGTTTTATTTAATTTCGAGTGATTGGGCGATTACATACCAGCCCGTCCACGCTAGATCCACTGAAATCCACCGACCGTTTTAAGTAACACACACACTGGCGATTTTGATATGCATGTGGATTGAGTGATCCTCTCTTCAATTCTCTTCAATCGCCATCTGGATTGAGGGCCCATTTTTTTTTCCTTTCCTTGCGGAACGAAATAAGGGAAATTAGTAAAAAATAGTAAAAACTTAAGCAAAGGGCCATCAATTTCTGTGTCCGTTTCGATTGCTCGGCCACAAAGTCGTAGAAGATAAACGACAACGTCAATATTACGAAGGAATTTGTAAAACACTAAAAGTGAAAGTCGCAAATTCGTAAATACAATATTCGGAAAGTTGTAAAGGTTTAACCATGGCCGCGCGGTCGAAACACGGAGAACCGCGCGGCCACGCAGTTCTCTATAACGGAGCTTAGTAGAGGTCCCATTCTTTTTGCTAACCACTGATACGATTTCGAAGAAAATGTAGATAATATGAATAAAGTCCTCATATTTAGACTTCACGACCTACAGAACTTAAATGGCGGTCGAAACACGGAAAACCGCGCGGCCACGCAGTTCTCTAAAACTAAGCTTAGTAGAGGTCCCATTCTTTTTGCTAACGACTGATACGATTTCGAAGAAACTGTAGACAGTATGGATATAGTCCTCATGTTAGGACTTCACGACCTACAGAACTTAAAAACTGTAATGCATGTTAGAAGAAGGGTGACCAAGATTTATGGTGCGTCAATGAGACATTTCCAAAAGCGTCGTTTTTATATCACGTAGTTACCTATTATTAAAATGAGGGAATAGGTGTGGTTAATTGGGTGGAGAAGTGCTTATACGAAATAATTAACACCGTATTCGTAAATACGAATTTTAAAATTTTGCTAAATTAATTTAAATGAGTGTATGATTACATAAGTGTTTCCACTTATGTAATCATACACTCATTTATATTAATGTGAATTAAGTACCTACATATGCAGCGACATAAGATTTGCATACAATTATTTTGTTATATGTATATATTATTAGGTACCTATAGTGTAGGTATCAAGAGTTGAAGTGAAAGTTGAATTTTAATAGAATAAATTTGTCTGATTTCAGAATGCTTTCGCATTGCGATACTGTGTGCGATATCGTTATCACTGATCTCAGCTCTGGCACCGATACGTACTTAAACTAAAAAAAGCTGATAGGGAAAATATAAATAAGCCAAATAAATGTAGCTTCTTTCAAAGCTAAAACCTAAAATTAAACAAAAACAACAAAACACATAATTTAAAACTAAACAGCGACAACAAGCGAGGAGGCCAAACGCCGGGGCGTAACTCCGCTGCCGCGGGAAATCGTGGCACGGCGGACAGAGCTCCGGCAGGATCTCATGGCGACGTGGAAAGTGCGACTGTCGCAACCCAGTGCTGGGCACGCCGCGATTGCGGCAGTAAGTCCCCTCTTTGAGGAGTGGCTTGAGAGGCGGCATGGTGTCCTCACCTTCCGCCTGACACAGGTCCTCACCGGACATGGCTGTTTCGGGAGGTTCCTGTTTCGGATAGGGCGGGAGGAAACGCCCGGGTGTTTCCATTGCGATGATCGCCCAGAGGACACGGTGGAGCATACGGTGGAGGTCTGCCCGGCTTGGGCGGAGCACCGCCGTGTCCTCGTGGAGGTGATCGGCGGAGGCGATCTCTCGCGTCCGACCCTGGTCCAGGCCATGGTACGGAGCGAAAGGGCATGGCTGGCAGTCGCTTCCTTCAGCGAAGCAGTTATGCTCGCAAAGAGGGAGGCGGCGCACGTGAGGGAGATGCAGTACATGCACCCTCACAGCCGTGGCCTTCGCAGGAGACGCCCTGGGCGTCGGGAATCCCAGGCTGATTCCCGGCCACCGTAGGCACGGGCTTGCGGACGGCGAGTAATGGGTAGCTCGCTGTCTGGTAAGGACCAAGCCCGGGTCGACGGTGCGTTGTGTTCCACGCGCGCCTCAAAGAGATTTCAGCAGCAACAGATGGGGCCCGCAAGGGCCGATGCCTGCCAGGGGTGCGGGTTGTTCGAAAGAGATACCGCCGCCCCTGGCACACAGGCAACTGAGGGAACACGGGTGAGTTTCATTAAAAGTCTGACACGCCCTCCTACTCCACCCAGAGCGGGAGAAGTTATTTTATGATTTCCCAACCTCAAGAAAAAAACGCTATGCCAAATTTCGAAAATAGTCATTATGGGATTCCAGAGTTATAAAGGTGTCTTGGTGAGGATTACGTGGTGAGCCTTTCTCGCCACAATCTTAACCTGATTACCGCGGAATGCTTGTTTTTGAATTTTAATTTGGTGTCAAAAAATAGTCAAGAAATCATTGATTTAAATAGTAAATATACGGTTGTCCGAACATTTGACGGACGCAGTCGCCCTACAAAAAACACTAACGCCATCTATTAGAACTAGTATGAACTACGATGTCAATCGGCGTGGTCTACTTCTAGACGTAACCTTGTAAGAGCGGGGTGTGGTATTTTTCGAGGTACAAAGATATAAAAAATTAACTTTTATTTTTCGAAATTTATATTATTTATATATATATAAGTTTTCATTGACCTTCGAATAAAACATTTTTTTTTTTGTCTTTTTGTTATTCTGGACATATTTTCCATTTTCGATTCGTAGTGTTTTCTGGCGTTGGTACATCTTTTAATTATTGACCGAATTAAATGTAATCTATGATTAAGTGTCACAGGTTGTTCCATTGAGTGACAATCCAAAATGGAAAATATGTCTTTTCCTTTCAAACTTTCCAAAGTTTTTATAATAAAATGTTTGAACTCACGTTCATCCAAGTAGTTTGTTTTTAGACGTCTAAGATTTTTCTCGGTCTCTAAACATACCGTAAACAGATTACTGATGGAAAAGCAATGCCACCCATATTTTTAAGCTCAGTCATTTTATGAAAGCTGAGCTTTTCTTTGCTAAGCAAACTATCGACACGTGGTTCACATTTCAGTTTTTTACATAAAACTGGCCACCCACCCAGCAATGTATCCTACGATTAATTCTATGTCAACTTCTATGTTATTTATTGAATAGGTATCCAAAGTTTGTGAAAAAATATCACAATTGTTAGAAAAAATGTCATTATCTTCCATTTGCATTGTTCCTTCGAAATTTTCATCTTCCTCGTTAATACATAATGCTAGTGCACTAGCAGTAGAATTAATAGCTTTTTGAGCAGATAGTGTCAGAATAGGAAAATTATCTAATGGTACCTATATACTATTTCCATTAAAAGATGATTTTAGTGACAGGTGATTTAAAGCCCTTCTATAAGCTCCTTTATATTGGATACAGTTCGGATGGTCATTATAGCCTCCATGCCTGCGTAGCATACTGGAAAATAATTTCAGATGGTCCTGTGATAACCGGTATGTCGATATGTAATTTAATTTAAAATCTGTTTCGACTAGCTTTTTGTACAGTATTACAGTACAGTTTTACTATCATCCCAAAAATCTAGTTTTACTCTGAGAAGCCAAAACTGGCTTCTTAGAAATAGTTACAATGATGCGAGGCTGTCTATTCTTCTTTTTTATGGTCCTCTTGACCTTTGAGTACACTTTAAGACCTTTTATATATTCAATAGCTTTTTCTATTAATTTTTTTTTTTTTTTCGCAAATAGGTTTTTAAATCCAGACTGATTGAAGCGACGTGAGTTCAAAATATCAAAAACGTTATTAAAAGTTTCAATAAACTCTACGGTTGCAGCACTGTTCGAAAAATATGAAGATAAGTTTCATTATTCGTTTCTGTTAAATTTTTTGCTTCAACAAAAAATGCTTGAACCTGTTAACCGGTCGACCGCCCAACGCATATTATTAAAAAAATAACTATGTACTAAAAGACCTGTCTGAGGAGATGTTACTTGTTTGTTAGTATTGGTGGGTTGGGCTGTTTTACTGCTTTCCCTTTTTTTGTAGTTCTAAGTAACTGCACAAAAAAAACCTATTTCATGAAACCCCACAAATTACTGATTTTAATGCAACAGTAACTAGATAAACGATAAGAATTGTTGGTTGCTGTGATTAACTCAAGACAACGTTTATGTTCTTTCACCAGAATTAGCTTAACAACTGACAGGTCATATGAATTACTTCATATCATTGTTTATTTAACTTGACTGCATAAACCATTTATTTTTTTTATTTTTTATTAATTAAATTTTAATTTATCGTTGAATGATGGTTATATGCTATTATTGTATAGAATCATAGAATCAAGTTCTTCCAACATAACAGACAGCTGTGCTGCTGGGGAGTTTGTTGCGCCACTTCTTCTTCCCAGCTAAAGCACTAGGAAGTGGTGAAGGGCGGGCTTTTTGGGGGGACTGTCTTATGTAATTTTGACGTTCAAAAAGTGCTGACTCTCAGCCTAGTTTGAATAAATGACTTTTGATTTTTTGATTTTGATATTAACATTAACACTTGGTGTTGCCGTTTTCTTCAACATTCTTCTTGTTCCCGTCGCATAAAAATCGTCCGCATTAAAGTGTGCGGAACAAACACGTAAATATTCGTTTGATTTAAAATATGGTTCACTACGTTCTTGTCTTATAACACGACTCCAAGCTTAATTTCGCGCGGAATCAGTAGGAAATCTGCAAATTAAATACGTATTTTCACTGTACTTATAGATTTTTTACCAGTAGGTACGTAACATTTTAATTTGCTTTTAATAAACAATAAAAATAATTTTCTACAAAATTTAATCTTATAGTAATATTATTAAATCTTTCCATTTCATCGGCTACAACGAGCGCCGCTAAAAGTTATGTCGTATTTTTACTCGCCTTTGCGTCGTCTTTGACAAATAAGAAAGAAAATTGTTTTTAATAATGTTAGAAGTGGATTTAATGACATATTTACCGGTGATATGAAATGTTATAATTTTTTTATTATGCTTTTTGTCGTAGTTCACGCAACCCTTCACGGCACAACTTGGCATTTCTGCTTGTAAAATTTACGACCGTTCCGAAGACAGCCGATCGCGTCCTAGTTCACTTCGATAAAGGGAAGACCATTTTGGGACCAAGTTTGAGGCGTCATTGTAACATGCGGTCCACCCAGTTCTTACGCAGTAATATACCTAATATGTCTATCCAAGAAATAGTCGTCTCCAACCATGAAAATTTTGACCTGGCTTAATAGTAAACCAGGTCAAAAATTTCATGGTTGGAGACGACTATTTCTTGACATACATCCATACTTACATAGGTAGAAAAGTATGTTAAATCTTGTTGTCAAAAACTGTTATAAACGTATTTTAGGGCAAAAACGTTCTATAACCCTACTATAAAGTTATAGAAGCCAGAACCCTACTTTAACAGTATTTTAAGGAAAAATAGCCAACTATAAAGCAGCTGATTGATTACAAAGAAAAATTACATTTGACCATTTGACGTACAATTATTGTGTGTCACCAAATGTAAATTTTCAAGCAACAGTGACAGTTTCAATTTCAATGTATTTGTCAAATTTAAATTAAAATTTCAATGTTATTTAAATTTGACAAATACATTGAAATTGTAACGGCACCGCATCAGAAGTGTCGAAACTGTAGACAATTAAATGGTTGCCAGTATGTAATAATGTCTATGGTCACAACTACTCGGTCAATAGGCAGACATTCACGTTTGACGATTCGATGTGTTGGTCAATTTGTCGGACGACTTCATAAAAATGGAAACATCTTGATTTATGAATGACATAATAATATTAGATACAGAACGTTTATGAATACAAAAATCTATCAAGTTTTATAGGCTTATCGAGCTTTAAATAATAATTGTCTATAAACCTTCGATAAGCTTGTTCAATCAATCAAAAAATTAATATGACATTGCATAATTTGACATTTAATAATAATTTGTTTCATATAATTGATACTAACGATTATGTTGGTAATAATTTGCATTTAACAAAAGATAGATATAGTATTGTGATGTACTATCTTTCTAATTATCATAAAAGACAGATAGCTGTGTCGCTATCATATTTTTTTTCCATTACAGCCAAGAATTTGGCTAAACAACTTGCTCCTTTTGAGCAATGCAATGACATATTTAAGTATTCTGCCAATAATTTGGCAAATAACAATAACATTGATCTTCATTTAAATTAGAAATTAAGACAACAGAGGCGACCTCTTGCAAAAATGTAAGGATGGCAAATGACAGTGTAAAAGATTTCCATAGTATCAACCTGGTGCATCAAAACATTCAAGGGTTTTTGAACAAGGATTTAGAAGTAGATTTATTCCTTAACTGTAATAATATAGATATTCTTTGTATGACAGAACATTGGCTTAAAAGCCACCAATTCATGTTTAATTTTAATAATCACCAGGTTGGTAGTTCGCTCAGCAGAGTAAATGCTATACATGGTGGCTCATTAATTTTAGTAAGTAACCTGTTAAAATTTAAAGAACGTATGAATATTGTGAGCCTCTCTGTTGAGCGGACAGTTGAAATAGCCTGTATAGAATTGGAGCGGTCTGTTGTATTAAGTGTGCACAGACCACCTTCAGGATTGTATGAATGCTTTGAAAAGGTAATGGATGAAGTATTACACAAGATTTGTAACTCAAACAAGTCCATTATTGTTTGTGGTGATTTTAATGTTAATTTATTAGATAACTCGGTTTATTGTAGCAAAATAATAAGTTTATTTCAGTCCTACAATCTTGTAAACCTATTTATGGAGCCCACAAGAATAACCCCTAGTAGTGCCACATGCCTAGATAATATTTATACAGATGTTATACCGAGCCACAAAGAAATTATAAATTTACTAGATTCAGATCATTGCGGGCAACGGATTACCATTCAAAATCAAAATAACAAAATGGGTAAGAAGGATATCATTGTTAACCCCAAAACTGCATTTCGCCTAGAAGCCTTTAAAGTTAAACTCCTTAATAAATTACCAGTTTTGTGTGCACATGCTGATCCTAACCATGTATATGATGAGTTTTTTAAGATATATTGTAAACAATTTAATTCCACTTTTATTCCCAGGACTATTTCGATTAATAGTAACGTCTCTTTCAGTGATTGGGCTACCATTGGTATTCATAAAAGTAGAACACGACTTTATGAGCTGTACAATGAAAGGACGTATGTAAACACTGCTGAATTTAATTTATAGGTTAAAAATTATTCTAAATTATTTAAAAAAGTTTGTTGGATGGCCAAGTCGCGTTATTTGAGTTCAAAGATTAAAAACAGTAGTAATGTAATTAAAACGACTTGGAATATTATTAATAATGAAACGGGAAGGTCTAGTAAGCGAAATACTGACTACAGCCTGTCTATCAATGACAACATAATAACATCAGAATCGCAAGTCACCGCGGCTTTTGAAAATTTCTTTACAGATATTCCCGTTTCAACTACAAAATTTCTAAACTTCTGTTGCTGAGTCTTTGCTTAAGGAAAATGTTAATGTTTGTGATTCAGAATTTCATTTTGAACATGTTAGCAGTAGAGATATAATTAAAACATTTCATACTCTGAACGTAAAAAAGACTGCAGATCTGTGGGGCAATTCTGTAGAAGTCGCCAAGTCCATTATTGACATTGTAGCACCTACTTTAGCTCTTATATTTAATAATTGTATCGACTGTGGGGAGTTTCCTGACCTGATGAAGAATAGTAAAATAGTACCTTTGTTTAAATCAGGTAGTACTTCAGACCCCTCTAATTATAGACCTATTTCAGTACTACCTACCTTTAGTAAAAATTTTTGAGAAATTAATTTTAGACCAATTGCAAAGATTTTTTAGTAAACATAATTTATTACATAGCAAACAGTTCGGTTTTACAAGGGGTCGTTCAACTACCGATGCCGGTGTTGAACTCTTAGGGCATATTTACAATGCATGGGAAGATAAATACGATGCCTTGGGCATTTTTTGTGATTTATCTAAAGCTTTCGATTGCGTGCTTCATGAAACTTTAATCAGGAAACTCCGCCATTATGGGATCCGGAACACCGCTCTGGATCTTCTTATTTCATACTTGTGTAATAGGATTCAGTGTGTTGATGTAAATGGGAAAAGATCTCCCGGATCAATAGTATCAATGGGAGTCCCACAGGGCTCAATTCTTGGTCCTTTCTTGTTTCTTATTTATATTAATGACTTGCCTCATAAAGGATAATCATGAAATAGTGTTGTTTGCGGATGATACTTCACTTTTGTTTAAACTTAAACGTCAGCAGCTGGTTAGTGACGATGTAAATAGTGCAATCTCAAAAGTAGTTCATTGGTTCAATGTTAATAATTTACTTCTTAATGAAAAAAAAAACCAAATGCATTAAGGTTACGCTACCTCACGTTAGGCAGGTGAAAACTAGTGTGTTGATGAAGGGCGAAGAATTGAATCCTGAAGATAGCACTGTATTCTTGGGCTTAACTCTGGATGCCAAGCTTCAGTGGGGTCCACATATAGATAAATTGTCGAAAAAGCTAAGCTCTGCAGCATACGCTGTTAGAAAAATTCGTAATTTAACTGATATAGAGACAGCCCGTTTAGTGTACTTCAGCTATTTTCATAGTGTAATGTCGTATGGTATTCTGTTGTGGGGAAATGCCGCCGACATTCAGACTATCTTTGTCTTGCAGAAAAGAGCTGTTAGATCAATTTATAAATTAAGTCCGAGACATTCTCTCAGAGAGAAATTTAAGGAAATTAATGTAATGACTGTGCCTTCACAGTATATTTTTGAAAATCTTTTGTATGCCCATAAAAATATTAAATTGTTTAAAAAATACAGTGATATCCATAGTATAAATACTAGGAACAAACACAAATTTGTTGTACCATCAACAAGGCTCAAGAAAATAGGTGGGTCATTCAGATGTCAATGTATACGCTTTTATAATAAACTTCCAAGCCATGTTCAAGATCTAAGTATCAATAAATTTAAATCATTCATTAAACGTAAGTTGTGCCTGAAAGCCTTTTATACCGTTAAAAATTATATTGAAGACACAAAGGCTTGGGATTGACCTGCTCCAATTTTTGCATACTAAATGTTGTTTTTGTTTTTGTTTTTGCAATCTTATACTCTTTGACATTTGATAATTATTATAGACACATTGACATGAATATTTACTTTGAGAAGTATAATATTATTATTATTTTAATTATTGTGAATGTGAGGACTCTGTGGGTCATATTTTTTTTTAAATTGTTTTTTGTGTTTTTTTCATCTCTTTCTCAGTTAGTTTTTAGTATTAATCTGGCAGTTTGAGTACTTTATGCGGCCTACCCAAATGTCCTATCTTTGGTATTGTTCATCAAATCGTTGAGCTCCTCAAGTTCTGATTTGAGCTGCATGATTACTGACAATGCGTGCACTGACTGAAAGGGTCCACTTAAGTCTGCATAGTTTCATTCTCAAAAGACCATCTCAGATATTAACCTGCATGGTCCGGTCCTCATATAGTCTAACCAAGACTATGTCTGGACTTTAAAAGAGACGGTGACCTTGTTCGTTTCGGTCTTTTTTCTCAAAGTAGTCAGGAAACACCGAATGAACTTATCTAGTTTTTGAACCAATTGTAATTGATCATATTTGACATTTATAAATAAGAGAGTACAATAAGCCCTTGTCTTGATTCCAGTTGTTCTTTTTAAATTTATGCAACTTACAATCACCACAAGAAGATAATTCGAATATCACTCTTAGAGATAAGATAGCTTATTGTTCCAAATCGCTCTATTGGAACAAATGTCTGTTGAATAATAATTTGAATTGGAATCCTTATACACAAAAAAACATATATGCCTATCTTGAAGCTGTGAAGCTTGAAGCTATCTTGAAGAATAATGAAACAAAATTATCAAAGAAGCGCCAATATCTTTTTATTCGAGCCAAGTCAATTCCTTCGTTTGCTTGTTCAAGTCAGGCCATATTACGGGTGCCCAGAAATAAATACTCCCTAACGATAATAATACTGTTGTAACTGTAGGGCCAATACCCGCTTTCACCTGTAATAAACAAATTAAAGCTTTAAATTGAATATATGACGATATAGCTATATAAAATAGCTATTGTCCCAAATAACGACGTCCACCAGACATGAGTAGCAACGTCGTCTCGTCACATACACGTATATTGTAAAGTTGAAGACCAGTCGCTTATCTTATTCGCCTTTGTGCAACCAATATTTATAGGACCACCTAAGTACCACAATGTAATAATCTCCAATTCTCCAATAAAGATGGCAGATGTATTTATCTTTATCTAGACTTACATTCCTTGCGGCGGCCCACGTGACAACAAATTACAAAAACATAAGATTAATGCAACTCATTGCATCATGAAAAAAAGATACATAAAAATAATAATTAGATCATTAAAATAACATACGCATACATTAGCATTAAAATTTATAAAATTTCATACGATATTATTGTCACACAAAAAATAAATAAAATAAAACTATCACGACATCTTTATCGTCGGTTGCCACTCCGATGAGCTTCGCATCGGATTGCTCCAAACCAGTGAGAACGACCCGCAACAGTTGATTGGTTGATTTTCTTAGAGTGCCTGAAAACGATGCTATACGCGATCGAGTTCAGTGAACATGCTCGATGCGTTACAGTACCGCGGAAATTTCACTAAGAGTGAAATTTCCGCGGTACGAAAATAGGGCGACGTGGTCAATGTCTAGTAATGCAGGCAATTAATATCTTTTATAAATCACGTATTGAGGCAAATGACGCGTGAATAAATCATGAACTTCTCATATTCGTATAGCGTTTGCTACAACATGACAAATTGCCCTTATAGCCGAAATTTGTTAGAGTTTATAAGGGTAGTTTGTTACATGAAAGCAAATATCTTGCCTTTTATAGTTAATCAGCCATAGAATATGCCTTTGCATGACGAGTTTAAGGAGATTTAGCTTATTATATGGTAACTATAAAATCTCTACAAGGTTATATTCCTTAAAATTTGTACCCAAACGCAATCTTATTAGCATTCATGTGGCCTTTATAAAATATTTTTTTTTGGATTTAATGACATTTATAGAGCAACTTTTTGCTACTTGGGTAAACACGAATGATTTAAATTGTTACGTCATTCACAAAAGACATGCCGTGACTTTGTCATGCCAATTGACATAAATCCTATAACACCCGTACTTAGCCATAATATGTACACAAAACATACACTAAACATAAACTAACTGCTTCTCCCATGGGGGTAGGCCGAAATTATAATACGTCCCTTGCTACGACAAGGGTCGTACGTACTCCTTTTGCTTTGACTACGTTGATTTATCTAGTCATCTAGTCATAGACGCATCGTATTAATAGCAACGATAGAGCATAATAGCATAATCAGCCTATAATGTTTGCACTGCTGGGACACAGGCCTCTTCTCTGTGAGAATGAGTGGGCCATAATCGGTGGTAGGCATCATTGTACTGTTCACCCATGGTACTAAGTGTTGACCTTCTATATTTTCTCCACAGCTGGCATGTTTAAGAACATAGGCACGGAATAACATCTTTTTAACACTGGCGCTACAAAGGGAAAATCTGCGCCCAAGCATATTGCACCTTGTCGATAGCGTCTGTCTTTCCCGTTCTATGTCATGTGGGTGAACTTGGCAGATCATTTCTCAGCAGAGCAAAATATAATGTGAGTTCTATTCGCATGCGGATGAGTTCTGGAGTTCCTTATACTTAAAAAATATAGTTCAGGCGTTTTTGCCTGAAAAAAGGTCGAACGAAAATATGCTCTGCTAACTTCCGGTAGCAGATCATTTTTTCCAAAATTACAATTTTAAAACTGATTTAGGCACACAGTGGTGGGTTCTATAGTTCCTAATACTTTTCTGGAATAGTTCTGCCGACCTAAGTCATGAAATAAATAAAAAAGAAAATGTTACCCGCTACAAGGAAAATAAAATCATTTTGTTAAAAGAGGCGCCTGGTAAATGTGTAGCTTTTCGTAGATTCTATGGACTAAGTTAAGTAGCCGTCAAGATCCCCAGGAACAGAAAAAAACAAAATAAACGCAGTTGTCTCTAAAAGATATCAGCAGAGCCTTATGAAAAAGTTAGATAGCAAGAAATCTCAATTTCATTGAGTGATTAAGTTGGTATGATAAAAAAAACAATTGACTACAACTGAGGATGTAACCCTCCACATTTCATATTGCAACTATAAATGAACTATACTAAAATGGCATAAGTAACCCAGAACTCTGACTCAGGTATCAGCGGAGCATGGGTAAAGATTTAAGACGGAAAACCTCAGGAATTTAATCAGTGGTATAGAAAGATGTATCAAAAAAAAAAATTGCGTAGCACTCAGGAGCAAGAACTCAACGGTTTCTTATGCAACATTAAAATAACTACTCAAAAACATGCACAGGAATCCCAGAACTTCGACTCAGGTATCAGCAGAGCATGGGTAAAGATTTAAGACAGAAAACCTCAGGAATTTAATCAGTGATATAGAAAGATGTATCAAAAAAAAAATTGCGTAGCGCTCAGGAGCAAGAACTCAACGGTTTCTTATGTAACATTAAAATATCTATTAAAACACATGCAAACGAATCCCAGAACGCCGGCTCAGGTATCAGCAGAGCATGGGTAAAGAAATAAGACAGAAAACCTCAGGAATTTAATCAGTGGTATAGAAAGATGTATCAAAAAAAATATTCAGTTGCACTCAGGAGCAAGAACTCAACGGTTTCTTATGAAACATTAATATATCTATCCGAAAACATGCAATTAAATCCCGGAACTTCCACTCAGGTATCAGCAGAGCATGGGTAAAGGTTTAACACAGAAAAACGCACGATTTCAATCAGTGGTTATGAAAGATGGCTCAAAAAAAATTTGAGTAGCACTCAGGAGCGGGAACTCCACAGTTTCTTATGCAACAGTAAAATACCTATCCAAAAACATGCACAGGAATCCCAGAACTCTGACTCAGGTATCAGCAGAGCATGGGTAAACATTTAAGACAGAAAACCTCAGGAATTTAATCAGTGGTATAGAAAAATGTATCAAAAAAAATATTGAGAAGCACTCAAGAGCAAGAACTCAACGGTTTCTTATGCAACATTAAAATAACTATCCAAAAACATGCAAACGAATCCCAGAACGCCGACTCAGGTATCAGCAGAGCATGGGTAAAGATTTAAGACAGAAAACCTCAGGAATTTAATTAGTGGTATAGAAAGATGTGTCAAAAAAAAATTTGAGTAACACTCAGGAGCGGGAACTCCACAGTTTCTTATGCAACACTAAAATGACTATCCAAGAACATGCACACGAATCCCAGAACTCTGACTCAGGTATCAGCAGAGCATGGGTAAACATTTAAGACAGAAAAACGCACGATTTCAATCAGCGGTTATGAAAGATGGATCAAAAAAAATTTGAGTAACACTCAGGAGCGGGAACTCCACAGTTTCTTATGCACCACTAAAATGACTATCCAAGAACATGCACACGAATCCCAGAACTCTGACTCAGGTATCAGCAGAGCATGGGTAAAGATTTAAGACAGAAAACCTCAGGAATTTAATCAGTGGTTATGAAAGATGTATCAAAAAAGAAATTGAGAAGCACGCAGGAGCAAGAACTCAACGGTTTCTTATGCAACATTAAAATAACTATCCAAAAACATGCATAGGAATCCCAGAACTTCGACTCAGGTATCAGCAGAGCATGGGTAAAGATTTAAGACAGAAAACCTCAGGAATTTAATCAGTGGTATAGAAAGATGTATCAAAAAAAATATTCAGTTGCACTCAGGAGCAAGAACTCAAAGGTTTCTTATGAAACATTAATATACCTATCCGAAAACATGCAATTAAATCCCGGAACTTCCACTCAGGTATCAGCAGAGCATGGGTAAAGGTTTAAGACAGAAAAACGCACGATTTCAATCAGTGGTTATGAAAGATGGCTCAAAAAAAATTTGAGTAACACTCAGGAGCGGGAACTCCACAGTTTCTTATGCAACACTAAAATACCTATCCAAAAACATGCACAGGAATCCCAGAACTCTGACTCAGGTATCAGCAGAGCATGGGTAAACATTTAAGACAGAAAACCTCAGGAATTTAATCAGTGGTATAGAAAGATGTATCAAAAAAAAAATTCAGTTGCACTCAGGAGCAAGAACTCAAAGGTTTCTTATGAAACATTAATATAACTATCCAAAAACATGCACAGTAATCCCAGAACTTCGACTCAAGTATCAGCAGAGCATGGGTAAAGAATTAAGACAGAAAACCTCAGGAATTTAATCAGTGGTATAGAAAAATGTATCAAAAAAAATATTGAGAAGCACTCAAGAGCAAGAACTCAACGGTTTCTTATGCAACATTAAAATAACTATCCAAAAACATGCACAGTAATCCCAGAACTTCGACTCAAGTATCAGCAGAGCATGGGTAAAGATTTAAGACAGAAAACCTCAGGAATTTAATCAGTGGTATAGAAAGATGTATCAAAAAAAATATTGAGAAGCACTCAAGAGCAAGAACTCAACGGTTTCTTATGCAACATTAAAATAACTATCCAAAAACATGCACAGTAATCCCAGAACTTCGACTCAAGTATCAGCAGAGCATGGGTAAAGATTTAAGACAGAAAACCTCAGGAATTTAATCAGTGGTATAGAAAGATGTATCAAAAAAAAAAGTGCGTAGCACTCAGGAGCAAGAACTCAATGGTTTCTTATGCAACATTAAAATATCTATTAAAACACATGCAAACGAATCCCAGAACGCCGACTCAGGTATCAGCAGAGCATGGGTAAAGATTTAAGACAGAAAACCTCAGGAATTTAATTAGTGGTATAGAAAGATGTGTCAAAAAAAAATTTGAGTAACACTCAGGAGCGGGAACTCCACAGTTTCTTATGCAACACTAAAATGACTATCCAAGAACATGCACACGAATCCCAGAACTCTGACTCAGGTATCAGCAGAGCATGGGTAAACATTTAAGACAGAAAAACGCACGATTTCAATCAGCGGTTATGAAAGATGGATCAAAAAAAATTTGAGTAACACTCAGGAGCGGGAACTCCACAGTTTCTTATGCACCACTAAAATGACTATCCAAGAACATGCACACGAATCCCAGAACTCTGACTCAGGTATCAGCAGAGCATGGGTAAAGATTTAAGACAGAAAACCTCAGGAATTTAATCAGTGGTTATGAAAGATGTATCAAAAAAGAAATTGAGAAGCACGCAGGAGCAAGAACTCAACGGTTTCTTATGCAACATTAAAATAACTATCCAAAAACATGCATAGGAATCCCAGAACTTCGACTCAGGTATCAGCAGAGCATGGGTAAAGATTTAAGACAGAAAACCTCAGGAATTTAATCAGTGGTATAGAAAGATGTATCAAAAAAAATATTCAGTTGCACTCAGGAGCAAGAACTCAAAGGTTTCTTATGAAACATTAATATACCTATCCGAAAACATGCAATTAAATCCCGGAACTTCCACTCAGGTATCAGCAGAGCATGGGTAAAGGTTTAAGACAGAAAAACGCACGATTTCAATCAGTGGTTATGAAAGATGGCTCAAAAAAAATTTGAGTAACACTCAGGAGCGGGAACTCCACAGTTTCTTATGCAACACTAAAATACCTATCCAAAAACATGCACAGGAATCCCAGAACTCTGACTCAGGTATCAGCAGAGCATGGGTAAACATTTAAGACAGAAAACCTCAGGAATTTAATCAGTGGTATAGAAAAATGTATCAAAAAAAATATTGAGAAGCACTCAAGAGCAAGAACTCAACGGTTTCTTATGCAACATTAAAATAACTATCCAAAAACATGCACAGTAATCCCAGAACTTCGACTCAAGTATCAGCAGAGCATGGGTAAAGATTTAAGACAGAAAACCTCAGGAATTTAATCTGTGGTATAGAAAGATGTATCAAAAAAAAAAGTGCGTAGCACTCAGGAGCAAGAACTCAATGGTTTCTTATGCAACATTAAAATATCTATTAAAACACATGCAAACGAATCCCAGAACGCCGACTCAGGTATCAGCAGAGCATGGGTAAAGATTTAAGACAGAAAACCTCAGGAATTTAATCAGTGGTATAGAAAGATGTATCAAAAAAAAAATTCAGTTGCACTCAGGAGCAAGAACTCAAAGGTTTCTTATGAAACATTAATATACCTATCCGAAAACATGCAATTAAATCTCGGAACTTCCACTCAGGTATCAGCAGAGCATGGGTAAAGGTTTAACACAGAAAAACGCACGATTTCAATCAGTGGTTATGAAAGATGGCTCAAAAAAAATTTGAGTAGCACTCAGGAGCGGGAACTCCACAGTTTCTTATGCAACACTAAAATACCTATCCAAAAACATGCACAGGAATCCCAGAACTCTGACTCAGGTATCAGCAGAGCATGGGTAAACATTTAAGACAGAAAACCTCAGGAATTTAATCAGTGGTATAGAAAAATGTATCAAAAAAAATATTGAGAAGCACTCAAGAGCAAGAACTCAACGGTTTCTTATGCAACATTAAAATAACTATCCAAAAACATGCACAGTAATCCCAGAACTTCGACTCAAGTATCAGCAGAGCATGGGTAAAGATTTAAGACAGAAAACCTCAGGAATTTAATCAGTGGTATAGAAAGATGTATCAAAAAAAAAAGTGCGTAGCACTCAGGAGCAAGAACTCAATGGTTTCTTATGCAACATTAAAATATCTATTAAAACACATGCAAACGAATCCCAGAACGCCGACTCAGGTATCAGCAGAGCATGGGTAAAGATTTAAGACAGAAAACCTCAGGAATTTAATTAGTGGTATAGAAAGATGTGTCAAAAAAAAATTTGAGTAACACTCAGGAGCGGGAACTCCACAGTTTCTTATGCAACACTAAAATGACTATCCAAGAACATGCACACGAATCCCAGAACTCTGACTCAGGTATCAGCAGAGCATGGGTAAACATTTAAGACAGAAAAACGCACGAATTCAATCAGCGGTTATGAAAGATGGATCAAAAAAAATTTGAGTAACACTCAGGAGCGGGAACTCCACAGTTTCTTATGCACCACTAAAATGACTATCCAAGAACATGCACACGAATCCCAGAACTCTGACTCAGGTATCAGCAGAGCATGGGTAAAGATTTAAGACAGAAAACCTCAGGAATTTAATCAGTGGTTATGAAAGATGTATCAAAAAAGAAATTGAGAAGCACGCAGGAGCAAGAACTCAACGGTTTCTTATGCAACATTAAAATAACTATCCAAAAACATGCATAGGAATCCCAGAACTTCGACTCAGGTATCAGCAGAGCATGGGTAAAGATTTAAGACAGAAAACCTCAGGAATTTAATCAGTGGTATAGAAAGATGTATCAAAAAAAATATTCAGTTGCACTCAGGAGCAAGAACTCAAAGGTTTCTTATGAAACATTAATATACCTATCCGAAAACATGCAATTAAATCCCGGAACTTCCACTCAGGTATCAGCAGAGCATGGGTAAAGGTTTAAGACAGAAAAACGCACGATTTCAATTAGTGGTTATGAAAGATGGCTCAAAAAAAATTTGAGTAACACTCAGGAGCGGGAACTCCACAGTTTCTTATGCAACACTAAAATACCTATCCAAAAACATGCACAGGAATCCCAGAACTCTGACTCAGGTATCAGCAGAGCATGGGTAAACATTTAAGACAGAAAACCTCAGGAATTTAATCAGTGGTATAGAAAAATGTATCAAAAAAAATATTGAGAAGCACTCAAGAGCAAGAACTCAACGGTTTCTTATGCAACATTAAAATAACTATCCAAAAACATGCACAGTAATCCCAGAACTTCGACTCAAGTATCAGCAGAGCATGGGTAAAGATTTAAGACAGAAAACCTCAGGAATTTAATCTGTGGTATAGAAAGATGTATCAAAAAAAAAAGTGCGTAGCACTCAGGAGCAAGAACTCAATGGTTTCTTATGCAACATTAAAATATCTATTAAAACACATGCAAACGAATCCCAGAACGCCGACTCAGGTATCAGCAGAGCATGGGTAAAGATTTAAGACAGAAAACCTCAGGAATTTAATCAGTGGTATAGAAAGATGTATCAAAAAAAAAATTCAGTTGCACTCAGGAGCAAGAACTCAAAGGTTTCTTATGAAACATTAATATACCTATCCGAAAACATGCAATTAAATCCCGGAACTTCCACTCAGGTATCAGCAGAGCATGGGTAAAGGTTTAACACAGAAAAACGCACGATTTCAATCAGTGGTTATGAAAGATGGCTCAAAAAAAATTTGAGTAGCACTCAGGAGCGGGAACTCCACAGTTTCTTATGCAACAGTAAAATACCTATCCAAAAACATGCACAGGAATCCCAGAACTCTGACTCAGGTATCAGCAGAGCATGGGTAAACATTTAAGACAGAAAACCTCAGGAATTTAATCAGTGGTATAGAAAGATGTATCAAAAAAAAAATTCAGTTGCACTCAGGAGCAAGAACTCAAAGGTTTCTTATGCAACAGTAAAATACCTATCCAAAAACATGCACAGGAATCCCAGAACTCTGACTCAGGTATCAGCAGAGCATGGGTAAAGATTTAAGACAGAAAACCTCAGGAATTTAATCAGTGGTATAGAAAGATGTATCAAAAAAAAAATTCAGTTGCACTCAGGAGCAAGAACTCAAAGGTTTCTTATGAAACATTAATATACCTATCCGAAAACATGCAATTAAATCCCGGAACTTCCACTCAGGTATCAGCAGAGCATGGGTAAAGGTTTAACACAGAAAAACGCACGATTTCAATCAGTGGTTATGAAAGATGGCTCAAAAAAAATTTGAGTAGCACTCAGGAGCGGGAACTCCACAGTTTCTTATGCAACAGTAAAATACCTATCCAAAAACATGCACAGGAATCCCAGAACTCTGACTCAGGTATCAGCAGAGCATGGGTAAACATTTAAGACAGAAAACCTCAGGAATTTAATCAGTGGTTATGAAAGATGTATCAAAAAAGAAATTGAGAAGCACGCAGGAGCAAGAACTCAACGGTTTCTTATGCAACATTAAAATAACTATCCAAAAACATGCATAGGAATCCCAGAACTTCGACTCAGGTATCAGCAGAGCATGGGTAAAGATTTAAGACAGAAAACCTCAGGAATTTAATCAGTGGTATAGAAAGATGTATCAAAAAAAATATTCAGTTGCACTCAGGAGCAAGAACTCAAAGGTTTCTTATGAAACATTAATATACCTATCCGAAAACATGCAATTAAATCCCGGAACTTCCACTCAGGTATCAGCAGAGCATGGGTAAAGGTTTAAGACAGAAAAACGCACGATTTCAATCAGTGGTTATGAAAGATGGCTCAAAAAAAATTTGAGTAACACTCAGGAGCGGGAACTCCACAGTTTCTTATGCAACACTAAAATACCTATCCAAAAACATGCACAGGAATCCCAGAACTCTGACTCAGGTATCAGCAGAGCATGGGTAAACATTTAAGACAGAAAACCTCAGGAATTTAATCAGTGGTATAGAAAAATGTATCAAAAAAAATATTGAGAAGCACTCAAGAGCAAGAACTCAACGGTTTCTTATGCAACATTAAAATAACTATCCAAAAACATGCACAGTAATCCCAGAACTTCGACTCAAGTATCAGCAGAGCATGGGTAAAGATTTAAGACAGAAAACCTCAGGAATTTAATCTGTGGTATAGAAAGATGTATCAAAAAAAAAAGTGCGTAGCACTCAGGAGCAAGAACTCAATGGTTTCTTATGCAACATTAAAATATCTATTAAAACACATGCAAACGAATCCCAGAACGCCGACTCAGGTATCAGCAGAGCATGGGTAAAGATTTAAGACAGAAAACCTCAGGAATTTAATCAGTGGTATAGAAAGATGTATCAAAAAAAAAATTCAGTTGCACTCAGGAGCAAGAACTCAAAGGTTTCTTATGAAACATTAATATACCTATCCGAAAACATGCAATTAAATCTCGGAACTTCCACTCAGGTATCAGCAGAGCATGGGTAAAGGTTTAACACAGAAAAACGCACGATTTCAATCAGTGGTTATGAAAGATGGCTCAAAAAAAATTTGAGTAGCACTCAGGAGCGGGAACTCCACAGTTTCTTATGCAACACTAAAATACCTATCCAAAAACATGCACAGGAATCCCAGAACTCTGACTCAGGTATCAGCAGAGCATGGGTAAACATTTAAGACAGAAAACCTCAGGAATTTAATCAGTGGTATAGAAAAATGTATCAAAAAAAATATTGAGAAGCACTCAAGAGCAAGAACTCAACGGTTTCTTATGCAACATTAAAATAACTATCCAAAAACATGCACAGTAATCCCAGAACTTCGACTCAAGTATCAGCAGAGCATGGGTAAAGATTTAAGACAGAAAACCTCAGGAATTTAATCAGTGGTATAGAAAGATGTATCAAAAAAAAAAGTGCGTAGCACTCAGGAGCAAGAACTCAATGGTTTCTTATGCAACATTAAAATATCTATTAAAACACATGCAAACGAATCCCAGAACGCCGACTCAGGTATCAGCAGAGCATGGGTAAAGATTTAAGACAGAAAACCTCAGGAATTTAATTAGTGGTATAGAAAGATGTGTCAAAAAAAAATTTGAGTAACACTCAGGAGCGGGAACTCCACAGTTTCTTATGCAACACTAAAATGACTATCCAAGAACATGCACACGAATCCCAGAACTCTGACTCAGGTATCAGCAGAGCATGGGTAAACATTTAAGACAGAAAAACGCACGAATTCAATCAGCGGTTATGAAAGATGGATCAAAAAAAATTTGAGTAACACTCAGGAGCGGGAACTCCACAGTTTCTTATGCACCACTAAAATGACTATCCAAGAACATGCACACGAATCCCAGAACTCTGACTCAGGTATCAGCAGAGCATGGGTAAAGATTTAAGACAGAAAACCTCAGGAATTTAATCAGTGGTTATGAAAGATGTATCAAAAAAGAAATTGAGAAGCACGCAGGAGCAAGAACTCAACGGTTTCTTATGCAACATTAAAATAACTATCCAAAAACATGCATAGGAATCCCAGAACTTCGACTCAGGTATCAGCAGAGCATGGGTAAAGATTTAAGACAGAAAACCTCAGGAATTTAATCAGTGGTATAGAAAGATGTATCAAAAAAAATATTCAGTTGCACTCAGGAGCAAGAACTCAAAGGTTTCTTATGAAACATTAATATACCTATCCGAAAACATGCAATTAAATCCCGGAACTTCCACTCAGGTATCAGCAGAGCATGGGTAAAGGTTTAAGACAGAAAAACGCACGATTTCAATTAGTGGTTATGAAAGATGGCTCAAAAAAAATTTGAGTAACACTCAGGAGCGGGAACTCCACAGTTTCTTATGCAACACTAAAATACCTATCCAAAAACATGCACAGGAATCCCAGAACTCTGACTCAGGTATCAGCAGAGCATGGGTAAACATTTAAGACAGAAAACCTCAGGAATTTAATCAGTGGTATAGAAAAATGTATCAAAAAAAATATTGAGAAGCACTCAAGAGCAAGAACTCAACGGTTTCTTATGCAACATTAAAATAACTATCCAAAAACATGCACAGTAATCCCAGAACTTCGACTCAAGTATCAGCAGAGCATGGGTAAAGATTTAAGACAGAAAACCTCAGGAATTTAATCTGTGGTATAGAAAGATGTATCAAAAAAAAAAGTGCGTAGCACTCAGGAGCAAGAACTCAATGGTTTCTTATGCAACATTAAAATATCTATTAAAACACATGCAAACGAATCCCAGAACGCCGACTCAGGTATCAGCAGAGCATGGGTAAAGATTTAAGACAGAAAACCTCAGGAATTTAATCAGTGGTATAGAAAGATGTATCAAAAAAAAAATTCAGTTGCACTCAGGAGCAAGAACTCAAAGGTTTCTTATGAAACATTAATATACCTATCCGAAAACATGCAATTAAATCCCGGAACTTCCACTCAGGTATCAGCAGAGCATGGGTAAAGGTTTAACACAGAAAAACGCACGATTTCAATCAGTGGTTATGAAAGATGGCTCAAAAAAAATTTGAGTAGCACTCAGGAGCGGGAACTCCACAGTTTCTTATGCAACAGTAAAATACCTATCCAAAAACATGCACAGGAATCCCAGAACTCTGACTCAGGTATCAGCAGAGCATGGGTAAACATTTAAGACAGAAAACCTCAGGAATTTAATCAGTGGTATAGAAAGATGTATCAAAAAAAAAATTCAGTTGCACTCAGGAGCAAGAACTCAAAGGTTTCTTATGCAACAGTAAAATACCTATCCAAAAACATGCACAGGAATCCCAGAACTCTGACTCAGGTATCAGCAGAGCATGGGTAAAGATTTAAGACAGAAAACCTCAGGAATTTAATCAGTGGTATAGAAAGATGTATCAAAAAAAAAATTCAGTTGCACTCAGGAGCAAGAACTCAAAGGTTTCTTATGAAACATTAATATACCTATCCGAAAACATGCAATTAAATCCCGGAACTTCCACTCAGGTATCAGCAGAGCATGGGTAAAGGTTTAACACAGAAAAACGCACGATTTCAATCAGTGGTTATGAAAGATGGCTCAAAAAAAATTTGAGTAGCACTCAGGAGCGGGAACTCCACAGTTTCTTATGCAACAGTAAAATACCTATCCAAAAACATGCACAGGAATCCCAGAACTCTGACTCAGGTATCAGCAGAGCATGGGTAAACATTTAAGACAGAAAACCTCAGGAATTTAATCAGTGGTATAGAAAAATGTATCAAAAAAAATATTGAGAAGCACTCAAGAGCAAGAACTCAACGGTTTCTTATGCAACATTAAAATAACTATTAAAACACATGCAAACGAATCCCAGAACGCCGACTCAGGTATCAGCAGAGCATGGGTAAAGATTTAAGACAGAAAACCTCAGGAATTTAATCAGTGGTATAGAAAGATGTATCAAAAAAAAAATTCAGTTGCACTCAGGAGCAAGAACTCAAAGGTTTCTTATGAAACATTAATATACCTATCCGAAAACATGCAATTAAATCCCGGAACTTCCACTCAGGTATCAGCAGAGCATGGGTAAAGGTTTAACACAGAAAAACGCACGATTTCAATCAGTGGTTATGAAAGATGGCTCAAAAAAAATTTGAGTAGCACTCAGGAGCGGGAACTCCACAGTTTCTTATGCAACAGTAAAATACCTATCCAAAAACATGCACAGGAATCCCAGAACTCTGACTCAGGTATCAGCAGAGCATGGGTAAACATTTAAGACAGAAAACCTCAGGAATTTAATCAGTGGTATAGAAAGATGTATCAAAAAAAAAATTCAGTTGCACTCAGGAGCAAGAACTCAAAGGTTTCTTATGAAACATTAATATAACTATCCAAAAACATGCACAGTAATCCCAGAACTTCGACTCAAGTATCAGCAGAGCATGGGTAAAGAATTAAGACAGAAAACCTCAGGAATTTAATCAGTGGTATAGAAAAATGTATCAAAAAAAATATTGAGAAGCACTCAAGAGCAAGAACTCAACGGTTTCTTATGCAACATTAAAATAACTATCCAAAAACATGCACAGTAATCCCAGAACTTCGACTCAAGTATCAGCAGAGCATGGGTAAAGATTTAAGACAGAAAACCTCAGGAATTTAATCAGTGGTATAGAAAGATGTATCAAAAAAAATATTGAGAAGCACTCAAGAGCAAGAACTCAACGGTTTCTTATGCAACATTAAAATAACTATCCAAAAACATGCACAGTAATCCCAGAACTTCGACTCAAGTATCAGCAGAGCATGGGTAAAGATTTAAGACAGAAAACCTCAGGAATTTAATCAGTGGTATAGAAAGATGTATCAAAAAAAAAAGTGCGTAGCACTCAGGAGCAAGAACTCAATGGTTTCTTATGCAACATTAAAATATCTATTAAAACACATGCAAACGAATCCCAGAACGCCGACTCAGGTACCAGCAGAGCATGGGTAAAGATTTAAGACAGAAAACCTCAGGAATTTAATTAGTGGTATAGAAAGATGTGTCAAAAAAAAATTTGAGTAACACTCAGGAGCGGGAACTCCACAGTTTCTTATGCAACACTAAAATGACTATCCAAGAACATGCACACGAATCCCAGAACTCTGACTCAGGTATCAGCAGAGCATGGGTAAACATTTAAGACAGAAAAACGCACGATTTCAATCAGCGGTTATGAAAGATGGATCAAAAAAAATTTGAGTAACACTCAGGAGCGGGAACTCCACAGTTTCTTATGCACCACTAAAATGACTATCCAAGAACATGCACACGAATCCCAGAACTCTGACTCAGGTATCAGCAGAGCATGGGTAAAGATTTAAGACAGAAAACCTCAGGAATTTAATCAGTGGTATAGAAAAATGTATCAAAAAAGAAATTGAGAAGCACGCAGGAGCAAGAACTCAACGGTTTCTTATGCAACATTAAAATAACTATCCAAAAACATGCATAGGAATCCCAGAACTTCGACTCAGGTATCAGCAGAGCATGGGTAAAGATTTAAGACAGAAAACCTCAGGAATTTAATCAGTGGTATAGAAAGATGTATCAAAAAAAATATTCAGTTGCACTCAGGAGCAAGAACTCAAAGGTTTCTTATGAAACATTAATATACCTATCCGAAAACATGCAATTAAATCCCGGAACTTCCACTCAGGTATCAGCAGAGCATGGGTAAAGGTTTAAGACAGAAAAACGCACGATTTCAATCAGTGGTTATGAAAGATGGCTCAAAAAAAATTTGAGTAACACTCAGGAGCGGGAACTCCACAGTTTCTTATGCAACACTAAAATACCTATCCAAAAACATGCACAGGAATCCCAGAACTCTGACTCAGGTATCAGCAGAGCATGGGTAAACATTTAAGACAGAAAACCTCAGGAATTTAATCAGTGGTATAGAAAAATGTATCAAAAAAAATATTGAGAAGCACTCAAGAGCAAGAACTCAACGGTTTCTTATGCAACATTAAAATAACTATCCAAAAACATGCACAGTAATCCCAGAACTTCGACTCAAGTATCAGCAGAGCATGGGTAAAGATTTAAGACAGAAAACCTCAGGAATTTAATCTGTGGTATAGAAAGATGTATCAAAAAAAAAAGTGCGTAGCACTCAGGAGCAAGAACTCAATGGTTTCTTATGCAACATTAAAATATCTATTAAAACACATGCAAACGAATCCCAGAACGCCGACTCAGGTATCAGCAGAGCATGGGTAAAGATTTAAGACAGAAAACCTCAGGAATTTAATCAGTGGTATAGAAAGATGTATCAAAAAAAAAATTCAGTTGCACTCAGGAGCAAGAACTCAAAGGTTTCTTATGAAACATTAATATACCTATCCGAAAACATGCAATTAAATCTCGGAACTTCCACTCAGGTATCAGCAGAGCATGGGTAAAGGTTTAACACAGAAAAACGCACGATTTCAATCAGTGGTTATGAAAGATGGCTCAAAAAAAATTTGAGTAGCACTCAGGAGCGGGAACTCCACAGTTTCTTATGCAACACTAAAATACCTATCCAAAAACATGCACAGGAATCCCAGAACTCTGACTCAGGTATCAGCAGAGCATGGGTAAACATTTAAGACAGAAAACCTCAGGAATTTAATCAGTGGTATAGAAAAATGTATCAAAAAAAATATTGAGAAGCACTCAAGAGCAAGAACTCAACGGTTTCTTATGCAACATTAAAATAACTATCCAAAAACATGCACAGTAATCCCAGAACTTCGACTCAAGTATCAGCAGAGCATGGGTAAAGATTTAAGACAGAAAACCTCAGGAATTTAATCAGTGGTATAGAAAGATGTATCAAAAAAAAAAGTGCGTAGCACTCAGGAGCAAGAACTCAATGGTTTCTTATGCAACATTAAAATATCTATTAAAACACATGCAAACGAATCCCAGAACGCCGACTCAGGTATCAGCAGAGCATGGGTAAAGATTTAAGACAGAAAACCTCAGGAATTTAATTAGTGGTATAGAAAGATGTGTCAAAAAAAAATTTGAGTAACACTCAGGAGCGGGAACTCCACAGTTTCTTATGCAACCCTAAAATGACTATCCAAGAACATGCACACGAATCCCAGAACTCTGACTCAGGTATCAGCAGAGCATGGGTAAACATTTAAGACAGAAAAACGCACGATTTCAATCAGCGGTTATGAAAGATGGATCAAAAAAAATTTGAGTAACACTCAGGAGCGGGAACTCCACAGTTTCTTATGCACCACTAAAATGACTATCCAAGAACATGCACACGAATCCCAGAACTCTGACTCAGGTATCAGCAGAGCATGGGTAAAGATTTAAGACAGAAAACCTCAGGAATTTAATCAGTGGTTATGAAAGATGTATCAAAAAAGAAATTGAGAAGCACGCAGGAGCAAGAACTCAACGGTTTCTTATGCAACATTAAAATAACTATCCAAAAACATGCATAGGAATCCCAGAACTTCGACTCAGGTATCAGCAGAGCATGGGTAAAGATTTAAGACAGAAAACCTCAGGAATTTAATCAGTGGTATAGAAAGATGTATCAAAAAAAATATTCAGTTGCACTCAGGAGCAAGAACTCAAAGGTTTCTTATGAAACATTAATATACCTATCCGAAAACATGCAATTAAATCCCGGAACTTCCACTCAGGTATCAGCAGAGCATGGGTAAAGGTTTAAGACAGAAAAACGCACGATTTCAATTAGTGGTTATGAAAGATGGCTCAAAAAAAATTTGAGTAACACTCAGGAGCGGGAACTCCACAGTTTCTTATGCAACACTAAAATACCTATCCAAAAACATGCACAGGAATCCCAGAACTCTGACTCAGGTATCAGCAGAGCATGGGTAAACATTTAAGACAGAAAACCTCAGGAATTTAATCAGTGGTATAGAAAAATGTATCAAAAAAAATATTGAGAAGCACTCAAGAGCAAGAACTCAACGGTTTCTTATGCAACATTAAAATAACTATCCAAAAACATGCACAGTAATTCCAGAACTTCGACTCAAGTATCAGCAGAGCATGGGTAAAGATTTAAGACAGAAAACCTCAGGAATTTAATCTGTGGTATAGAAAGATGTATCAAAAAAAAAAGTGCGTAGCACTCAGGAGCAAGAACTCAATGGTTTCTTATGCAACATTAAAATATCTATTAAAACACATGCAAACGAATCCCAGAACGCCGACTCAGGTATCAGCAGAGCATGGGTAAAGATTTAAGACAGAAAACCTCAGGAATTTAATCAGTGGTATAGAAAGATGTATCAAAAAAAAAATTCAGTTGCACTCAGGAGCAAGAACTCAAAGGTTTCTTATGAAACATTAATATACCTATCCGAAAACATGCAATTAAATCCCGGAACTTCCACTCAGGTATCAGCAGAGCATGGGTAAAGGTTTAACACAGAAAAACGCACGATTTCAATCAGTGGTTATGAAAGATGGCTCAAAAAAAATTTGAGTAGCACTCAGGAGCGGGAACTCCACAGTTTCTTATGCAACACTAAAATACCTATCCAAAAACATGCACAGGAATCCCAGAACTCTGACTCAGGTATCAGCAGAGCATGGGTAAACATTTAAGACAGAAAACCTCAGGAATTTAATCAGTGGTATAGAAAAATGTATCAAAAAAAATATTGAGAAGCACTCAAGAGCAAGAACTCAACGGTTTCTTATGCAACATTAAAATAACTATCCAAAAACATGCACAGTAATCCCAGAACTTCGACTCAAGTATCAGCAGAGCATGGGTAAAGATTTAAGACAGAAAACCTCAGGAATTTAATCAGTGGTATAGAAAGATGTATCAAAAAAAAAGTGCGTAGCACTCAGGAGCAAGAACTCAATGGTTTCTTATGCAACATTAAAATATCTATTAAAACACATGCAAACGAATCCCAGAACGCCGACTCAGGTATCAGCAGAGCATGGGTAAAGATTTAAGACAGAAAACCTCAGGAATTTAATTAGTGGTATAGAAAGATGTGTCAAAAAAAAATTTGAGTAACACTCAGGAGCGGGAACTCCACAGTTTCTTATGCAACACTAAAATGACTATCCAAGAACATGCACACGAATCCCAGAACTCTGACTCAGGTATCAGCAGAGCATGGGTAAACATTTAAGACAGAAAAACGCACGATTTCAATCAGCGGTTATGAAAGATGGATCAAAAAAAATTTGAGTAACACTCAGGAGCGGAAACTCCACAGTTTCTTATGCACCACTAAAATGACTATCCAAGAACATGCACACGAATCCCAGAACTCTGACTCAGGTATCAGCAGAGCATGGGTAAAGATTTAAGACAGAAAACCTCAGGAATTTAATCAGTGGTTATGAAAGATGTATCAAAAAAGAAATTGAGAAGCACTCAGGAGCAAGAACTCAACGGTTTCTTATGCAACATTAAAATAACTATCCAAAAACATGCACAGGAATCCCAGAACTTCGACTCAGGTATCAGCAGAGCATGGGTAAAGATTTAAGACAGAAAACCTCAGGAATTTAATCAGTGGTATAGAAAGATGTATCAAAAAAAATATTCAGTTGCACTCAGGAGCAAGAACTCAAAGGTTTCTTATGAAACATTAATATACCTATCCGAAAACATGCAATTAAATCCCGGAACTTCCACTCAGGTATCAGCAGAGCATGGGTAAAGGTTTAAGACAGAAAAACGCACGATTTCAATCAGTGGTTATGAAAGATGGCTCAAAAAAAATTTGAGTAACACTCAGGAGCGGGAACTCCACAGTTTCTTATGCAACACTAAAATACCTATCCAAAAACATGCACAGGAATCCCAGAACTCTGACTCAGGTATCAGCAGAGCATGGGTAAACATTTAAGACAGAAAACCTCAGGAATTTAATCAGTGGTATAGAAAAATGTATCAAAAAAAATATTGAGAAGCACTCAAGAGCAAGAACTCAACGGTTTCTTATGCAAAATTAAAATAACTATCCAAAAACATGCACAGTAATCCCAGAACTTCGACTCAAGTATCAGCAGAGCATGGGTAAAGATTTAAGACAGAAAACCTCAGGAATTTAATCTGTGGTATAGAAAGATGTATCAAAAAAAAAAGTGCGTAGCACTCAGGAGCAAGAACTCAATGGTTTCTTATGCAACATTAAAATATCTATTAAAACACATGCAAACGAATCCCAGAACGCCGACTCAGGTATCAGCAGAGCATGGGTAAAGATTTAAGACAGAAAACCTCAGGAATTTAATCAGTGGTATAGAAAGATGTATCAAAAAAAAAATTCAGTTGCACTCAGGAGCAAGAACTCAAAGGTTTCTTATGAAACATTAATATACCTATCCGAAAACATGCAATTAAATCCCGGAACTTCCACTCAGGTATCAGCAGAGCATGCGTAAACGTTTAAGACAGAAAAACGCACGATTTCAATCAGTGGTTATGAAAGATGGCTCAAAAAAAATTTGAGTAGCACTTAGGAGCGGGAACTCCACAGTTTCTTATGCAACAGTAAAATACCTATCCAAAACCATGCACAAAAATCCTAGAACTCTGACTCAGGTATCAGCAGAGCATGGGTAAACATTTAAGACAGAAAACCTCAGGAATTTAATCAGTGGTATAGAAAGATGTGTCAAACAAAAATTTGAGTAATACTCAGGAGCGCCCACTCCACAGTTTCTTATGCAACACTAAAATGACTATCCAAAAACATGCACACGAATCCCAGAACTCTGACTCAGGTATCAGCAGAGCATGGGTAAACATTTAAGACAGAAAACCTCAAGAATTTAATTAGTGGTATAGAAAGATGTGTCAAAAAAAAATTTGAGTAACACTCAGGAGCGGGAACTCCACAGTTTCTTATGCAACACTAAAATGACTATCCAAAAACATGCACACGAATCCCAGAACTCTGACTCAGGTATCAGCAGAGCATGGGTAAACATTTAAGACAGAAAACCTCAAGAATTTAATTAGTGGTATAGAAAGATGTGTCAAAAAAAAATTTGAGTAACACTCAGGAGCGGGAACTCCACAGTTTCTTATGCAACACTAAAATACCTATCCAAAAACATGCACAGGAATCCCAGAACTCTGACTCAGGTATCAGCAGAGCATGGGTAAACATTTAAGACAGAAAACCTCAGGAATTTAATCAGTGGTATAGAAAAATGTATCAAAAAAAATATTGAGAAGCACTCAAGAGCAAGAACTCAACGGTTTCTTATGCAACATTAAAATAACTATCCAAAAACATGCACAGTAATCCCAGAACTTCGACTCAAGTATCAGCAGAGCATGGGTAAAGATTTAAGACAGAAAACCTCAGGAATTTAATCTGTGGTATAGAAAGATGTATCAAAAAAAAAAGTGCGTAGCACTCAGGAGCAAGAACTCAATGGTTTCTTATGCAACATTAAAATATCTATTAAAACACATGCAAACGAATCCCAGAACGCCAACTCAGGTATCAGCAGAGCATGGGTAAAGATTTAAGACAGAAAACCTCAGGAATTTAATCAGTGGTATAGAAAGATGTATCAAAAAAAAAATTCAGTTGCACTCAGGAGCAAGAACTCAAAGGTTTCTTATGAAACATTAATATACCTATCCGAAAACATGCAATTAAATCCCGGAACTTCCACTCAGGTATCAGCAGAGCATGCGTAAACGTTTAAGACAGAAAAACGCACGATTTCAATCAGTGGTTATGAAAGATGGCTCAAAAAAAATTTGAGTAGCACTTAGGAGCGGGAACTCCACAGTTTCTTATGCAACAGTAAAATACCTATCCAAAACCATGCACAAAAATCCTAGAACTCTGACTCAGGTATCAGCAGAGCATGGGTAAACATTTAAGACAGAAAACCTCAGGAATTTAATCAGTGGTATAGAAAGATGTGTCAAACAAAAATTTGAGTAATACTCAGGAGCGGGAACTCCACAGTTTCTTATGCAACACTAAAATGACTATCCAAAAACATGCACACGAATCCCAGAACTCTGACTCAGGTATCAGCAGAGCATGGGTAAACATTTAAGACAGAAAACCTCAAGAATTTAATTAGTGGTATAGAAAGATGTGTCAAAAAAAAATTTGAGTAACACTCAGGAGCGGGAACTCCACAGTTTCTTATGCAACACTAAAATGACTATCCAAGAACATGCACATGAATCCCAGAACTCTGACTCAGGTATCAGCAGAGCATGGGTAAACATTTAAGACAGAAAACCTCAGGAATTTAATCAGTGGTATAGAAATATGTATCAAAAAAAATATTGAGAAGCACGCAAGAGCAAGAACTCAACGGTTTCTTATGCAACATTAATATATGTATCCGAAAACATGCAATTAAATCCTAAAACTTTGACTCAGGTATCAGCAGAGCATGGGTAAAGGTTTAAGACAGGAAAACGCACGATTTCAATCAGTGGTTATGAAAGATGGCTCAAAAAAAATTTGAGTAGCACTCAGGAGCGGGAACTCCACAGTTTCTTATGCAACACTAAAATGACTATCCAAGAACATGCACACGAATCCCAGAACTCTGACTCAGGTATCAGCAGAGCATGGGTAAACATTTAAGACAGAAAAACGCACGATTTCAATCAGCGGTTATGAAAGATGGATCAAAAAAAATTTGAGTAACACTCAGGAGCGGGAACTCCACAGTTTCTTATGCACCACTAAAATGACTATCCAAGAACATGCACACGAATCCCAGAACTCTGACTCAGGTATCAGCAGAGCATGGGTAAAGATTTAAGACAGAAAACCTGAGGAATTTAATCAGTGGTTATGAAAGATGGCTCAAAAAAAATTTGAGTAGCACTCAGGAGCGGGAACTCCACAGTTTCTTATGCAACACTAAAATGACTATCCAAAAACATGCACAGGAATCCCAGAACTCTGACTCAGGTATCAGCAGAGCATGGGTAAACATTTAAGACAGAAAAACGCACGATTTCAATCAGCGGTTATGAAAGATGGATCAAAAAAAATTTGAGTAACACTCAGGAGCGGGAACTCCACAGTTTCTTATGCAACACTAAAATGACTATCCAAGAACATGCACACGAATCCCACAACGCCGACTCAGGTATCAGCAGAGCATGGGTAAACATTTAAGACAGAAAACCTCAGGAATTTAATCAGTGGTATAGAAAGATGTATCAAAAAAAAAATTGAGAAGCACTCAGGAGCAAGAACTCAACGGTTTCTTATGCAACATTAAAATAACTATTCAAAAACATGCACAGAAATCCCAGAACTTTGACTCAGGTATCAGCAGAGCATGGGTAAAGATTTAAGACAGAAAACCTCAGGAATTTAATCAGTGGTATAGAAAGATGTATCAAAAAAAATATTCAGTTGCACTCAGGAGCAAGAACTCCACAGTTTCTTATGCAACATTAAAATGACTATCCAAGAACATGCACACGAATCCCACAACGCCGACTCAGGTATCAGCAGAGCATGGGTAAACATTTAAGACAGAAAACCTCAGGAATTTAATCAGTGGTATAGAAAGATGTATCAAAAAAAAAATTGAGAAGCACTCAGGAGCAAGAACTCAACGGTTTCTTATGCAACATTAAAATAACTATTCATAAACATGCACAGAAATCCCAGAACTCTGACTCAGGTATCAGCAGAGCATGGGTAAAATATTAAGACAGAAAAACGCACGATTTCAATCAGCGGTTATGAAAGATGTATCAAACAAAAAATTGCGTAGTACTCAGGAGCAAGAACTCAACGGTTTCTTATGCAACATTAAAATATCTATCCAAAAACATGCACACCAATCCCAGAACTCCGACTCAGGTATCAGCAGAGCATGGGTTTTGTTTTGGGTGGGAAATCATCAATTAACTTCTCCCGCTCTGGGTGGAGAGGGAGGGCGAAACATCCGTGTCCGGTGAGGACCTGTGTCGGGCGGAAGGTAGGACCGTGTCTTCAGGGCGTAAAAATGGGTACTCCCTTTTATTGGAATATCCGCAGAAACAATGAACTTGACACGAATAAGTGGGTTCTTTCACCATAAGGTACTGCGCTAAATGTGCAACATTGCATTCTGCATCTAGACGTTTTATCTTCGTGGAGTAGGTCTTGATATGTGTTTTTAAATTAGCTTAACTGGATTAAGCTGACCATGTTATCGCTTGAAAATCGTTTTTTGATACATTGATATAAATACATTGACTTTATACAGTGATTATTAATAATATATACAAATAATTATTAGGAACAATGTACTTGACATTTGAATGAAAACCGCATCAAAATCCGTTGCGTAGTTTAGAAGAACCAAGCGTTTAAACAATGTAGACAGAAGTACGCGCTGAAATATTTACCCATGGCTCCCTAGATGGCGTTGGCGTCGAATTAGATCTCGCTATGGTTTCGTTACACGCGATAGTATAAGCAAGTCGATGGAAATCTTAGCAAAAAAACCTTCGAAGTGCTCTTGTAGGTATTTAACCATCAGTGACCGACGAATTGTTTGTTTCTCTGAAATTGTATTGTTCTAGTACTGTTTTCATTCATTGATATTGTTAAGTTTTTGTTTCTTTGTTGTTGTTGTTTCGTTATAGTTGTTAATTAATTGATATTGTAAATTTTTTGTTTCTTTGTTTTTGCTGTTTCGTTATTATAGTTGATGTTGTTTTAATTATTTTGTTTTTACTTATTAGATTTTAACGATTTTATAACACTATCAACTAAAATGGCAGCCAAAACACCGTACAATAAAATTGCTTTGCGGCAAATCCTGTCGGAAGCAAATTGTCGTACCATTGATTGTAATGGACATTTGTTTCCACCTTCCCATGACGTATATAAAAAAATATCGAGATTAATGGCGGATAAAGGGTCAATAATTACGCCTAAGCACGTTCATACAATAATTAACAGCAATCGCAGTGGGGTAAGAGACCTAATCGTTAAAATATTCGATATTCCAGAGCAGCAATTGAGTTTTTCTGAAAGTGATGGTAATTACAGTTTCGAGAGGTGTGTAGATCAGGCGATAGACACTCAAATAAACAGTTTAACTTCGATTAAGATAAAGTTGGTAATTTCACAAGAAAAATGGCAGAGTATTAAGCCGCAAGAAAAAGTATATGGTAAGCGGATATACTGGAAATTGCGTCTAGGATGGCCAGATGTGATAGCTGAAGCTTTGTGGGTACAACACAGTCTCGATTGTGTTATTGTATTTAAAAATCATAATATATAAATGAGTGCAGTAGCGAAATTATTTTTAAAAATAGAGGGTTATTGCAGTGAATGCGATGCAAAAATTTATTGCACACTTTTAAAAAGGCCTTCGGATGGTGTGGATGCCATTTTCCAATGTTCTATTGAAGGCATTAAAGCTATTTCTCATTCGGGAAATAAAAGAAGACAATTGAGAGGTGCTCGTCGCCTTGAAGTTGCAGACTACCTTATTGATGGCTGCAAAGACGCAGTTACATGGCGTAGGAAAGAAGCCAGCCGTATAAAAAAATTTGGCGGTAAGAATCCTCCTATCCTACCGACCAACGAAGTTGTTCGAAAAGCTAAACAACAGCGACTATTAAGTAAATTCGGTTTGCAGTTCGGAAATCCTGCACTGAATTTGCTTAATAGTGCTGAACAGGGCAAGTTAGTTGGATGTATTCAATCCGTAGGGTTGTTTAAATTTAACTGCATGTACTGGCTACCCGAGCAAATTCAATTATATGTTTCCCGTTGCCGAAAGGATCCCAATGCAACGTTAGCAATCGATGCTACTGGTGGCATAGCAAAGCGCAATAACTCGCGAAATCCGCACATTTTTTTGTATCAATGTGTGCTCGTATCCAAAGAGGGTAGCGTTCCAACTTTCCAGATGGTATCAGCAGATCAGCGAGCTCTTATTGTCGCTAGTTTTTTGAGCCACATTCTGGCGGCAAACGCTCCTATTCCACCGATCGTTGTTACCGATTTTGGGTGGTCTTTGTTAATTGCAATAGCCCAAATATTTGGCCAGTGCGCCAGTTTCAACGATTATTTGCAAAAGTGCTATGATGCTATTGTCAATAAATCCACGTCGTTGCCATCAACGTTCATGCGATTAGATATTTGTCACCTTATGTTAATGATAACGCGTTGGCCTAGTTTGAAGGGCAAGGATAAATATTTGGTAAGGCGATTTTATAAGCGGTGCGTTGGAAAAGCCCACCAAATCACAAATCTTGAAGACTTGTCTTTTTATTTAGAGTCAGTTTTCGTAGTTGCTCTAAGTAAATGTATCGGATCTGAAACCAGTGGCAAGCTTTTACCGTCAGTAGAACGTTTGCAATTTGTTAATAATAAGATAAAAGGAGAGGATCTGACTAATTATGTCGAAAATGATGACGAAGCTGAAAATATAAGCGATGAACAAGGTAGTCACAAGTTCGACGAAGAATTTGACATCGGTAGAACAGAAGCTGAAACGGGCAAAGTCGGTTGGAAATCATGGCGTGATGCCATATATGATGCAGCGGTTAAAATAGCGGAACAATGTTCGAACGGTGATATAATCAACGCTTGTTACAGCCCAGATTTTGCTCAGAGGTTGAAAAGATACCTCGTTCCTTACGTGCCTTTGTGGACCGCAATTATGGTGCCAGTTTTTGGTAGAGGTTCCGTATCCGCTACTTCCGCTGCAGTCGAGGCAGAGTTTGCTGATTTAAAGCATCGTGACTTCAGGGGTGAAATTCCGATGCGAATCGATCGTTTTGTGATGCAGCATCTAGACCGTATCGATGAAAAAATAAAGGAGCGCTGTAATGCATCTGATGCTCTACAAAAAAGTGAAGACATTGACCTTGTTAAATCTTTGAACACTCTCTCAACGTTTGAAGACGAAACACTTAAAAATAGTAAGAAGCTCAGCATAGAGGGGTTTGAGGACTGTAATGAACTTGAGAAAAATGAACTCTCGTTTAGCGACAATGACTGGAATATTCAAGAAGAATGGGGAGGCCTGAACAAAAACTCCAAACGAGAAGTTCAGGAACCAGCAATTAAAAAGCGACGATATCCCACGTGTCTCGATGCTTGTCCCGAATGGGATTTTATTAAAGATTTAAAGACCACACATTCACCAATTTTACTAAACGGTAACATCTCCGGGTTTGTGCGATTTAAAGACTATGATTTAAATGTCATTTCAACGTGTGCATTTGACTCAATTTTCCAGGCTATCCTCTGCGGTCTAATGGCTAATAAAACATATTCCTTAGAATTAATATCTACAGATTGTGACATAGTTAAACTCGCGCAGAGTGTTATAGAAGAAAAAAAACTTTCAAAAAAACATTATTCTCAACGGGCCGAAATATTAAAAAGTATTGATATTTTTAAAAACACTATCAAGACCTACTCCACGAAGTTAAAACGTTTAGATGCAGAGTGCAATGTTGCACATTTAGCGCAGTACCTTATGGTGAAAGAACCCACTTATTCGTGTCAAGTTGATTGTTTCTGCGGATATTCTAATAAAAGAGAGTACCCATTTTTAAGCGTTAATATTGACATAATTTTATGCCATGGTCTTCATCTGATGCAGGAAGCAATTGATGACGCTATGGCAGAACAAAGGGCTTGTTTTGATTGCGGCAACGAGTTATCATCTACAAATAATTATGGACCGCATGTGATGATCGATACATCTGTGATTAGTGATCCTGGATATCCCAGCAGAACGAACTTAATTGTTCATAAGTTAGAGTCCCTAGCAAAAACCATCAAAATTGATGATAAGACATATAAAGTAACTGCTGCCGTAAACTACAGTTCCGAATTAAAACATTACGTAACCTACGGGTTAATGGGCGAGTATTGGCACAAATACGACAGCCTTTACAAAAAACGAGAAGCGATCAATTCCAAGATTTCGATAACTCCTCACCTCATAATATACACAATTTTACAAAAATAAATAGAGCATAAGTTCATCATCATAACTCATTCGTTCTTTCATAAAATCTACGATCGATATGATAAAAAAAATAGTCTTTGGATAAAATATTAAATGTGAATGTTGCATCCTACATCACAAGGAAACCATGGCACAGCATCATGCCAATATTTACGCTTAGTCCTATAGCAACATCAATATGTTGCCATAAGCTGGAATATCAACACAAACATACAACGTAACATAAATAACTGGGACTTGGGCTTTTTTTGTAAAAAAAAAAAAAACGTAAATAACTGGGTTATTTTTCAACGAGGTACCTACTGCGCAATGATTTTTTTTTGGGTGGAAAATCATCAAATAACTTTTCCTGCTCTGGGTGGAGCGGGAGGGCGTGTCAGACTTTTACTGACTAAAACCCACCCGTGTTTCCTCAGTTGCCTGTTTGCCAAGGGCGGCGGTATCTCTTTCGAAAAACCCGCACCCCTGGCAGGCATCGGCCCTTGCGGGCCCCATCAGTTGCTGCTGACATCTCTTTGAGGCGCGCGTGGAACACAACGCGCCGATGACCCGGGCTTGGTCCTTACCGGAGAGCGAGCTACCCATTACTCGCCGTCCGCAAGCCCGTGCCTACGGTGACCGGGAATCAGCCTGGATTCCCGACGCCCAGGGCATTTCCTGCGAAGGCCACAGCTGTGAGGGCGCATGTACACCATCTCCCTCAGGTGCGCCGCCTCCCTCTTTGCAAGCATAATATTTTTGATCCAACTTTATAAGCCACCGATTTAAATCCAGATTTTAACTATCTTAGATTTTTACCCATGCTCTGCTGATACCTGAGTCGAAGTTCTGGGATTTCTGTGCATGTGGTTTAATAGATATTTTAATGTTGCATAAGAAACCGTTGAGTTCTTGCTCCTGAGTTCTACTCAAGTTTTTTTTTGATACATCTTTCTATACCACTGATTAAATTCCTGAGGTTTTCTGTCTTAAATCTTTACCCATGCTCTGCTGATACCTGAGTCAGAGTTTCGGGATTTAATTGCATGTTTTCGGATACATATATTAATGTTTCATAAGAAACCGTTGAGTTCTTGCTCCTGAGTGCAACTGAATATTTTTTTTGATACATCTTTCTATACCACTGATTAAATTCCTGAGGTTTTCTGTCTTAAATCTTTACCCATGCTCTGCTGATACCTGAGTCGAAGTTCTGGGATTCTTGTGCATGTTTTTGGGTAGTTATTTTAATGTTGCATGAGAAACCGTTGAGTTCTTGCTCCTGAGTGCTTCTCAATGTTTTTTTTTGATACATCTTTCTATACCACTGATTAAATTCCTGAGGTTTTCTGTCTTAAATGTTTACCCATGCTCTGCTGATACCTGAGTCAGAGTTCTGGGATTCGTGTGCATGTTCTTGGATAGTCATTTTAGTGTTGCATAAGAAACTGTGGAGTTCCCGCTCCTGAGTATTACTAAATTTTTTTTTGATCCATCTTTCTTAACCGCTGATTGAAATCGTGCGTTTTTCTGTCTTAAATCTTAACCCATGCTCTGCTGGTACCTGAGTCGAAGTTCTGGGATTTGTTTGCATGTTTTCGGATAGATATATTAATGTTGCATAAGAAACTGTGGAGTTCCCGCTCCTGAGTGCTACTCAATTTTTTTTTGAGCCATCTTTCATAACCACTGATTGAAATCGTGCGTTTTTCTGTCTTAAATGTTTACCCATGCTCTGCTGATACCTGAGTCAGAGTTCTGGGATTCCTGTGCACGGTTTTGGATAGGTATTTTACTGTTGCATAAGAAACTGTGGAGTTCCCGCTCCTGAGTGTTACTCAAAATTTTTTTTGACACATCTTTCTATACCACTGATTAAATTCCTGAGGTTTTCTGTCTTAAATGTTTACCCATGCTCTGCTGATACCTGAGTTGGCGTTCTGGGATTCGTTTGCATGTGTTTTAATAGATATTTTAATGTTGCATAAGAAACCGTTGAGTTCTTGCTCTTGAGTGCACCTCAATATTTTTTTTTGATACATTTTTCTATACCACTGATTAAATTCCTGAGGTTTTCTGTCTTAAATGTTTACCCATGCTCTGCTGATACCTGAGTCAGAGTTCTGGGATTCTTGTGCATGTTTTTGGATAGGTATTTTAGTGTTGCATAAGAAACTGTGGAGTTCCCGCTCCTGAGTGTTACTCAAATTTTTTTTGAGCCATCTTTCATAACCACTGATTGAAATCGTGCGTTTTTCTGTCTTAAACCTTTACCCATGCTCTGCTGATACCTGAGTGGAAGTTCCGGGATTTAATTGCATGTTTTCGGATAGATATATTAATGTTTCATAAGAAACCGTTGAGTTCTTGCTCCTGAGTGCAACTGAATATTTTTTTTGATACATCTTTCTATACCACTGATTAAATTCCTGAGGTTTTCTGTCTTAAATCTTTACCCATGCTCTGCTGATACCTGAGTCGGCGTTCTGGGATTCGTTTGCATGTGTTTTAATAGATATTTTAATGTTACATAAGAAACCGTTGAGTTCTTGCTCCTGAGCGCTACGCAATTTTTTTTTTGATACATCTTTCTATACCACTGATTAAATTCCTGAGGTTTTCCGTCTTAAATCTTTACCCATGCTCCGCTGATACCTGAGTCAGAGTTCTGGGTTACTTATGCCATTTTAGTATAGTTCATTTATAGTTGCAATATGAAATGTGGAGGGTTACATCCTCAGTTGTAGTCAATTGTTTTTTTTATCATACCAACTTAATCACTCAATGAAATTGAGATTTCTTGCTATCTAACTTTTTCATAAGGCTCTGCTGATATCTTTTAGAGACAACTGCGTTTATTTTGTTTTTTTCTGTTCCTGGGGATCTTGACGGCTACTAAACTTAGTCCATAGAATCTACGAAAAGCTACACATTTACCAGGCGCCTCTTTTAACAAAATGATTTTATTTTCCTTGTAGCGGGTAACATTTTATTTTTTATTTATTTCATGACTTAGGTCGGCAGAACTATTCCGGAAAAGTATTAGGAACTATAGAACCCACCACTGTGTGCCTAAATCAGTTTTAAAATTGTAATTTTGGAAAAAATGATCTGCTACCGGAAGTTAGCAGAGCATATTTTCATTCGACCTTTTTTCAGGCAAAAACGCCTGAACTATATTTTTTAAGTATAAGGAACTCCAGAACTCATCCGCATGCGAATAGAACTCACATTATATTTTGCTCTGCTGAGAAATGATCTGCCAAGTTCACCCACATTTCTATGTCGGCGTCATCTGTGAGATTGCCAGTGATGATGTGGCTTAGATACCTAAAAGTTCGTACAACCCTTACAGGTGAACCATAAATAAAAACTTTTGGGACTGTCTCCGGTCCCTTACCAGCTCTAAAAACTATCATTTCAGTTTTCAAGACATTATAGACCATGCCATGGGACCTCTGCTCATGCTTGGGGGATAACACTCGTAAATACCCACTAGTTGCCTGAGAGCTCTTATTAAGGGGCCTAGGAGGACCATGTCATCATTATGAACAATTTGATAACTGTCCTTAAAATGTTTGTCTTTGTTGGGTATTTACGTATTTGCAGCGGCGACTGTTTGCAAGCGTAAACGCGCATGATGCACCGAATTTTGTCTTACATGCTGTTTTTTTAACTCAATTTTAGCTACATTAAAGTTCAAGTTAATCAAAGAAAATTACTGCTCGACTTGTCAGCAGAGCAGACCCATAAATATACACTTAAACCGACGATAAACAACAATGACAAACGACTGAGCAATACTTAAACCTGGCGGCATGTGGCGAGCCGATGGGCAGTAGCGACTCGACGGACCCTATGTCCCTAGAGAATTATTGACCTTTAATCTACCTATGGCTTTATTGCTTTTACTAACCGGCCGGAGTGATCACTGACAAGGAACAGAGCTCCCAAATATTTTTGCTTTGCTCTTTTCAAATGTCAGATAACAGATTTGTTTAAGTATTGTTAGTTACTTGGTTTAATTTACATAAGTACACCTATTCACTATTCACAGTGCCGTAGCTATAAAAGGTTTCGTGTGTTCAGACTTGATAAAAAAAAAGAATTTAAAAACTGACGAAGGGTTTGGAAACTGGATTGCACTTGAAAAATGTCATAGCGAATGGTCTATGGTTTTCAAATGATTGTTAATTGAATATTATGCACATTATTAAAAAAATATTTGACATGTTTCTGGACCCCGAGGTCCCGTACCTTTGGAAGTCGTTCGAGAGGCCGATGCCAACTTTAATATTCTGGTTTTGCAAGCATCGACGAGCAAGACTACTTGAGCACGCGTGAGCCGCCGCCGGTCGCTTGTGGTATCTGTTGTTTTATTATTAAAATAATTGAGATATCCTTAATGTTCCTAGACGTTACTCACCATTTTCATTGTAAGTATATTTGCAGCGCTCTGAATAACTAAATTTCCTGGAGTGCCTACAGGTAAACAGTAACAAAACGAAGCCGAAATACCGGAGGCAATATTGTACCACAACGGGTGTATGTTAATTTCATTAGCCTGTAAAAAAAAAAATACCTTTGAAACCATTTAATTTTAGTCTGCAGAAAAATTTATGGTGAAATAGGAGTGGTTGCAAATTCCCGCCAACACCACCCTGAAAAACGGAAGCAGATACCTAACTTCCGTTTTTCAGGGTGGTGTTGGCGGGAATTTTGAATATCGTCAACGCCTTTTACTCTTTGCCTTGGCTTGCGATTAGGGCGGCACTAGGTACATCACAGAGTGCCTCCTTACCAACAGTGCATCGTCGGGGCCCACCTTCGCAACCAGCATATTCGATATGTGGATTGAGACGTTATCGTTCGTCACACGGAGATTACGTGTGGGGTTCTGCAGGGGTCAGTTTTGGGTCCTTTCTTGTGGAACCTCGCTAGTGATATGGTCCTGCGTGTTGACCTTCCCGTTAACGTTAATTTTATTATCTATGCAGATTGCACGCTAGTGTTGGCTTGCGGGGACACCCTCGAAGAGTCCATGCAGTTTGCCGAGTTCGGATGGCAAAAGTCGTAGCGTGGATCCACGGGTTGGGTTTAGAGATAGTGTCACATAAAACTGAGGCACTTTGGTTTTACAAACTTCCGAAGAGCCGAGAACCACCCAGCTCGTTGGTCAGAGTGAGAAAAGCGCAAATCCAGGGACCTCGAGAAGAAATTAGCTGCCTCTATGCGAGTATCGTGCGATCGATGGTTCTTTATGGGGCACCTGTTTGATCACATAGGCTGTCAGGCGTCCGATGCTGCAGGAGCAATAGCCTGCAGCGGAAAATGGTTATTCGTTCCGCACGTGGATATTGAAATGCATCCTATGAGATGGCAACTCTCCTTTAAGCCGTTGGAAATCTTGGCAGATATGGACGCGAGGGTTTATAACCGAATCCACGTCCATATTCCTACGAACCGTGGGCTTCAGAAAGACAGATCCTGGTTGCCAGGATCGGGCAAGATTTGACTCTACCAACAGTAGTTGGGTTTATGCTTGCAGAGTCGGAGAGCTGGAGGGAAATGGCTTCTTTCTGTGAGACTTTGATGGTCCAGAAGGAGGTCGATATGTATTAATGGGTAGTAACCCATCCCCGAATCGACTGCGGCACGCGTAGCTTAACCTTCGATTGACCCGTGCTGCTTCTTATGTAGCCAGGAGCCCTTTTGTGAGCAGCTTATTGCAATCATTAAGTATACAAAAACATACCTTCATAAAAATGTTCTTACCAGTCGCATCACTATTGGCGTGATCACATTGCACACTGCCACATTTGAGGCGAAGTTTGTCATGAAAACAGTGAAGATAATTATCAACAGGATGATGAAAAAATTTGGAAAGATGTTGAGATTTCTCAGTAACATCCCAATTTTCCCATTCAAATCTGAATGTTCCTTCTTGGCTGCCTCAGAGAGCGCAAATCCACCTCCTAAAACATGTTTGATTTCATTAAAGGCACATACAAATTGGAAAGTTAAATAAATATTCTTAGCTATGTATACACCATACATAAACAATCTCATAAAATTGGCTTATTAGTCAAGATTGTAATCTTATTAAGAACTGTAGTTCTCATTATTACAGGGGAAAATACTAACTTTTCAGGTATTAGAAGAAAAAAAAGAAAAAAGAATTGGTACCGTTTATTTGGACACAGTTCGATAAATACAAAATACGAATAACAAAGTAAACAAATAAGTGAAAATAATCTTTCAAAAACAATAGAGGCTGTGCCAAACAGGTTCATTTCAGCATTTACGCCAGCCAGTTGCTTTCTGACGCTGATTTTGTAATGAACTTACTACTGCTACTCCTCGTAAATTGTCCCTAAGGACAAGTTACGAGGGTTTCAACGTTTAATTTAAATGCATTAATTTTTGATAAAAACTAACAACATTTATATGTGTTACCTAAGAGAAACATAAAACTATAGGGCATCGCTTCATCCATCAAAACCCAATTTAATACTGAAGGAACTGGCTTGTCCGGTAGTTCGTCAACTGAAAAATGTATTATACAATTATAAATTATAGCTTTTTTGTTGTGATGGTCATGGGAAGACCCCGTTAACTAAACTAGCCATAATCTATTGCCGACTTGTCCATAGTAATTCATGCGGGCTGTATCTACGGTTTCCTAGCATTATGAGGAACATGGTAAGAAACTTCCCCATCCTATATAAAACAGGGAGGATACTCCGACCAGACGGATGTTGTGTCTGTTCTGGTGGGCTACTTACTGCCCAACGATTGTTTTCGGATTTCTGTACTGGTAACAGCAACCAGACAGACGCTTTACTGTGTTTAAATTATTTCATCATCACTGCCTCCAAAATTGTGAAGGAAAACATCGTGAAGAAACTGGCATGTCCTAGAACTAAAAATTCGAAGACATGTGACTTCTATCAACCCGCAATGGGGAGAGGAGGGGCCTCCTCTCCGTAGAATGGTCCCAGCAGTGGAAATATTCTTATTATGCTATATGTCAATCACGTGGCTCTGCTTCCGCGATGTATGATTATGTTGTATTATAATGTAGGATCATTATGCAAGGCGTGATGCGTAGTTCGCATGTAGCGTTATCGATGCCGCCACATCCCCGTGATCAGAAATTGGTCAATGTATCAAGTATCATAATTTCGTAAACAAGTTTATCGGCATATGGGATGTAGATTTAGCGATCATAGTGTTAATTCATGGCCCTAAATAATTATTTAAATAAAATGTCAGCATTACCTTTTGCAGAGCAGTTTAAGAAAATATCCAAAGTAGATGGCAGAAGAAGCATTAAGAAACCAACGAGGAAAGCCGCTGCAGAGTCTCGTACGCTGAAATAAAATAAAATATCTATACAGGTTCCCGGTTATTACTGGATACGTTTGAAATGACTTCGTTAAAAACGTACAGCCCTTATTTTTTTCTTGTTTAATACATATCTTTACACAGAATAATGTTTTAACCAGTGCGCAAACTGTAACCATGAATTCGGTATATCATTCTAGACCCCGAGCGTAGAAATTTTTCGTCAGTTATGCAAAAAATAATAATCAGCTGTTTCATAGAAAAGTGCAATACCTACGCGGTGAAAATGTATGGAACAACTGAATTTTTTTATATAACCAACGAAAAATTTCTGCGCTGAGGTATCTAGAATGTTATTCTGAATTCATGGTTACAGTTTGCGCACTGCTTAAAAAAATATCCTGTGTATTCCCGACCACCTAGCATAGAAATGTTTCGTTCTTTATGAAAAATAATTAGCTATTTCAGAGAATAGTACAAAACCTATTCGGAAAAATGTATGGCAGAGCTAATTTTCTTTTTAATAATTGACGAAAATTTTCAACGCACCCCTGCGTTGATAATTTTTGTCGGATTCAAAATCATGTGCTATATCTATGGTAACGGGTTGTGCTTTGATGTCTTTGCCACCCAGTGTATAATTCTTCTACGTGCGTATGTCACTGAACTCCGAAACGGCGTGACCGATTGTGATTAAATCTTATGCGTATGTTTCTTAAATTCACAATTAGACCGGTAGGTAGCGCTGTTTGGGTAGGACAACGTCTTGTCTGCTAGTTAGATACAAAAGTTACTAATATATATAAACTACAAAAAAAAAAAATATTACGTACAATTTGTAATCGTTTAACTTGAAGTAATCGGAAATAAAGTCACCCCATCCGTAAAATATTTGCGGTGAACGACAGAAGAACAGCAACATAGCGCCACTAAACAGTATTATAACCATCTGTAAAACAAATAAAATGTTATTATTTTGGAAAATGTTACCCGCCGCGGTCTGTTCTGTAAAAATCTAACCCTGAAAATATTCATGAAGTCAGCTGTGTTGTTTGTGCTGTGGTGGCCCAGTAGTAACGACCGCGAGTTGTAGGTGTGGTGTTCAAATTCCGTCTGGGTTTAGTTATAAATACTTTATGCTTCTAAAGTACTGTCATAATACCGGCCAAAGTACTATGGAATGAACTTTAGGTGACGTTATCAAAACTACTAACAAAACAATATCGTTGTAGGAATAAGAGGTCGCGGCACGTAAGTTGGAACCAAAATCAGAACAAACAACAGAGCGCATGCACACATTGCCTCGCACGGAAAAATAATAAAATAACTCAGCGTAATAATAAATGACACGCTGTTTTCAGAACACATATTGAAAGTGTAGTAAAAATAGTGCGCAAATTGATGTAATAAAATAGTTTTCTTTTTAACATTCCCCGATTCAAAATTAATCACAGAAGTTTATTTGGCCATAAGTCAATCAATAATTTAACACTGCATCACATCATGGGTAGCGTACCAAAAACCAATCTGCTTCCTCTTAAAAGAGCTCAGAGAGGAATTTTAAAGGGCCGAAGAGCAGCAAAAGGAATCAAGATTAACAATAAAAGCTTACTATTTCCCAAAAAGTAATTCTCCCTAATTTTTTCCAATTTTCTTCAACGGCATCCTTAGCAGCTAAAACTCCCTCCTCAGGTATCTTTGCACTTTGAGAAGCTGAACTCTTAGGCCTGAAATTATTTATTATTTCATAGACCGTTTAAAAAAATGGAACCTAAGAAGAAATTACATTGTACTGAGTGAAAATTAATTATATATTTGTTGGCTTTCTTTTAGGTATCTAATATCGTCGGCTGTAATCTAACTTGGCGTAAGGGACATTTTGTTCAAAATTAGTTTTGAATGCAGTCCGATACAGATTTATACGCTCTTTCGAATGGTATATATAACATCGCTGTAGCTTGAAAAAAATGTCCGATACGCCACAGAAAAATGACGTTCCTTCCTTTTAAACAAAAACATGATGTATCGGACAAAAGAAAAAATTCGATTGACGTATGTATTGGTAATAACTTATCACATTGGCGTAAAATACACACTTTGTATTAACTGTCCCTTACGTCAAAAAATATATATTTCTTGGTGGCCTACATCATTAAGTAACTTATTTGTTTGAGTCTGAATGCCCGCGCGCCCCTTTCGTCAATATTCTTCAAGTAAAATTGTCCATTACGTTAATATGCACGCATTTTTTTTTTTTTGTATTTTGAATATCCTATAGCATCTACAAGCGATAGAGATAATAATATTATTGTTACAAAAGAGACAAAAATTTGCAGCGAAGAAACAAATGATTTTGAAATTAATCAGATGGAAGTTTCATCAATAGTTGATTTTCCAACTACCAGCCAAAAAGTACATTATGACAATAAAAAGGCAGATTCAGTAGAGGAAAATATTAAGTCTACTCCCATTATAAATAAGAAACTCTTGATGTATCACAGAAATACTTAATTTATATACATTAGGTAACGTAGATGGCGATGGACTAGCTAAACTAGATGAGAGAAAGGTAAACGTAGTTCCTAAAAATGAATAAACACATAAATCAGCAAGGGATTTCATAGAAAAATTACCTGCAGTACCATCACACTATCGCAGAAAATCGTCAAAACGTTTACGCAACAACATCAAGAAAAGAAGGAAGTTTTGAGCGAACGTCTGTATGTAAATATTTTTTTAAATGAGTACAATTACAGCTTCCACGTGCCAAAAAAGGATAAATGCCTTTTATGTAGGAAAAAGGAAAATAAGCCTGAAGAGATAGATAATACGGTGTTTGTTATACACATGGAAGAAAAAGCAGCATGTAAAGCTAGATTTCATTTTCATCAACAACAGCATACACCGGGTAACAAGGTTTTAGTAGCCAGTTTTGATTTACAAAAAGTTCTTAACACCCCATATGGGGAAAGTATGCTTTTGTATTATAGTTTTACGGTTTACGAAAGTTGGATTCAAAAGGGATATTGCTTCGTATGGGGCGAAAGTGATGGCAAACGTGGGAGTAATGAGATAAGCACTTGTCTCTATAAATATTTACAGGAGGTCGATAAAAGAGGGTATTGCAAGTTATTATTATACTGTGATTCCTGCACTGGCCAAAACAAAAACTAAACCATTCTTGCAATGTTTTCCATTTTTTAAAGACGTCCGTAAATTTCGAAACCATACAAATTAATTACCTTTTACCTGGTTATACATATATGCCAGTAGACTCAATGCATGAGAAAGCTACTATTGAGAAAGCTGTGCAGAAGATAATTGTATGGGCCCCTTCACAATGGCCATCTTTCATAGAGAGTTCCAGGAAAAGGCCTGGACTTATAATGTACATGTAATGGATCACAGGGAATTCCTAAATTTTGAAGCAGTCACAGCTGAGACTTTTACCAAACCTACTCTTAAAGACAAAAACTTAAGACTAAGAGATTTAAGAATTGTCCCTTTTAAAAAGAAGAACATTGAGAAAATGGAAGTAAAATATAGTATGATTGAAACTGCTAATGTGACTGAGATTTTATTTGATTAAAAAAATACATTCATTGGTAAGGGAAAAGGAAAAGGGAAAGGAAAAAAAAAGAGTGTAGGTAAAGAAAAAGCAAGTAATATAGAAAGCAAACCTAGTGGAACCAATATGGTTTCAATTAATCAACTTTACCAACACAGACTTCCAGTATCTTTGAAAAAGTATAATGATCTAAAAAAGTTGTGTGTTGACGGAACTATTCCAAAATGTTATCACCATGAATATTTAAAACTTCCATAGTCTAAAGCAACTGAAGATAAGTTATTACAAAGTGACAATGATGAAAGCTCTCATGATGAAGAAGAATAGATTTCTAATTATTTTGTTTAGTTTATTAAAAATTATGGCTAAGCTGAGACAACATTTTTTTTTTAGCAAAAATTTATAATAAAAAGTAAATATAAATAATTAATAATAAAAAAGGTTAATCATAATAATTTTGTTAAAATTATAGTTATGAAAGTGTTTATGTTTGTATTGATTCAAAGAGTTAATTTTGAGTTTAAAAATATTAAAATACTAATAAAAACATTTTGGTATTATTATATTTTACTTCATTACCCTTTGTTTGTCTATATATTATTTACTAATAATAAAACTTTAATTACCTGATAAAACACTTACGCCATTTTGATTGTATTAAACAGTGTTGATAGTCTTACGTCATTTGAAACTCGTGTGCAAAAAAAAGTTAGGGCTTAATGGACATTTTTTTTAATTTTTTGGACGTAAGGGACATGCTATCTTTGTAACTAATGCCTTAATGAGCAAGTAGATTATATCAAGTTTTAGAGGCCAAAAAGTTAGACAGAACCACATAAACCACTTCAATATACCCTAAAAAGTAAAAAAGTTATGATCACATTTCCAAAGAAAAGAAAATTTTTTTTTTTTTGCTCTCCTGAAAAGTAGCAATTTGTCCCTTACGCCAAGTTAGATTAAGGTCGACGATATACGCATAAAACCCTTGACTTCGGATTGTAATGGTTTTTATGCTATAAAGTAAACATCACATAAAGCTGTATACAGATTATTTGCAACGCAACATCTAATGCAACTGGGCACGCCGCGATTGCGGCGGTAAGTCCCCTCTTTGAGGAGTGGCTTGAGAGGCGGCATGGCGTCCTCACCTTCCGCCTGACACAGGTCCTCACCGGACATGGCTGTTTCGGGAGGTTCCTGTTTCGGATAGGGCGGGAGGAAACGCCCGGGTGTTTCCATTGCGAAGATCGCCCAGAGGACACGGTGGAGCATACGGTGGAGGTCTGCCCAGCTTGGGCGGAGCAACGCCGTGTCCTCGTGGAGGTGATCGGCGGCGGCGATCTCTCGCGTCCGACCCTGGTCCAGGCCATGGTACGGAGCGAGAGGGCATGGCTGGCAGTCGCCTCCTTCAGCGAAGCAGTTATGCTCGCAAAGAGGGAGGCGGCGCACGTGAGGGAGATGCAGTACATGCGCCCTCACAGCCGTGGCCTTCGCAGGAGACGCCCTGGGCGTCGGGAATCCCAGGCTGATTCCCGGCCACCGTAGGCACGGGCTTGCGGACGGCGAGTAATGGGTAGCTCGCTGTCCGGTAAGGACCAAGCCCGGGTCGACGGCGCGTTGTGTTCCACGCGCGCCTCAAAGAGATGTCAGCAGCAACAGAGGGGCCCGCAAGGGCTGATGCCTGCCGGGGGTGCGGGTTGTTCGAAAGAGATACCGCCGCCCCTGGCACACAGGCAACTGAGGGAACACGGGTGGGTTTTAGTCAGTAAAAGTCTGACACGCCCTCCCGCTCCACCCAGAGCGGGAGAAGTTATTTGATGATTTCCCACCCAGAAAAAAAAAAAAAAACATCTAATGCAACACGAGTATAATGTGAACGTGCACACAGTGGGCGAGTAGTGCGCTCGCGAACACATTAAATTGCATGAAAAATGTTGCATTGCATGTTACCTTACATGTTGTGTTGCAAATAATGTATACCGGGCTATAGGTAGGTCTTTTTTAGCGCTCCGTACCTTAAAAAGAGCACCATAAAAAAGAACAGAGGAATAACACTACCAGTATTAATGGCTTTCATTTTGACTGTTCAAAAACATTCCTTGCGTTATTTACGTTGTTCAACAGAGAAGTTTCTGGAACATATGAACCAATGGATAGTGTCCTTTTGTTTTTGTATTTATTTGTATAGTTAGTTAGTAATTTTATTAAATACTAGTTGGCCCGTGCCCACTTCGTTTTGCGGTAAACATTTTTACATCACTCAATAGATTACGACACGGTCGCGGTTCCATACTATGTCGTATTACGTCTATAACCATTCGTCCAAATTATATGCAGTGAAAGGTAGGTCTTTTGTTTTAATCACTTGAGACGATAAATTTATGTACTTATTTTGATAAGAATTCTTAATTATTGATAATATGACCAATAAACATGACCTAACGATTTAAACTATTTTTTAAATATGAAATACTACTTTTTGTGACTTAAATGTAAAAGTTAGACATATGCTGTCGCTGATTTTTTTGTAGGAATGGTCTAGCTTTAAAACTTTTTTTCAGAACTCAATCATATATCTCTCATCGTTAAGGCAGCGTTCGTAAGAAACGTTTTCGTTCGACCGCTTTTCCTCCAACTTACTCTCGACTGTTCAAGGAAATAGGTGGGTCATTCAGATGTCAATGTATACGCTTTTATAATACACTTCCAAGCCAAAGTCTCAATAAATTTAAATCATTCATTAAACGTAAGTTGTTCATGAAAGCCTTTTATACCGTTAAAGATATTATTGAGGACAAAAAAGCTTGGAATTGACCTGCTCCAATTATGCATACTGAATGTTGTATTTTTGTTTTTGCAAACATAAACGCTTTGACATAATTATTGTGTACACTTTGACATGAATATTTACTTTGAGAAGTTTAATATTATTATTGTTTTAATTATTGTGAATGTGAGGACTATGTGGGTCATTTTTCGTTTTTTTTTTGTTTTGTGTTTCATCTCTTTTTCAGTTAATTTTAATGTTAATCTGGCAGTTTGAGTACTTTATGCGGCCTCCCCAAATATTATTTCTTTGGTATTGTTAGTCAAATCGTTGAGCTCATCCAGTTCTGAGTTGAGCTGCATGATTACTGATAAATGCCTGCACTGAATGGACAGGTCCACTCAATCTGTTCTTCGGTTCTTTCCTCAAAAGACCATTGCAGACACCAATCCATATGGTCTTCACATGATCTGACCAAGATTATGGCTGGACTTTAAAAGAGACTGTGACCTCTGAGTTTGTTTCGGCCTTTCTTCTCAGAGTAGTCAGTTAGGAAACGCCGACCTCATCTAGTTTAAAAATATATAATTGACGTGTAAAAGTGTTTGTACAAACGTACATAAAGAAATAAAATCATTTATCAATTACAACCTCCGAAACTCACAAACTTTACCTCTTTATAATGTTAGTATAGATGTAACTACAATATGATAACTTCAAAGTATTTAATAAAGACACAAAGTAAAGTGTAAATAAAATTAAGAAAAAGTTATACACACCTTAGAAATCCTAGATACACAACTATCAGGTAAAGATATATTCCTGCTTCTAGCACGAGCATGTACGGGATCGTAAATGCAGAGAATTTTGGAAATGATAAATATTCTGGTGCCGTTGGATATGTCCTGAAATAACAACATTGAGTGTTCGTTTCAAAACATCATCAACATACACAAAGTGGAATTAAATACGAATGATTGAAGCTTACTCAAAATCTACCAAACAAAGTTGATAAAATGTATAATTATGAGAACACCGCATGAGCTTCATAAGTTTCCTCTACCGAATGAAAAACCAAATAAAAGCAATCTTGCAAACTGGCCTAGTAGTTTTTTTTTGTACCTAGCCAAGTTATCGTACTCTTGGGCAAACGCCTCTCTATAACAATTCTTCCACCTTTCACGAGCCCGCATGTTCTCTTTCCAGTTTTGACGAAATCTATTCAGCTCGTCTTGCCATCTCCTAAGTTCTACGTGCTCTGCCGCGACCCGCCTCACTATCTCATACATAAAAAAATACATGCAGACATACTTACATAGAACCTCCTCTTTTTAAAGTTGGTTAAAAATTGTACTTAATTTACATGACGGTAAATGTTTTACATTGATTAATTTACCTTTGGAAGAGTCCTTTGAAGACTAAATTAGTAGCAGAGCCCACTAAAGTGCCGATACCTCCTAAAACATAACATTTATCAGATAATGTACGAGTAAGAAATCTAGGAAAAAAAGTCCATGGATGGAATACTAAGACGGAAAGCACGTTAAGCCGTTGGCCCCGGCTATCATTCGTATATCATAGACAGTCGTTTCGACGAAAGTCCGACAACCAGTCTTACCAATCATGCTACCCAGTTACTGGTTTGTGGAGGTCAGATAAGCAGTCGATCCATGCAAATGCTGGTATTCAGCTTGACCCGATTACATTGGAAACCAACCCCAAAATAGGCGGGAAAAGTTTACTCAGATGATGATGATCTACCACGCTATAAGGCTATTCTGGCTCGTGGATTTTAAAATTAGAATTTACGCCAGCATCTTGTGTGTGTCCATCAATCAACTCAGTCTATCGCAGTCCACTGGCTGCATCACAACAGTCTATCTCGATTCACTCTATCCTTCGCCTTCCGCATCCGGTCTGTCCCAGGCACTTTTTTAAGGTCGTTGGTCCATCTAGCTGGGGGGCGTTCCACACTAAGTTTGCCGATACGCGATCTCTACTCCAGGACTTGTCTGCTCCACCATCCATCGGTCCTCTGACAAACATGGCCAACCCACTGCCACTTCAGCTTGCTCACTCTACAAGCTATGACTCTGGTTCTTTTCCGGATAATTTCATTCCTGATTTTATCCTTCAAAGAAACTCTGAGCATAGCCCGCTTCATAGTGCGCTGAGCGACCTTAAATTTGTGGACCAGCCCAACTGTCAGTGTCCACATTTCGGCACCGTATGCCATCACGGGCAGGACGCACTGGTTGAAGACCTTAGTCTTCAAGCATTGCGGAATAGACGACGAAAAGACTTGACAAAGTTTCCCAAACGCTGCCCAACCAGATCCTCCTGTCGGCTTCTTTCTCAAAGTTGTGTCTACCGAGCTGGATGATTTACCCCAGGGAGGACATACTCGTTCACAATTTTGAGAAGCGACCCTTCGATGTGGATTGCAGTGTCTGTGTCTGTGTAAAGGCTAAATCTGTGCTCGCGAACGAATGTTTGTTCTGTCAATGAATGTCCGTTGCATAAAAAATGTTGCCGCAACCAATTTTCGCAAAACAAATTCTCATAAGTATAGTCCTTAAAGGGGAACCGCCAGGGTAGTCCGCAATTTTTGCGGGTCAATGTTATGCTGTCTGTTCATTCACCACGACCATGGGAACTGGAACACTGGAACTGACTCTGGCAAGCATCATAATATATACTGAATCAGGCTACTATCGACCTCCAGTCTTTGGAGAGGACTGATGTGGTGACATCTACAATGCCACATGCCAACTACGCATTAAAAACCTGACGTCACACAAATAGTCGCGCATCGCGCAATCAGAGTTTACCGCGCGACTCGTATATATATGTCACCGTAAATTGTGAATGCCGTTAGATTACAATTAATAGTTTGTTCCGTGTGGTGCCGGACGTAAAAAAATCGCACCATCCCATTTCTTCCTGTGGGGGTCGTAGAAGGCGACTAAGGGACTAGAGAATGGGCAGCAGCGTTCTCTATGTATTGGATCACCATACTGCGATCGCCAACCCGCCTGCCAAGCGTGGCGATTATGGCAAATCCCCCCCTTTTGGGGGAGGCCTATGTCCAGCAGTGGACGTCTTTCGGCTGATATGATGATGATGATGATGACAATTAATAGTCGAAAGATTGTGAACCGTTACATACTGCTTACCATTTAACGCATTATTTTTCGGTAAATTATAATCTATCGAAGTGAAAACGTCAAATTGTGAACTGGTATCAAGACGCATAGTACCTTGCGCTATTACTAAATAGCCAAGTAACTACCACTAACTTGGAAGTAGTGCTCGCCGGCCACTGCCGCAGCACCGTTCGCTTTGCTCGCTCGGCTCGCTTGCGGTTGGTTGCAATTCTAACCTAACATAACAGCAGTAAAGTAAGCAGTATGGTGCAGTTCACAATTTATCGACAGTTTATAATCTCGCGAGATAGATTATGAACTAACGGTGTTCACAATCATACCGTGACATATATACAACATCCCGACATCAACCGTCGGGCAGTTGCCCACCAGACACAACACCCGTCTGGTCGGAAGATCCTCCTTTTCTGTATAGTATGAGTGAACTTTACACCCTGTTCCTCATACCTCTATGATGCCATTGAATGACTATTTCATGAAAAATTCATTCAGGGGAATTAAATGAAATTGGAGGATTGTATTGATGATTTTAATTATGGTTAGTTTCTGATAGCGGCTTCACCCGCGTAGTGGTCAAAAGTAACCTATGTATTATTCCAGGTTACAAAATACCTGAGTGCCAAATTTCATTCAAATCCGTTCAGCTATTTTTACGTGAAAGAGTAACAAACATCCATACATACATCCATACTCACGAACTTTCACATTTGTAATATAAGTAGGATAATTCTGTAGAGCCATATTTGTTACGGTCGCGAGTTAAATTTTAATCAACATACTTACAACCTGACACAGACCTGCAAAGTGCAAAAACCTTTGCCATACCTTAGCGCATCCTTGACGTATCGAACTACGCATAGAACCGAAAAGATAGAAAGCCAACTCACCAACTGTTGCAGAAAAAGAAGCAGCACAAAAATAACAAGTTGTTATATCGGAAGCTATCATTTCACCGTTACTGTCTTTCTCATATATGATTAACAGGTTTTGCTGCAATAGTATGAAAATTATGAATTATTGCTTCAGCGAAGCTAAACTAGCATAGTTAATAGGTGCCTAATGAATGAAAGAGAGTTTATCAAAGGTTTAAATGAATAAACATTGAAAGAAAATAAGGCTGGTGACATTCTGTTGAACGTAATTCTTAAAATGCACAGTCACCAAATAGATACGTAACCAGGGTCGTCGCCATCTGGTGGAGCCCGCAAGGGCCGATGCCTGCCAGGGGTGCGGGTTGTTCGAAAGAGATACCGTGGCACCCAGCACACAGGCAACTGAGAGAACACGGGTGGGTTTTAGTCAGTAAAAGTCTGACACGCCCTCCTGTTCCACCCAGAGCGGGTGAAGTTATTTGGTGATTTCCCACCCAAAAAAAACTAGGGTCGTCCAATATAGTTGAAGTTTAGTGAGAAACCGATGAACGTTTTTGAATGAAATTGAACCTAATAAATGAACTGTTTTTTTTTTTTTGACGGTGGGAAATCATCAAATAACTTCTCTCATTCTGGGTGGAGCGTGCGGGCGTGTCAGTCATTTACTGACTAAAACCCACCCGTGTTCCTTCAGATACCTGTGTGCCAGGGGCCACGGTATCTCTTTCAATCAACCCGTACCTCTGGTAGGATCATTTTCAATAAATGAACTATTTGTTTTTTATCATTTCATTTTTTTTTTCGAAATCGTCAATCGGTTTCTTATTAAACTTTAACTATATCCGATGTCCCTGGTTATATATCTCTCTTGGTAACCATATGTACACATAGAGCGTATAATGCTGACGCCAACCGTCTCAGCTGCAGTCACCGTACGTATCGTGTCATCAATTATACTAAAAGACTCCTAAAATACTCACGTTTTCAAAAATCCGTAGGACGGCAAAAATTATAGGCACCATCATCGTCGTCGCAGCGGTGTTAGTAATCCACATCGAGAAAAACATAGTCGTGACTGACATCGCGAACAGCAATCTGCTTATGTATTTTGTCAAAATCAGAGTTACAAAACATAATAACCTTAGTTTAATGGAGTCTAGTCATAAAATAGAGCAGTGGTGGGCCAGTGGAATCGGCCGCGACAAACAAATAGTAGGTCGTAGGTTTAAACCTGACAGGTGCTTTATATTGCATAATTATTTCACCACCATTGCTTTCAAAACGGTGAAGGAAATCACCGTGAAGAAACCGGCACGTCCTATAACCAAAAATTCGAAGACATGTGACATCTACCAACCCGTACTGGGCGTCTCATAGAAAGGAGGTCTGGGTCCCAGCAGTGGGAACATTATAGACTGCTTTATCATCATCATCATCATATCAGCCGAAAGACGTCCACTGCAGGACATAAACCTCCCAAAGGGGGGGATTTGCCATAATCGCCACGCTTGGCATGCGGGTTGGCGATCGCAGTATGGTGGTCAAACGTATAGAGAACGCTGCTGCCCATTCTCTAGTAAGTCCTTTAGTCGCCTTCTATGACACCTATGGGAAGAAATGGGATGCTGCTATTCTTTTACGTCCGGCACCACACGGAACTACCAATATAGACTGCGTATGTAATTATAAAATCAGTGGATGTGAATTAATAAAAAAACCTGTAGTGAGAGTAGCCAATAATCCGGATAGCATATAACGCCAGCCTTTGGTGTAATCCTGATTGCTCCACGGCATATGCGAGCACCATGCTTCCGTAGAACATCAGAACGGTATCCTGAGTTTAAAAATAGAACATGACAGAGTTCACTTTCTGATATTTTAAATGCGCTATGTATGTATTGAGTTCTGAATTAAAAGAATACCGTGCATAATACATATGCTTTACAGTCTGACGGCTGTAATAAAGCATTGGTTTCCTTCGAAAGCGGACAACGGTCACACTTGAAGGGGAGAGCGCCAGGGAAGGTCGTGAAATTCAAATTCTCTTACGTTTTTTGCAATTTGCAGTGTCAGGTTATAAGTTAAGTAAAATATGATTTCGCTAAAATTTGAATTTCGCGGGTTAACTTAGCACATCCGCTTTAATATCAGATACATGTGAAAATTACAGATTTTTATAACGACGGTATAATGACGCAACCGTTTTCCTAAAAAACTCTAGATTTACCTAGTGGCTTTAGAGTGTGTAAGCCATGTGTGCCGTCATTACTTGGGACTCCCATGATTTTTTTTTTGGGTGGGAAATCATCAAATAACTTCTCCCGCTCTGGGTGGAGCAGGAGTGCGTGTCAGACTTTTACTGACTAAAATCCACCCGTGTTCCCTCAGTTGCCTGTGTGCTAGGGACCGCGGTATCTCTTTCGAACAACCCGCACCCCTGGCGGACTCCCATGATTGAGGCGCAATTTGCCTCCATTTTGCTACCGCATGTCTGAATAACTTGAATTGGTTTACTATTAACTTTAAAATGTGCTTTACATTATTTTCATACCTACTCACATTCATATAACACTGACACGTAGTCCGTGTGTCCATAACGTTAAACAGGGGGAAAATAACAATAGGGAGAAAAGACGTAACTGGCAGAGGAATACATTCCGTTACCCAGAAAATTGCCATTAACAGAAGAGTATAGGCACACCACTGATATTTCTGAAAAACAATAAGATATTCGGGTTATATAAAATGTGATATGTTAAACGAGGGATATACTTTAAGGGCGTGCAGTATTCATGAAAATGAAAAACTTTTAATAAGGGACCCACGCTGAAATCGCGAAAATAAAACCAGTCGCTCTATACATTTATGTTCGCACAACTGGACAAGATGTAGGAAACAGCTGATTGAAAAAAAAATATTTTGGTGTCCATTCCATATTAAAAGTTGTATAATTTTATGAGTATCACACCCCCTTAAAGTATGTCCCTCGTTTAACAAACTGTATAATAATGTTGTTTATTATTTCGGGTTCTTTATGGATAAAAAAATTATTGCAGTTTTCGGCTGCAATATTAACTTAGGCCCACCCGGTCAATCACAACACGGCAAATTGTGATGTGTGAGATAACCTTTTCAACTATAGGTTTATTTATAAACGTTGATAATGATTCGCGACTCTTTAACTATACACGTTTGATGTTAAAACACCTCTTAATTATATGCAACGTATACAGGGGTAAAGTATATAGGGGTAAATATCCTGTGTACTTAGCTAGTCCCCGTTGTGATTGGCTGCCGTGACCGGTCTTGTGGATCAATTATTAATATTATAAAATTTAATATGTCATAAGATCTAACCTTTGGAGGGAAAGGTGTGAGCACAAGAATTAATAGAAGAGGAGTTAACAAGCAAACCAGGCCGCGCCAGTGAGTGCTTAGGAACAATATAGCTCTTCTCCACCATGGGACTTTTGGATCTTCAGACCTGCGTATAACTGAGGAGTTGTAAATTAAACTTTTAAAGATATCGTGTGATGAATTGGGTTACTGTCAAGTAAGCCGTTAAGCTGTTAAGCTTATTTTAATTTCAGTATTTTTTAAGTTATAGACACTTTTAATGCACATGTATTTTAATATCGTTCTCACATGTATAATTGCAACATGAATGAAGTAACAATATTTTTTAAACAAAATTTTGATATAAAAGAGCGTCCGTGGACATTCTCAACTGTTCTTCTCCATAGGTACCTACTACGCTTTGGAATTTGAAACCGTATTTATCTTTCTTACTGACCGATCCCTTGACAATTCAAAAGTGCAATTTGAAATGAGTGCTTTGAGTTTGACTTTGAATGGGCATATTTCTGTAACCTACGTAAATACAACAATTAAGTAACCCATAAAGCCTAGGAGAAACCTTCTATTATACCTTGATGCACAGATTTAGAGCGCCAAAATTTAGACAAACTTACCCGTCATCATGTTGATCTTCTGTTTCGGTCTCAGTAACTTCTTCCATAGCTTCAGCCATGATCAGATGAGAATTAATCAAAGTAAAGGTATCACGTAAATTAGTTTTTAGTTATAATTATCTAAAAATTCATGATAAATCGAGTTGGCTATGCATCAGGCAGGCAAAAACTAGGCGGATGCTAAAATGATCAACTGCACGACAACGGTAACACATGAACTACTAAAACTACTCGTACTACTAAAGGTCCCTTGTGGTTTTGTTGGGATGATAATTTCATTAGAATTATTTTGGACTTTTGGGAAGGGGAGGGACGAAAGACGTTAAATGCTTGTTTTTATATGAGCTTCTGGTCTATTAGAATGTTTAATAGTTTTCTGGTGATCCATAATTATGATGGAAAAGTGATTTTGATAATATGTGTGTGTTATTAGGCGCGTTATTAATTAGCGACGCGCATATATCACGTTCTATTCCTAGGGAAGTTCAATGTTATAGCTTTTAGTTCGTAGGCACCACCTATTACTGACATTAAAAAATATCGTTGCTTCTTTACCACATACAGATCCTTCTCTTAAAATATTCGGTGGTTCTTAATAGGTTTCAGTAAGAGGAATTTCGAAGTCGGTGATGCCTCAGCAATTGTTGTGATCTCCTAATACAGTAATTAATTATGATGTAAGTTTACAGAACAATCTTAATAGAAAAAACCTTTTCCAAGGATGCTTACATCTTTATCTACTGCATGTTGGCAAATCCTTGTTAATGCAGCTTAGCAGTTACTTTCAATACAGGTCTTGGTTTCATTTATTTTTATTAACGATACTCTCTTCTAAATCTTCTTCCAACTGCGAAATAGACATAACAGGGTCTTAAAAAAATTTGGAACCTACGTAAAATTTAAGGTAATCGACGGAGTACAAAACACATGTTACATTATTATATTCAGATATGTAACGTAATACGTATGACCCCAGATGTATTTATTTACTTATTTATAATAAGCAAACCAACAGCACTGTCACTTACATTTCAAATAAACTTACATCTAAGATTGGCATTTTAGGAACTGCGCAAATAACAGATATGCATGACATTAACTTAATGAAAATTAGAGACAAGAAGAAAAAATAAAAAGTGTGGTCGGTAATCAGAAATCTAGAACACTACAAAAAACGAAACACTTTGAGCTATACAGGTGTATATTGTTCGCATAATTTTTATAAGGAGCGTCTATATGAAACGAAGCTCATAGAGAAAACTTCGATAGGGTAAACCGAGGGAATGAACTAAACGAGGCAAAAGGAGTTTGTAAGGAACGTGGCAGGTGGGGTTCTGTTTCTGCCTACCCCCATGGGAAAAAGGCGTGAGTTTATTTATGTACCTATGTATAAGTACAGACATCAAGCTACCCCGAACTGTCAAATTTTCCCAATTGAAAATGAACCTTATGCTTAAGTCATAAATTTGAAAATCTATCAAAAAAAATTGACAGATCTGTGCCGGTGTCTGTACGTAGATAGGTATATAAAGCTTTTAACCAGTAACCGACATTTACAATCAAATCGCAAGATTTACCACCTCAGCAAAACTAAACTTACGTTCAAATGATCTTCACAACATTACAGATATGTACTCCACATTTATTTTCACCCACCTACGTTCTATGTTCTATGTTATGGGTTTGGTTTCCGCACTTAGTCCTTCAAGTGGACCATTGTGCGTGAGCCATGGCGGCCTTCGGTAGTTATTCCAGTTTTCACCCACCATTTCGTTTATAAGTTGTACTTTACTTACACAAACAATTTGTGCCGGCTAATTGTTGTGATGTTTTTACATGACTCCATAAAGCATTTAGCACAACTAGTCTTTGATTGATTCATAATTAATAAGCTTTGTCTTTACAATAGGACGATACGAACACAATCAATCAGTACATTTAGTGTTTTATCTTCGGACACAATAAAGTTAAAAAACCTTTAAATACCTATATCGAATAATATATTCTATGATTTGAGTGTCACATTTATGCAACCACAGAGTATAGTAATAGAATGGGGGACAAAAATATATAAAGTTTGACACTTTCATATTACTGAATTTTCTGCATGGAATTAGTACATACTAGCTTTTGCCAACAGCTTCGCCCGCGCGGAGGTCAGATATTATCCCACGGGAACGTACTAGGTACCGGGATAAAAAATATCATATTTGTGACCAAATAATATTCCGTAAAATTTTGTTTCGGTGAGGTGAAAATATGGAAAATAAATCGTTTGGCAAATGAAAATGTTCACAAGAAGCTTTGGCCAATAGCAAATAGTAGATTGTATGACAGAGGAGCAAAATAATATTTTTACGGCGAGGGCGCTATATAGTATCCTGAGCGTAGCGAGGGATTCAAAGTACAGTCGCCAGCACATCAAGTTACCCCACTTTGACCTTGAACGCGTTATGAGCAACAACAGCGAGAATCGTGTGAAAGAGATATATAGCTTTTTGTCCGTTCTTACTTGTAATATTTTGTGCTGCAGTGGTACGTGAGGGTGTGTGCGTATGCGCGTCGTGGTGTAGAATAAGATACTATGCGATAAGAAAATTTAGCGTAGCGGTTGAATACTTGAATAGAATCTAAATAATGGCATGGTAATAAAAAGGCCCGCGCACGGCCGGCTTAATGCCTAAACTACCTATCTATGAAAGTTTATAATCATGTTTTTTGATTTTTACATATTTATTGGAAATACCTGTAGGTAAGTATTAGGTAGGTGTTACTTACTCATATATTTAAACAGGTAGGTAGCGAAACATGCTCTCGATGAATAATGTTAAGTAGACAGGTAGGTAAGCTGATGTGAGAAAAACGCTTTTTTTATTTTATTTCACGCAGTTTTTAATTACCTTTTCCGGGTATTGTTACCTACTTACTGGTGGGCTGGCGCCGCTGGGGGTCACCTGTTTTCGTGCGTTCCTAGCTCTTAAATCCTAAGTATTTGTTACGAAATTGAATGCTGAAAACCCATGACACAATCGGCTTGAAATTTAGAAAAAAATATAGATCCAAGAGAACCCACCCCATCACAAACGCGTGTGAAGTTTCAATCAATTATACCTACAAAAAGCCTCTTGTCAGTCCGCTGTGTTTGAGATTAACCCCTGGGAACCCAGGATAAAAAGTATCCTATGTGTCAATCTAGGTTATAATCTATCTGTATACCAAATTTTATACGAATTCGTCGGGCCGTTTTTGCGTGAAAGAGTAACAAATATTCATATTATTATTATTCATTAGTAAGGATGTACTTTTAAAATTTTGGTTTTAATTATGTATTTAATGTGGCAAAGATCATATTCTATTTAGCCACATTTATTAAGCTAGCACGAATAAAACTTATAAAAAATAACTACTGCTTGGAAAACGAAAACGTTGAAATTAGTCATTTCATAGACCTTGATCTATAAAATAAAAACATACCTGACAAAAACATTACATACTGAATTTTAGATAGCCCATAGCTAGGTTCCATAGCTTAGGATCTTCGTGGACTAGAAGAATCCAATTTCCGAGCATTTAGGAACACTACAAGGAGTCATTTTGGTAAAATATTACACTATATTATTATGTTGTTATGGAAACTAGGTACGACAGTGCCAATTTGTCAGTCTCCTTCCCCATTAAAGGTTAATTCGTGGCCAAAACCGGAACTATAGTAGCCAACTTGTTTAGTCAAATAAAGCTTCAGTAACAAAATTGTATTGTTTACCGTTGTTTACCAAAAACGCCCCCTGCCAATGTCATTCTGGCGCCGAAATATCTTGACCTAGAGTGAGGGCCGCCTAAAGCATAATTTACACGATATCAATTTATTGCCTATATGCCACAGCAAAATTGAAGCAAATAAATGGTTGTCTGTAAAGTCGGTTTACGGACGATAATTTTACGTGATAACGTAATAATAAAGCAGGCCGATCATGCCTCTCTATCGCTTGTTCGGTGCTCTCGCTTGCACGCTCGGCTCAGACGGAGCGTGACAATGAGTCATGCTTTTTCGTGCGTGCAGTCGGCGTTCATCGATTTATAAGAAGTTATCTCGTCAAAAAAACAGTATGAAGGCGGTGCAACTTTTATTGTTGCAAACCAAACTGTGGAAAACAGACATTACGTTAAACTATGACCACGGTGTCACGTGGCGCGACAATGGTAATACCTATCAATGAAAGCGTACAATAAGCGGTGGCGTACGGCCAAAAGTGATGAAAAATATAATTTATGTGAAACAAACAGTACAGCTATAAAATTAAGTGTCATTCGAAAACATCCATCGATTTCTCACTAAACTTCAACTATATGCGAAGACCCCGAAGACCCTGGTTACTTTTCTCTTTTGGTGACTGCATATGCTGTGACTACCAAATTTTCATTTATGCTGGCGAACTTCCGCGTCAGTGTGGTATCGGCATAATACCTGTTCCATAAAAATAAATTTAACCAAAAATACTGGCAATATTTGGATTCTTAATTTTTAAGAGTAGAAAACTCTTCTTTTTAATCAAATCGCAGAAGTCAAAGAGAACGGTGATTTTTTTTCATCCTTTGAGTGAATGTGTGGCATCTTATTAGCGGAAAAAAGAATTGGATAGTTAAGAATAATATACTTAAAACGTTTTGAAAATGGGCGCGTGAGTATTACTTAAATCTACGTTGATGGCACATTAATCCAACATTCCAACACGAGGGTCCAAGCCACAGCAGTGATTAGCTGTTGCAATGACTCGCCCCTATTACCGCCACAGAAAATGTAGAAACAGCGCAGCGGTTGAGCGAGTCTCTTAATAAGCACATTACCACTAATTTCGGACTAGATCATGAAACCATGTTTAAGTTGGGAACCAACGTAAGTTGTAAGCCCTAATTTACTCACTATAAAATGTTGACATTGGCATCCCCTTTAAATGTATTCTGGAAATGGTAATGTTTGTTTATGTTATGGCTCCATGGCCAGCAAATAATAAAGTATTCGCAGAAACGGGAGTAATCAAAGTCGGATGTACAACAAAAGAAAAATACACTCAACTCTCGACAAACTAACTGAAAAGAGAAACGTCAAATTGCGCGGGCGATTCTGATAGATAAAGCCCGCATAGGCATTAAATCCGTTAAGGGGCTTGTGGCTAAATGATAATAAGTACGGGTCATTCGACGGTGAAGCAACGGTTGGCGCGGCCGGTTGGTGGATGGGGTTGGCAGATAAATTTCCCAGAAACATTCATGATCAAAGTCAGCCCTATCTGCATAGGAGTACTTGCATGGTTCCCATTATTTATAATAAGTTACCCAGTTGGGAGGGAGCTTAATAATATACATTTTGAGAAACAAAAGTCATATTAATTAATTGCTAACAGAAGCATTTATTTTGACAAAGATTTTATACATTATTGTTGTATGAATAGATATTTTTTTACAATTGATATATTTATAGTATATTACATTGAAAAAACATTAAATATTTTGGTCTTTTACACGTTAGGCCCAAACTCGAATGATGAATGCTTTCACAAATACGATTTCAAGTTTCGGCTTAAGAGAATCATTATTTTGACTTGAAATTAATTATTAATATTCATTACATTTGCACGCCATACTATGTGGTAAACATGTGTGATGCTTTGTTTTGTTGAATGTTATCGTGCATGCATATTATTTTTGTATATGGTACATAATTATTGAGCAAATAAATACATCTTATCTTATCACACTGTGCGTAATCTAGCTTACAGGCAAAATCAAAATCAAAATCAAAAGTCATTTATTCAAATTAGGCTGAGAATCAGCACTTTTAGAATGTCAAAATTACATGAGAAAGTCCCCCAAAGCGTCCGCCCTTCACCACTTCCTAGTGCTTTAGCTGGGAAGAAGAAGTGGCACAACAAACTCCTCAGTAACACAGCTGTCTGATATAGATCTTGATTCTATACATAGGTAGGCAAAGTAATCAACACTACGAGACACAGAACTTAAAAAATTGTCATATGACAGCTAGCCATGCAAGTAAACCAACAAATAAAATGAAAACTTAACTCGAGCACAAAAAAAAGTAAACAAAGCATACTACCAAAATAAAAGCCTCCTGGTATAGATGGCGTGATAGCTTACGTATGCAATGCTGGATTATGTTTACAAATGATAACCTAGGACCGTCGACTTAAAATAAATAAACACAGGTAGCTAATTATTAGCAAACAATAACAAAATCATGGTCAGCAAGGTGGTGGATGCAGTTGGATCCACCAACTGCATCCACCACCTTGCTGACTCACATATGAAAATATTGCGTATTTTTTTTCAGTAAAAAGGAGCCAGCTCCAAGCAAGTTCCCTTTCTCTCGTTCTAGCGAGCCGGAGCCCGATCTAACGATGGCAGAGAAAACGAAATTTTTTATGGTTTGTCATTGGCGAGGTGTAGTAGTAATTGTATCGCCAATTGCATTTTTACCGTTATTGATGCCATTCCCTGCATCGGTAAATATGCTTTGTTTTATTTTTCCTAATCTAGAATTAAAAAAAATACTATCTCTCGTTGCTTTATTACAAAAGAATAAGGTTCATGTTGAATTGGAAAAATTTGACAGTCTGGAACAGCTTGATGTGCTGGCGGTGTGTCATCATCATCGACCTGTGTCTAGCAGTGGACGTCTTTCGGCGGTGTGTAATTATAGGTAGTAATAACACACTGCCAGCACATCCTCGGTAAACTTGGTAGGCCGAGTATTGAGTTAGTTGAATCGCGCGCATTAAATTTTTTCCATACAAAGGGGATCGAACTTTTTTGTATGGAGACTGGCCTCGTCCCGGTTAGCCATTCTGATTATTTTCCAAAATAGCGTCGCCCAGTTATACTCGTACCTATAATATAAATAGGGGGTCTATAGACAAACCAAAAATGTGATGCAAATATTTCCATGAAAAGTAATTTATAATCAATGTTAAGTATGTTACATTTTTACCTCTTTAAGCAGAAAGCTTAACTGATTCGAAGTTTTTGGTTAAAATGCACATCCTTTCAGTCAAAAAAGTATCGGGAATGGATGATTAGTTTATGGTTCGAAATTAAATTTTTCGTATTTTTTGCTGTTAGATTGGTACAACATTTTTTTGCATTTTGGCGCGGAGTTTGAATTGCATCTGCTATTTACATTAAATACAGTGCTGTTTTTAGTTAGATCATATCTAGTGTTTATTGCGAATTTCATAATGTACAAAAACATCGGACAAAGACTTTGTCTAAAATTGGCCAGATTTGTGGAAAGAAAGTTCTTGGATACTGCGCCTTCGTACAAGGCCATCATTGAGTACGAATTTTTACCAAAAACTAAACAAATACCATCGACCACCTTATTCACCAGATATGGCTCCAGCCGATTAACCAAATTACCACTTCGTGGCACCCTTTTCATTCGGTAGAAGACATAAAGGAGAGACATAAAGGATTCGCGGCGAGAACTGAACTCAATTCTGGAGGAAGCGTTTAAAATTGTTTGGATGACTGGATTATTCGTTGGCATAAGTGTATCGTTTCTGAAGGAGCATATATTATTTTGAAGGCGAAACTTAAATTTGGATGAATAACTAACATTTTGAATATTACAAGTTTGAATACCATTACTACACATAGTGTGGTAAAAAATAACTTTTTCCTTCTTCAAGCCACTGATCCATTTTATTGTGAACAAAATATTTTCTTGAATTAAAACGCGTCCATACTATTCTTTATTTATTAACATTTAGTAACAACATTATTTCACCATACTGCACACTGGGTGCATATATTGTTTATTCGCTCTTTTCACTCATATCAGATGACCTGAATATTTTTCCTCTAAAAAGAGCAAAAGGTGTGATGCATAGTGCATTGCTTGATGCCGGACTCGCTTTCTTGTGTTATTAGGTAAAATCAAAAGGTTTCGATTCCCTGAATTCTCCCTTGCTAAGTCCTACCACCTTAAATCTATCTATACTAATATAATGAAGAGGTAACGTTTGTGAGGTTGTAGGGGGTAATCTCTGGATCTACTGGAACTGATTTTAAAATTCTTTTACCAATAGAAAGCCACGTTATTTGTGAGTGTCATAGGCTATATATCAAACTGAAAAAAACAGTCAGACGGAAAAAAATAGGGATCTCACTCGTGCGAAGCCGGGACAGGCAGCTAGTACTTAATAATAATATTTCAATGTAATTACATAACGGAACTCAGAATCATAAAAGTAACACACAATTGATCATCTGACGGAGCGGTGTTCAGCATTAGTTAATGTTTTTAATATAATGAGATGAAAATATTTGGACTCATTCAAGCTCTTATTATCTTTAACTCTATTTATCTTGATAATGTTGGTGAAACGTATAGGTACGGTAAACGCATAAAACGGTAGTCGGTAGCCAAAAAAAAAAACGGTAAGCCTATCCATCGAATGTTTATTGGCTCGATGTGCCAGTAAGTCGAAAGCTATTCTATATAAAATATTGAAGAAGAGTTAAAAAAAAAGAATGTTAAACGGGATAAAACAAACCAGATCACTGGTCTGTTAATCCTATTATTATATTTATAAAATATATATATATGATGATTAAACCTTGGTGGTTTGTTATTTACCCCATTTTACATTCATTATTTTACTCTTCTGGAATATTTTATGTAGAATGGCTCTGACTTACTGGCACGTCGAGCCAATAGACATTCGATGGATATCTTTACAATAGCTTTTCGGCGAAACGGACAATTCAATTCAATCTGATGACTTCGGGGTATTAGCCATCGAGCTATGACATTCGATATCAAGCAGTAAACCCGGGTTCACTGCTTGCTTGGACCGCCCATGGACGTGGGGGTTTGCAATTAGGGAGTAGTGTAGTTAGTTAGGAAGTCTTTATTTGTTATATTGACGATTTGTATCGATTACTGGGGTTTTTAATGTCCTTACAAGCGTGAGAGTAGCCAGCGAAATCGCATAACCCTATTACATTACTATTTCATGAAATATCAATCAATGAATCATCATTGATTGATATTTAATCATAAACATTAAATCATTAACACACTTATACCTGATGGTATAAGTGTGTTAATGATTTAATGTTTGTAGTTCTGTAAATACATACTTTTTGCTGTCGCGAATCTCATTTTGTTGAACTCGCAGAATGATACTGACTGCGAATTGCAAAGACACGCAAGTAAATTTGAATTCTGCGGGCTACCCTGTAGCAAACCCTGACTAAATTCACAGACGCTACCCCCTTACATTAAATTCTTGTTTTCCAGGACGCCCAATGGGTCGCATTCACTCTTCTTTTAATGGCATGTTATTGGGTATCGGAATGTATCCCATTGGCGATAACAGCATTCTTTCCAATAGCGATATTCCCAGTGCTTGGATTAATGACTACCAGACGTTGCTGCGAAAATTACATGAATGTAAGATTTTGCACATTCATTAAATTCAGTTTTACTTGAATACAATTAGCCAAAATAGTGGCATGATAACTTAAGGCGGAGATTTCTGGAAAATGCTCAAAAAGGTGGTTTTTAAAGCTGTGTATCTCTTTAACCGTAAATAATTTTGAAAGAAAAAAAATATATGACATATATCATATATTTTTGTTCTTTCAAAAGACTTGAATGTTCAAGTCTTTTTTGCATACAGTGATGGAACTCAAATAGTTGTTCCGAGTCTGGCTGTTTGTGTATGTGAGTTTAAATATTTGTAGACGCACCCACAACACAGGAGTAATTCCTAGTGTGGGGCAACGTTTTAAAGAAAGAAAAAAAAAATCTATTACATTTCGTAACCCCCAGAAGCCCAAAAATATGACGTTTTCCAAGGGGTATCGTATTAGCCTAGTAACTGGGTTGTGGAGGTAAGAATACGCAGTTGTTGCAAGAAAAATACTGGTAGTCAGCTGCGTCCGATTAGACTGGAAGTTGACCCCAAAATAGTTTAGCAGATTAATTGGGCTTTTGCCACATTTAATTTTCTCGTCTCTGCCACCACCAGGCGACAATTAAGGGGTTTATTGATAATCGTTGATTAAAGTTAAGAGATGTTTACACATCAAAAATGTATGGTTAAACAGTCCCTTGTCATTACTTTACTTTTAACAACGTTTATAACTATAGGCGTTCTTTCGTAATTAAATTATATTTTAAAAGAGCCGTTACAGATTTATCTTGTTACAGGATACTGTCATGATGTTTTTAGGAAGTTTGATAATATCCTATTCAGTAGAACAGTCTGGATTACATAAACGCCTGGCATACTGTTTTATACAGTTAATCGGTTACTCTCACTTAAGGTAATTAATTATGTTTCATTGTTGTTATGTAAGTATTTCACCAACAAACGCAAACTGACTATTGAATTTAGCAATGGATAAAAATCATAATTAAGTTGCCAGCTTAAAAAGAAGTAAGTTTGAAAATACAGAACAGGCAGCAAACTATAAACAAGTTTCATTGGGAAAAGCCTTCCCAAGCAATAGAGCATCGATCATAAAGCAGAGGATCCTAGAAGCATTTTACAAGTGTTCATTTTCTTCAACACTCTTTTTTTGCAGGCTGCTCTTGGCTTTGTGCTGCGTTACGACCTTTGCCTCCATGTGGATACAAAACACTGCTGCCACAACTATGATGGTTCCTATAAATTTTGCTATATTAAAAGTATTTGAAGGCGTAAGTATTCTTAACCTATTCCTATTATTGCTTACTGCGACACGTTATGATCGCCGTTGACTAGCCCGGATTCTGGAATTGTGTCCGGTTGATGGCAGTAGGTATTCGATTAAAAATGTTAACGCAGGGGGTTCAGGATCATATTACTGAATCAATTTTAACAAGTTGTGCGTCAATGTCCTTGCCACCCAGTATATGTATAAATGAACGATAAATAACATGTTGTAGCTAAATCGTAATGGTTGTATAATGTATTTATCACCGTAAAATTGAAAATACCGTTATATTATAATCTATGTCGCGAGATTGTAAACTGTCGAAAGATTGTGAACCGTAACATACTGCTTACAATTTAACACACTATTTTTCGGTAGATTAAAATCTATCGCAGTGAAACCGTAAAATTGTGAACTGGTATCAAGATGTATAGTACCTTGCGCTATTATTAAATAGTCAACTAACTGCCACTAACTTGGATGTACACACATGTGCACTCGCCTGCTGCTTCCGTGGCACCGCTTGCTTCGCTCGCTCGGCTCGCTCGCTTTACGCACTTCGATATCACCGGATGCCGACCTACCTCTGTCGTGTGGTCGAGGCCTACTTGACGAACAGGGTCGTCATCTACCCCGGTCACCAAGGAGAGTGGAACCAGCGAGAGATGTCATGCGTTGTCCCACAGGGATCAGTCCTTTGGCCACATCTGTGGGACATCGGGTACGACTGGCTGCTGCGCGCCGCCATCACTAGCGGCATCAGTGTAGTCTGCTACGCTGACGACACGCTAGTCCTGGCGCAAGGGAGGTCATACCAGGCGGCGGCCGACTAAGTAACACACGGGTTGCGACAATCGTCGATAGGATCCAGCAACTGGGACTCGAGGTGGCCTTGCATAAGTCCGAGGCCATGTGTTTTCATGGTCCTCGTAATACGCCACCGACGGGTTCCCAGATAGCGGCAGGAGGGGTTCACATCGGCGTCGAGTCAACGAAGAAGTACCTGAAACTCGTCCTCGACAGCCGGTGGTACTTCGCGGAGCACTTCCGACGATTGGCTCTTAGACTGGAGCGGGCCAGAGCTGCCTTGAAGCGACTCCTGCCCAATCTAGGGGGGGCGAAACGCCTCCCGCCGGAGGCTCTACGCGGGTGTCAGTGTGGGCACCTACATTGAGGCATCAACCAGCGCGCAAGTTGAAGGCGTCCCATAGGGACATGGCCGTCTGGATGGTCCGAAGATACCGCACGATCTCCGGTGAGGCGGCGGCGGGCTTCCTTGCCGGATTGCCGCCGTGAGATCTGGAGGCAAAGGTGGCGCACACTTGGGAGTGGCGCGAGGGGGCCAAACGCTGGGGCGGAACTCCGCTGCCGCGAGAAATCGTGGCACAACGGATAGAGCTCCGGCGAAATCTCATGGTGACATGGAGAGTGCGATTGTCGCAACCCAGTGCTGGGCACGCCACGTTTGCGGCGGTAAGTCCCCTCTTTGAGGAGTGGCTTGAGAGGCAGCATGGCGTCCTAACCTTCCAACTGACGTAGGTTCTCACCGGACATGGTTGTTTTGGGAGGTTCCAGTTTCGGATAAGGCAGGAAGGAAACGCCCAGGTGTTTCCACTGCAAAGATCGCCCTGAGGACACGGTGGAGCATTCGGTGGAGGTCTGCCCGGCTTGGGCGGAGCACCGCCGTGTCGAGGACGTGGAGGCGATCGGCGGCGGCGATCTCTCGCGTCCGGCCCTGGTTCAGGCCATGGTACGGAGCGAGAGTGCATGGGTAGCCGTCACGTCCTTCTGGGAAGCAGTAATGCCCGCGAAGAGGGAGGCGGTGCACGTGAGGGAGAGGCAGCATACGAGCCCGATTGTCAGGAGGTACACTTGTGCGCTAATACTGAGTGTGAAATGAGACACGTTGTTAGATAATACTTTTAGTCTATATTTATTAATTAAATCACCGATTCACAGGTTTGAGTACACGAATTAATACCTATCATATAGTTATTTTAATCACAGTTTTAAGTACACGATTTAATACCCTATCGTATAGTTATTTTTATTATTATATTCGAGAGCGAGAATAGGAACAGACTGACGGGTCCTGTTTTTTTTTGGGTATGGCATCTCGTAGTTGACCTTGAGAGGCCGTGATTGCTCAACCAGGCTTTCCTGTGGGGACTAATACCTTTTAGACTAAGAGCCTCCAGCCAGGGCTTACAAAACTAATACTTAAAACCTATATCGACTGCGCACAGAGGGCACCCCCTGCGGGGTACGAGCCTCGGTTCAGGGAGTCACTGTTGGGAGGGCAGCAAGTGGGGACAGGCTGGATCAAATCATTTTCATTATTATTATATATATCGGGGAATTTAACTCTACTTGCTCAGCTTCGGCGCGGGCTGGCACTTCTGCGGGCAAGAGACGGTCGGGGGCCATTTCGTTAACTCGGGGTCTTCGCGGGGCGGCGAGGTCGGAAACCCGGTCTGTATTTGTGTGCTGTACTGGTGACCCTACTGCTTTTTTGGAGGAGAGTGATGGGGTCATCAGGGTCGGAAAGGACAGTTCTCGGCCGGCGGATTCTACTGATTGTACTGGGAACATAACTAGCGGCCTTCGCAATCAGTGGATTGCGGTGTTGCGCGGCGGAATCAAAGAAACGCTTTGAAATGCGTTTCAGAAACTGAGCTATAGTGGGGATTCTAAGGTCGAGATGAAGGATCTCGTTCCTAACGTACCATGGCGAGCCTGTAGCTTGGCGAGGGAAACGGTTTTGGAGGGTCTGCATTCTATGGAAGTATCCGGGCTTTGTGTGTGCAAAGACTGCACTAGCATAGGTCATGATTGGCCTTATGCATGCCGTGTATATGGCGGGCCTGGCCCGTGCAGAAGTATTTATACAGTATAGCGACGTGTGGGGTGTGACGTGTGGGGCGGTGGGCAAGAATATCAGCCAATAAGGGGTGAAGTCGTATGCGCAATTACCTTATATGGTCGCGTTTTTCAATTTTGCATCGAGATGCGACAGCCAATTACAATTTACTTGCGCTGACATGACATAGATTTCTAAGAAAACATTGGGGGGTGCCCCAATGTTTTCTTAGAAATCTAAGTATCTACCAATAAAAGAGTTAAGTTTTTGTTATGACATCCTGATAATTTGTTCTATCCTGAACAGGCAGTATATGCGCCTTGACGGCCTTGGTCGCCGCAGGAGACACCCTGGGCGTCGGGAATCCCAGGCTGATTCCCGGCCACCGTAGGCGCGGGCTTGCGGACGTGTGACTTGATGTCAGCACCAACTAGTGGGGCCCGCAAGGGCCAATGCCTGCCAGGGGTGCGGGTTGTTCGAAAGAGATACCGCGGCCCCTGGCACACAGGCAACTAAAGGAACATGGGTGGGTTTTAGTCAGTATAAGTCTGACACGTCCTCGAGGCTGCTACATCCAGAGCGGGAGAAGTTATTTGATGGTTCCCACCCAAAAAAATAAAATACTATTTACAATTTTACGGTGACATATTCAAACAAACAGCTATACGTCTTCTTTACAATAATGACATTCGGTGCAATACAATATTTTATCTCTAATAGATTTTTATTCATTTATAGCAAGGTGTAATTGTGATGTATGACAAGACAGTTGAAGGTGACCTAGTCGCAAGTGATGTTACAGCGTGTTATTTTTGTGCGGTTACATATTCAGCAACTATCGGTAGGTATTTTTTTTTAAATATTTGTCTTAATTTATAGCAAAAGAAGAGCAATGGTGTACCGGTGGTACCTGCCCCACTTACCGCGTCGTAGGTCGTAAGTTCGAACGCAGTTACTTTGTATGTTTTCGTCAGTACTACTCTCAAAACGATGAAAGCAAACATCGTGAAGAAAAGTGCATGTCTTCGTACCAAAAAATCGAAGACAAGTGACATCCACCAAACCGCACTGGGCCCGCCTGGTGGATCACGGCCCACTCCTTGTCGCATTTTGAAGGCCTGTTTTCCAACGGTAGGAAAACTGATTATAATAGGAAAAGAAGCCAATCGATTGTAGACAAATAAGGGAACATTTAACTAAACCGTCATGGGCACGAGGCACTCCATATCTGCTCGATTTGGGTCCAAGACGCTTTACGTGACACGACTCCGCACGGTATAAACTGCTTCATACAGCTGATTCTTTTGCTTAAGGGTCGTAACATCACAATTATACTCAGCTATCACATACTACAATTTAATCTAATTTTTCTGAATCGTCTCAGTTACGTCTCACTATACTTCTCTTTACCAAGGTTAATAATATAATATTTTGCAGGCGGAATCGGCACACTTGTGGGTACTGGTACAAATTTAGTATTTAAAGGATTTTTTCAGGCGTAAGTACTTAGTAGTTTATTAACCCCATTACACCGTTACATTTACACCCCATTACACATCAAAATCTAAAGTCAAGAATTCAAATTATGCTGAGAATCAGCACCTTTTGAACGTCAAAATACATAAGAAAGACCCCGAAACGCCCACCCTTCTTCTCCATTTCCTAGTCCCTTAGCTGGGAAGAAGAAGTAGCGCAACAAACTCCCCAGCAGCACAGCTGTCTGTTTAGTCGGATAGACTTGATAGGCAAAGTAATAAACATTACAAGACACATTAATTAAATAATTAGTCATATTTCAGCTAGCCACGCCAATATACCAACATATAAAATGAAAACTTAACACAAGCACAAATAACAAAAATTAAAAAAAAATTAAATAAACTATAATATCAAAATTAAAAGCCTTTTGGTATAAAGGGAGTGATAGCTTACATATGCAATGCTGAATTATGTTCACATAGCTGTTACGACCTGAGTTACAACTCGATTAACACACCAACCTTCACTTGACGCACTCACTTTTGAATTGTAGAAAAATTGCCAGAATTTAATACGATTTTATTGTACATGCTGTTTATACGTTTACCAATTTGGAACGACAACAAACTTGTCGGTGTCGTGAAATAATTGTACAGATGATCAAGCTATATTAAACTGTTAAATTTTCCCAATTGAATATGAACCTTATTGTTTTGTAATAAAGTAAACTATCATAGAAATTTTACAGATTGGGATAGATTGATGTCCTGGCATCTGTACATGTTGTTTTGCGTAGAGTTAGCTTAAAACCTACATGTATTAACGACAAAATAAACAAATATTTTTTTAGTAGCCACAAAATGGTCACTAAACGGTCGTTGCCATCCTGCCAGGGGTGCGGGTTGTTCGAAAGAGATACCGCCGCCCCTGGCACACAGGCAACTGAGGAAACACGGGTGGGTTTTAGTCAGTAAAAGTCTGACACGCCCTCCCGCTCCACCCAGAGCGGGAGAAGTTATTTGATAATTTCCCACCCAAAAAAAAAAAAACGGTCGTTGCCACGGACACCGTGTGGCAAAGGTCTTTGTTTTGGATGACGGTGGCAACGGAGGGGTCTGTCAGACTCTTACTGACTAAAACCACCCCGGTGTTCCGTCTCACACTTGCACCGGGGATCACGGGATCTAATGTGACTTTCGCGATCCCCGGCTAGTGGCATAGGTCCTGCCCCAATCCTCAGCGGTGATAACACCTTACAATGACAGCTCTTTATTAGCTTAGTTCGAATTAAGAGCGTTCATCCGGCGCGGGCTGTCAAAGTTGTATTTCAAGTGATTTTTCGTGATTATCATATTAAATTAAAATAAAAGTACGTTTTTTTTTTCAATTTTCGTTGACGTCTCGTTGACGGTGGCAGTGGGCAAACGCCCTCAGGGCAATATTCTCATTTTATTGTATTCTTGAGATAATGTGGCTTAATGCCGCTGAATTTGCTAATTATAATCAATATTGTCAGCAGCAACAATGTACTGCCCCGCTACAATGCAGGGTTAAAAACTATCCACTAGCCTTAAATATGCTACACGACCAGTGCATCTAAACGTTGTAGTAAGTAGTACCTAAATTTACCTACACTAACGATAAACGGGACAAAGCAAAATCAACTTTGTATTACCTCTGCAGGACCCACTGCGCTCGATTTAGTCCTGCCTGTGACATACGCCATACATACCAGGTCACATTATGTGCACAAGAAAAAAAACTCCCAACCCAAAAAAAAACTTATTTAAGAGAAATATTTAATGACCTTTTATTAAGTTGTAGGTAATATTTTGGTCAACGTATTGTTACGTCGGGGGACGGCTAAGAAATGAAAATGTTATCCTTTCTACAATAGCATAGTTACATTCATTATTGCTGGGCATCGTCTGTTTAGCGTTTTCATTGACCGTACCCCCGTACGCTAATAAATATTTAATTTTTTACTTTTTGTAGGTTTTTTTCGGGGGTCGGGGTCTTTGAATTTTTGCATTTAACTTTTATTTTCTGGCTTTCTAAACTTAATACAGTAATAGTAAACACGCTACGATCGACCGATTAAGTATGTCCCGCTTAAATCTGAGCAGCTTTACTTATGTTTCCCATAGTGATGTTTGTTAGTCATTTATCCTCAGTCCTTGTCCTGATCACCATTTATCTATAACCTATTTATTGATACCTTTTCAATGAGCCTAAACACGATACTTTTGCTGTTTATTGGTGAGTAACTTGGGTATCCTAGAAATTCCAGGTGATGCTCCATCATTAGTTCAAGGTTACTTTGTTAGTCTAAAATCATTAAAGTAATAGAATACCAAATTTCGACTCGATCAGACCCGTGAAAGATGCTCAAATCCCTTCAACACGCAGAAAAGAGCTGATAAAAACATGTCTAAAAACCACTGCTAGAAAACCTACTTTAAAAGATAAGATAAGATGTTTTTATTAGCCCAAAACATAAAATATATATTTAACATAAGCATTAAATTCGTTCATTCATGTTAAAATAAAAATAAAACCGCAAACAAATCGGTTGACCCGTTTAAGGCTAGGTTGTTCCGGCCTGCGGGCCTTTGAAACGCTACCTCCACCTCCCCCAAATGCAGCGTGACGTATTTATTTACGATGAACTGTCAACCATTTAGCAGAAAATCCATGCCATAGTATAAAATATTGCAGTTGATCAACGGAATTATTTTTGCTTATGTTCGATATTTTTTCCTTAGTTTTAGATACATTTTATGGTAGAACTAAAATCTATACATCTATACATCTAAACATCTATACATATAAATAAAATTGGAGTGTCTGTTTGTAATATTAAAATAACCGCTTTTTGCTACATGCATATGAATATATATATGGTAGTTACATATACCAAAATATTTTTTTTACAATTTTTGTCTGTCTGTCTGTCTGTTTGTTCCAACTAATCTCTGAAATGGCTTGACCGTTTTTGACGGGACTTTCACGGGCAGGTAGCCGATATTGTGGCGTTGACGGAATCGTTTTATGTGCTGTGTTGTAATTTAATGTAATTGTTAATGTGATGTAATCAACTAATTTTATTAATGAAACAAAAGCAAAAATGTATTTTCAATCAAAACTAGCTTTGCCTGAGGCTGGTAGTTCCAAAGATAGAGATTTCCAACATATATAAAAAACCGAACAAGTGCGAGTCGGAATCGCCCACTGAGGCTTCCGTACAAATTTGTAGGTACCATATTGTAATAAAAAAGTTATGGGAAAATTTAGATTTTCGCGAAAACTTGTAAGTATCAAAACTTGCTTTAATTTTCAACTTTTTACTTTTTTGGAATTTTTCCTTTATTTGTGCTGTAAGATCTTACTTTTTGCCAAATTTCGAGATTCTAGGTCAACGGGAACTACCATATAGGTTTTCGACCCAAAACCTATAAGGTACTTCCGGTTGACCTAGAATTGTGAATTTTGGTTAAACGCAAGGTCTTACAGCACAAGTAACGGGAAAATTCCGAAAAATAAAAAAAGTTGAATATTAAGGTAAATTTTGGTACTTACAAGTTTTCACAAAAATCTAAATTTGCCCATATCTTTTTGTAGTGTCGACTCAGGACCTTGATTTTTATAGACCTAATACGAACTATAAACTTCAGTATCTGGTATAAATTTCAACTTGCTAGAGCCACGCGTTCCTGAGAAAATCGGAGGTGACACACGGACAGACAGACGGACGGATGGGAAGGGTTCCTCTTTCACCTTTTGAGGTACGGAACCCTAAAAACAAACTCTTCAGCTTTATTATTATTATGATTGCTACGGGTTCCGACCTCAGGACTAGCTGCTTCTCACACGGACAACTGTACGTCAATTACTCCCGCGTCACCAATCCTCCGCGAACGAAGTCGCGAGCAGAAGCTAGTTACAGATACACATGGTTTTTTGGTAGTAAGGTGAAAACAAATAATTGCACCATTGCAATAGGAACCCTTGTGCAATTCGTTCTATGAGAAAATAAATGTCTTTAAACCGAAATCATGCTTCCAGACCTTTCAACCAGCGACTATCCAACACAAGTGTTAGTTGTCAGTGAATTTGAGAATTTGAATTTGAACTGAAGGAACACGGGTGGGTTTTAGACAGTAAAAGTCTGTCACGCTTTCCAGAGCGGTAGAATTCATTTGATGATTTCCCATCCAAAACAAAAAAAAACCATTGTGCAATTTGTTCTTTGAGAAAATAAATATCACTAAACCGAATTCATGCTTCTCAGACCCAGAGGTTAAGGCTAAACGTTAGTAATCAGTAACTTTAAAAAATTGATTTAATAGACAAGCTGTGTGCCCGACGGTATTTCTCTGCGACAAAAATGGTAGATTTCCATATAAATTTGCATCCTCTATTTAACTTCTTTAGTGGCAGAATTTTCAAAGATCCTAAATTTCAGATTTGTATAAAGTAGAATCGGCTAAAAATCGTCGTACTGTTTCGCTTATACTGTAACCAAATTCTTTTGTTTTTGATGTTTGACACCGCTCATAAAGAACCGTAAATATTGTGAGCACATTTAAAGAAACAATTGCCGTACTTCATTGTCTAGTGACGTACCTACTGCTCCAGCTAAAATTTATCGAATCTATTATTTTAAGACTTCAAAATTAAATTTGTATATATTTTTTATCCGTCCCCGGTCTTGTCGGATTACCGATCCATTGGACCATTTACCAAGACAAAAGTGGCATAGATCCAAGTATATGGCATAGATACGATACGATACGTCTTTGACGAACTTGATTGGGAACATGAGCACCAAGTTATACTATTAGCGCATAACCACTGCCTTCACACGGCGCTATTTTTCAAGCACGTTGTAATATTTTATCGTATAGTGACAGTGACTTTTGGTATTCAAAACTGAAAGTTGTTCACTCGGAGCCAATATGATAAAATTATCGATCCTAGAAAAAATCTTGTGTTGCTACACACTGCGGACAAATTGTTTACCATGTGATATTAATGTAGGATGATAGTAGCGAAGACAGGTCGTTGGACAGTAAATATCATAGTTGATATGGATGAATCTGATTTAAAAAATCTTAGTAAAATGTCTTTTGTACAAACTTCTTCATAAACGACGATAAAACATTACATACGACTCTCACCTGACTATTATTTTATTGATATTAATTTGTAATGTGTCAACACTATTTTAAGATGACAATTAAACGTCATCATATTTACTAGAAATAATCACATTTTCGAAAACAATTTTATGAATTAAAACTACACTTCTGGACACATCTATTGGCCCACCTTAGAGTTTAGGTTTCGATGGCCCCTACCGAAATATGATTGCTAGATTGAACAAAAACTATTGATGCAGTTTTAAACCTGATACATTTTACCATCTTTTTCGATCGTATTGTTTTAAATTTGAATTCAGAATACCATACGACATGGAGCTACGCCTAACAAGTCGGATATGCGCCTTATTAAAGGCAATTGATTTTTGAATAAAAAACATGTTTTATCAAATAAAGGTTTAATTTAATAACGCGTGTTGCCTCCATGGGCATCTACTACAGCTCTCATACGATTAGGCATAGAGTTTATCAACCGCTCTATGAAATTTTGAGGGATCATCTCCCATTCCTCTTCTATGGCAGTTTTCAACTCCTGCATCGTCTGGGCAACTGGCTGACGAGCCCTAACACGTCTTTTTAGCTCGTCCCACGTGCTCAATGGGGTTCATGTCTGGGCTTCTGGCTGGCCAGTCCATAACTGTGATGTTCACATCCCGAAGATATTCCCTGACGATGCCGGCCGCATGGGCTCTTGCATTATCATGCATAAAAAGGAAATTTGGGCCCACATAGTCAGCGTATGGTAGCGAATGGTATCACGTGAGGTTCTAAGCACTCACGAATGTACCTTTCAGCATTTAATGTTGGCAGCCGTGGTCCTGTAACAACCTCAAGTTGAGTTTTGCCGCTCGCGGATATAGCGCCCCAGACAGTCCATGAGCCACCGCCATAAGCAACCCTCTCTTCAAAGCAGCATTGTGCGAAACGCTCTCCCTTACGTCGGTAGACCTTCTTCCTTCCATCATTGCCATGTAACACAATTTTAGACTCATCAGAAAAGAGTACACGGCTCCAATCTTGCTGTGTGTGTCCAATTTAAATGACTGCGTGCGAAATGAAGGCGCGCTGTTCGGTGGGCTCGCGTTAGTTTGGGCCCATTAGCTGGCTTGTGTGGTACCATATCGCGTTCTTTTAACCTTCTCCGAACAGTTCGAGCGCTCACAGATACTCCGTGGAAGTCGCGAAGTTGGTTTTGTGTCTCAATGGAGGTAAGGTGACGATTTCTCAAGCTGGTCGTCACGATGAATCGATCCTGCCTTTCAGTTGTGACCCGAGATCGTGGCCTTCCTTGGCGACGAACAAAGCCGCCAGTCTCTAGGTACCTCCGATAAACATTTCGGACCGCAGATCGACTTAAATTAAGTTGAGCACTCACGTTTCTTTGGCTGTGTCCGGCCTGAATAAGTGCCACAGCTTGGGCGGCGACTTCAGGTGAAGTATCCATAGATTATTGATAGAACCTCACCTTAATGTTAAGAATAAGTAATGTTTGTTGCAAAACCAAAGATATCAATCACTTTTTCAAGAATTAAATCCAAGTAAACCAATAAAACCAAGTTTTCTTAGTATTCGATTGTTTGATATCAACAAACAGGCTCCAAATTGTCTTTTGTTTCTTTAAATTCTGTGTTCGAAATTCAAAAAAAGACTATTGAATGAAATTGTGAATGTGCCAGGCTCAAAACTGCATAAAAACTTTTTGCTCGACCTAATATAAAATTTTAGCTAGGACCAAACGAAACTGAAAATACAAGGTGGGCCAATAGATGTGTCCAGAAGTGTATATTATAATTACAAGATATTTTTTGTGAGTTATCCCGATTTCATAATTTAATTTGTTATTATTTTATTCGATTTTTTGTACAGGCGCAGGGTGAGCGAGTTTTTGAAAATTTTGACACAGGTCCACCGTCTATGACGTCCCGCAGGACTCTGAGCGCGAGCCGATTTAGCCCGATTTACTGTTTTTGAGTTTGTTCAAAAAAAAATCTATTAAAACTAAAAATTTCAACCTTTATTTTCCCTCCTAAATACGATTCTCTTATTGTACATGCAATTTCTACACAATTTTGTGCTGTTATTAGAAAATGAGATGGAAACTGGTTTCGAAATCGAACCTACTTCGGATTTTTTTTTCATCGAGCAAATTGCAATTAATCGTGTTTTGAACCTTTAATTTCCCTCAAACAAGGATCTATCTATGACATATATTTTTTTCAGGGCACAAATATACGAATTTTCGAAAGTCCTATTTGAATATCAGTGACAAGTCTCGCAAGACAATCCAAGCAGGATTTCCCCCTCTTAAAGCCAGACGTACTAGCAGATAAAAACTTATTTCTCTCTGTAAACCACTCCGATCTCTTTACTAACATTGTGTGAAATATCTTACACCGCGCATAACATTAGAGAAATCGGCCTAAGTTTTGGTTCTAAATCAGCACTGCTGGCAGTTTTTGGAATGGGGACAACGCTTATTTCCCTCCATTGACGTGGAATATACCCAGATGTAAAAATCGTATTATAAATATTTAGTACTTTGCCAACCGAAGGCAGATTGGAAATCATGGAGTAAGTTATCCCATCCTTGCCCGGAGCAGTATCTTTTTTCTTAAAACAATGTTTCATTTCTTGTATACCAAATAGTGATTCCAATAAACTATTACGAGATGTGAAAGATGGTCGTTTGTTTATTACTGAGTCTGGCGCTAAGGAACATAACAAATCTTTTTGTTTAGTTTCTGATAGAAACGATTTTGACTGTTTATAGCCTTTAAACCAACGCATCTTTCGCCACATTTCAGCCACCGAAGTAGTCTCATTTATACTGCTGCAAAATGATTTCCAATTATTTGATCTAGCTTTATTTTGGCAAATAAAGCGTTGGTACGCGTGTGCTTCTACGGTTCTATCCTCTAAAGTATTGAGATTATTAGGTGTAGGATTACGTCGGAATGCACTCAAAGCTAGCCTTCTTTTAGCTACTGCTCTGGACAATGATGGGTTCCAATACTCCTTAGGTTTAAAATTAGCTGCCGGATTGGTACAAATCTTGGTCTCAGGTATATTCTTACTGGCCGACCGATTAATATGATCCTCAAAATAGTCATATAAGAATTGAATATCTTCAAAATTATGAATATCGGAAAATGGCTGTCGAAGATTTTCTCTGCACGCTTTCCAGTCTGCTTTTTTATAATTGCGTTTCTTTATATAGTCTCTTGATTCGAAACAGTTTAATGTTATTTTAATAATAAGGTGATCACTCCCCAGGTTTTCATTTAATACTTTCCAATCACAATTTATCGATATATCAGACGATGCGAACGTAATATCCGGTGAAGTCCTCTTAACTAATCCGTTTACCAATTTTACTCTAGTAGCATCGCCATTATTTAAAGAAATCCAGCCATTTTCCAATGACGATTCTAGCAGCTGAGTTCCTCTTTGATCTATTTTGTACGACCAATTAGTATGGTGTTCATTAAAATCCCCTGCAATCAAAGTATTGCTGAGCTCTAAATTAAACAGACTATCTCAATCCGCAGCACGCGTGACTACAGAAGAAGGGCAGTAAATTTAAATTATATTTTTTAAACTTATACAATTTAAAATTTTGATGTGTATAATTTCTATGCCTGGGTTTGATAGATGAATAGGACTTATTTGCTAATGCAATGACTTATGGATTATAATAGCAACTCCTCCATAAGTCTATCCTGTCTAAATATATTGTACCCACTCAAATTAAAGTTAACACTTGGATCGAGCCATGTTTCACTCAAAATAGCAATGTGAATTTTTTCCTGATTTAAAAATGCTTCTAGACTACCTAATTTGGGCCTTAAACTTTGTGAGTTCCACTGACATATATTTAGCGACATCTGTTTTTGTGTACTATCCATTATACTTAAATAAATACCTATGTAAAACTTCTCTGTCCATAAAACTACCAAGTAAAAACAATTTAATTTCCTCACATATAACTTTCAACATCGACACCATTTTTTCCATTAGAACCTTCTCTTCAGAAAACACAATTTCCATAATACTTTGCCAAATTCTCTTGCATTGAAATTTTCTCTTTCGCACTTTTTTTTCCTCTTCTTGATTTTGAGTAACTTCTAGACTTTCTGTAGATACCGACGTGTTATTATTATCATGCAAATTTTTGTTATTCTTGTTTTTAGAATTATATGATCTTTTTTTTCGGCTTTTTCCGCTTTTTTTACTTGCTGCTGTTACTTGCTCTTCTTGTCTTTCTTCTAAAATAACCGGTTCATCATCCATAACTTGTTCTATACAGTTTTCTGCCTGTTCACCAGTCAACTTGTCATTGAAATTAATATTTCTGGGACTACTCACATCCGTATTTATCAGTCTATGTTCCTTTTTCGAGGACTCATTCTCGAATTCAATTGAAACCTGCTTGGTATTGTCCCTTTTTTCTTGAATATACATTTTCAACGCATTTTTGTAAGTAGTATTTCCTGAACTCATTAGAATACGAATCCTCTTCTCTTTTATAAAAAATGGACATGTTTTATTAAGGGCCATATGCGGGCCTTTACAGTTTAAGCATCTAAATGTTTCTGTCTCACAATTAATGTGTTCCTTTCCACATTTTGGACAGAGATTCTTATTAATTGGACAAAACTTGTCCAAACTTCCAACATCCTGAGCACTGGGTTACAGGAAAAACATATTCTTATGGAGGAGTTGCTATTATAATCCATAAGTCATTGCATTAGCAAATAAGTCCTATTCATCTATCAAACCCAGGCATAGAAATTATACACATCAAAATTTTAAATTGTATAAGTTTAAAAAATATAATTTAAATTTACTGCCCTTCTTCTGTAGTCACGCGTGCTGCGGATTGAGATAGTCTGTTTAATTTAGAGCTCAGCAATACTTTGATTGCAGGGGATTTTAATGAACACCATACTAATTGGTCGTACAAAATAGATCAAAGAGGAACTCAGCTGCTAGAATCGTCATTGGAAAATGGCTGGATTTCTTTAAATAATGGCGATGCTACTAGAGTAAAATTGGTAAACGGATTAGTTAAGAGGACTTCACCGGATATTACGTTCGCATCGTCTGATATATCGATAAATTGTGATTGGAAAGTATTAAATGAAAACCTGGGGAGTGATCACCTTATTATTAAAATAACATTAAACTGTTTCGAATCAAGAGACTATATAAAGAAACGCAATTATAAAAAAGCAGACTGGAAAGCGTGCAGAGAAAATCTTCGACAGCCATTTTCCGATATTCATAATTTTGAAGATATTCAATTCTTATATGACTATTTTGAGGATCATATTAATCGGTCGGCCAGTAAGAATATACCTGAGACCAAGATTTGTACCAATCCGGCAGCTAATTTTAAACCTAAGGAGTATTGGAACCCATCATTGTCCAGAGCAGTAGCTAAAAGAAGGCTAGCTTTGAGTGCATTCCGACGTAATCCTACACCTAATAATCTCAATACTTTAGAGGATAGAACCGTAGAAGCACACGCGTACCAACGCTTTATTTGCCAAAATAAAGCTAGATCAAATAATTGGAAATCATTTTGCAGCAGTATAAATGAGACTACTTCGGTGGCTGAAATGTGGCGAAAGATGCGTTGGTTTAAAGGCTATAAACAGTCAAAATCGTTTCTATCAGAAACTAAACAAAAAGATTTGTTATGTTCCTTAGCGCCAGACTCAGTAATAAACAAACGACCATCTTTCACATCTCGTAATAGTTTATTGGAATCACTATTTGGTATACAAGAAATGAAACATTGTTTTAAGAAAAAAGATACTGCTCCGGGCAAGGATGGGATAACTTACTCCATGATTTCCAATCTGCCTTCGGTTGGCAAAGTACTAAATATTTATAATACGATTTTTACATCTGGGTATATTCCACGTCAATGGAGGGAAATAAGCGTTGTCCCCATTCCAAAAACTGCCAGCAGTGCTGATTTAGAACCAAAACTTAGGCCGATTTCTCTAATGTTATGCGCGGTGTAAGATATTTCACACAATGTTAGTAAAGAGATCGGAGTGGTTTACAGAGAGAAATAAGTTTTTATCTGCTAGTACGTCTGGCTTTAAGAGGGGGAAATCCTGCTTGGATTGTCTTGCGAGACTTGTCACTGATATTCAAATAGGACTTTCGAATAACGTTCCTGCTGTAGCTTGCTTCCTGGACATAGATAATGCATATAACAATGTTTTAGTTGAGAGTGTCGTGGCTACGTTAGATAAACTGAATGTTGGTTCTAATATTTGTAAATATATTTGGGAATTTTTAAGTGCAAGATGTTTAATGATGAAAAAATATTCTGGGGAGACAGTTATAAGTAGATGGACAAATAGGGGTTTGGCTCAGGGGGACCCACTTTCCCCGTTACTTTTCAATTTAACCACGTATAAAATTTGTCGTGAGATAGAAGACGTCTCTATATTGCAATATGCCGATGATTTTGTAATGTATTTGAAGCACAGAGATATACATTTTTGTGAAATCACTTTACAGTTGGCACTTGACGATATGATAGTTAAGCTGGATGAAGTAGGCTTAGAACTTTCCCCTAATAAATCTAAAATGTGTATTTTTACCAGACGTCGTAAAAGGAACAAAGTAAATCTTAAAATCAATGAACATACAGTTAGTACAGTTGATAATCTTAAATATTTGGGTATATGGCTTGATCGATCCTTATTGTGGGGTAAACATGTTAATGAAGTAGCTGAGAAAGTCTTGAAATTTTTGAAACTTTTAAAAGTCTTAGCGGGTTCTAAATGGGGAATGCATCCAAAGTATTTACGTACATTATACATATCGGTAATCAGAAGTAGATTGGATTATGGATGATTTTGTTCGTGAATCGTGCCAATGTTCATTTATATAAATTAGATAAAATACAGGACCAGGCTGCGCGAATAATCGGAGGATTTATCAAAAGCAGTCCCATTCATGTAATGGAAAGCGAGCTGTGCTTACCTCCTTTGCATATTAGAAGATTATTTCTTTCATATAAATACTGCCTAAAAAGTATGTCTTGTTTAAACAGTATACTTTTGCGACTTCTTGCAGAACTAAATGATCTTGTGCAGATGAGATATTGGCAAAAAAAAAGAAACCTTTACTTGTATCGGTACTCGATAAATGTGAATCTTTTCGTGTACATTCTTCTGATCCCGTAGAGATGTTTTCATTAGATGTTTGGGTAACCAGTATTAAAATAGATGAAATTATTATATGTAATTTAGAAAGTGTATCAGGTCCTAAAAAACTTTAAATTTAGCTTCTCTTAAATTTGAAGTCGTTAAAGAAATTCACGATAAATACCTGCATTATAATAAATATTTCACTGATGGTTCGAAGTGTGAGGATGGTTTGGGAGCAGCATTTTATGACGTTGATAGAAACAATTCAGCTATGTACAAAGTAAACACTAATGTGAGTATTATGACGATGGAACTCATTGCAATTTATGAAGTCATTAACTCTGCTTATAACTCTGGAGATCGTTACTTTGTGATTTTCACAGACAATAAGAGTGGTCTGCAGCATTTAGCTCGTTGTGCCTCTGGTTTCAGAGGTATTTCGATAGCTTACTCCATATTAAGTAAGATTATAGATCTTACGAACAATGGCATAGTGCTAAGATTGCAATGGGTACCATCTCATGTAGGTTTGAGAGGTAATGAAGAGGCTGATAGACTAGCAAAATTAGCGGTTACTCAAGGTCAAGAATATTATATAGTACCTAATTATTTAGAACAATTATGTAATTGCAAAACAATTTGTTATGATATGTTTAAGGAGTATTTTGATGAACGAAGTAAGGAAAAGGGTATCTGGTATAAAACCATACAGTATCAGCCTCCTCGAATACCGTGGTTTGCTATCAAGGAAATGAGTAGGTATCATATTGTTCTGCTTCATAGACTACGCTCTGGTCACTATCCATCCCGCAAGTTTGGTTACTTGATGAAGAAAGTGGATTCTCCCAATTGTGAAACATGTGGAACGGTTGAAGATGTTCACCATCTACTTATGGAGTGTACTAAGACAAAGAAGGAAAGAGAGACACTGTTGAGCAGAATAAAAGTAAACGAATATGATATTGGTCCATATGTAAAAGTTTTAGCGCAACCTTCACCCGAGATAGCAAACTTACTTACTGATTTGTTTAGAAATTAATAATAAATATTGTATTGGTGGGTGTAGCTTAGAACAAGTTTAAGTTATGATGAGGCTGACATGCCATCGTGGATTTAAGCCTCCTTTAAAAATTTAGAATTAATTAATTCGCGCGACGCGACGGTCGCGTCGCGACACTCGTAGAACAATTTCTATGAAAACCTAATGGAAATTGTTCGTGTCCGTTTCGATTGCTCGGCCACAAAGTCGTAGAAGATAAACGACTACATCAACATTACGAAGGAATTTGTAAAACACTAAAAGTGAAAGTCGCAAATTCGTAGATCCAATATTCAGAAAGTTATAAAGGTTTAACCATGGCCGCGCGGTCGAAACACGGAGAACCGCGCGGCCACGCAGTTCTCTATAACGGAGCTTAGTAGAGGTCCCATTCTTTTTGCTAACCACTGATACGATTTCGAAGAAAATGTAGATAATATGAATAAAGTCCTCATATTTAGACTTCACGACCTACAGAACTTAAATGCTATGGCCGCGCGGTCGAAACACGGAGAACCGCGCGGCCACGCAGTTCTCTAAAACGGAGCTTAGTAGAGGTCCCTTTCTTTTTGCTAATCACTGATACGATTTCGAAGAAAACGTAGACAATATGAATAAAGGTCTCATGTTTAGACTTCACGATCAACAGAACTTAAATACTATGGCCGCGCGGTTGAAACACGGAGAATCGCGCGGCCACGTAGTTCTCTAAACGGAGCTTAGTAGAGGTCCCATTCTTTTTGCTAACGACTGATACGATTTCGAAGAAAATGTAGACAGTACGGATATGGTCCTCATGTTAAGACTTCACGACCTACAGAACTTATAACCTGAAATGCATATTAGAAGAAGGGTGACCAAGATTTATGGTGCGTCAAGAAACATTTCCAAAAGCGTCGTTTTTATATCACGTAATTACCTATTATTAAAATGAGGGAATAGGTGTGGTTGATTGGGTGAAGTGCTTATACGTAATTAACATCGTATTCGTAAATACGAATTTTAAAACTTTGCTTAAGAAAACACATAAATAATCATACACTCTTTTATATTAATGTGAATTAAGTACATATGCAGGGACATAAGATATTTTGTTATATGTATATATATTATTAAGTACATATAGTGTAGGTATCAGAGTTGAAGTGAAAGTTGAATTTTAATAGAATATTTTTATCTGATTTCAGAATGCTTTCGCATTGCGATACTGTATGCGATATCTTTATCACTGATCTCAACTCTGGCACCGAAACGTACTTAAACTAAAAAAAGGTGATAGGGAAAATATAAATAAGCCAAATAAATGTAGCTTCTTTCAAAGCTAAAACCTAAAATTAAACAAAAACAACAAAACACATAATTTAAAACTAGACAACGACAACAACACCAACATTTTTAAACATAAAATTACGTATTAATAGACAGAAAGTTTTATTAAAATATTTCTTTTTATCACTTAACAATCACAGTTCGTTTTCATATTTGTAACTACAATTATAATTTAACAAGCATAAGGTACCTACCTACGTTGTATTGATTGAAATCATAATGCAAGCTTAGATATTTTTTCACAGACATCTAAAATCACAAGTTTCGTCGGTTATACAAAAAATATCAGCTGTTCCTTACATTTTAACCGCGTAGGTATTGAATTTCTTATGAAACAGCTGATTTTTTTTGTATAACCGTCGAAAAATTTCTGCGCTGGGGGGTCTAGAATGATATGCTTTTTTTTTTTTGTGGGTGGGAAATCATGTGACTTCAAATGACTTCTCCCGCTCTGGTTGGAGCAGGAAGGCGTGTCAGACTTTTACTGACTAAAACCCACCCATGTTCCTTCAGCTGCCCGTATGCCAGGGGCCGCGGTATCTCTTTCGAACAACCCGCACCCCTAGAAGGCATCGGCCCTTGCGGGCCCCACCAGCTGCTGCTGACGTCCTCCTGCGACGGGTCAGTACAGTGGCCCCGCCGCCAACCACTTTTCGGCCGCAGGGGATAGGGAGAGCGGCCAACGCTATACCGACACTCCTCTTCCCCTGCGGCCCCACCGCGTCCGCCATCAAACGGTGGCGGCCCCGTCCAGGCTACGGAAGGGAAGAGCGCTACTCAGAAGTACCGGCACTCCTTCTCCGCCGTAGCCTGTAACCCTCAGCCGCGATGCCTCCCATTCGACATCGCGGCCCGCCTCAGTTGCGATGCACCTCACCGCAACCTACTTTTTGGCCGCTACGTCGTCGGCTTGGAGGCACAAGCCCTGACGAGCGGCCCCACCTTCGCTTCACCGTGGGAGGGTGACCACGGTTACTGAGCCCCCCGCAACGACAATGCGGGAACCCCACTGGGGGGGTAGAATGATATGCTGAGTTCATGGTTACAGTTTGCGCACTGGATAAAAACTTATCCTGTATATGTAAGTAAATGAATACTAAAAAGATAATGCAATATTTATTCTAAATGAGTAACAAATCCTTTTATAATAAATAAATAAACATGATACCTACATGCAAAAAAACATACACAACCCTTCCTTGGCAGTTGGGTAAAAATAAATTAAGTATCGAAAAAGCATTTAATAAAACACAAATAACAATAAATAAATAATTTTATGAACTAACGTATTAACAACATATTGAATCGCATTCAAATACCTAGCGCACTTCGTCCTCTCTCCTACTAAACTGTGCTTTGCCCGACAGGGTACCTACATTATTAATGCCATGTTAAGACCACTAATTTGCAACACGTTATGGAATGCAATAAAGAATTGAGAATTGGTTGCACATTACTTTTTCATGAGGTCGCTCGGTCGGTCGTGAAAAATTGACAGGAAAAATATTGTTTTCTCTTAATTGAAATAAAAAAGAGATTCAGAGGATCGAATACTATTTAGGCAGCATAGAAAAATAAATCAACGAATTAATGTCACAATCTAATGAAAATAAAAACTTTTTGAGAAAAAAATACATTTATTAAAGGAGTTAATAACACCAAAAAGTGGTAAATAGCCTTTTTGCTATAATTGACGCTTTACAATTTTAAAGAATTTGTATTGATATGACATCTTAAACCTTAGTGTGCATAGTGTGAGAAGGAACCAACATTGATCTTTGATAAACATTTTGAGACATTTTAAATACTTACAGTTTGGTATGTTTCCTTCTTTGATGATGACCAGCAGCACAGATAATATGTGTTTAAATGACGCAACCCCCGCCCCACTCCAGTTTTTTGTTTTGTTTTGGGTGTCGATACGTCTGGCTCAGAGTGCAAGAATGGAGGTTGTTTAAAACGGCTTACCCCACGGATATCGATCGGATATCTATGGCTTACCCGCAAAGCAAGCACACTGACATACAAATGCGTATTGCATTTGCAAAAACGTGTGTAATTTTTTTTAATACTAAAAGTGCCTGCTCTTGACCTCGATCATGCCTAATGAAAAACAATTGATGAGGTCCATTGCACTACTGCAATATTGCAGTAGGTAATTTAAGTGTAATCATTAAAAATTATAGGTGAGTAAATCAATTTTTTAAACGAGCGCTTAATTTATTAAAATAGCAGTGTCTACGTTGAAAGGAGGTATAGTTTTTTGTATAGGTACTAATCAAATAGACAATCATTAATCCTTTTTACAATAAAAAGTGCTTACCTATCTATCTTAATAAAATTGAAAATTCCTGATTGACGCACCATAAATCTTGGTCACCCTTCTTCTAACATGCATTACAGGTTTTAAGTTCTGTAGGTCGTGAAGTCCTAACATGAAGACTATATCCATACTGTCTACATTTTCTTCGAAATCGTATCAGTGGTTAGCAAAAAGAATGGGACCTGTAATAAGCTCCGTTTTAGAGAACTGCGTGGCCGCGCGGTTCTCCGTGTTTCAACCGCGCGGCCATGGCATTTAAGTTCTGTAGATCGTGAAGTCTAAATATGAGGACTTTATTCATATTATCTACATTTTCTTCGAAATCGTATCAGTGGTTAGCAAAAAGAATGGAACCTCTACTAAGCTCCGTTATAGAGAACTGCGTGGCCGCGCGGTTCTCCATGTTTCGACCGCGCGGCCATGGTTAAACCTTTACAACTTTCTGAATATTGGATCTACGAATTTGCGACTTTCACTTTTAGTGTTTTACAAATTCCTTCGTAATGTTGACGTAGTCGTTTATCTTCTACGACTTTGTGGCCGAGCAATCGAAACGGACACAATTGTTCTACAAGTGTCGCGTCGCGCTGTCGCGTCGCGGCTGTTTGAAGAAGCCTTAAGTGGCTCCAATACTCTATGCAAGAACGGACTTGAAGCTTCATACAGGCTTAAAAGCTATCCTGGCGTGAAGTATCGCCTCATCTTATTTAGGATGCCCAGCTTCTTGGCTGCAATCTGTGCTTCTGACTCAATGGTTGAGCCAAAACTGAGATCGGACGCCAACTATACAATATATACTTGTGTTATGTGTGGTCTTACCAAGTTATGATAACCTGCTACTTCGAAGGCATAAAGCGTTTTCTAGCTGATACAGATGAGCTCCTACTAAGTTACGACAACCTGGTACGTCGAAGGAATAAAGCGTTCCTCTAGCTTTCACATATTCCAAGTCAGTTGCGTTTTGTTATACCATGTTTTATGTCACGTTCCACGGGAACGGGATAAAAAGTCTTTTAAAGTATCAATATCAAAAGTATCTTATGTCCATCTCCTGGTTCTAAGCTACCTCCCCACAAATTTTCAGCCTAATCGGTTCAGCCGTTCTTGAGTTATAAATAGTGTAACTAACACGACTTTATTTTATATATATATATATAGATTGATTGAATTCAATGAACAATTATTTTTAATTAAACAAAAACGTGGATTGATATTATTAATACGTTTTTCACCTTATACACAAATTCGTGCTAATTTCAAAATTCCGGAACAAATATCACAATAAATATGAAGTTCCGGTATTTTGGAGGCATATCCATATTATCCGCTACGTTTGACGTCAACGACCTTAAATCAATCTACCTACTCCGACCTCTGGTAATGACATACATTACGATATTGAAATTGGTGTAATAAGAGACCCTTTACGAGCAAATGTGTTACAAAATATGATTACAGATTCATTGTAATAGTGTATTTCAATAAAAACAGTACCTACAGACGTTCGAATTTACAAAGCAGTGTTACAGCCCCTTCACACTAGCGTTTGTCCAGCGTAGGCGTTCCATGAAGGTATGCGCGGCGTCTCTGCATCCAGCAGCACATGAGCACGCAGCGCTACTGTCGCGGGTGCGCGATGCATGCGCCGCGTTACTGCGGTGTTACGTACAATCGCGTTTCCTCCTCGGAATCCATTTTGTCAATGATAATACCTACCGATCCGACAACGAAATTGTGTGACGTCTGCGCCACGCTAGCGTAGCGTTCAATTAGCTGAAGAAGGAACGCCGTGACAACGCGACGCACGCGTGGCGCTGTCGCGGCGTCTGCGCTGCGCATACGTTCTTCGAACGCCTACGCTGGACAGACGCTAGTGTGAAGGGGCTCGTAGATGAAGTTTCACTTTGACATCTGGCACTGCTTGACAGTGATATTATGGCTGGCATTGCCATGTGTATAAAAAGCTCCCCACGAGTTTTTGGGGAAATTACTACGTTTGTGTAATTGCAACTATTTTGACTTTTACTTTACTGTTACTTGAATGAAGAAACACATACGCCGTAGTATCAGTAAATGTCAAGTAAAAGTCAATGCTTTTACTGATTACTTTAGTTGTTGATAAAGAATCTGGCCGTATATCGTAGTTAAAGATGCTTGGCGTAATGCTGGTCCTGCTCCACAGCCACCTGGGCATACTAGTTAAAATTTTAATATTTGGAAGAGAAGCTACCCTTTTTTTATTTTTTTTGACATTACAAACATTTTTGTTCCTATTATTATAGTTTTTGTGACATGTTTTTATTATTGCTGAACCAAGTGTTAGTTATTGAATACTTCAATATATATTAAATGTTTTCCTTTCTTTTAGGAAATCAAATTTTATCTATATCTCAAATAGATTGCAAACTATAGTTTTGTAAATGTGAGTGCCATGCATCCGTTTATTGTGTTGTTACAATGTACGTTGACTTTAAAAAGCATGGCAGTTGAGAGTATGTCATGCTCACTTAAATGTCTCACTGATGGTGACGCGTGTGTTGGATCATACAAAATGGTTGAGCTGGATGGTGCTGATCCACGCGTCAAGTTCGTGAACGGGTGCTGTCAGTTGAGACTGGTCATCTCCTAACTTCCAGGGCTTATTTTTATCTTGTATTTGTTTATATTATTTTTTACATTGTTCCCATATACAGAAGCAACAAGAATTTTTAATATTGTTAATACCCGCACCAGATCGGTCAGATGCACTGGTCGTGTTGCATGTTTGAGGCTAGTGGACACTTTTAACCCTGAGGACTAGGGTGGAACGAAAAATTTTTTTTTCGAATTTTTATTTGGAATAGTTGTATTAAGTTGCCAATTGCCATCAATTACCTCCATTAAAAATATAAATATTATCAGACAACGGTAAAAGCCCCCGCCATGACTTTGAACATTTACAAAATCGACAATTTAGGCGCTGTTTGCGCGACCTACAAAATAGTACAGAATTTATTAAAATAGGTTTTTATCATTCAAAAACATATTCAAATATAGTTAACTAGCTGTTTAAATCAAATATTTTATTATTCGAATATACTATGGCGCTGTGACAGAGGAGCAAAGTACGGGACGAAGAGGGGGGCGGCACGCGCCGATCTTCTAATTGCAGTGTTTTGTTTCAACTAGTATCGATAATTGTCTCAAGGTGAAAGGTCGCGCGCCAATTATTTTCACAAGTACTTGTCGATTTACGTTTTTTAAGTGTAGTAACATGACTTCTACTACGAGACAAAAGTTAAAATGTCCAATATTTGGTGAAAGTGCAGAGTTGAAAGAGAATATCCTACCTACGTATGAAAATGTGATGAAATTCTATGAATGGGTTCGACAAGACTTAAAAGTAAAGAATAACACAACAAAAGAACCTACGTTTTTGGAAATTGCCCAAATAGTTGGAACGAAAATTGAAGAATTGTGGATAAAATCTTCAATTCGAATTGTCACTCACAAACGAGTCTTACAATTACTAAAATGTTATCACTCAAAATGTTATAACTTGAAAAAGTCTTTGTAACTCTTCTAATTTTTCTACCTTCAGTTTCTTAACTGAAGGTAGAAAAATTAGAAGAGTTCAGAGTGCAAAGTAGAAAGCTTTTTGACATAGCTGCATGTAAATGTAAAGAATTTGTAAGCTGTACTTGTTTGAGAGAAAAAAAAGTGCCAAAAGAGGAACAAACATTTTTAGAAGACCAACGAACTAACAGACTAATGGCTTTAGGAAGAACGGATCTTATCCAGAGTAAAAAATTGCAGAATAGAAGGTTACGTGCTCTAAAACAAGAAATTAGGCATAATTCAAATACACGAATTGAAGAAATTCCCTCTACTTCGTATCAGCTAAATACTCGTAGATCTGAAGTTAGTTCTAACCGTCCTACTTGTTCGTCGGCCGCAGAAAGTCTTGACACTGCTGACACAGTGGATCAAAAGCCTATAAAGCTCACGGATGCCAGTCTTCATAGCTTGACGACTGTATGCGATAGATATGGAGTATCTGACCGAGCTGCGGCGGCTATCGTATCATCTGTTTTGTGTTCTGTTCCTAATGCCGACTCTGAGGCGCAGTCGGCTAACGTCGTGGACAGGATGAAACTAAGAAGAATGAGACAGAAAGTACGCAAACAAATTTTAACAGAAGAAAGAGTAACAGAAATTTCAGCATTATATTTCGATGGAAGGAAAGACAAGACGGCTAAAACTGTTTTAAAAGGATCGAAGAGGTTTAGAGTGATTGTACAAGAGGAACATATTTCGATTATAAAAGAACCAGGTTCTGTTTATGTTGGGTATGTGGTTCCAACATCGGGCAGTGCAAGAAATATCGAAAGAGCTATCCACAGCTTTTTGACGACTGAAAAGATATCACCAGCGAGTTTAATGGCTGTTGGCTGTGATGGAACAAACACAAATACAGGAAAAGTGGGAGGCGTGATTCGTCTTTTGGAAAATAGGCTATCTCGACCATTGCAATGGATAATTTGCCTCTTACACGCCAATGAGTTGCCATTGAGGCATTTGTTTACTTATCTGGATGGCCCAACTGCAGGACCTAAATCATTTGCAGGTCTAGTTGGTAAAGCATTAGAGACATGCGAGACACTGCCGTTGGCTCACTTTGAGAAGATAGAAGGTGAACTACCTCCACAAATATCAACAGATCTGAGTACAGACCAGAAATATTTACAAGAAATTACTAGTGCTGTCATAAATGGATCGTGTCCTCCTGATTTGTTACACAGAAGCCCAGGTAAGCTATCCCATGCCCGCTGGTTGACAAGAGCTAATCGCATACTGCGTTTGTATATTTCTACGGAAAATCCACAACCAAATCTTGTGACTTTAGCAACGTTTGTCGTAAAATCATACGCTCCTGTCTGGTTTGCCATCAAAACACATTCATCCTGCAAAGATGGTTCAAAACATTTATGGAAGCTCGCTAACAGCACTAGATATTTATCCGACGAGTTGTTAGCGATAGTGGACCCTGTTTTAATTCGAAACAGTTACTTTGCTCATCCAGAAAACTTGTTGTTGAGTATGATAACAGATTCACGTAAGCATATTAGAGAACTCGCTGCAAGACGCATGTTAAAGGCTCGTCAAGTGAATAAAAATTCAGTTTCGCGCATGTTTGAGGTACCAAAAGTAAACTTAAATGCACTTTCTTACATAGACTTGATTGACTGGCAACAAAATATATACGAACCCCCAATACTGATAAATATTTCCGATGAGCAGTTACAAGATCTGATTGATGAAGGAGAAGATGCAGTTTTGGAGTTTATGAGACTGCCTTGCCACACCCAGGCTGTGGAAAGATCAGTAAAAGTTGTGACAGAAGCAGCTCTAAGTGTATGCGAAAAATCTAAATTAGCGTCTCGAAAGCTCATGCCAAAGGTTGAGACGAAAAAGGATTTTTGCTATAAAAAATGACGTTATTCATACCGACATTACTTTCTAAACCTGTGTTACCTTTTAAAATAAATGATTCTATTAATTGAAATATACTTTTATTTTAACATTTACATGCATAACATATTATATTTACTTAATATTTTGATTATAGGATGTACTATACAAAACGTCTATAAAAACTTAAAAAATCAAATTTCACGTCTATGGCGGGAGCTCAAGCTGTTGAGCTAGAACTACCAAATTAAGGTATGTTATTAACAATTATATAAAGCAACTTTTACCTGGTATTCCGACTCGAAATTTGAAAAAAAAAATTTTTTCATTCAAATGTGTTCCACCCTACTGAGGACGTTTACCCACCGCCGCCGTCAACGGGACCTTAACTAAAACGAGATGACGGCGCCGAAGTAGCTATACATACATTTACTATGGCCGCATGTCCACCGCTCGTCCATCAGCCGAGCGCCACCATCCCAGCACCTGAATTTTTGAATTGTTCGGTGCCACCATTGGAACTCTGCCTGAGATTGGGACGGGCCGATGTGGCGGCAAAACAAAACACGTTTGATCTTGTCCTCACTACCGTCGCAACGGCGCCGTTCACTCAGTTTTTGTTTTGTCTATCATACCATACTAATCCGCCGAGTCCAGTTGCGGTTGACGTTTGTCCACCGGCGCCACCGCCGCGGCGGCGGCGATCGACTGATCGTCATCACCGGAAACGTCAATTTTGGTTCGTTTCTCGTTGACGTCCCGCTCACGTGGCGGTAGACTAACGGCTATACTCATTTATTTCTGTTTCAGTGCATTTCCGACAGCTCCAGAATATTTATCCTTTCCGAAGTTTTCCGCATTTAGTATTCCATACATGATGATCTGCGAATTCTTTGTTTACCTCTATATAGGGGTTGTTCATTTTGGATTGTTTCGGTAGGTAATTGTTTTGTTTTTCCTTATGGGAATATTTAATTAATCCTCTAATAGCTTTTCATACTTCTGCATGTAGTTCAATGCAATTATGACAAACAAATTATCATCATGATAATGCAATATTTAAACGTGTAAGTACCTACATGTTTAAATATTTAGAAAATAGAGGCACCTGCCTTGTTTGGGGCCCGGAAATTGTGGATGAAAGAGAAGAGCATGTGTCGGTGTGTGATGTGAAATAAATTATAAGAGTATGGAGCAAGTAAAAGAGTTTGTATATTTTGGGAGTCTGTTAACAAGCCATGGAAAGGTTGATGAAGATGCGGAAAGCAGAGTGAATGTGGGAAATATAGTGAGTGGTATAACTGAAATTGTGACCAAAAACTTTCTAATGGCTGTTAACAATGGTGAGTTGGTGCGTACGCTTTATGTATGGAAGTTAATGTTGGTTGTGGCAAAAGAGGCATGAAAGTAGAATGGTGAAATGAGTGGTGGAATGATGAATAATAGACTGAAAATATGTGATAAGGCGAAGTGGCTTAAAATAAGAGGTAGTGACAAAAATTAAAAGAGTATGCTGAGATGGTTTGGTCATGCTGAGAGGATGACTGAATGGCGACTAACAAAAGGTAAATTTACAAGGACATGTGAGTGGATATGCCCTAGGACATACAGTGACCATATCGGTGATTTTCTTCAGAAAGGCCCAGGTGCGTAGTACTTGTAACCGGCGGTGCGTGGATAACCAGATAATGTGTGAACGTAAACAAAGCAAAATAAGTCTGTAAGGATCGTAGTAGGTAGCGTTCTATAGTCTACATCCAAGGCATGAGTTCATGTATTTAATTATTAAAGGATAAATTATTTTATTTCTGTAAGTAGGATTGTACAAACGCACGTCAATCATATTTTTAAAATTAGATGAGGTCGGCGTTTCCTATCTGACTACTCTGAGAAGAAAGGCCGGAACAAACTCAAAGGTCACAGTCTAGACATAATCTTGGTCCGATCAGGTGAAGACCATGTGGATTGGTGTCTGAAATGGTCTTTTGAGAAAAGAACCACAAAGATTGAGTAGACCAATCATTGCACGAATTTATCAGTAATCATGCAACTCAACTCAGAACTTGACGAGCTCAACGATTCAACAAACAATACCAAAGAAAGGACATTTGGGTAGGCCGCAAGAATTACTCAAACTGCTAAACCACGACGAAATGAGGAACAAAATAAAGAAACCAAATAAAAGACACCCACACAGTCATCAGATTCACAATAATTAAAGAAATATAATACTTTACAAAGTAAATACTCGTATTCATATCATTGATTAATAAAATGAATCAATGTCAATATGTATTTAATAATTATCAAATGTCAAAGAGTATACGTTTGCGAAAACAAAAAACAACATTCAGTATATAAAAATTAAATCCGCCCGTGGGCTCCCCCGCTGACCCAGAGTCTCCAGCTTCAGCTCGTGCAGGACGTGGCGAGGGCTTTCTTCCCCTCGCAAGGGGAGCATGCTCCCCCGCCCATGGCTCCGCCTCCTGCGGTGCCCGACGCGGACCACACCGACGACACGACGACGATGCTCCAGATGTGAACGAGGTAGAGTTGAGACTGGCGGTAAGTAGGCTGAATGCCAATAATACCACCCCAGGACCCGACGGGTTGCCTGGAAAAGCCTGGATCCTGGCCTGGGAAGCTCACGAGCCTCGACTAAGAGGTTCCCACTTCACTGGAAGACGGGGAAACTGGTCCTCATCAAGAAGCCGGGGCGCCCCGCGGACTCTTCGTCCGCTTACCGGCCCATCGTGCTGCTGGATAAGGTGAGTAAGCTCTTTGAAAGAGTAATTGCAGTCCGCCTCGTCGGGCGGCTGGTGCGGGTGGGGCTGGACTTGGTGGAGAGCCAGTTTGGTTTCCGCAGGGGGCGCTCCACGGTAAACGCAATCATGCGCGTGCGAGCCCTCACAACGGGGGATGCTGTGGCCTGGGGTGGGGTCGTCTTGGCGGTGTCTCTAGACATCACCAATGCCTTCAACACCCTGCCTGGCTCGGGAGGAGGCACGGCTCCCTGTCGTTTCGGGTGACACAGGTGCTCTCGGAGCATGGTTGCTTCGGTAAGTACCAGTGTCGCATAAACAGGGAGCCGGACGCTCGGTGTCACCACTGCGTCGACTGTCGGGAGGACACGGCGTGGCACACGCTGGCAGAGTGTGCCGCTTGGGAGGAGCCGCGCCGTGCCCTCATCTCAGGAGTAGGCAGTGACCTGTCACTGCCGGCCGTTGTCGACTCCATGGTCGGCAGCGAGGAGTCCTGGGATGCGGTGGTATCCTGCGAAACTGAAGGCGGAAGCTGCGGAGAGGGAGCGGGAGATTGCTTCCGCTAACCCGATCCACGGGGCTTCATCAATGGGTCCCGGGGCGACGGATCTGGGGAAATCCGTCACCCCCTACTTCTTAGGACCCGAGATGGTGGCGCGTAGTGTTCCACGCGCGCTTCTCTATGACGTGAGGGGGGACTTTAACACCTCACTCCCCCCTTTTCGTGCAGTGGCCCGCAGAGGCGGGCCGGCACTAGCCGGGGATCGCGGAAGTCACACTAGTTCCCGTGATCCCCGGTGCAAGTGAGAGAGGGAACACCGGCGTGGTTTTAGTCAGTAAGAGTCTGACAGACCCCTTCGCCCTCTCCGGGGCAGAGGACATCCATGAGGGTTTCCACCCGTAATCAAAAAAAAAAAAAGGGAGGCACTTCGGTATCACCGACCTACCTCTGTCGTGTGGTCGAGGCCTATTTGACGGATAGGGCCGTCATCCACCCCAGTCACCTAGGAGAATGGAACCGGCGAGAGATGTCGTGCGGTGTCCCACAGGGATCGGTCCTGGAGCCGCATCTGTGGGACATCGGGTACGACTGGGTGCTGCGCGTCAACCTCCCTAGCGGCGTCAGCGTAGTTTGCTACGCTGACAACACGCCGGTCCAGGTGCAAGGGAGGACGTACCAGGCGGCGGCCGACTTAGCGAGACCCGGGGTTACGACAATCGTCGATAGGATCCGGCAACTCGGACTTGAAGTGGCCTTACACAAGTCTGAGGCCATGTGGTTTTATGGTCCTCGGAATGCACCACCAACGGGTTCTCAGATAACGGGCGGGAGGGGTTCACATCGGCGTCGAGTCGAAGATGAACTACTTAGGACTCGTCCTCGACAGCCGGTGGAACTTCGCGGAGCATTTCAGATGTTTGGCTCCCAGACTGGAGCGGGCCGGTACTGCCTTGAAGCGGCTCCTGCCCAATCTACGGGTTCCTGCCAGAGGCTCTACGCAGGAGTCGTGCTGGCCATGGCCCTATACGGGGCACCAGTGTGGGCACCGACATTGAAGTGCCAACCAGCACGCCGGTTGAAAGCAGCCCATAGGGTCATGGCCATCCGGATGGTACGAGTATACCGCACGATCTCCGGTGAGGCGGCGGGCCTCTTTGCTGGATTGCCGCCAGGGGATCTGGAAGCAAAGGTCCTCGCGCACACTTGGGAGTAGCGCGAGGAGGCCAAACGCCGGGGCGTAACTCCGCTGCCGCGGGAAATCGCGGCACAGCGGACAGAGCTCCGGCGGGAACTCATGGCTACGTGGAGAGTGCGATTGTCGCAACCCAGTGCTGGGCACGCCACGATTACAGCGGTAAGTCCCCTCTTTGAGCAGTGGCTTGAGAGGTGGCATGGCGTCCTCACCTACTGCCTGACACAGGGCTCACTGGACACGGCTGTTTCGGGAGGTTCCTGTTTCGCATAAAGCGGGAGGAAATGCCCGGGTGTTTCCACTGCGACGATCGCCCTGAGGACATGGTGGAGCATACAGTGGAGGTCTGCCCGGCTTGGGCGGGCACCGCCGTGTCCTCGTGGAGGCGATCGGCGTTGGCGATCTCTCACGTTCGACCCTGGTCCAGGCCATGGTACGGAGTGAGAGTGCATGGTTAGCCGTCACCTCCTTCAGCGAAGCAGTGATGCTCGCAAAGAAGGAGGTGGCTTACGAGAGGAAGAGGCTGTACATACGCCTTCGCGGCCGTAGTCTTCGTAGGAGACGCCCTGGGCGTCGGGAATCCCAGGCTTGATTCCCGGCCACCGTAGGCGTGGGCTTGCGGACGGCGAGTAATGGGTAGCTCGCTGTCCGGTAAGGACCAAGTCCGGGTCGATGGCGTGTTTAGTTCCACGCGCACCTAAAAGATATGTCAGCACTAACTAGTGGGGCCCGCTTTCTCGTCAGTGTACAATGCGCCACTGAGCGGGCACGTTGTATGTGATTCCATGACTTACCATAAATGATAATGTTTGATGAATGATTTATTGAGACTTAGATCTTAAACATAGCTTTAAAGTTTATTACAAAATCGTATACTCGTACATTGACATCTGAATGATCCTGATATTTTCTTGAGCCTTGTTGATGGTACAACAAATTTGTGTTTGTTTCTAGTATTTAAATTATGGATATCACATTTTGTTAAACAATTAAATATTTTAATGGGCATATTAAAGATTTTGAAAAATATACTGTGAAGGCACAATCGTTACATTAATCTCCGTGTGTTTCGGACTAAATTTATAAATTGATCGAACAGTTATTTTATTCATTCATTCATTCTACAACATTTACTCTATTCAATAAATCAATTTGAACTTCCTGAATAATATATTTTTTCTCCAAGTGAATCAAACATTCTGTCTTCGGATTAAATTAAATTACTCAATTAGGGTAACAAAGACCGACATAGTTCATAATTCACAAACTTTGCATCTGGAGACGCTCTTACCCATTCTCCTTTAACAATGTTCCAGACCTGGCAGTAAAACGGCGAAAGATGCAAAAATGCCAATAGCCGTACAGCAAGCGGCAGCGGCAGTAATAGCTGCAGATGTCAAGAAAATAGGACCAATATCGTTCTGGGAGAAGGTAAGGTCGTAGTCTGGCTGTGCATAAATATACTGCAAAAACAAATCGTGGGTCCCCCCTGTGGATCTCGGATCAAATGCAACACCCACGATCGGTAATGAGACTGTATATGCCGCGAATGGTGGAAGTCGAGGCTTTTTAAATGCTAAGACCCTCCCACCCTCCCACCCTGCATGTCTTGTACTTGCGACTGAGATTGCTCTCAGGGAATATTTCCTGGAAGCCGACCTGGGGATTATTATTTTTGGCTAGGAAATCATCAAATAACTTCTCCAGCTCTGGGTGGAGCAGGAGGGCGTGTTAGACTTTTAGTGACTAAAACCCACCCGTGTTCGGTCAGTTACCTGTGTATCTCTTTCGCGCAACCCGCACCCCTGGCAGGCATCGGCCCTGGCAGGCCCCTTCAGTTGTTCCTAACATCTCGCGTGGAACACAACGCACCGACAACCAGGGCTTGGTCCTTACCGGACAGCGAGCTACCCATTCCTCGCCATCCGCAAGCCCACGCCTACGGTAGCCGGGAATCAAGCCTGGGATTCCCGACGCCCAGGGCATCTCCTACGAAGGCTACGGCCATGAGGGCGCATGTACTGCCTCTCCCTTACGTGCGCCGCACTCCCTCTTCGTGAGCATTACTGCTTCGCAGAAGAAGGTGACGGCTACCCATGCACTCACGCTCCGTACCATGGCCTGGACCAAACCGGACGCGTGAGATCGCCGCCTCCGATCGCCTCCACGAGAACATGGCGGTGCTCCGCTCAAGCCGGGCAGTCCCCCACCGTATGCTCCACCGGTCCTCAGGACGATCTTTGCAATGGAAACACCCGGGCGTTTCCATCCGCCTTACGCGACACAGGAACCTCCCGAAACAACCGTGTCTGGTGAGGACCTGTGTCAGGCGAAATGTGAGGACGCCACGCCACCTCTCAAGCCACTCCTCAAAGAGAGAACTTATCGCCACAATCGTGGTGTGCCCAACCCGCTCTCCAGCACAAGCCTTTAGTGCTTGACACTGTTTATCGTATGGTATGTTTGAGTAAGGAATTTCACGAACGCTACATGGTGCTAATGTAGGTACTGCCGTGCTTTAACTAGAAACGCGTTAAACCTCACTTGGTCAATTTTTATTTTGAAATAGAATCTAAGAGAGTTCAAAATTTCTATCTTTCTGTCTAACAAACATTTTTACAGTAGAAATAGTTCCCAAGATATATAAAAAGTTTGTAGGCCCTTATGTAACATAATTTTGGACGATTCCATCCCTTGAAAGCGTCTAACCCACACTTCTTATCTAAATCTACTTTAAAATACTTTCACTGCCGGATGAAATGATTATTGTCTAGTATCATTTGATGTGTCCTACAATCAGTACCGTAAGTATCACAGTTTTCAAGAAATTACGATTCGCGCGTTTTTTTCCATTTTCTGGGAAACAACGTTCAGGGCTTAACGCCATTCTAGTTAAAGGACGGCAGGATATACTACGTAGTACGTAGTAGTATAGTACGTAGCCTGGCTTCGTTCCGGTGACCTCTTTGAGGAAACCGAAGGTTTTATCTGTGCAATTAATATACCAGAATAATAATAATAATTAACTAATATACCAGAGATTTTTTTGTAAAAGACGGAACGTTTGACATCTGTTAGGAATGCCACCATCCGGGAGAATCTATCAGACACATTATATCCGGGTGTTCTCGTCTAGCTAACGAAGAGTACTTGCAAAGACACAACCTTGTAGCTAGGATAATCCATCAGCAACTTGCTATGAAATACAGCGTAGTGGAATCGGAAGTGTCGCTTGGCGAGTTCGGTCTGTGGATGGGTGATCATTAATTACATACCGAGACACCTTAGTGTCTTGGAAAGCACGTTAAGTAGTTGGTCCCGTTGGCTCAAAACTTCTCCGTTGTCATAAATACCGCACTTTATGCATTTAAAATTTTTAGTTTTCGTATAACCGGAGTCACAAATCATGTAATAATGGCACTGCACAAACGGTAGGACACCATAAATATTTTTTTTTTTTTTGCTGGAAGAGTTATTTTTATTAAGACAAATATATTTCATAAAAGTAATATAGTATACATAAAGTATCCAGATAAAACAGAGCTTTGTCTTTTTTTTTCAAATTTGAATGTAACATAGCACGTTTATGTAATGTTAATAAAATAAATGTTCTCCTGAGCTGTTCATTTATGTTTTAATTTACATAACTAAAACTGCAATTTTTTATTTTTATTTGGTGGTCGTTTGATTTCACTAACACTAAAACCAAACGCTATTTGTAACATTTAGTTGTTGCTGTGATGCGCTTTTGGCAAATAGCTAAAAAAATACTTCTTACCACGCCTTAAGGTATAATTCGTACATATTGTGGGGTTGACATCAACATCAATGGCGAGAGAAAAAAAAACAGAAGTCGTTTTATTCAAACAAGGCTGAGAGTCAGCACTTTTTGAATGTCAAAAAACACTATATCACTTCAACAAAAAAAAAGCATTACACCTTCGGATTGCCGATGATATATGTAGGCTATAGAGGTACACACAGCGTCAGTATGTGCTAAACCCTCAAGTTTTAAAATGTTACACTGCTACAACATTGCATTCGTTACGAATAGTCTAAAAGATTACTTCAAAAAGAGTTTAATGTTTCAACTCACGGTCCCGGTTTACTGTTTCATGTTTTGACAGCACGGTTGGCGCAGTAGTTAAGCGATTGACTGGTGTGCCGCGTGTAGCGGGTTCGATTCCCGCACGGAACAAATATTTGTATGACCTACAAGTAGTTGTTCCTGGTCTGGCTGTTTGTGTATGTGTATTTAAATGTTTGTAAACGCACCCACAATACAGGAATAATTCCTAGTGTGGTGTGGGCAACGTTTAAAAAAAAAAAAAAACAGAACTTGGATTTGAACCATCGCATCACCGAACGTCGTCATACTCATATTGGCAGTTTGACGAACTATCCAGCGAGCCCATATGAATTGCGATAAAATTGTCATCTACTATCGTCCGAGTCACTAACTGTCTAATCGATAGACTATGTTATTTGAGGGTATCCATTAATTTAACTCACGTTTTCTTTATGAAATTAAACCCTACCCTCAAGTTATATCTACAACGTTTGATGAATATGTTCATTTTCACTTAAACTTCAATATAACTTACATAAATTGTTTTTAATTTTACTTACTTAATTAATATTTATTTTCCTTTTAATGATTGTATTATTTCACTGTATCGAATTATTATGTTATGTATCATCAATTTTTTTTTTATATAGGTACAAATGCTAACATTTCTACTTGAAGCCTATTTTTAAGTGTACATTTTTAGAGGGTTTTGGCGCTGATAGCCGAAATACAGGCTTTCACCTAGTTCGGCTACAGATGTCTAATTCATTACAAAGAGATAATTTAGCCTGTAAGATATTTTTTTTTGTTTTAAACAATTATTGAAATAAACTTATTATATATTTAAAACGTCTGTGTGCAGAGACAACATGACAGATCACGTGACATTTAGTTAGTTTGTCAATCTAAAATATTTTGAGCGCTTCCTTTTTTATTGTTTGCGTTTAAGGATATCACTTGTCAGGGCCCCGTTTGTGTCAGTTGGCAAAATATGTAGTTGTCTGTAAATGATCAAATCAAATTGTAAAATGTAAAAAATTTGTAGTAAAAAAAGATCAAAGTTTTGTTAAATAATAGCAATAATAAATACTATGAAATGATTATGAAACGATTTAATTGCTTTGGATTTTTTAATTCTTTATTTATATTACTAAAACAAAATAGAAAAATACTTCATACAAAAAAAATTGCATGATAAAAGCAAACTTAGTGCTTAAGATTTGAACCTCCAGTCTTAAAAACGGCAAGTGATCCCCGGTCTAATCAGATGTTGAATAACCGTCCATAACTGTTAAGCTTCAGTAAAACAATACAATAAATAAAATAAAATGTTTTTGCAAAATACAAAAAGTTACTTGGGCCTAGCACAGATTTGAACGCACATGCTCTTTGGAGGGGTAACCACTTAATGGAGCTGTGTGTACCTATAGAGGTAGGACCTTAGTAAAATCCTCTATGACCTAGGTAGAGCTTCCGAAAAAATGAGTCTTAAAATGAACATAACGTCATGTCAAATGCTCATGTAACATCCACTCTCAGCTCCAAGTTGTGGACGAGTATGTGTACCTAAACAAACTGTCTAGTTAGGAAGGTCCAACTTCGAAAAAGAGGTAAATCGTCGAACCCAACTCAGCTTGGCAGTTACGGGAAGCTACGCAATATCTTCTCGTCGCGCATACCGTAGTGTTTCATGACAAAAGTCTTTGACCAGTGCGCGTTGTCGGTGATGAACACGAAGTAAATACAAAGAGGAGACGGCCTAAACAACTGTGCACTGTGATTCTCGACTAGGTCCTGACGTCTTCAAGTAGGCGTGGCCTTAGTCAGTGTATTGTTGGCGTTCGTCCTGTCAAGTAACAAAAACGCAGGGCCGTAATTAGAATCCAATTAAGGTACCGAATGTCGCGCGGCTGTCTCATAAAAAAATGCAATCCCCTATAAATTAAATATTCTATCTAAAATAATTTATTTAAAGTACTTTCCCTCCGTGAGACCACTAGTATGGTCCATACTAGTTGTCACACGGAGGGGAAGTAAAGGACAACTACCATACTGTATGGTGGTTGTTGTTTACTTAACTAAAATTTCTTAAAGCCTATCTTGTTTATTTAGTTAAATTTTAAATGATGTATGTTCTAGATTTCTTTCCGAAGATAATCTAAGACAGCAATGGATTACAAAAATTAATATCACTATTTCAATAAAAAAAATATGTTTCAAGATGGTTCGCAAAATTAATATAAAATAACGGAGTACTCACTGTGACGAAAATTCTGAGTACGACTCTGTTGCATTCTGCACTTAGTGACATCTAGTGTGAGATACTTACGTCACTACAAAGTAAAATATACAGAACAAGCGAGTAGTTTTGCTATTGACCGGTAGATGGAAAATAAAGAAGTGGGCGGGATCTAACACCCCCTCACCCAACAAATTGTCAAGCGTTGTTCCTTAGGGAAATCTAATTACACCATCTCCTCTTTGTATTTACTCCGTGGTGATGACCTACGGCACTGGAACGTGGTCGCACATAATTGGCCCTATTAGAATGCTAAAAGTGACTCAAATGGCAATGGAGAAGGCTATGCTTAGAGTTTCCTTACGTGATCAAATCGGAAATGAAGTGGTCCACAGGAGAACAGGCAACCGACATAGCTCGAAAAATTGCCAAACTTAAGTGGCAGTGGGCAGGGCGCATTGCTCTCAGAACAGATGGCCGATGGGATCGAAAGGTTCTCGAGTGGCATCCGCATACCGGAAGACGTAGATTTGGAAGGCCTCCTACTAGGAGCCTGATGGCCTTGTGAAGGCCGCAGGAATCCGCTGGATAAGCGAAACATAATACCGGTTTAAACTGGCGGAGCTTGGAGGGGAGGCCTATGTCCAGCAGTGGACGTCTTTCGGCTAAAATGATGATAATATGTTCGCATGTGTGCTTGTATAATGTGGGTGTACTATAGGTTCACGTCTACCTAACCCTGTGGGGAATACAGGCGTGATGCTATGTGTGTATATTTGTTATAGTAGTTTGTTTTTATCCTGATTTTTTTACATTTTAATTACCTCTCTCAGCTCGTGTGGCACCTTTTCCTCTAGTGTCTTTTGTTATTTTCAGGTAGTTGTCGTTTTGTTCGGTGGTGCCATGCTTTCATTCTTCAGTCGTTCTCCACAAATGTTCGATGGCTGGGGCGATATAATAATAAAGTTTTTTAATATACAGGATATGAGATTGTGCGTATTTAGTTTTTAATCGTTTGTTTTATATTATTTTTAATGTATAGAAAGGGGCAATAGAATGTGAAATTCTTATAAGTGTGATTCTGTGCCGCATATGAAGTTCGCGTGTTACATAGGTATCTTTTCATTCTTTTTACTTAAAATATAATTGAAAATAAGGAAAAAATTTACACACGATGAAATTTTAATAGTAATTTTTCCGCAGCAAATTAATTCGTCTTCGTAGTATAATTGATTTATAAAAATAATGATAAAAAGTGGCATAATATGTAAGATTGTGGAAAACAAACCTATAGTAACACAGCTGTAACTATCAGTTCGAGGTAGCTTCCACGTTTTGTCAGACTGGTGAACGGCCGACTGCGTGAGTTTGGTGCTAGCAGCGCGCAGTCGATGACCTTCACGCTACAACTTAACCTGCTCCTTAATTTTTTTCCAATTTTCCCGTGATATAATAACTTGCTTTGGACTATCATAAATACTGTTTTACCTGCAACTCATTTAACACGAATCTAAAAAAAAATCCAAGGAAAAATAATTTTCCGTCGCGGCTCCGCGTAAAGTCGCAGTATAGGAGTCATAATTAGCCCTAGCATACTCCAAATTTAATTGCAACAAATAAGTACGAAGTTTGAACTGTTACGAAGCTTTCACTCTGGTCGGTTTACATATTCTGTGCTATCGTTGTGTTGCTCACACAACTGATCTGCAATATAATTGTAATTTTTACAGCATTCGTGACGCTAGCCCGGCTATGTTTGTTGCATTTTTGATGTGTCTTCTCCCTAGAAACACCAGCTTTTTTAAAAACTTCACGGCCAAATGTAAGTAAATTATTTAATTAAGCCGTACAAAATTACTACTAAACTTCCCATTCAAAGTTTTTCCCCTATTTAACCACTTAGGGGAGACATGCTTTCAAAAATCTATTCTTAGTGCTCAATTTCGTACTACATTCAATTGCTAGCTATAAAATATAATAGTTTTGGTGGGGGCTGGGCATCCGCGCCACTAAAACTTCAGCATATTTCATTGTTGAGATTTTTTATTTTTTTCATTCGATAACACCTATTAGGACGTAAATGGGTACCCATAAATGCTATCTAGAAACATGTTTTTTGGTACTTTGGCGTGGCCAAGGAGTATCAATTGTGTGATTTCATGGCTCTCTCTATTACTACAAACCGTAGGTGTGCACTATGGCTGATCTTCCTATGGCAATCTTCAAAAAAAAAGCCTCCTGAGCTCGAATTTGATTGCACTATAGTTTGCATATATAGATAAATTTTAATATTTTGATCTTTTCCAGATAAAGAAGATCTACCAAAGGGAAGAGCGGAAAGCGTTTTGAGCTGGAAAGTACTAAATAGCCAATGCCCTTATGCTTTCAGTTTTCTATTAGGTTTGTCTTCATTACTTAACAGACAAGCTCACGTCTATGGTAACAAATATTTTCATCAAAGGCGAGTTGGACGAGTGGGGGCTATTTACCTGCGTAGTTACTGTTTACATGCCGCACGTCCTAAGGGGTTTTTTTTATTGGGGAAATCATCAAATAACAGCTCGTGCTTTGGGTGGAGTGGGAGGGCGTGTCAGATTTTGCTGACTAAAACCCACCCGTATTCCTTCAGTTGCCTGAGTGCCGGGGCGATGGTATCTCTTTCGCACAACCTGCACCCCTGGCAGGCCTCGGCCCTTGCGGACACCACCAGTTGGTACTAACATCTCTATGAGGTGCGCGTGGAAAGCAACGCGCCGTTAACCCAGGCTTTGTCCTTACCGGACAGCGAGCTACCCATTACTCACCGTCTGCAAGCCCCGCGCCTACGGTGGCCGGGAGTCAGCCTGGGATTCCCGACGCCCAGGGCCTCTTCTGCAGCGACTAAGGCCGTAAGAGCGCATATACTGCCTCTCCCTCACGTGCGCCGCCTCCCTCTTCGCAAGCATTACTGCTTCCCAGAAGGAAGTGACGGCTACCCATGCACTCTCGCTCCGTACTATAGCCTGGATCAGAGCCGGACCCAAGAGATCGGTGCCGCCGATCGCCTCAACGAGGACACGGCGGTGCTCTGCCCAAGACGGGCAGACCTCCACCGTATGCTCTACAGTATCCTCAGGGCGACCTTCACAGTGGAAACACCCGGGCGTTTCCTCCCGCCTTATCCGAAACAGGAACCTCCCGCAACACCCATTTCCGGTGAGGACCTGCGTCAGGTGGAAGGTAAGGACGCCGTGCCGCCTCTCAAGCCACTCCTCAAAGAGGGGACTTACCGCCGCAATCGTAGCGTGCCCAGCACTAGGTTGCGACAATTGCACTCTCCATGTCGCTATGAGATTCCACCGGAGCTCTGTCCACGGTGCTGCGATTTCTCGCGGCAGCATGGTTACGGCCTGGCGTTTTGCCTCTCGCGCGCCACTCCCATGTGTGCGCCAGGACCTTTGCCTCCAGATCCCATGGCGGCAATTTGGCAAGGACGCCCGCCGTCTCACCAGAGATCGTGCGGTTCCCCCTACCAGCCGGATGGCTATGACCATATGGGACGCGTTCAGCCGGCGGTCTGGTCAGCGCCTCAATGAAGGTGCCCACACCGGTACCTCGTAAAAGGCCATGGACCGCACGATCCCTGCATAGAGCCTCCGGTTTGGACCCCCTAGATTAGGCAAGAGTCGCTTCAAGGCAGCCCCGGCCCACTCCAGTCGGAAATGTTCCGCGAACTTTCACCCGCTGTTGAGGACGAGTCCCAGGTAGGTAGTTCATCGTCAACTCGACGCCGATATGAACCGCTCCTACCGTTATTTGGGAACCCGTCGATGGCTCGATCCAAGGACCATGAAAACACATGGCCTCGGACTTGTGCAAGGCCACCTCGAGTCCTAATTGCTGGATCGTCTCGACGATTGTCGCAACCCTGTGTGTCATTAGTTCGCCTTCTAAGGGGTGAGACGGGGTTGGAAATAATGTTTTTTTATTTAATTATTTTACTCATTCCGTTAGCTTATAAATTACATTTATATATCAATGGACAGTGTATCTAATATATGTAACTACAGACAAGGAGTAAAGTCTTTTTCTCTAACTTTATCCATTGAGTAAAAAGGGTTGTGTAAGTCATGCCCCAAATTAGAAACTGCTGTAGTTTCTAATAGGGTAATCTTAATGAAGTAATCAAATACACAATCTCTCCGTGTCATGATTACTATTGTTTAGTGTAAGGGTACGCACTATGCGGTTAGCTGGAATGCGGTCAGCCACAACCGCAATCAGAACGAAACCGTCGTGGTTTGCGGTTAGATCGACTCATTTCTAAGACGGACCTAATAAACCTAAGGCCTATTTCGTATTTCTTTTATACATTTTTCTGTATTAAATACCATAGGTTATATTATGTTGTCATCAATAAAATGCGCGAGCGTCGGTGAACATGTACACCGTCAATGGCGGGCAACCGCAAACTAGCACTATCCGCGTAGAGTGTATAGCAACCGTCCAGCTGGCCGTCAGTCGGGCGGCAGCGCTCAGAATGACCGGAACGGTCGGTAAAAACTACTTTCTTGTACATATTTATGATTGCGGTCAACCGGACGGCTGACCGCATTACGGGTAACCGCATGGTGCGTAGATACCCTTAGTAATGTAGTTTTATGTATGGTCACGGTCTAAAAATGTTTATCAGTTTTCAGATTACATTCTTTATCACACTGTTACACACAAATACTATAATTATCAAGGTGCTTAAAATGTTGTACAGCATCAATTGGGTATTTGACACTTTTAACCAATAATTCCAAGTCAAAATTAATTAAAAAACAACTTTATTTTAGCCCTAAAATCCCAAAATTTTCAATTACCAGTAAAATTCGATTTATAGTTGCTTTGAGAAATTAATATACAGTTAATCAATTGAGTTGGGAAAAATGTGACAGCACAAACAAGTATTATGTTACGGGTCAAACCCGATTCCAGGCCAAACTAGTCAATAACTAAAGTCTTTGAGAGGGTCGTCTACGACCAAGTTTACGCAGCGCTGAGTCAGTCTTTCAGCCCTTCTCGGTACGAATTTCTGGGGGCTTACTCTTGAAACTAATTTTAATATCTAAAGCCAATACAATTCCAATATCAATTTTGCAGTCACGTGATTCGGTACTCTTGAAAACAATAGTGTCAACATTGGATTTAAATTGGGATTGCCCCGCGATTATTTTAATACATGTGAAGTTAGCTGCGTTACGGGCCGCAATATTTTTGTTTGACTCATAACGATAAACCGGTAATAGAGAATTAAATTGCTTTATCCTTTAAATAAAGCGGCTAAAAAATAACTATCATATAAATAGTTGTTTAATTGAGTAATAATAACGTAATACATTCATTTGGGCCTAAGAAAATTATTAAAATCATAAAATTAACCATGAATTCAGCTGCATGCGGTAGGATAGTTGCCTTGCCCTACATTATCTACTAATAAAAAAGGGTGGCGTCGAAGTTCTCCAATTTCTAAATTAAAGTCAAGTGGTTTTAGGAAGTGAATTTCAAACGCATGTTTGTTTAGAACTGTAACTCAAAGATATTGCTCGCGTTTGGTTCCTTTTTAGTAAGAGATACCTAATGGCGTGATTAGCCCGCCCACGATCACTTGCCCTGGGACTTCTCCCACTATAGCTGACGAGCGCTCCCTACTTACTGAGTACAGCGACTCTGCTGGCGGCAGACGTCACTATGCACCCCTGAATGATAGTACAAATCACAAGGACCTCGGGGAGACGTGAACTCTGAAGAGGAGACAAAATAAAAACTTTTTGTTTCAAGTCTAGTCCGCAGACTTCGGCTTGTTTCTTCCTATTGATGCTGCCTCTTTGGTGGCTGAGCTGCGACTGACTAGTGCCTTTTTTTAATGACGTCTTGCAGGTCAACCTATGAGGTTGTCGGTTCCTTAACCGGATCTACCTGTGGAAAACTTAATAAATTAAGGCTTCCAACCAAGGCTTAAAAACTTAAAACTATAGCAAATAAAAGCAACTTAAAGGGCAGCTATTACACAGATGCGATGGTGTACGTGACCTGAGCGTTTTTCATGATTCCAAACTTCTATATAACGTGCACATTGAGCAAATAGTGGCCAAAGCTTCGAAGTCACTGGGATTTGTTATAAGAATCGCAGGAGAGTCTAGAAAGCCAAAACCCTTAAAATCCTTTATTGCTCTTTTGTGAGAAGTCATTTTGAATCATCATCTGCCTAGCCTTTTCCCAACTACGTTGGGGTCGGCTTCCAGTCTAACCGGATGCAGCTGAATACCAGTATTTTACATGGAGCGACTGCCTATCTGACCTCCACAACCCAGTAACTGGGTAATACGATACCCCTTGGTAAGACTGGTTGTCAGACTTTCGGGCTTCTGACGACCCATAACAACTGTCAAAGATCCACAAATGACAGCCGGGACCAACGGCTTAACGTGCTTTCCGAGGCACGGAGGGGTCTTGGTATGTAAAGATGGTCACCCATCTGCGGACCAACCGCGGCAAGCGTAGCTTAACCTGATCGATCGACCCGTGCAGCTATTGTTACTTAGCCACAAGCCCCTCAGAGAGAAGTCATTTTGAATATGCGTCGCAAAGAAGAAGTAGTAAAAATGCCCCACTTCCGACTGCAAAGACAAGTATCTCAAAAAATCGCTAAAAATGAGTATAAAAAATTATATACTTCCGATCATCATCCTTACTGGCTAGCACATTAATGAATTTCTTTCAATATTATTTATTAACAATGGTCCGGCCTCACTCAGGTGGTTCAAAACAGTACATTGGTCCACGAACCAAACAGGTTAATATTGTTGTTTCGCTCATTAACATGAGAAAGAGGTGTGCCTGCGCGCGTGATCCTAAATCGCTCCGCTCGCAGTCCTGCACTAGCGTTAAGGCCCTGGCTTCCACTCCACTTTTCCACTTACTTTTTATGGTCATTATAGTAGTAGGTATTGCATGATTGAAAGTGAAATATTTTTAAGATAAGTTATACTGCGCCTAAAAGACGCAATATTTGGAGCAGTTTCTAAATATGATATCCACTGAGGACGACAATCGCAGTTATGCAATTTATGAATACTCATTTTTATCTATTTTTTTAGATATTTTTCTCAGCTGTCGAACGTGGGGTAATTTTTATGGAAGTTGCAACTCCTTTGGAACCCGTGTTTTGGTAAGTACATCGATCGTATTGAGAACAGACATAAAAGATTTATTCGTTTCCCATGTTTTCAGCTGTGTATACTTTTCTGTTTTTATCCGTGAGAACCTGTAATTGGCTTAATGTTTCATATAAAATTGTTTTCCATCTAAAAAAACTGTTCTCCTATGAATAAATAAATAAATTTCAATTGATCGGTGGTGTCAAATACCCAATTCTAATGTAGAGTAGACTTTTGATTTGACATATTAGTGTAATTGCATTGGTTACAGATTTTGACATTAATCATGAATTTGTTTAGACAGAAAGGCAAATGGCCTTGCAACATCGAGTTGAAATAATATTTCTCCATGAAGAGTGCCTGAGCATTAGTGCTATATCACGAGAATTCAACATAAATATCTTGATTCGCCGTGAGATTTTAGATTCGGCGTCATGGCAAAGATGGGCATATAACTGATCATAGAAGAGATTTGGGAAGACGACCAAACCTAACCGCCGTGCAAATAACTGACTTACTTGCTGCTCAACCCGCTATTGGTTTGAGCAACAAGTAATAACCTTTGTTTACTTGCCCAAAAGAAAATATTATTATGTTTAAGGTGGTGGTTTCACGCTATCGAATGCAGCCTCTACCTCCGGTTTGAACGCCATACTTGGAAACTTTATGAAGAATACCTTGTACGGTCTAAACAATGCTTTGATTATCCTGCTTATAATCGTCGTTGTGATTTTTGTTACCAATTTTGCTTCCAACGTCGCTGTTTGTACCGTTTTTACACCAATAGCAATGCAACTGGTGAGTTTCTTGTTTCTTACGTAATAGCACACGTTTTTCATTACTACCCTTCAATGAAGTTCATAATTAAGTTGTGTGATTATGATCAAAGCAAGATGCTCGAAAAGATTACCAATTAATCAAAAATATAATTTGTTAAAAATAAATAGCGTCATCATCAGCTTCCTACCCTTGCCCCATATTACTTGGATCGGCGCAGCAATATTTCTTCTTCCCATGTCAAGCGTAACTCTATCATTCATCCCTTTTCTTTCATATCTTTCCTCAAACAATCCATTTACATTTTCTTCAATGTTTTACATCATCTATATGTATATGTGCTCTACTTGCTTCTCTTCTTATCACTCTTATTTTATTATTATAATATCCCAGTCTGTCATTTTCGAAATAGAGCTCGCGTGACACGTCTAGTTGTGTATTATTTGTGGCATTGAGGATCGTAGAAACGTAAAGCCCTAGAAGTTCCATCTCCAATAAAACATGAGCGTAAGGCTCAATTATTTTATTTACCTATGTAGACGTGGAACAAAATAAAAGCGATTATTTACTGTGACGAAATTGTGTAAAGCACACCTAATTAACTCTGTGTCAATTGTGTAACTTACAAACTATGTAGATACGAGCAAAAAAGAGGATGCGACTTCTTTTTCTTGTCTTCCGAATTATGCTCGCGCATTCTCGGAAATTGCATGCAATCGACTGTAATTTTTTATTTGTACACAAGTAACAAACTTCATCGTACTTGTTACAAAAATTCGCTTCCCGTCTGTTGATGTAAATTGAGCAAGGTTATTGTTTATGAGTAGCCGAGTGTGTTGACGATCCGGAAACGCACACAAACTGTTGATTTGATACAACTACCAACCGTTTACCCAGTAAAGTGACAATATGCTCTGCTATGTTACTCATTCAAATTAAAAACAATACTAAGAGTGTACATTATTGGTTTATCCTACTTCCTACTAATATTATAAGTATGTTTAGATGTTGGGATATTTAGATGTTTGGATGTTTGTTACTCAATCACGCAAATACAGTCGAACGGATTTAGATGAAATTTGGTATACAAATAGTATATAACCTGGATCAACATATATAATACTTTTTATCCCGGTAGTATGTCCCTGTGGGATAGTTTCCGACCTCCACGTGGGCAAAACCGCTGGCGAAAGGTGTCCTTCACCACACAATCCTCACTTTTGAAAACTTCATAAACATTAATTTTGAGAACGCCAAAAAATAGTCAATAAATAACAAGGTTAAAAAAATAGTCGCATTATGATTCCGAAGTTATAGCTAGGTGTTGGTGAGGATTGCGGGGTGAATATCTCCACACACAATCCTCACCTCAGTGCAAGCAAATGGCTGCGAATATCGACTTAGTTTCTATTCCAAAAAATAGTAAAAAAATATTCGTAACGCTATGCCAAATCTCAAAAATAGTCATTAAGGCATTCCAGAGATATAAATAAATTTCAATTGATCGGTGGTGTCAAATACCCAAACGTGGTGAGCCTTTCTCGCCACAATCTTCAACTGATTACCAATTTTAGTAGAAGATCTTTTTTAACAATTTTTTTACTAAAATGTACCACATCATTTTCTAAAAATAAAATAAAAGCTGTGTGGCAGGTAATTAACAAAGAAACTGGAAACACACAACAGCGAGATCAGATTGAATTAGCTCTAAAAAATGATAATGAAACTATTTCAGATAAGTTAAAAGTTGCTGAGACTTTAGAACATTTCTTTACCAACATCCCAATAGAGGTTACGAAATCTCTCCCGTCATCATCTGTATTAGCTGAATCTCTTCTTAAAGAAAACTTCAGTAAGGACATTCCAAATTTTGAATTCAAACCCATTTCTATTGCCATAATTACAACAGCATTTAAAAGTCTTAACATAAAAAACACTGAAGACTTATGGGGCATTTCCGTTAAGGTTTTTGAAGATATTATTGACACAATTGCCCCTGTCCTAACAGGCACATTTAATCAATGTTTAGACACTGGTACGTTTCCTGACTTAATGAAACATAATAAAGTAGTACCAATTTTCAAATCGGGTAGTAGGAGTGATCCCTCTAATTATAGACCTATATCTGTGCTTCCAGCATTGAGAAAAATTTATGAAAAAATCATGTTGGACCAGATGTTGTCACATTTTAACTCAAATGGGATTTTACGTAGTCGACAGTTTGGTTTCACGAAAGGTAGGTCAACGACTGACGCGGGAGTACAACTCATCAGTCACATTTTGGAATCATGGGAGAAGTCCCAGGATGCAATTGGCATTTTCTGTGACCTCTCAAAAGCGTTTGACCGCGTTGACCACAATACACTCATCTGTAAATTACACCACTACGGACTTCGTGGACGAGCTGCTGATCTTGTGCTTTCCTATTTATCAAACAGGCAGCAAAAAGTAAATGTTAACGGGGCAACGTCCTCGGGGTCTCTAGTTAAGATGGGCGTGCCTCAAGGTTCAATTCTTGGCCCTTTTTTATTTCTAGTTTATATTAATGACCTTCCTTACCTGATGGCTAACTTCTCGGATATAATTTTATTCGCTGATGACACTTCTCTTATTTTTAGAATAGATAGAAAAGATACGGATGTCTTACATGTCAACGATAGTCTAGCTGTTCTCTCGAAATGGTTTGCGGCTAATAATCTTTTACTCAATGCGAACAAAACTAAATGTCTTAAGTTTTCATTACCAAATGTACCCCAAGTAGGGCTAAATTTAAAACTTGATGGCAAGAAACTAGATGCTATTTCGGAAACTATATTTCTAGGAATTACTTTAGATTCAAAATTGCAATGGGGTGCCCACATTAGAGCTCTTTCAAGTAGATTAAGCTCAGCTGCTTACGCAGTAAGAAAAATAAGGCAGTTGACTGATGTAGCCACAGCTAGGTTTAGTATAATTTAGTAGGTTAGTATAATTTGCTTATTTTCACAGTATTATGTCTTATGGCGTTCTGCTGTGGGGGTCGGCAGCTGACGTAGATTCAGTTTTCATTCTACAAAAGAGGGCAATCCGCGCAATCTATAAAATGGGGCCTCGCGAGTCTCTTAGAAACAAATTCAATGAAATTGATATACTAACTCTGCCTTCTCTTTATATCCTAGAAAGTATCTTGTATGTTCGCAAAAACTTAGGTCTTTTCAAAAAAAGATGCGACTTCCATAATCTAAATACACGTAGTAAAGATGAAATTGTGATTCCAAAATTTAGATTAACTAAAACTAGCAAGTCATTTCTAATAAACAGTATCCGCTTTTATAACAAGTTGCCAAAGTCGGTTACAGAACTTAGCGATGGAAAGTTTAAAACTCACATCAAACGTGTCCTTATCAAAAAAGCATATTATAAGATAAAAGACTACGTTGAAGACAAGGAAGTTTGTCGTTAATTCCTTCTGCACATGTGGCTTCCCTGGTAACTCATTAGCACCATAACTATGTGAGCGTCTATTAACTTCTTCCAAATTACAATGTTAATTTTATTAATTTTATTTTTTACACTTTCTGACATATTCTCGTCATTATTTGACGTTATACAACACTTGTAATGTCGAGTATTTATTAGTGATTCTCATGAAAATCATATCACTTTGTTTAAATAAGTTGATTTTACTTATGTAGAGTCTTTTACATATTGTGAATGAGAGAACGTTGTAGGCCTACAGTTTCTATTTTTTATTTTCATTCCTCTAAGTACCTGGTACTTATTGACAGGCCTGCACTGTCCTCCCATACCATTAGGTATGGGAGGACAGTGCAGGCCTGTAAATCACTGTAATTTGAAAACATTATAAAATCCAATTATTTTTAAAAGAGTAACCGTGGAGTTTCTTGCCGGCTCTTCTCCATAGGAAGCGACAAATTGGAACCGTGCACCTAGCTTCTGACGTTTCATAAGTGCCCTTGCAGGTTTATGTGAAATAAAATATTTTGATTTTGATTTTGATTTTGACATCGTTTATTCTTCTAAATGCCATACTTTAAGAGAAAATTGATTTCCAATTTATTATAGGAGAAAATTTTGTAGGGTGGATATGATTTTGTTACAGAAACACCTCGTATACAGATTTAATATATGTTTTTATTTATTTCGCATTCCTGATTCAAAATTTCACCACTGTCGAGGGAAAAGGGAAAAAGAAGAAGAAGAAGTCGTGCGGTAGCACGCAGGCTGCAAAAATACCGCTAACGGACGTCTCAGCGTCTCCCTCGCGCGCCCCCTCACCCCGCCGCCGTCGTCCTCCGCCGCGGCCCCCACTCCGATCGCGTCCGCACCCACCGCCGCACCCCGCACCGCTGCGGGGAAAAAGGTGCCCCCGCCGCCCCCGGTGTTCATTCAGGACAAGGGCAAATGGACTGACGTGTCGAAATGGTGTGCCGAGGCTCGTATAGCCTACACCAACGCTCAAACTACGACCCCGGGAATTAAGGTGACCGTCCCGACGTCCCGGGACTACAGGGACCTCACCAAGCTTCTCCGGTACAGAGGTGTGTCTTTTCACACATACGCTCTGCCGGAAGACCGACAAGTAAGGGTAGTCATCAAGAAGCTCCCAAAAGAAATAGAAACCGCCGACATCAAGGCCGACCTTGAGTTCGTCGCGTCCCCGTCCTAGAGGTGCAACGTATGCACCGAGCCCGTCGCGGTATGCCATTCGACATGGTATTAGTCATCTGCCCTCCTTCAGAGGGCCACAACCCGATCTTTCAGATCAAAACGGTCTGCAATCTCTCGGGCATTAAAATAGAGAAGCCCCGTAAGTCAATGCCATCGTTGCCAGCTCTACGGCCACGCGCAATCGCACTGCAACGACAAGCCTAGGTGCGTAAAGTGCCCGACCGCAAGACTCCCGGATCGTCTCAGCCCTCAGAGGCCGAGTCTGTGGAATTACCTGAACCATCAGCAGGCGTTCCCTGCGTTGGCTTCAGCTAGGCCCACCCTCGCTCCCATCCCACCGCTTGTGGATCCGCGTACGGCGCCCCCGCGCTAACTACTCGGTCCCCATACTCCCACGCGCCCGTCTCCATCGCGTCCGTCGTCGCCGCGCCCGCCGCCGTCGCACCCGCCGCCGTCGCGCCCGCCGCCATCGCGCCCGCCACCGCCACCGCCGTACCTCCCGCAGCGCGCTCCGCAGCGTGCCAAGCCGCTCGCCCAGCAGTCGCAGTAAACCAGCACCCTGGTCCCGCGATCATGAACTCAGCGGACGTGCTCAATACAATCAACAGCACGTTCCTAAAGTTCTTCTCCCCTCGTGCCCTCCGCATGGCACAGGAACTCGATGCAGCCACTAGGGCTGGAGATTTCCCGTAGGTTTACGCGATTTACAACGCGTACCCGGACATTACGCAGTCCGTGTTCGATTCACAACCCAAATTTGGTACCCACTATGTCTAACAAAATAGTGTCGCGTATCAAACCCCGATCCCTAAAGCTAGGAACATTCAACGCTAACGGTTTACTAACCCAACGAGATGAGATCGCCCAATTCCTCCGCGACCATCAACTTGACATACTCCTAGTACAAGAGTCATTCTTAAAACCCTACAATCGCGACCAGAAAATTGCAAACTATCGTATAGTGCGCAACGACAGGTCGCGTTGTCACAAGGATGGAACACTCATATACTATAAAAAGTCATTACACTGCATCCCTATGGATCCCCCCACCCTTGCCCGGTTAGAAGTTTCGGTCTGCCGACTAGACCTGACGGGCCACCAACCCGTCACACTAGTCTCAGCCTATATTCCTCCCACTTCTCAAGCAGAAGACTTTCAACCGATCGCCAATGACCTCTCCGTACTATTAGGCATGAGTGACTGTTATCATAGCTGGCGATCTCAATACTAAACATCCCGCATGGAATAGTTCCATTTCATTGACTAGAGGAAGACGATTGTTCGACCTCTGTTCCTCACTAGTCTTTGACGTCGTCGCCCCGATGACTCCAACTCACTTTCCCCACGATGTAAATCGCAAGCCCGATGTACTCGATATTGCCATTCTGAAGCGAATCAACTTAAGGTTGGATTCCATAGAAGCAATAAACGAGCTCACCTCTGACCATTGTCCGGTTGTCATGCATCTGGCCCCTCGCACGGGTCTCCCAGACTCATACCAACCCCCCCTCACCAAAGTGGTAACGGACTGGAGGCGAGTAGGCGATTCGCTGAAAACCAACACATCCCCCCACTTGAATTCCATTCCCGATCACTTCGACTCTGTCATCGACACAACGGCCGCGATCGACTCATTCACGGGCCGCGTACAATCTGTCCTGAACGATTGTTCAAGGGAAATTCCTGAGGTGGAAGACCACCGATGAAAGTTTCCGGACGATGTGCGCGAACTGCTAAATGAGAAGAACGCGGCTGTTTGTGCCTACAGTAACTTTCCCTGCGATGCGAACAAGGCTCACATGCGCTATTTACAGAGATCTGTAAAAACACACATGCAAGAACTCCGGGACGCTAGCTGGGATAAGATGCTGAGCGAGCTAGAGCCGACCCATCTAGCCTTCTGGCAACTTCAGAGGAAACTCAAATCCGAGAAGTCGCCTCCATGCCTCCCGTGACCCGGCCCGACGGCACAGTCGCGTTCGACGACATCGAAAAGGCCGAATGCCTTGCCGAGAGCCTTGAAGCCCAGTGCACGCCCAGTTCCCTACCAGTAGACCAGGCACACCACCTCGTGGAGGTGGACGCCGAAGTCGAACGTAGAGCCTCCCTCCCGCCCGTCGAAGACCCTGACGATCCATTACCTCTCGTCAACCCGGACGAAGTTCACGAGATTATCAAAGGTCTGAAACCCAGAAAGGCCCCCGGCGCTGACGGAATCACCAATAGGGTGCTCCAGATGCTACCCGCTCACCTGATCATGCTCTTGACCACCATCTTCAATGGTGCCTTGAGCAATAACATCTTCCCGCAAGCATGGAAGCAAGCCACGGTCATCGGCATCCCAAAACTTGGCAAGCCCAAGTCCGAGCCCACGAGCTACCGCCCCATCAGTTTACTGGCAGATTTAGTATATCAATTTCATTGAATTTGTTTCTAAGAGACTCGCGAGGCCCCATTTTATAGATTGCGCGGATTGCCCTCTTTTGTAAAATGAAAACTGAATCTACGTCAGCTGCCGATCCCCACAGCAAAACGCCATAAGACAATACTGTGAAAATAAGCAAAGTATACTAACCTAGCTGTGGCTACATCAGTCAACTGCCTCATTTTTCTTACTGCGTAAGCAGCTGAGCTTAATCTACTTGAGAGAGCTCTAATGTGGGCCCCATTGCGATTAATCTTAAGGTATACCTTAAGATCTTTTATACTTAACAAGTCAGGATTTAATTTGGTATAGTTTAATACTATCTGTCTACGCCATGCTAGCCAATTTTAAGAACATTATAATTGAAATAAATACCTGAAATTAAAAAAATGCAATAAAATAAACATACTTATTACAAAGTTGTTGCACTTAAAGGGGAATCACCAGGGTAGCTCGCTAAATTCAAATTTTCTTGGTCCGTTGTATGCTGAACAAAATATGATTCAAAATGTGAATTATAATAATTAAAATCGACAGTAAAACCTTCGTAATTAATTTAATCTATCGAATAGCACGAAAAAGTAATTCAATAGGATTAAATGAACTTAGAACAGAGCATAGTGGTGGCCCAGTGGTAACAGCCGCGACTTACCAGATGTAGGTCGTAGGTCCGAACCCAGACAGGTACTTTACTTTGTGTAAATTATTTCATCCCCACTGCTTTGAAAACGGTAAAGGAAAACATCGTGAGGAAATCGGCATGTCCTAGAACCAAGAATTCGATGACATGTGACATCTACCAATCCGAACTGGGCCCGCGTAGTGGATTAATAAAGCCCACTCACTCTCACAGAGAGGAGGCCTGTGTCTCAGCAGTGGGAATATTAAAGGCGGATTATGTAAATGAACTTATATTGATTGAAGTGAAACACAATCTTGCTAGATAATGACTGGTTTATTTCATAGTAAGGTGTGCATACAAAACATTATTATCAAGGTACCCTCAATGTATAACATTAATATGTAACATCTTCCCCTTTTACGGAAGAAAAAAAAAAAGAAAAAGTAAACTTAACAAAATTTCCACCACCAATTACACAATATAAAACAATAAACTATACTAATATGAATATAAGAAAGTACAATAGATCCGTGCAGGCGTGTCCTTCACCACACAATTCTCACCTTTGAAAACTTCATGAAAATCAATTTTGAGAACGCCAAAAAATAGTCAATAAATAGTCATAAATAGTCACCAAGGTAACAAAAATAGTCGCATTAAGATTCCGAAGTTATAGCTATATGTTGGTGAGGATTGTGGGGTGAATGTCACCACACAATCCTCACCTCAGTACGAGCAAACGGCTGGGAGTATCGACTTGGTTTCTATTCCAAAAAATAGTCAAAAAATAGTCGTAACACTATGCCAAATCTCAAAAATAGTCATTAAGGAATTCCAGAGATATAAAGGTGTCTTGGTGAGGATTACGTGGTGAGCCGTTCTCGCCACAATCCTCACCTTATTACCGCGGAACGCTTACGTTTTTTAATTTGAATTTGGTGTCAAAAAATAGTCAAGAAATAGTCGTCTCCAACCATGAAAATTTGGGCCTGATTTACTATGTAGAAGTATGTTAAACTTCCATGTAAACTTCTACATACATTTTCGAGTCGAGTACAGTCGAGCACAAAATTATTAAATACGTATTTTTTAATGATTTAGCCGAATACCAAATACTCATGCTCTCTGTCAAAGTGCTGAATGTTCCGCGGCTGATTGTTCGGCATTTTGACTTTCGAATTGCCATTGCGGCTGCGATGCGTGCGAGGTTGTCGGGCGGATAGTTTTTTTTTTATATTTATCTATGAATGATACTTACCAAATATATAAGATTTATTAATGGTATGAAGTGTAGGGGATGTGATAAAAAAAACGATTTAAGAAGGAATAAAATATTTGTTTGTATCACAATAATTACAGTTGGTTTCTTTATTAAAACAACACTAAATATTCATTTGTTTAAAAAATTATCGACATGTCAATTCATGTTCCAAACATGACCCTATGGTAGTCTCGCTATCATTTTAGATAGAATAGATACGATAAATTTAAAAGTTGCCTTTTTTAATCCCCGACGTAAAAACGACGGGGTGTTATAAGTTTGACGTGTGTGTGTGTGTGTCTGTCTATGACATCGTAGCTCCCGAACGGATTAACCGATTTTGGTTTTGTTTGTTTGTTTGAAAGGTGTATTAGTCAAGAGTGTTCTTAGACATGTTTCATCAAAATCGGTTAAGCCGTTTGAAGATTATCAGTTCTTTTCAGGTTGATGAAGGGATTTGAGCATCTTCCACGGGTCTGATCAAGTCGAAATTTGGTATTCTATTACTTCAATGATATTAGACGAACAAAGTAACCTGAACCGATGCTGGAGCATCACCTGGAATTTCCAGGATACCCAAGTAACTCACTAAACAAACAGCAAAAGTATCGTGTTTGGGTTCATTAAAAAGGCCTCAGTGAATAGGTTATAGATAAATGGTGGTTAGGACGAAGAATGAGGATAAATTAGTAACAAACTTCACTGTGGGAAACATATGCAACGCTGCGATGTCTCGCTTAAATCTTAGCGAGTAAAAGTTAAATTTAAAATTTAAAAAGCCCCCGACCCAAAAATAAAAACTCTAATAAGTAAAAAAAAAATTTTTTTTGGTCTTATAAGTTGTAGGTGATATTTTGATCAACGTATTGTCAAGTCTGGAGACAGCTAATGCAAATGCTAGGCAACCTCTGTTTGGTGTTTTCTTTTGACCATCCCCCGACTTGACAATACGTTGATTAAAATATTACCTACAACTTAAAATACCAATAATTTTTTTTTTTTTACTTTTTAGTTTTTTCATGCAGTCGTCGTGCTGGCCAGTGCGATCAGTGGCGGTACCTTTGTAGAAGCTGAAAAGCCAAGCTTGCCCTAATAAAATTGTAATTATTATATTTAGTTATCTTCGGTTTTCTAACCAAAATTATGATAATGGTGTTAGTAATACTAGAAAACATGAGAACATGAGCCAATCCCATAGCTGTTTTTTAATAGGAAAAAAATCTGTCGGCTTGCCTTGATTTTGACGCCTAGGCACGCCACTGAGTGCGATTATTCTAAAAAGAAGGTTGGCGCACTGACATGAAATAAGTATTAATGCATTTTCAGTGGACTGACGGTATAGAAAATCATCGAATAGAAAGATTCGAATTTCAAAACTCGCTCCACGCTAGAGGATAAAATTCACTTTGCACGCAGATTTCGAATAATAAATAGAATCTTTCCGAGGTTGTGAGGTGAAAAAATATTTGGATCTTAATGAACATAAAAACGAGGTGTAGCGAGACTCGGTGACGTCATAAAAGCGATGTGAGGAAAATACTCGATTCATGACATGTTTTATGTTGAATGATGGTTAAATCGAATGAAAAATCAAAATGCATTATGATGTTAGGATTTTTAATTTCAATTAAAACATTACTAAATATTAGTAAAAAAAATATTTACATAGCCACCGGAAGGAAATGTCTAGAGAGTCAAGAAACAATGTAAGTAACTACAGTATTCTGTTAGCGTTTTAAATTAATATAAAACAATATTAAGTAAATAAAATAGTTTGCAATTTTAGTGTTCGCGACTGTACCAAAATATAATGTATGTAGAAGTTTACATGGAAGTTTAACATACTTCTACATAGTAAATCAGGCCCAAATTTTCATGGTTGGAGACGACTATTTCTTGACTATTTTTTGACACCAAATTCAAATTAAAAAACGTAAGCGTTCCGCGGTAATAAGGTGAGGATTGTGGCGAGAAAGGCTCACCACGTAATCCTCACCAAGACACCTTTATATCTCTGGAATTCCTTAATGACTATTTTTGAGATTTGGCATAGTGTTACGACTATTTTTTGACTATTTTTTGGAATAGAAACCAAGTCGATACTCCCAGCCGTTTGCTCGTACTGAGGTGAGGATTGTGTGGTGACATTCACCCCACAATCCTCACCAACATATAGCTATAACTTCGGAATCTTAATGCGACTATTTTTGTTACCTTGGTGACTATTTATGACTATTTATTGACTATTTTTTGGCGTTCTCAAAATTGATTTTCATGAAGTTTTCAAAGGTGAGGATTGTGTGGTGAAGGACACGTACAGGCACAACATCTTCCTTTTACTAGACAAACTAATGACAAATTTAGTACTTATTATGTATATATTTAGCTATATGTATCTTATAACGCACGTTCAATTTTGGATGATATAAGTATCTCTGATTTAGTTACTTTTTAAAAAGCAATGCAAGTTTTTCACGTCCCGTCTAGAAGCAGCTCGGGTTTCCTGCACTACAACAGAATCAGGAGAAGAACTAGTAGACCTAATCACCGCTCTGTCATTGTCGCTCAGCCCTTCATCAATACTTTCTGCCGCATCGCTGTACGTGCTCGTGTGCTCATTTCATTCACTGTGACTATTCTCTTTTCCTTGCGAAGAAGCAGAATGTGCCTTCGTATCGCCGGAGCTCATACCCTTCATGATATGCCGCCTGTTGCGGCGGTATCTCCGACCGCTGTTGTCAATGAGGAAGTACGATCTCGGCTGCGGTGCTGGTGCCTGCACTTGCATATGTCGTCGACGCTTATCACCATCTGCTACAATAACATTCTCTCCTGGTTTTAGTACTGGCAACTCTCGTGAATGCATGTCATAATTCTTTTTAGACAGTTCACGTTTTGAGAGAATTTTTTTCTAATCCTCATGATTGTTACGTGCTGGTCGTAATCTGTCTGTATGTACTGGTAAGCGAGTATTTAGTCGACGTCTCATCAGTAATTGCGACGGTGCACTAATTCCATCCCTCGGTGTTGTCCTAAAGTTTAATAACCCTAGATAAAAATCTGTACCAGTAGTTCGTGATTTTTTAATTATACTTTTTACTGTCCTTACAGATCTCTCACTCAGTCCGTTAGACTGTGCGTAAGTCGGCGATGATGTTGTATGTTTGAAACACCAGTCTTCTGTGAATTTCCTGAATTCACTAGAATTAAATGCCGGACCATTGTCTGTAATTAGTTCCGTTGGTATTCCGTGTCTCGCAAACTGATCTTTCATCGCAGCTATTACAGCTGTGGATCCAATATTTTTTAAAGTACTTACTTCGATATAATTGGAAAAATAGTCTACTATAATTAAGAAATTTTTCCGGTCGCATAAGAATAAATCTGCGCCAACCTTTCTCCAAGGTAAATCTGGAATCGAATGTGGTATCATGGGCTCCTTCACGTTGCGCGTTGCGTGCTCCGCACAGGTACCGCAGGCGCGCACTGCCTGCTCCACGTCACGTGACATTCCGCTCCAAAACATGACGTCACGTGCTCGTCGCTTGCATCGGTCAATTCCTAGATGCCCTTCGTGAACGCGAGATATCATCTCACCTCTCAGATCACGTGGTATGAACACTAAGTGGTTTTTTAAGACCAGACCACCGACTAGCTGTAATTCCTCTTTATATGTCCAATGTTTTTTATCATTTCGTTTAAATCCTTTTTATACCTCGGCCAACCATTTTGAATATAAAACTCAATTAACTTGCATTCTTGATCCCTTTGTGTGACTTCCCTGACCATACTGAGCTTACTGTCGCTAAACGATACGTTTGCTATGAGGAAACACACTTAATCCACTTTGTCATGCATAAGTTCTGGTAAGGCTGCTCTCGATAATGTATCAGCTACGTACATTAATTTTCTTGGTTTATATACTACCGTGAACTCATAGCGTTGTACGCGTAGCATTATTCTTTGCAAGCGTACCGGCACTGCATCTAAACCTTTTTTAAATAAAGCCTCCAGAGGCTTGTGATCTGTTTCCACAACCACATCTTTTTTTCCATACACATATTGATGGTACTTTTCCATTGCAAATACGATCGCCAGCATTTCCTTTTCAATCTGCGCATATCGCCTTTGTGTGTCAGTCATCGTGAGGGAAGAAAACTCAACCGGGCGGCCGTCTTGTAATAACGCTGCACCCAAAGCCGTGGAGCTAGCATCCACCGTGACCACGGCCGGCCGGTCGCTTGAGTACAACGCCAACACCGGCGCACTGCTCACCGCCTGCTTCAACTTGTGAACCGCAGTCTCATGTACACTGTCCCACACCCATTCATTGCCTTTTTTCAGCAAATTTCTAAGGGGGCCTGCCTTTTGCGAATAATATGGAATACATTTTGATAAGTAGTTAATCATACCAAGAAATCGCTCCAAAGATGGCTTATCCTTCGGGTCTGGCATATCTGTAATAGCTTTAATCTTATTTGTGTCAATCTGCATGCCTTTCTTACTAAAGGTATGCCCCAGATACGTAACCTTGTCTACACAGAACTCGCACTTTTCCCTGTTAAATTTAATTCCTACTTCGCGAGCCCTATCTAGCAATTTTTTCAATCTATCATCGTGTTCTTCCTTAGTACTCCCCCAGATAATTATGTCATCTATAAATGAATCAACCCCATCGAGATCTTCCAACAGCTGTCGTATTTTTCCGTGAAATACCTCACTCGCACAGTTGACGCCGTATGGTAATCGTAAAAACTGATACCTCCCGAATGGAGTTCCAAATGTACAGATATCCGCACTGTCATCATCTAATTCAACCATCCAAAATCCGGACCGGGCATCAAGCTTACTGAAATACTTGCCATTTGTTAATTTTGCGGCAATCTCAGTGAGTGTCGGTAGGGGTAGTGTGCGCGGCGCACCGCGCGGTTCAGCGGCCGCGGGTCGAGGCACACGCGCACACTACCATCCTTCTTGGCCGGCAACACAATAGTATTCACCCACGCTGTCGGATGAGATACTTTACGAATTATCCCCATGTGCTCCATACTTTCGAGTTCCTCCTTTAATTTATCCCGAATCCCTAAGGGTATTTTCCTGACAGGGCAAACTGAAGGACTTGCATTGTTTTCTAGGATAATTCTGTATTTACCTGGCAATTTGCCAATTCCATGAAACAAATCATTATATTTATCTACCTTTACTGTGTAAACCCTCTTGACGAGTCCTATTTCTTCACAGGTATTTTTTCCCAATACAATTTGGCAACGATCACTTGATATTACAAAATCTATTAAGCATTTTTTTTCTTTATATGACCACAACATCTGACGTGATCCTAGTATTGGAATAAAATTACCACAGAAGGACTGTGCTCTTATGCGACATGGTTTAATGTCATTTATTGAATATCCTAATGAATTAAAAACAAACACTGATAATACATTCGATCCGAACCTGTATCGAGCTTAAACAGTTCGCTCTTTCCATTGTCGATCAAAATTAATTGCTCAAACCACTTACTGTCTTTATGTTGTGAAGTTTTATCCAAGGTTGAAACATAGTATAAGTCATTGTCACCATCACCGCTCTCCTCTATTCCATGAACACGCTTATTACCTCTAGCCATACACATATTTTTTAAATGACCTTTATTGTAGCACAAGAAACACTTTGCAAATCGCGCTGGACATCTCGCATTATCATCGTGAATACCACCACACGCACTACAACACTTTGAAACCGTTTCACGATTGGAAACGGAATCGAATCCGCCACCCGACGACGCCGCGATGCTCCCGGCTGCTGAACCATGTGGATGTGTGCGCCCGCCACCAGCGCCGTGTCGAAGCGTCGACGCTGGCGCACCGCGAGCTCGGCCCCGCGCATCTCGCGCCGCCGCTGCAGTCCTCGTAGCTCCGCTGTGCCTCGGTACTCGCGTACTCAATAACGCGTCGACCGTGCCATTTTGCTCCTTAGATTTCGTTTTTTCTACATGGCGGTTCTCTTCGCTAGCTACCTCGCTTGCTTGGCATATCTTTACTGCTTTTTCTAAGCTTAACTCATCTGTTCGGAGTAATCTATCTCGGACACCTGTGTCTATTACTCCACAGACAATACGATCACGTATTAAATTGTCTTCTAAATGTTCAAACGTGCAATGTTGGCATAATAATCTTAGTGCTGTTACGTAAGCGTCTATGTTTTCACCATCCATCTGATTTCGTGTAAAAAATCGGAATCTCGCCATCGTTGTATTCGTTTTTGTACCGAAGTGTTCATTACAAGAGACGTAAAAATTACTTTATTCAAGTCGTACTGCCAGACACTGTACACGTGCGGGCTATGGGTGAATTATACGCATCGCGCGTACAGTTCCCTTCGCGTCCAATATAACAACACCTTCAGGGGAATGCTGGGGCTGCCGCGGTGGTGCAGCGCATCTGCCATGTTCGCAGAAGCGCGCACACAGGATTTCTTCGCTGTGATGCGCACGCGCTGCGCTTCATTGTTGAATCGGATACGGATCACCTCTAACGTTCTCCTGAAGACCTTGTCTGAACGGTGGGATTCACCATTGCTGCAGGCGTGGATGGGGTGGCACTCTCTTTGCAACAGGAGATGAGTGGTTCTCCGTTCATGCCCGATTAGTTTAATATTTTACGTACTAACATTTTCTTTAAGACTGTAATACTAACAAAATGGAACCTGATTTCCGAAATAAGCGATTATATTATTATTATTATTATTAAATTTTTGGATCAATACATCGATATCATCTTCTTTTTCTTCTACCTTTATTTTGAAGGTGGAATATATGTCGTATCCATCAGCGCCTATTAAGTTAATAAGCAAACTGGCTTGCACATCCTTGTCCTCTTTATACACTCCTGATGCTTTTAGAAAAACCTGAAACTGTTTGAGCCACTTTCGCCACGCGTCAGCTCGGTTTACCGGGCCACCTTCAAAAATTAATTCGGCCGGAGGTCTTGCGTGTTCCATAATTCCGCGTACCTACAGACTATCGTTTAAACACACTAACACGACTTGATTTTTGTCTAATAATTACTTTCGAAAGCGTAAATCTTATTTTCCGCTGTCACCATGAAGTGAAACACGATCTTGCTATATAATGACTGGTTTACTTCATAGTAAGGTGTGCGTACAAAACATTATTATCAAGGTACCCTCAATGTATAACATTAATATATAACATTGATGATTTTAATACATATATATGTATGTAAAACAATATTCAGTTACGGTCGTGAATCATATTTTAATCAATATGCAACCAGACTCTGACCGGCAAACTGATAAAAACGGAAGAAAATTTGTAAAGAAAATTTGAATTTCGCGGACTACGTTAGCATATCCACCATAAACAAATCAGATTATTTGTTAAGAGGACCTCACTCGCTAGTTGCGCCAACTGGTGAGCACAAAAACTATAGCCAGCCCCCGTTGATCCATAATTTTTGTCACAGAAAAATTATTTTACTCCATAAAAAAATTATCGTATTCAATAAGTTTCAAGTACTCGTCCATGCAGCTGTTCTGTGTCTCGTTCTGTGCAATGATTTGGGTCTCGTTCATTGCAGCCATTCTCGCCTGATCTCCATTCTTTTGTATAAATTCTGTAACATTTTCTTAAAACTAATGACGAAGTTTGCTTCCAGGCGCAAAATATAGATCAAAATCCACTGTGGTATAACATTGCTTCGGGACTAGCGGCATCTTACTGTTTCATGATACCCGTCGGAACTCCTGGAAATCTTATCGTCCAAAGTGCTGCTAAAGTTCCAACATCTAAAATGGTACCTTATCGTCCTTTCTCACATCGACCTAACAGACTTTGTAACGCACGTCGTCTGTGCGTCCACTTACATTTTCTGTCTTGCAAAAACAGCGGCAGTTGCGTGTGCCTCGCGTCTATGCGTGTAAAAAGATGCATGCCCATTGTTTATAAGCCCGAAATTATAGAAATATAAACACATTTATTATTTTATTGCAAAAAAAGGAACTGGCACTTACAAAATTTAATATGTACACCACGAACAGGGTAAATTTTTACGACGGAGATTTTTGTAAAACGTTGTTATTACTTTACATATACCGCATGATTTTTTTACCGTCTGGAAAAAAATTGGGTATAATAGGTGAACGGAGTAAAAGCCTATGGCAGAGAAATTTCACTTCTTTTTTTTTAAATCCTAACATGAAATTAACCTATCAATAAATACTATTACTTATTTGTAGTAAACTTATCATACTAAAATTTAAAAAATAATAAAAATAAAAAAAGAGTAAAAATATCGGCAAATAATATCAAAACCCAACCTATGGGCACCCTACTCTACGCGCAGAAATAATGAATGAATTCGTAGCGACATTCAATCCTTTGATTGAAGCCGGCCGGGGATAGGTAACTACTATCGCAAAATATATTTCCCTAGGCGCACCGCTCATGTGTCACCGCATGCGCATCCCGTCCCGCCCGCGCGCCCTTCAACCCGAATACCCCGTCTCGTGCTCACTCTCTCTCTAGTCACCTGCGATTAGTCATAGCGTTTTTTTTTTTTTGGGTGGGAAATCATCAAATAACTTCTCCCGCTCTGGGCGGAGCTGGAGGGCGTGTCAGACTTTTACTGACTAAAACCCACCCGTGTTCCCTCAGTTGCCTGTGTGCCAGGGGCGGCGGTATCTCTTTCGAACAACCCGCACCCCTGGCAGGCATCGGCCCTTGCCGGCCCCCTCAGTTGCTAATGACATCTCTTTGAGGCGCGCGTGGAACACAACGCGCCGTCGACCCGGGCCTGGTTCTTACCGGACAGCGAGCTATCCATTACTCGCCGTCCGCAAGCCCGCGCCTACGGTCGCCGGGAATCAGCCTGGGATTCCCGACGCCCAGGGCGTCTCCTGCGAAGGCCACGGCTGTGAGGGCGCATGTACTGCATCTCCCTCACGTGCGCCGCTTACCACTTTGCGAGCATAACTGCTTCGCTGAAGGAGGCGACTGCTAGCCATGCCCTCTCGCTCCGTACCATGGCCTGGACCAGGGTCGGACGCGAGAGATCGCCGCCGACCGGCCGACCGCACCTCCACGAGGACACGGCAATGCTCCACCCAAGCCGGGCAGACCTCCACCGTATGCTCCACCGTGTCCTCAGGGCGATCTTCGCAATGGAAACACCCGGGCGTTTCCTCCCGCCCTATCCGAAACAGGAACCTCCCGAAACAACCGTGTCCAGTGAGGACCTGTGTCAGGCGGAAGGTGAGGACGCCATGCCACCTCTCAAAACCACCCCTCAAATAAGGGACTTACCGCCGCGATCGTGGCTTGCCCAGCACTGGGTTGCGAAAATCGCACCATCCACGTCGCCATGAGATCTTGCCGGAGCTCTGTCCACCGTGCCGTGATTTCACGCGGCAGTGGAGTTACGCCCCGGCGTTTGGCCTCCACGCGCCACTCCCAAGTGTGCGCGAGGACCTTTGCCTCCAGATTCCATGGCGGTAATCCGGCAAGGAGGCCCGCCGCCTCACCGGAGATCGTGCGGTATCCCCGGATCATCCGGATGGCCATGACCCTATGGGCCGCCTTCAACCGGTGTGCTGGTTGGCGCCCCAATGTGGGCGCCCACACCGGCGCCCCGTATAGGGCCATGGTCCGCACGACCCCCGCGTAGAGCCTCCGGCAGGAGGCGCTTGGCCCCCCTAGATTGGGCAGGAGCCGCTTCAAGGCAGTACCGGCCCGCTCGAGTCTGGGAGCCAAACGTCGGAAGTGCTCCGCGAAGTTCCACCGGCTGTCGAGGACGAGTCCTAGGTACTTCATCGTCGACTCGACGCTGATGTAAACCCCTTCCACCGTTATCTGGGAACCCGTCAGTGGCGCATTTCGAGGACCATGAAACCACATGGCCTCGGACTTGTGCAAGGCCACCTTTCGTCCCAGTTGCCGGATCCTATCGACGATTGCCGCAACCCCGTGTGTCCCTAAGTCGGCCACCGCCTGGTACGACCTCCCTTGCGCCAAGACCAGCGTGTCGTCAGCGTAGCAAACTACACTGACGCCGCTAGGGAGGTCGGCGCGCAGCACCCAGTCGTACCCGATGTCCCACAGATGCGGCCCCAGGACCGAACCCTGTGGGACACCGCACGACATCTCTCGCCGGTTCCACTCTCCTTGGTGACCGGGGTAGATGACAGCCCTGTCCGTCAAGTAGGCCTCGACTGCACGACAGAGGTAGGTCGGCATCCGGTGATACCGGAGTGCCTCCCTGATGAAACTCCAGGGCAGGGTATTGAAGGCATTGGCGATGTCTAGAGACACCGCCAAGACGACCCCACCCCGGGCCACTGCATCCCCCGTCGTGAGGGCTCGCACGCGCATGATGGCGTCCACCGTGGAGCGCCCCCTGCGGAAACCAAATTGGCTCTCCGCCAGATCCGGCCCCCACCCACACCAGCCGCCCGACGAGGCGGTCTGCAATGACTCTTTCAAAGAGCTTGCCCACCTCGTCGAGCAGCACGATGGGCCGGTAAGCGGACGGAGAGTCCGCGGGGCGCCCCGGCTTCTTGATGAGGACCAGTTTCCCCGTCTTCCAGTGACGTGGGAACTGGCCCTCCTCCAAGCATTCGCTTAGGAGCCGTCTTAGTCGAGGTCCGGAAGCCTCCAAGGCCAGGACCCAGGCTTTTTCAGGCAAGCCGTCGGGTCTTGGGGCGGTATTCTTGGCATTCAGCCTACGTACCGCCACTCTCAATTCTAGCTCGGTCACCTCTGGAGCATCGTTGTCGTCGTCCGTGTGGTCCGCGTCGGGCACCGCAGGAGGCGGAGCCATGGGCGGGGGAGCATGCTCCCCTCGCGAGGGGAATAGAGCGCTCACCACGTCCTGCACGAGCTGGGGCCGGAGACTCTGGGTCAGTGGCTGCCCACGGGTAGATTTCGTCCTGCGCCATTTTGTATGGGCGTCCCCACGGGTCTCTGTTCAGAGTCTTCAGCGACTCCTCGCGGGCCAGTAACCTGGCCCGCAGGATCTCCGCTCGGAGGGCGGTCTTCGCCACTCTGTACCCCTCGTATAGCTCCGCCTGAATGGCTTCCGTATCCGGAGGGCGGATACGGAGCCTGCGGTGCCTGGTGTACCGATGCCGTGCAGCAACGCACGCCTCGCGCAGAGCTGTGAGCTCCGGCGACCACCAGTACACCTGGCGTGAAGCACGTCCTGACTGGACCCGGGGCATTGCCACGTCGCATACCTCGAACATGGCCTCCCGGAACCACTCTGCCTCGTCGTTGATATCGGCAGGCCTGTCCGGTGGTGACACCCAGGCCCGCACGATCGAGGCTTCCAGGAGGAGCTCCCGGTCCAGCCGCTTCAGCGCCCACCGCGGACCACACGGGGCCTGTTGGACCGGCGCGCTCGAGGCCTGGGCGGGGGGAGACGTCAAACCGGATATACCGGGGGTCAGAATACGTCTCCACCCCCTCCATGACGCGCCAGTCGACGACACGCGGCGACAGAGCGGGGCTATTGAACGAAATGTCCACCACCGACTCACCCCGCATCCGCACACACGCACGGTGGGCTGGAATCGTCAAGCGTGGACTTAAGGATTCAAATGAGTATTTTTTAATTTTATGTACTAATACAAATATTTTTTGTTATTTGTAATTTTTTTTATACCCAGTATTTTTCGAATTATAAACCCCTAAACTTTGTATGAAATATTAATCGGTTTTTGGTTTATTCTGACATGTTTTAATATTGTATTACAGAAATATAGCAAAAAACAAATTATTGGTAAACATTCTACACCACCCTTATGACGTCATTTGTTTTTAACAATACTCATTAGCGCAGCAAAATGATGACGTGTCATTATGTGATTGGATGATAAATAGCAGGTAAAAAAATTACACGGTTACATTTGAAAAACAACCATCCTCAGTACGTTGTTACACATCGTAATAAACGCACTATACTATCTCACATTTTCGGAATACTAATACTATTTATTACGTAAAAATGTTCGATTTGGTGTCAAATATTGATATTGGTGTGCTATTAAAGGAAAGTGGAATTTTTAAAAATAATAGTGTTTTATATAGTGCTATTAAAATATCTAGATTAGTCCCCACTGTGTTAAGCGATGATGCGTTTTGTGCAAAATATTGCTATAATCTGCAAAGGAGATGGCAAAATGCTCATAGCAAAGAGGAATTGTTTAGCAACAATAATTGCGAATGGTTATCATCGGAATTAAAGTGGCCTGATTTCATTGTAAGTGCATTTGAAAGAAACCAAGACTCTGTTCCTAGTACATCAAGTGAACATGAATCTCCAGCCAAAAGTGTCTACTGCCACGTCAACGAATGTAAGTCCAAGAAAACCATTTTGTGAATTAGGACCTAAGCAAAAAAAGAGACGGACAGAACATATTCATACAATTATGACTACAGAGGAAATGTCTCATGCACATATTATGAAATTACGAGATGATGGTAATCAAGGAATAGCTGAAATCCTCGAACACCTACTTAAAAATCCACAGGATGTGCAAAAAGCCAAAGATAGTCTTTTACGTAAAAATGAAAAACCTAAATTTACTCCAGATGAAGCTTTGGGACTTGTTTTGTCCCTTAATAACAAAGTGGCAATACAATACTTTAAAAAAAGTATCAAAGAGAAAAATGTCGACATGTTCCCTTCCTACTACAAGGTGCAAAATGCAAAACAAGAATGCTACCCGCCAAAGGATGATATCACCTTAACAGATACAACTGCTAGAATAAAATTGCAGGCTCTATTAGATATAACCGCCAAACGGATATTCAAAGCAATCAATATTGATAGCATAGACTGCAAGGAGTTGACAATGATAAGCAAATGGGGAATGGATGGTGCCTCGAATCAAGCAAACTATAAGCAAAAAATGACAACGGATGAAAAAGAGGACAGTGCTTCGACAGATGATTCAAGTATTTTTATGGGTAATTTAGTACCAATAAAAATTGTTTCCGAGGAACAAATTATCTGGGAAAACGACTCACCAAGTTCAGCATATTGGTGTCGTCCAATATTTTTCAAATTTGAAAAACAGAATAAATCAACGATTTTAAGAGAGAAAACCGAAATTGAAACGGAGATAAATGAATTGAAGGAAACAGAAATTGGAGAAATAAAAGTCTCACATTCATTATTGCTTACCATGATAGATGGCAAAGCAACATCAATCCTCTGTGAAACTTCAGCTCAACGATGTGACATATGTAAAGCTGTTCCTACAGAAATTAATAACTTGTCTTTGTTATTGACTAAAAACATTGATACCGACTTGTACAAATATGGTTTATAATCGCTACATAATATATGGATACGTTTTATGGAATGCATTCTTCACAAGCCTATAGACTGGATTTCAAACATGGGTTGCAAATGGTGAAAACAAAGTTTTGATGGAAAATAGAAAAGAAAATCATTCAGGAAGCCTTTAAAAATCAAACAGGCTTTTTAATAGATGTTGTAAAGCAAGGACATGGAACTACTAATGACGGGAATACCGCTCGAAGATTTTTCTCAAATACAGAGATTGCTGCTGCAATTACTGGTGTCGATGAAAACTTAATAAAACGGTTTTCAATCATTTTAGAAACAATATCTTCAGGTCATAAAATTGACACATTGAAGTTTAAAGAATATACGGAAGCCACCATAAAATTATACGTAGATTTATATGAGTGGTATCCCATGCCCTTCAGTGTGCATAAAGTTCTTGTTCATGGAGCAGCTATCATTGAAAACTTGGGGAGGGAACGAAACTCGACGACGACGTCTCTCAACTCCGCAATCCCAGTTGTGGAACTCGGCGAGAGTTCGGCTCGGGGAGAAGTACACCCCTACCACTGCAATCTCCCCGAACCGTGCTGCTACGCAACCCCTTCCCCTCTGGACACCCTCGAGAGCCGGGGTACCGGCGGCGGCCAACGATATTAGGGTCACTGAGCCGCTCAGGTCCTCCACCCAGTAATCCCTGGGCGGGACAAAGTACGGCTCAGCGACCACGGCGATGTTAATCGACCACTGCGCCATGCTCTGGAGCAACAGATCCTGAGCGGTGGCGCAGTGGTTGATGTTCGCCTGGAGGAGGCGAAATGGAGCCGTTATTGGCACTCCATTTCAGCCCCCTCCGGAGCCCCCTGAGAGGAGCCTTCGGCCCTCCTCGGTGATTTTTCGGGCCGCCGACACGGGGCAGCTCACCGTAACGGTTCGCATGTCCGTGTTGTCAGGACGAATGGTGCCTGCCTTCACCTGCTCGGCAGAGCACCCCTCAGTCCTGACTATGGCGGCCACCACCTCGCCCTCCGTCACGGAGTCGTCCAGGCCCAAGATGCGCATGTCAGCGCACTTGGTGGGCCTGGACACTCGGGCCTCGTCCGCACTTATGGACGCCCTTAGCCTTTCGGCCAGAGCGTCTGCGGTCGGGCCACTGGCTGCACCAGGGACCTGCAACATCCGGGTCCCAGTCGCAGTGACCCTTATGCGGAGGCCGTTGGCGATTCTTAGGTCCGCCAGGTCCACCGCCGCCCTCGCCTTCGCGATCACGTCGCGGTAGGACACGCCCTTCTGTACCGCTTCCGGCTGTAGTGTGATCACTACAGCTGCGGACTTCGGGGCGCGTAACCTAGCCGCGGCGCTTCGCTTCTTGGCACGCTGCCGCCTCTCCTTTCTTTTGGCCGCCCTCGCAGCCTTGCCCACCTTCCTCTTCTTCCCGGCCACTTGCCATTCGGCGTCGGCCGGAGGAGATTTTGGAGGCGGGGCCGTCCCTCCTGGCACCACCACAGCTGGGGCTGTCACCGCCTGCGCAGCCACACTCCCTTCTTGGGCTTTGTCGGCACCGGTTTCGCCGGAGTCCGTCCCGGCTGCGGTGCCGATTTGGCCGTGGCAGCGGTGGTTGCGGCATACGTGCCCCCCCTCTGCTGCTGTCCCGAGGCCAGCCGACTCGCTGCTAGCGGGGGCCGCAGGACTATTGCCTCCAGGACGGAAAATCAGCTGCTGAAGGCAGCCAGCTCCTGCCGCACCAGGTTCAGCAGCCGGTCCTCCTCTGGCACGGGTCCACCCTGCCCATGCCGCGCACCCTTCTGAGGCACCACCCTGGGGCCAGCTCGGAGCGCTGCCAGGTCCGCTCGGAGCTCCTCGTTCTCCTTTCGGAGAAGCTCCGTGGCGGCTGCCAAGCGGGCGACCTCCGCCCGCATCTCGGACATGGTGTCCGACGGAGGTCCGGTGTGGATGCCCTCTGCTGCCGCCATAATGGAGGCTATGGCTGCGGGCACGGCCTTGTCCTTGGAGGCGTGCGTCCTCTTCAAGGCCACAGCCCTGACTGCCGTAGCCACCACCTCCGCGAACCTCGCCATTCGCTCCAAGTTGGAGCCGTCGGCAGCGTCCGACTCCCCATCAGACGACTCCGAGAGGGCCCTGCTGCTGGTCCCCCCAGAGAGCTGCCACTCCATGGTTAGCGCCTCGGCTCGCTGGGCCGCCTCCACTGGGCTGGCTTGGCTCAGTACGCCGGTCTCCTGGGTGGTCAGCCCCTTGCCCAACCGGATTCCACCCCACCGACAGACCTTCCCGAGCTTACGAGCCGAGGTCCTGCCACCGTCCGAAGATGACCCCTAGCCATCCTTCGGTTTGGAGCGCTTCTTGAGGAACTCTTTGGTCCTCTTTGAAGCGCCCACTACACGCTCCGGGCTCTTGAACGAGCCCGTCGCAATCGATGCGGCGTCGGACTCCGACCCCGCATCACTCACCTCCTCTTCTTGGTTTTGGGTTTTTTGTTTTAAATTTTCCATGTCTGTTCCCACGGGTAATTAACTTTTTATTGTCTCAAAAAATTGTGGTCCGCACTAGGGACTAATTTCGCTACCCATTAGTCAAGCTACGAGGGTCATTTGAAAAGTTCTTAGCCTAACATACTTAATGAAACCACACGATTTTGAGTTTATTTTTATTTTTCAACATACTCTCCTCCGAGCTCAAAACACTTTTTCCATCGACCCGGTAAGGCTTCGATACCCGTTTTAAAAAAATCTTCGTCTAACTCCTCAAAATAAGCGTCCACGGTGGCTATGAGCCCTTCATTTGTAAAAAAATGTTTACCACCTAAAAATTTTTTCAGCTTTGGGAACAGATAAAAGTCGGACGGTGCTAAATCTGGTGAATATGGGGGATGAGGTAACAATTCGAAGCCACATTGATGGATTTCTGCCATGGATTGCACAGAGGTGTGAACGCGCGCATTGTCCTGATGAAACAAGACTATTCTTCTCAATAAACCTGGACGTTTTTCTTTGATTTCTTCTCTCAAACGACGCAACAGGTTGCAATAGTAATCGGAGTTTATTGTTTCACCCTTTTTTAAATAGTCCACGAGAATTATACCCTTTGCATCTCAAAAAACGGATGCCATGACTTTGCCCGCCGATAAAACCACCTTTGCCTTCTTTGGGGTGGGCGATCCTGCTCTTTTCCATTGTTTCAACTGTTCTTTTATCTCGGGTGTATTGTGGTGAACCCAGGTTTCATCCATGGTTATAAATCTTTCAACAAATTCTATTGGGTCAGCTTCATATAACTCTAAACAGTCGCGAGAAGTTGTGAGTCGGTTGAGTTTTTGTTCCACTGAAAGCAGTTGCGGTACCCACCGCGCAGACACCTTAGAGAATCCAAGTTCAGTAGTAATTATATGATGTGTTCGCTCAGATGAGATGCCAACAGTCTTAGCTATCTCCTCGACAGTCAATCTTCGATCAGATAAAATTAAATCACAGATTTTTTCTTTGTTTTGATCAGTGGAAGCAGTCGAAGGCCGGCCACTACGGGGCTCATCTTGAATGGTCTCACGACCACGTTTAAACTCTGCCACCCAGTTTTTAACAGTCGCATACGAAGGAGCGGACTCACCCAAAGTAGCAGACATGTCTTCATGTATAGCTTTTGGAGTTAAACCTTTCAAATTCAGGTATTTGCACGATGTTCAATTTTATCCATTTTCAAAAATAGCTCTGACTTGACTTACGGTATCACGTATAAACGAACAATGACTTACTGCGAATAAACTAAACTGTGCATACTTGTTGCTAAATAATGTAACTACAAAATGAGAGTAGTTATAAAAAAACCAATGACTTTAACCATGTTAGGCTAAGAACTTTTCAAATGACCCTCGTATCAACCTCCCTCACGGTGCGCCGCCGCTTGGAGGTTTGGGGTAATTTTTTATAGAGGATTTCTTCCTCGCGGCCCGGGCGGTTAAGCCAAGACCCTCGACCCCCGTCAAAAGTCAGAGACATGACCGTGACAATCTTCGGGGCTACGAGATTAACGGTGGCAGAAGGAGAGAACTCCTTCTTGCCCGCCCGGTGGCAGGGTAAGTGCACACCGAGCCCGCTCTTACTCCGCCACTGTGCGTCTCTGCATAGTCGCAGAGAGACACACGTTGGAGCGTTCCTCCGACAGGATATTGGCATACGGGCAACGACACCCCTTAGGCACACGTACCTAATGGGGGGACGTTGCCCGCACCCCAGGGTTCACCGTCCCGAAGACTGGCCTTTCCCACGGACGCATCCAAGGGAAACTCCAGCCCACGGGCATACGAGGAGGTTTCCTGTCCAAGCACCCCTTTAGTCATAGCGTGACGTCGATCGCTGTTTTTTTACGTTTGAACCGTGTGTGCTTCGACCGCCCAGTGATTGTTCTCATAATGAGTCCATATTTACCCACGCTGGTATCTACAACGTACCTACACAACGAGGAATGGTGGAGTTTTCAAAACCCACTTAAAATAAACGAACACGCTCATCAAGTTCTATTCAGTGTCTATGTTTAGGCCGGGATAATACACGTTGGCATAATGGGTCCAGTTTGTATCGTAGGTCGATTTACAGGGATAATGTATCGTGAAATTATATATCGACACAATGTTGCAAGACGTTCCTCTGGACTATCTGCCGGACATGTACTTTCAGCACGACGGGTGTCCAGCTCACTACTAGCGATCTGTGCTCACGTATTTAGATAGTGATTTCCGTGATAAGTGGATAGGTCGCGGTGGACCTGTGAACTGGCCGGCGAGATCACCAGACCTAACGCCATTAGACTTTTATTTGTGGGTCGAACTAAAACGCTTAGTGTACACCGAAGAAGCTCGTAGGTAGTGTAAATGAGATAAAACAGCGAATAATAGACGTTTTTAATATTCTGAAAAGTGACAGAGACACGCCTATGAGTCTAACCACAAATTTGCAAAAACGTGGGAGTTTGTGTTTAGAAAGAAACGGTGGACATTTCGAACAAATATTGCAATATCGTTGAAAAGGTACTTTTTGTTGTAAATATTAACTCATTTTCTGTAATTTTGTAAAAAATAATCAGTGTAATTATTTGTGAATAAGTTGATTACGATCTTTAAATACGCCTAGTAAGTTGTAGTATCCGATTTGGATTAACCAACCTTGTTGGAATCCTTTTTTATTAATCACATCACGTTAAAACCTTCGAAATACAGATGAATGTGAGTGATTGTTATAAGTATTTAACATCAACGGTTTGTTTACATTTCTATCAAAGCTTTACCGATCTTACGAGACGTAATTTATTTGGTTTACGGTTTCAAGATACGCGTCACTCAGTGTATCAAATTATTTGCCTACTACAACTACATACAGCACGGTGACGTATGTAGGTACACGCGAAAATGTGTGCGTGAGTGTGTAGGTATCGTCCTGTGCGCAGGAAAGCGAAGTTAAAGCTAGCGTCTCGCTCACACTTCCATCATGCTTCATTCATGTGCAATCGCAGCTGACGCCGTTTACTATCACCTATTTTGGATAATATTAGTTTTATGCGAGTGCCGTAGGATGTATTCTTTTTCATGTATTTTAAGTATATTCGGAACTTTTATGAAATAAATGGTACCAGGTAAATATTAGGGTATATGAGTTCTATTCTACTTACACAAAACGTCATATTGTTGTCCAGACGCTAAAAAATTTCAGCCGGTATTTTGATAAATAACTTTGAATAAACTTTGAAAAAAAAATGTTGGGACCTAGTCCCCTGGATCTTTGGGGTGGGCCTTCCGTTAGAATTATTGATGCCAACCGATGCAAAATGAGGTCAAAATGATACGAAAAAGTGGACGTTACAGCCACCGGAAAGCATTCGCTTGCACTGCTACAGGCATATGCTGGCTTTTGCAGTGATGTAGTTAGTATGTTTTGTCCAGTTCAGCTGCTTGTTCAAAAAGACGTTTGGTTTCAGTTGATAGGCTTAGGGTAGCGCCAAACAGACGTGGAAGTTGTAGTTTCGCGAGTTTCCTCCTTTTTTGTGAAGAGGATCAGTTCGGTTTTTGTGGGGTTTACTGACAGTGGGTGTTTGTTGCACTAGTCTTCGACTACTTTCAAGGCTTGACGCATAAGGTTGTATAGGGTATTTTCATGGGTGCCATTTATTATTATGGTTAAATCATCAGCGTAGCCTACGGTTTTTTTTTTTTTTTTTTCTGGGTGGGAAATCATCAAATAACTTCTCCCGCTCTGGGTGGAGCGGGAGGGCGTGTCAGACTTTTACTGACTAAAACCCACCCGTGTTCCCTCAGTTGCCTGTGTGCCAGGGGCGGCGGTATCTCTTTCGAACAACCCGCACCCCCGGCAGGCATCGGCCCTTGCGGGCCCCTCTGTTGCTGCTGACATCTCTTTGAGGCGCGCGTGGAACACAACGCGCCGTCGACCCGGGCTTGGTCCTTACCGGACAGCGAGGTACCCATTACTCGCCGTCCGCAAGCCCGTGCCTACGGTGGCCGGGAATCAGCCTGGGATTCCCGACGCCCAGGGCGTCTCCTGCGAAGGCCACGGCTGTGAGGGCGCATGTACTGCATCTCCCTCACGTGCGCCGCCTCCCTCTTTGCGAGCATAACTGCTTCGCTGAAGGAGGCGACTGCCAGCCATGCCCTCTCGCTCCGTACCATGGCCTGGACCAGGGTCGGACGCGAGAGATCGCCGCCGCCGATCACCTGCACGAGGACACGGCGTTGCTCCGCCCAAGCTGGGCAGACCTCCACCGTATGCTCCACCGTGTCCTCTGGGCGATCTTCGCAATGGAAACACCCGGGCGTTTCCTCCCGCCCTATCCGAAACAGGAACCTCCCGAAACAGCCATGTCCGGTGAGGACCTGTGTCAGGCGGAAGGTGAGGACGCCATGCCGCCTCTCAAGCCACTCCTCAAAGAGGGGACTTACCGCCGCAATCGCGGCGTGCCCAGCACTGGGTTGCGACAATCGTACTTTCCACGTCGCCATGAGATCCTGCCGGAGCTCTGTCCGCCGTGCCGCGATTTCCCGCGGCAGCGGAGTTACGCCCCGGCGTTTGGCCTCCTCGCGCCACTCCCAAGTGAGCGCGAGGACGTTTGCCTCCAGATCCCATGGCGGTAATCCGGCAAGGAGGCCCGCCGCCTCACCGGAGATCGTGCGGTATCCCCGGATCATCCGGATAGCGTAGCCTACGGTGAAGTAACCTTTGTCATTAGGTGTTTTGATGAGGCTGTCTACGACCAGGTTTCATGGAAGCGACGAGAAGACGCCTCCTTGCGGGCAGTCTTTTGCCACTACTGTCCTTCTAATGTCGTTAACGGTGACTTGTACAGCTCTCAATTTAAACATAATGGTGATCCACCCACTCAGGGTCGTGTCTATGTTGTGTCTGTCCAGGGACATGCTAAAGTTATTGAACATAGTCTTGTCAAAGACACCCTTGATGTCAATAAAAGCAGCCAGTACTGAGCATTTGTGGTCCACTGCACATTCAATTTTGGATACCACGCTATTGAGTCCGGATTCTGTTAATCTGCCTGTGGAATATGCTTACTGTTGTTTGTGAAGTGGTTTTATCCAGAGAGGTCCGTCTCGTATATGTCTATCAGAGTCTCTCGAGGGTTTTCAGCAGGAAGGATGTGAAGCTTATGAGCCTATTGTTACGCGACAACATTAGTTACCACTAGCGCCATCTAGTATCGAGTAGCAGAATTAATAGAGTTAAGATCTTTCTAGAAATCTTGATGCTAGAACTTTCGACATTTGTTCAGTCGAGGCCGGTATGTACTCGAACTTTCTAGATGTCTCTTTACGAGACTGTTCTGGATTGTATAATGGCCCTATAAAAGGCCGGAACAGATCGCGACCCAGGCAGTATTGTCGAGCGATAGAAGCGAAACACATCTAAAGCGATCTTCAAGTGCGACTTAGAGTGATCAGTAGTGCAATTGTGTTTTCTAATTAGTGTGTTAATTTTGGTAATTATATCGGCTGTTTTTAATTGTCACGAACCCCAAGCTCGTAACACTATTATAGGCCTTGGGTTGTGTGTAGTTGGGTTTGCCTGGTTTGGGTATGAAAATTACCTTCACTTCGCGCCATGCCAGGGGTATGTATCTGAGTGCTACGCAGTTGTGGTAGATCTCCATAAAAGCATGGTGTCTGCAGTAAGTCTGGGAAGATACCGTCTAGTCCTGCGGACTTGTAGAGTTGATAGGTGTTAATAGCCCACTTTATCCTGTCTTCTGCTGATATGCTGTGCGCTCTGGACCAGTCTCGGTCTGTAGGTGTCTATTCTGCCTCAGCTTTCCACGTCCTTTTCTCAGTCTGGGAAGTGCGTCTCGAGAAGGACCTTCCTGGTTTCATGGTCGGTTAGTGTGTACGAGTTATCTGGTTTTTTCAGCGCGCCAAGGCTTCGATCCTGATCAGTCGATAGGATGTTTCTTAACCTTGCGGCTTCGTTATTGGTTTCGATGGATTCGCAAAATTTACGCCATCGCCTTTCTGGCAGCTTTTTGTATAAATATTGGGTTTCTTTGTATTGATCCCAGTCGTCCAGATGCCTAGTGTTTTTGGCTCTATTGAATTGCTATCTTAGAGTTTACCCAGTTTGGCATTCCACCATTGGTTCCTTACGCTGTTGTTTTGTGGTGCCTTTAGTTTGCATGCGTGGTATGCTTCAATTAGGTATTCTGATAGTTTCGGTTACTTGTGACAGGTACCTTGCTACTTGGGACGGCAGGAGGCGTTTGTACTTGGGCACTTTGGTGCGACGCGGATTTTGCTTCGGTGCCGGTTCCTTTGTGTGGGGAGCTAGTGTAAATCGGATTCTTCTATGGTCTAAGCTGGAAGGCTCGTCCGATACCTGCCAGTTTGCAATGAGGTTTGTTGCGTTTACTGTAGCAAGCGGTTAGTCAATGATTGTTTGTTCACGGACTGTGACCCAAGTGAGTTCAGAGCCTCGGTTAACAAAGTTAAGGTTAGTAGAGAATAAATAAGTGGATAGTGTACCTCTCCTCTGGAGTTTGCTAAGTCACTGCCCCAAAGCGGGTGGTGGGCGTTGGAGTCGCTGCAGATGATCAGTTCCAGATCAGCACGCTCGCAGTGTTGTACCAGGTCGGCCATTTCTTTTGGCGGGCAATCAGTCTCCTCGCCTGGCAATTACACCGACGCTAGTACAACATCTGGAACGTCACCTTCGGACTAGAGCCTGACAGCTGTCAGGTCTCTGGATCAAAATTGAGTGAGTGGTGTAGTAGGGATTCCTTTGGGTACTTTGTACGCGCAGGTTCGTGGTTGGTCTGCCCCATGTGTATTGAGAATAAGCTTACCTCCGATGTTGCTGAGGCTGCAAATTCTGTTGTTCCACATCCACGACTCTTTAATCAGAACGATGGTTCGGGGTTTTACCTCCAAGGCCCTGCGTAAGCTATTCATGGCAGTCTGGCTATATAAAAGGTTGATTTGGACGACGTTAATGGGTGGTGACGGCGGTGGAGTGGAGTTAGTTGGAGATGGATCCACTAGATAGTCTCTCCGCTACCTCCACTATATGTTGGTCTTCGTGACTGTCGCATGGCGACGAAGCAAGTAGTTCCTCTTTTCAGCCAGGTGATGAGGGGGTACTGTCGTCGTCGTCGTCCATTACTGCTCGGGCTATGACCGACTTGAGCTGTGCAATGTCAGTGTCGTTCATCTGTGTCGTTGGCGGTACGGTCTTCTCATCCATGGTCACTCGTCATCCTTCCCCGTCCCCCTTCGTCTGTGTTGATCTTGGTCACCACCAACCCTGATAATGAATCAGGGTTGGTGATGCTGTTCCGTACGATGCTCTGTTGCCAGAGGCTCGTGAATGGCATTCCGTCGCATCGTTGGGGCTTATTTGGCGGAAAGGTGTGTCACCTACACGGGACGTGATGGCGGAAACCAGAGCGACATGTCGTGCGGTGTTCCACAGGGTTCGGTCGTAGGACCACTCCTGTGGATATCGGGTACGACTGGGTGCTGAGGGGCGAGCTCCAGCCGGGCGTGGACCTGACGTGTTATGCAGATGACACGCTGGTCACGGCCCGGGGGAACTCGTACAGGGAGGAAGCGTTGCTGGCGACGGCCATAAGCCTGGAGGTGGCCCTCAACAAGTCGGAGGCCATGGTCTTTCATGGCCCACGGCGGGCGCCGCCGCTGGGATTACATATCGTGGTCAGGGGGTCCCGAATAGCTGTCGAGTCCACCATGAAATATCTTGGATTGGTGCTCGACAGCCAGTGGGATTTCGGCCCCCACTTCCAGTGGCTGGCGCCCAAGTTGTTGGGCGCGGCTGGGGCGGTGTCAACGCTGCTTCCCAATCTGAGGGGCCCGTGCGCCGCTTGTGGGCGGCTATACGTGGGGATCGTGCCATCGATGGCCCTGTATGGGGCCCCGATCTGGGTGGCTGACCTGACGGCCGGCAGCTTTGCTGTCCTGCGAAGACCACAGCGAGCGATGGCCGTCAGAGTCATCAGGGGGTATTGCACGATCTCCTACGAGGCGGCTTGTATACTGGCCGGATCCCCGCCCTGGGACCTTGAGGCGAAGGTACTCGCGTCACTCTATCGGTGGCGCGAGGACTCGGGGGCGCGGGGCGAGTGGCTGACGCAGCGACATTTGGAGTTGCGTCGGTCACAGTTTCGCGCAGCCCTGGTGGTGAAATGGCGGGACAGGCTTTCACACCCTACCGCCGGCCCCGCTACCATCGGGGCGTTCCGGCCAGTACTCGAGCGCTGGCTCGGGAGGAGGCACGGCTCCCTGTCGTTTCGCGTGACACAGGTGCTCTCGGGGCATGGCTGCTTCGGGAAGTACCTGTGTCGCATAAACAGGGAGCCGGACGCTCAGTGTCACCACTGCGTCGACCGTCGGGAGGACACGGCGTGGCATACGCTGGCAGAGTGCGCCGCTTGGGAGGAGCCACGCCGTGCCCTCATCTCAGGAGTAGGCAGTGACCTGTCACTGTCGGCCGTTGTCGACTCGATGGTCGGCAGCGAGGAGTCCTGAGACGTGGTGGTTTCCTTCTGCGAAACAGTCATGTCGAAGAAGTAGGCTGCAGAGAGGGAGCGGGAGATTGCTTCCGCTAACCCGATCCGCAGCAGACGCATCGGGCGTCGGCGGAGGGCAGATAACGCCCTCTTCCAGCCCCCCTAAATGGGTCCCGGGGCGACGGATCTGGAAATCCGTCGCCCCCTACTTCTTAGGAACCGAGATGGCGGCGCGTAGTGTTCCATGCGCGCCTCTCTATGACGCAAGGGGGGAGTTTAACACCTCACTCCCCCCCTGTCGCGAGGTGGCCCGCAGAGGCGGGCCGGCACCAGCCGGGGATCGCGGAAGTCACACTAGTTCCCGTGATCAGCGGTACAAGTGAGAGATGGAACACCGGGGTGGTTTTAGTCAGTAAGAGTCTGACAGACCCCTTCGCCCTCCCCGGGGCGGAGGTCATCCATGTGGATTTCCCCCCGTAATCAAAAACAAAAAAGGGTCGTGGGTGACCTGAACGCATTTGTCGTATTCAGTGTAAGGGTTTTGGGCGCGTTACTCGCTGCCTGTGTGTCGAGCGCTGTCAGTAGCTGACTGCACTAAAGAGCGTGGCAATCAAGTGCAGTCAGTTGTGTCCCCCCAGAATACGTTGGGGCCTGAATGCCGTAGCGGTGTGGGATTCCGGGCTTGATCGGGACCCATACGGGTAGTGGTCTTTTCATTCTGCATGTTATTTTACTATTGGGGGGGTGGGCTTTTTTGGAATTGAGGTTACCGGAGGGGTAACCGGACTAGGACAGACAGGATATGGGGATAGGAAGGAGGCATTTTAGTGGAAAGTGATGGGTTCGTGGGGGTCACCTTAGGTCTGGGATTTGGCCTAAGGATTAAGGAAAAGACAGTATGTCTGGATGGTAAAGGTCGGCTTGTTTGAATTTTTTGTGCATAGGGACAAAAGTATATGGGTTACCCTAAACCTGGGATTTGGACCTACGGGGACTTCTCTTGTCCAGCGTCACTTTGAAGATGCCCCGGGTTCGGGTTCAGCCGTTATGGTCGACCTCGCCCCCGTAGTTGGGCTATCCACAACCTGCCCACCCGCTCGGTCGTAGGAGAAGAAGTGCCTGGCAGTCAGGGTCACCCCACCGCAGATGTACGTATATATTTGCGTATGGGCAACCCAGCCGACCCCGAGATTCTACCTATCAGCTTACCTTATCAAAATATCAGGCTCAGTGTTATCTATCAAAATTCTAGACCGTTGGCTCTTGCTAGACGTTAATTGACAAAGAATAAAGGCAATTAAGTTAAAACTGCATCTTTCTGTCCTTCATTTCATTTTAAATCCATCACAGTTAAGACCGAAATCCATCTAATATATATTTTTTCCAGATGTATAATGGATTTGGGCCAACTATTTCCACCAGTTTAATAACATGGGTGGCTATGTTGGTCTGGGCACCCATTGTTTGGCCAGATTTACGAACATTGCCATTTTGGTTCACAAAAGGTTAGTAATAGAGACTTCTACCGTATTCTAACAATATTTGCAACAAAACCTTCACCTTCCATTCTGTAAAGTGATGATTTCATAAATTTAACAACCATACGGAATGCGCGCATCAGCTTTTAGACGTGTGACCCCTTGATCTTGAGCAGATAGTGCAAATGAATTAAAAAGAATAATGCGTGGTAATAGGGGATTGATTTTTGTTTGTAGAAAGGGTTAAATAGCTAAATTAAATTACTGCTGTTGGTATACTATACTCAATATTCTATTGTGATGATGAGAGTCATGCACTCGGTAAATTAAAAAAATCGTTTCTTTGAGAAAGTTGTTTGTTATGATAAGTACAATCATGTACTGTGTTGTATCAGTCACTTATTACCACTATAAAACACCGGAATTAATGCAATGCACCAAACACCCCCAATTAGAATATTGTGTTATAATCATAACACGTACCTACACTGAATTTACGTTTATTAATGTTTTACCATATAAGATACATTAAAAAAAATACGAAAGCATATTAAAACATAAAATAGTGGCCCATCAGGCCCTCAGGCAACAGGAATAGAGCCAAAGCTCTAGAGAGAGGAACCTCCAGACTATGGATGCCATGTCCAGGAGTACTGCTTTTTGAATCAAGCCCTTAATCCAGCTGCGCAATAAGAGACTCTAGTTTTTGCTCTAGGCTTTGCGCTATTACCCCATTTACTGTTACAATTATCAGTACAATGATTGCAGAGTCCAAGTCCCACATGTCGACAACTTCGTGTCCTAAGTCCTTGATACTTGATTTTTTTTCTTGCTCAGCTTTCACGACATTCTCATTATGAGGGACAGCGATATCAACAATCAAAACGGCGCTCTAATTGATACATCACCAACTTTATTTAACTTTTTAGCAGCCTTATTAGCTACAATAGTCCTGTCAATGATAGATCGATCCCAGTACAATGAGGCGTGACCATTCTCGAGAACTGGTTCGGGTACAAACCTGTAGTATGGTGCTTCAGACTCCACAAGGTTGTACTGCAAGGCCAGTTGCTGGTGGATAATCCTAGCCACTAGATTGTGTCTCTGCAAGTACTCGCCATTAGAAAGACGAGAACAGCGGGAAACAATATGTCGGATTGATTCACCGGGAAGGTGGCATGCCCGACAGATGTCAACCTTACAATCCTTGACAATGTATTTTCGATACTTATTCGGTCATGATGACTTCATCCATAATCGCTCAGATAAAACCTTCGGTTTTCCTGAAGAGGTCGCCGAAACTCAACCAGGAAATAAATGCCAAAAAATTTACATCAGGCCCATGGAGAGCCTGAAAAAAATTTCTGTGAATCTCTTTGTCTTGCCATACTTTCTTTCGAACATTAGTTGTAATGCAGGTTTGTGCCAGTTCTCTTCGCCAAGGAGAGCGGGGTGAGGCCCTTGTCCACTGTGACGACATCTCGGTGCAACCCTATGTCATTTTGAAGGAAATATTCCCTGAGATTGCATAGCTCGCGGTTGTGGAGAAAGATCATTTAAGAAACCTCGACTCCCACACTTCCGCGAGATGTACGGACACTGATTTTTTGTGATTACTTACGAAACTTTGTTTATTAATTAAATTATTTAAAATAATTGCGGGAGAAAGTTATGGTCACATTACAAATTCACGATCGCACATAGTCGCACACTTCTAGCTTAGTAGGTACTTAAAAAAAAAAAAAAAAAAGAAATCGATTTTTAATAAACACATTGTATAAGTCATAACTCTATACACGACACCTCAGTTTGTTGACAATTTAACAAGAGATACCTAATGTGCGCTTTAATCATTTCTAACGTGACAGTGTTATCGTAGACGTCCACGTCACGTCACGGTATCACGACAACGCAGGGAAGTAAAATATATTCGGAAATTCCCGTCCACGATGACGTTGATTACGTGCAAGTAATTCCATACATTTATTGGACGTCCATGATGATTTCGTTATGTTAGAAATTACAAGAAGCAAACAATTTCCAATCATTGTCGTCTCTCTCGTCCTCATTTTCGACGATCAAAATAACAAACTACCTTACAAACTTTCATACCATATTAAGCCCGTTTAGGGTATGAATTTTCAATAATCACCACTTTCGATATATGTATTTAAGAAGCGCTTCTGCAAAATTACAGTGAGTCAATTTAAGATTTTTACTATTTGTTTTTTTTTTTTTTCAGAAGTGGCATGATCTACTTTGGACTACGATTACCACTATTATTATAACGTTGGTGGCTTTTTATTGTTCTGGGCACCTGTTCTTTGGTCCAATTTAACAATATTGCTTCACGAAAGTTGATATTTTGTAACTAAGATACTTCCACATTATAAGTTGTTTGTTTACGAATAAAAACCAATGTTTACTTGTACGAAGACAATTTATTTTAATGTACACGAAAGGGTCATGTTTCTACGGAGAATCTTAACACCGCGATTTAGCGGAGAGTGCAAAATGAACAACGCCATCTATCGAGGCACTAGGAAAACCAATCGGTTACAGTATTAACCTAAACGTAAGATTGTACATTCCGCCCACTATGGACAGAATGTCCATTGTTCCCGCCCACCATGCACCAACCACATTCGAAAAAATGGACTGTATTATATTATGGTTAAAAATAAAAACAAAGTTTTAAGTCAGTAAGACATGGTGGCTAAGAACAAAATACACTTAAACTAAAAAATAAACAACTTACAACAGTTTAAACAATGAAAGTTAAAATCCTTTACAATGGTAAGATACATATATTTTTTCACTGAGAGATAGGTAGCACACATAGTTTAGTTACTGGTCGTTTAAATGTGATACCTTTACATTTTAGAGTGACTACCCTTGTAATATTGTCCAAGCAAAGGTGTTTTGCAGTGATTTTACATATAAGCCATTTGGCTGGAGGGAGACCATCTTTCTTTACTAAAACTAAATCTCCGATCCCCGAGATCGGAGATTTAGTTTATTCAGGAGTTTTATTTTCCCACTTATAACGATGTAAAAATTGACTCAAATACTCACTTGACCGCCTACGCCAAAAATGTTGCAGCATTTTTGTGTTAAAGCTAGGTTGTTCCGGCCTGTGGGCCTTTGATACGCCACCTCTACCTCCCTCAAATGCAGCGCGACGTATTTATTTACGATGAACTGTCAACCATTTATTAGAAAATCCATGCCATAGTATAACATATCGCAGTTGATCAACGGAATTATTTTTGCTTATGTTCGATATTTTTTCCTTAGTTTTAGATACATTTTAAGGTAGAACTAAAATCTGTACATCTATACATCTATACATTTAAATAAAATTGGAGTGTCTGTTTGTAATATTAAAATAACCGCTTTTTGCTACATGTAAATGAATATATATACGGTTCATATACCAAAATAACATTTTTTACAATTTTTGTCTGTCTGTCTGTCTGTTCCCGCTAATCTCTGAAATGGCTGGACCGTTTTTGGCGGGACTTTCATTGGCAGGTAGCTGATGTAATAAGGAGTAACTTAGGCTACTTCTATTTTAGAATTTTTATTTGTTTTTATTGATATACTAGCTGTGCCTGCGACTTCGTTCGCGTTTTTTTTACCATTATTTATATATCGAGGAGGAGGACACGAGGCAAGCCGGGCAGACCTCCACCGTATGCTCCACCGTGTCCTCAGGGCGATCTTTGCAATGGAAACACCCGGGCGTTTCCTCCCGCCTTATGCGAAACAAGAACCTCCCGAAACAGCCGTGTCTGGTCCACACCAGACACGGCTGTTTCGGGAGGTTCTTGTGTCGTTCTTGTGTTCGTGCGGCATGGCGTCCTCACCTTCCGCCTGACATAGGTCCACACCTATGTCAGGCGGAAGGTGAGGACGCCATGCCGCCTCTCAAGCCACTCTTCAGAAGGGGACTTACCACCGCAATCGTGGCGTGCCCAATGAGGTCCTGGGTCAAGTCGGATTAGTGCCCGGTTGATGGCAATAGGCTCGCCCCTACTACATGGGACTTAAAAAAAATAGGTACGATTCTGCCCAACACTTCGGGATAGCGGCGTGATGTTAAGTTATGTATAGGGAATGATGCAAGAATAGCGTAGAAGTAACCCTTCCGTGTGTTGTCGGACGTAAAAGAATAGCACCATCCCATTTCTTCTCGTAGATGTCGTAGAAGGCGACTAAGAGACTTACCGTACTAGAGAATGGAAAGCAGCGTTCTGTATGCATTTGGCCACCATACTGCGATTGCCAACCCGCCTGCCAAGCCTCACGATTATGGCAAATCTCCCCTTTGGGGGAGGCTTATGTCCAGCAGTGGACGTCTTTCGGCTGATATTATGATGATGATGAAACAGACAGTAAACCATAAAATTAAAACTAAATGAAAACATTGACATATTACGCTCAGTAGACGATTGCAATTCACTTACGTAGTAACTGATTTCCTACATTTTATTTTATTTCATTTTTTATTTTTATTCAAAAGGAACAACAAACAGCTACAATATAAAACATAGAAACAAGAAATACACAAAACATTTAAACAGTGTCCGTTTCGATTGCTCGGCCACAAAGTCGTAGAAGATAAACGACTACGTCAACATTACGAAGGAATTTGTAAAAAACTAAAAGTGAAAATCGCAAATTCGTAGATCCAATATTCAGAAACTTGTAAAGGTTTAACCATGGCCGCGCGGTCGAAACATGGAGAACCGCGCGGCCACGCAGTTCTCTAAAACGGAGCTTAGTAGAGGTCCCATTCTTTTTGCTAACCACTGATACGATTTCGAAGAAAATGTAGATAATATGAATAAAGTCGTCATATTTAGACTTCACGATCTACAGAACTTAAATGCTATGGCCGCGCGGTTGAAACACGGAGAACCGCGCGGCCACGCAGTTCTCTAAAACGGAGCTTAGTACAGGTCTCATTCTTTTTGCTAACGACTGATACGATTTCGAAGAAAATGTAGACAGTATGGATATAGTCCTCATGTTAGGAGTTCACGACCTACAGAACTTATAACCTGTAATGCATATTAGAAGAAGGGTGACCAAGATTTATGGTGCGTCAATCAGGAATTTTCAATATTATTAACATAGATAGGTAAGCACTTTTTATTGTAAAAAGGATTAATGATTGTCTATTTGATTAGTACCTATACAAAAAACTATACCTCCTTTCAACGTAAACACTGCTATTTTAATAAATTAAGCGCTCGTTTAAAAAACTGATTTACCCACCTATGATTTTTAATGATTACGCTTAAATTTCCTACTGCAATATTGCAGTAGTGCAATGGACCTCATCAATCGTTTTTCATTAGGCGTGATCGAGGTCAAGAGCAGGCACTTTTAGTATTTAAAAAAATTACACACGTTTTTGCAAATGCAATACGCATTTGTATGTCAGTGTGCTTGCTTTGCGGGTAAGGCATAGATATCCGATCGATATCCGTGGGGTAAGCCGTTTTAAATAACCTCCCAAAAATGTCATTGTGCGCGTGCGTTTGTTTGTCTCCATTCTTGCACTCTGAGCCAGACCTATCGACACCCAAAACAAAACAAAAGACTGGGGTGGGGCGGGGGTTGCGTCATTGAAACACATATTATCTGTGCTGCTGGTCATTATCAAAGAAGGAAACATACCAAACTGTAAGTATTCAAAATGTCTCAAAATGTTTATCAAAGATCAATTTTGGTTCCTTCTCACACTATGCACACTAAGGTTCAAGATGTCATATCAATACAAACTCTTTAAAATTGTAAAGCGTCAATTATAGCAAAAAGGCTTTTTACCACTTTTTGGTGTTATTAACGCCTTTAATCACGAGATGGTGTAATTAGATTTACCTAAGGAACAACGCGTGACAATTTGCGGGGTGAGGGGGTGTTAGATCCCACCCACTTCTTTAATTTCCATCTACTGGTCAATGGCAAAACTACTCGCTCGTTCTGTAGATTTTACTTTGTAGTGACGTAAGTATCTCACACTAGATGTCACTAAGTGCAGGATGCAACAGGGTCGTACTCAGAATTTTCGTACCAGGGAGTAAGTTACTAACTCCGTTTTTATATTAATTTTGCGGACCAGCTAGATACGTATTTTTTAAATTGAAATAGTGATATTAATTTTTGTAATACATTGCTGTTTTAGACTATCTTCGGAAAAAATCTAGTACATCATTTAGTACAAAATTTAACTAAATAAACTAGACAGGCTTTAAGTACTTTTAATTAAGTAAACAACAACTACCATACAGTATGGTAGTTGTTTTTTACTTTCCCTCCGTGAGACAACTAGTATGCACCATAATAGTTGTCTCACGGAGGGAAAGTACTTTAAATAAATTATTTTAGATGGAATATTTAATTTATAGGAGATTGTATTTTTATGAGTATTTCCATTTATGAGACAGCTGCGGAATATTCAGTACAATAATTGGATTCCATTACGGCCCTGTGTTTTTGTTACTTGTCAGGACGAACGCCAACAATACACTGACAAGGCCACGCCTACTTGATGACGTCAGGACTTAGTCGAGAATCACAGTGCACAGTTGTTTAGGCCGTCTCCTCTTTGTATTTACTCCGTGCCTTTAATAAATATATTTTTTTCTCAAAAAGTTTTTATTTTCATTAGATTGTGACATTAATTTGTTGATTTATTTTTCTTTGCTGCCTAAATAGTATTCGATCCTCTTGAGAATCTCTTTTTTATTTCAATTAAGAAAAAACAATCATTTTCCTGTCAATTTTTCGCGACCGACCGAGCGACCTCATGAAAAAGTAATGTGCAACCAATTCTCAATTCTAATAACGTGTTACAAATTGGTGGTCTTAAGATGGCATTAATTATGTAGGTACCCTGTCGGGAAAAGCACAGTTTAGTAGGATTCCGAGGACGAAGTGCGCTAGGTATTTGAATGTGATTCAATATGTTGTTAATACGTTAGTTCATAAAATTATTTATTTATTGTTATTTGTGTTTTATTAAATGCATTTTCGATACTTAATTTATTTTTACCCAACTGCCAAGGAAGGGTTGTGTATGTTTTTTTTTGCATGTAGGTATCATGTTTATTTATTATATAAGGATTTCATTTAGAATAAATAATGCATTATCTTTTTAGTATTCATTTACTTACATATACAGGATAAGTTTTTATCCAGTACGCAAACTGTAACCATGAACTCAGCATATCATTCTAGACCCCCCAGCGCAGAAATTTTTCGACGGTTATACAAAAAAAATAAGCTGTTTCATAGAAAAGTGCAATACTTACGCGGTTAAAATGTAAGGAACAGCTGATATTTTTTATGTAACCGACGAAACTCGTGATATTAGATGTCTGCGAAAAAATATCTAAGCTGATGATGATTGAAATCATAATGCAATGATTTCAATCAATACAACGTAGGTAGGTACCTTATGCTTGTTAAATTATAATTATAGTTACTATTATGAAAACGAACTGTGATTGTTAAAATATGTGGTAAAAAAAAATATTTTAATAAAACTCTCTGTCTATTAATACGTACTTTTATGTTTATAAATGTTGGTGTTGTTGTCGTTGTTTAGTTTTAAATTATGTATTTTGTTATTTTTGTTTAATTTTAGGTTTTAGCGTTGAAAGAAGCTACATTTATTTGGCTTATTTATATTTTTCCTATCACCTTTTTTTAGTTTAAGTAAGTATCGGTGCCAGAGCTGAGATCAGTGATAACGATATCGCACACAGTATCGCAATGCGAAAGCATTCTGAAATCAGAAAAAAATATTCTATTAAAATTCAACTTTCACTTAAACTCTGATACCTACACTATAATGTACTTAATAATATATATACATATAACAAAATAATTGTATACAAATCTGATGTCGCTGCATATGTACTTAGTTCACATTAATATGAAAGAGTGTATGATTACATAAGTGTTTTCTTATTAAGCAAAATTTTAAAATTCGTATTTACGAATACGCTGTTAATTATTTCGCATATGCACTTCACCCAATCAACCACACCTATTCCCTCATTTTAATAATAGGTAATTACGTGATATAAAAACGACGCTTTTGGAAATGTCTCTTGACGTACCATAAATCTTGGTCACCCTTCTTCTAATATGCATTACAGGTTATAAGTTCTGTAGGTCGTGAACTCCTAACATGAGGACTATATCCATACTGTCTACATTTTCTTCGAAATCGTATCAGTCGTTAGCAAAAACAATCGGACCTCTACTAAGCTCCGTTTTAGAGAACTGCGTGGCCGCGCGGTTCTCCGTGTTTAACCGCGCGGCCATAGCATTTAAGTTCTGTAGATCGTGAAGTCTAAACATGAGGCCTTTATTCATATTGTCTACGTTTTCTTCGAAATCGTATCAGTGATTAGCAAAAAGAAAGGGACCTCTACTAAGCTCCGTTTTAGAGAACTGCGTGGCCGCGCGGTTCTCCATGTTTCAACCGCGCGGCCATAGCATTTAAGTTCTGTAGGTCGTGAAGTCTAAATATGAGGACTTTATTCATATTATCTACATTTTCTTCGAAATCGTATCAGTGGTTAGCAAAAAGAATGGGACCTCTACTAAGCTCCGTTATAGAGAACTGCGTGGCCGCGCGGTTCTCCATGTTTCGACCGCGCGGCCATGGTTAAACCTTTATAACTTTCTGAATATTGGATCTACGAATTTGCGACTTTCACTTTTAGTGTTTTACAAATTCCTTCGTAATGTTGACGTAGTCGTTTATCTTTTACGACTTTGTGGCCGAGCAATCGAAACGGACACATTTAAACAATATTGCAGCCCACAACGCTGTTCACGGGTTAACAATAGGATTCAATGCAGTGAAAATAATCGCTAGGGTCGAGTAACACAAGTTTTTTTTTTTACTTATTAAACTAACTACCGTGTTAAGATAATAGTAAATGTATATAATAAACAATAGATGGTACAAATGAGAAAAATACATAATGCTATTCAGGAGAGCTCCTTAAGAATAAGGGTTTTGAACCTATATGGACCACATGCAAAAATGTCAATATGTTCAAAAGTCCTATTGTAGGAATCTACCATTTTGCGAACAGGCGAACGCAAGCCAGAGTTGGACTTGCAAGTGCCCACTGAAAATAATGTGCCAGCGCGCACCTTCCGCTTACGGACTGTTCTAGGGACCGCATAGCATAACATGTTGGACAATTCAATGCAGTCCAATTTATTACCAACAATACTATATAAAATCATAGCTTCTAAATACTTACGTCTATTTTCAAGTGTTGCGAGCTTATACTTTGCTAGCAAATCTTGATATGGCAAATAATATCCATAGCATCTTTATTGTATGGTACGTAAGAATTTATATTGAACACACTCAATCATTTCGACGTACTTTTTGTAGTATGGACTCCAGACGGACACGGCATACTCCAGTTGAGAGCGTACTAGAGACTTATATAAGCAAATGTAAGAAGAAGGCTTTTTAAAATCAACTGTTGAACGCATTACAAATCCGTATAGTTGATAATTATGCTTTATTTACAATCTTTCACGAAATCACGAATAAACCGAGATCACGGATAAAGTACACTTTAAGTAGAGGGGCATTGCACAACGTGTATGTATAGTTTATTTTCGTTTTATTTTTTGTGAAGTTTACGAAGTTACATTTCAGTAAACTCAGTTGCAACTTATTTTTCTGGCAATAACAGGATAGTCGGTCCAAATCTTGTTGCAGCAGGCAATTTGTTTGTCGTATGGCTCTGTATATCTTAAGGTCATCGGCATATAATATAAACTTGGTATTGCGAAAGCATTGGCTGATGTCATTGATGTATAAAATAAACAAAAGGGGACCAAGTATGGAGCCTTGAGGCACACCAGAGGTCACCTGTGCGATATTAGATTGGTGACCATTGATTACAACCCTCTGACTGCGATTGGTTATATAAGAAGTAAACCACCTCAAAAGATTACCACGGATTCCGTTGAACGCTATTTTATTTAGTAGTATTTCATAGTCTACCTTGTCGAAAGCCTTACAAAAGTCCATATACACTGCATCCACTTGTATACGGCTGTCAACACAATCAAACAAAAAGCTAGAAAATAATATTAAATTAGTATTTGTCTACCGCCGTTTGACAAAACCATGCTGTTGTTGAATTATGATGTTGTGGACTATAGGGTAAATTTCGTTATGGACTAACCTTTCAAAGAGTTTCGACAAGGCAGACAGTATGGAAATGGGACGATAGTGTTCAACGCTGCGTTTCTATCCACTTTTGTGAACAGGCACAATATATACATGCTTCCACAGTTTAGGTATAACTCCCTCGGTTAAACATTTATTATAAATAACAAATAGGGGCTCGCAGATACAATTCGCAGTATTTCTAAGGAAGTAAGATGAAATTCCATCAGGTCCAGGGCCTAAAGCTGCGTCTAGAGATTTAAGCTCCTTCAATATGCTATTTTTACTAAAAAAAAAGGTCGCAAATAGAGACATCGTGTAGTACGTTGTTGTCTTGCGGAGGCTTCCAATGAAGCAACGAAGGAGATGTCGGTTCGTAAAAAAAGTCAGAGAACATGTTACATACCATATCTGGATCATTTGTTTCATCATTTTTGTATTGAAGCTTAGATGGGATTCCAGGTTTTTCTATTCGATTAGAAATTTAGGTCCAGAAGTGTTCCTGCTGGGGCGCGCACCGCTGACTCGTGCACTGCGCACTCTCAACATGGTGGCGGATGCCATAGACATATTCACCTGTACACTGGGTGAGTTCACAAGAGCCACGTACTGCATAGCATGTAAGGTATAGTTAAGTATATTTTAAGTTACTTTGTCGCATTAGATTTATTATGATCTGTAATGGCAAAGGAAACATGTCGTAAATAAATAAATAAAACAAAAAAAAAATGTTTATACTTAGATTGCCCTCTACAGAATTGATGTACGAACTGAAACATTTAATACATGTATTCTGTTAGCATAAACAATAATCGACTATTTAATTAATATTATTTGTGGGTTGTAACATTGTAATTGTTAAATATTTTATCTGTTAGAATTGTGACAGCCCATAGATCACTTTTTGAATAAAAGGCGCGGAAAGATCGTTTTTTTTGGGGATTCTCAGCTACGGACGACTAAGGTGGTCTCGAGTTAGAAATTCAATCAGGGGGGGTAAACTTAGAATCACGCCCAGAGCATTTTTTTTAGGTATGCCATCTATAAATCATGTTCTTTAAATTTAAAGGCAATAGTTCACATAGGACGTACTAGATGTCTCTACAAAACTACTAGACTTATTAGAATAGTTGTTTGAAATAGCTATTTTTAATTTCTAATTATAATTCAATTATTTTAGTTTCATTTTAAAGACTTAAAATATGGGCTAATATTTTTTTAGTATAGCGATCTATTTCAATTGATTAAAAAGAAATCACAAATGTCAAATTTGAAAATTGTCAAAAGAAATGGACGCCCGTTTTCTTAGCCTACGTTTACTTCAAAGAGTATAATAATGTTAATGGGAGGTTTACTTTCGTATTGTTTTACGCTGTTCTGTTTTCTTTGCTGCTAATACGTTTAGTTGAGGCTCTGCACCTCCATGAAGGCTTGAAGAGAACACCATTAGATTCGTCAGTCCGTCCTTGCGTTGAGAATGTCCACGGGGCGAAGGCCAACTGAATTCGGTGTATGTTTGCGATGTTTGGCCGCTATTAGTTTCGTTTTGCGCTATTGGACGCTATTATCTAAGTGTTGATAAGGTTGTGGACGCTATCGTTCAGTGTTTTTACTATACCTTCTAAGAGACGATGTGTATTTGGATGCGACACTACAGGTAAGATTTCTCTCCTCACGCCAAAAAACCCCTCTTGTGTATATTGTCTGAAAATCTTTAGCTAAGAATGTATTGCTATTATGCATATTTAAATACAAGTATCGCTCATGTAATAGAATTCGATTCTATCTCTCTGGTTATACTACTGCTAGTGATGCTGCCTGCGGTATGGGCTCTTCAAAAATTACAGTTATGCTCAGAATGTAATAAGAAATATTAATGATCATTTTGATGAGCCACAGCTATCCTACCTACATAATGAGAAAGAGTTACTATTACTATTTCACTAATAAACAGAATTTATTATCTTAGACAGACACATAATTTATTATTTTAAACTAAATTATTTGCAGGTGTGTGTTATCCACAACTTTCCGAACCCTAGAATCTTCCAAGAGCAATTCCGGATATGGGTTAGCTTAGCTGGTGCCTCAGTCAATGGATTGACCGATATGCGAATATATAATAACAGGAAAGTCTGTGATTTTGCCCAAAAAGACAAGAATCGCAACAGCCGCTTAAATGCTCTAGCTATTCCTCACCTGCATATATGAAGTAAGTACCTTATGTGAAAGATTCATGCATAATGCATTATTAGGAATATCAATTGCCTAAACTAAATCTAATGCTTCTATTATTCCGAACTAGCAACAAGTGCAATTTAAATGAGTAATATAGGCAGGAACGCATCAGGAAAAAACAGAGAAATTTATTTATGATTATAATACCTATTTCCTATTACTATTTCCAGAGGCATCAACACCCGTTGCATATACAAGAAGCGTGAACCTGCCATCAAGTTCACCATGTACGTCGGTTCAACTTTCAGGTAAATAAGTAAATTCAATGTGTACTCATTACTTTTGTTTTGAAAGATCACACCATCTGGCCTTTTTGTTATTGCATGGCACTGTAATTGAGATCCGGCTACTGAGTTGTTTTTTTTTTGGAATTGACTTCTTTGCATAAGATTCACACATTGGAACAAATCCAACGTATGCAGCCTACTTAGCTGGTGCTGCCTCACTTATTTTTCAAATAAATTTTTACACCTTTTCATTTTATTATTTCCAGTGTCACATCTGCCTGTTGCATCTACATTTTACTACATTTTGGAAGGCGCGACTAGAATTAATTCTATTTTAATGTAAGTGTGTTGACGTTCAAAAGTGCCTTTTAAGTGTCTATTTGAATTAAATGCTTTGCCTTTGACTTTTTGAAAAATGTGAACAAGAGTGTATTCTATGGTGTACATGACCAAACAAATAAATTGAGTATTCAACAACAAGCTTCTTTCATTAAAAACTAAATTAACCTTTACAAACAATTTGAGAGAATAAATGTGCACATCCATGCTTGTAGATTGATTAAAATTCACCAGTTTTTATTTTCAAACTATTGTAAAATTAATTATCTTTATATAAGCGAAATATACGCAAATTACAATGAAAGATAGAGTACGCCGCCCTAGTACTTGATAGCTAACCGACCATTTTTTGTGATTATGGCTTTTTAATGTATACTGCAGGAAAAGGTTTCTGCAGTATACACTAAAAAGTAATTTCTCTAAAAAATGGTCGGTTGGTTATCAAGCACCAGGACGGCTAGTAGGTATGTATGAATGTGTGTAAGTGGTGTGGTGGTGTGGGTGTAGTTATGGAACAAGAAATCCAGATGGCGCTACTCGCGACAGGTTGGCAAAAAAGTCCCGTGAGATGCCACTCTATTCCAGTATATATTAATGTACTCTGTGAATTCAATGTGAAAAGTACCAATAAAGTAACTTGTACAAGTATTTGTTTGTATAATTCTATCAAGTCAGAAGTGTGCTCAAGTTTATCTACGTGCCTGATGCTGTGGTATCCTGGACCAAGGACAGTTTAAGGTCAGATCTGAATCGATTATTTCGTTTCCCTGTGTTTATGCGACAATACTATCGTTACTATAACACGTGTGCCTAATTAGGCACGTGCATAAGCACGAATGTGCTTAAAATAAGAAACAAGATTGAATCATTAACAACAATAACATTAAAAGGTAATCGTTGGACAGTGCCTAGTGAAAGTGATACCAGTTTTGGTTGTTTAATTACCTACATTTAAGGAAAAATAATTTGAAGTGGATCCTTATATTTACAATAATTTGAATAATTCATAATTGGATCGTTGGAAACTATCTACCTGGTTGCTGAGTAAAGCGGGTGGATCGATTATTTTAAAATTCAGTTGAATTTATAATTTGCCTTTGTTAGTTATCTTTATCATTGTAAATGTTAATTATTATTGCCTAGTTATTTAATACTATTGTTGCGGTCTTTAAATATTTTGATTTTTATTTTGAATCACTCTTAAGGGGCTTAGAGGAGCTAAACGCAAGTTTTATAATGCCTAAAAGTTTATGATCCACTGCAGTAAACAAAATCAGAAAAATATATGATAATCTTCAGGATATAATGCTAGTTAGATAGTGTGTTGAAAACATAATACAACAAGTTTGATATGGTAGAAAAACACGAAGTTACGTCTAAAAAAATCTTGTAACGATTAAAAACCATACTAATATAATATACATGCAATCATTCTGATTTTTTGTCAGATTATTCTACAAGCAAAATACAAGCATAATAGTGTTTTAATTTTTTAGTCCAATCAATAGATTTTTCATAAATCGTATATTCTTATTTCCAAACATAATACGTATGCATGTGTGCGTAAACGCCCGTGTACCGACAGTGCCGGCCGACGCCTGATGCTAGTAGGACGTGTCGCTCTTTTCACCGCATTATTTCCGCTAAGATTGTTTACTGTTTTCGTACTCCATTTTGTAAATTGTTTATTTCATAAATTCTTTCCGTAAAAAAATCTTCTTTCTTGTAAACATAAAATACTTTTAATACAAATAGCGTAATAAATAAGGTACTTAGTTTTTAATAATTACCATTTGTAAATATGGGAAATAAATTTAAATCAGTTACGAGGAGTAAAAAACGTTCATATAAATCAAATCATATGAACAATATTAAAAGATGAGAGCATTTTATGATCACTAAATATTTATTTTTATATCAATAAAACTATGAATTTGGAAATGTCTAGTAACCGTGAACGAACTGACTCCACAGCCAGTTCGCATACTTTCCGTTTTTTCAGTGAGTTGCACGACTGTTAGAGTAGCGTGGTAAAGCCTTGCATTAGAAAGTGGCTCGGGTTCAAATCTCGGGATATTATCATCAGGCTTCATTTTTCTTTTATTTAAAGTAGCACTACTATATTTAGATATATTTATTAAATACTTTTATAAATAGCCAGAACGTTAAAAATGTAATTATTTTTTATAGGAGCAAAAATTTTAAAATACCAACACGGAAGTTATTATAATCATGTATGAAAGTTAGGTATCTAATCTTTTAGAAACTTTTAGCTTACCAACTTTTTAGAATGTGTAAGTAACCGTGTACAAACTGACTGCACAGCCAGTTCGCATACTTTACGTTTTTTCAAGGTTGTAATTGACTGTTACAGTAGCGTAATAGGTGAAGGTGTCGTCTTGCATATGAAAATGCTCGGCTTCAAATCTCGGGATATCAGGTTTCATTTTTCTTTTATTTAAAGTAGTACTTACTATATTTAGATATATTTATTAAATACTTTTATAAATAACTAGAAAAAATGTAATTATTTTTTATAGGAGCAAGAAAGTTGAAAATACCAACACGGAGGTTAATTCCAATGCGTAAGACTTTAATTTTATTGATTTTATTTATAATATATAGAAATTATATATTATCATGTTTTTAGAATGTCTAAGTACAAATTGACTGCATATCCAATTCGCATATTTTCCGTTTTTTCAAGTCTATTCGACTGTTATAGTAGTGCAATAGGTAGAGGTGTAAACTTGCATTGAAGAGTGCTCGGGTTCAAATCCCAGGACTTAGAAATATAAACGTAACCCTGCAAATGCTTAAACTTAATGTCACATAATCGTAACCCGAAAAGATCTTAATTAAAACAAATAAAAATAATTTATTGTGCTATCTATTTTTTTATTTAGGTCTATTAGCTTACTTGCGCGCCGTTACAATGCCATCTATTAGAATACTCGAGCGTAATCTCGCTAAACCGTTAGTGATCAACTTCGTATTTGTTTTGTATGCTATTTGCTACGGCCGTCATCGTAAAATGGCGTTCACGTGGATTGTGTAAATGTGTGCGTGCGTTTTTCAAGGCCACTTAGGTCTTGTAGTCCTCTTAAATCGTTTAACGTGATAATGGGAAATTCTAAGCGAAAGCGACGTGATTTAAGTAGCGATAGTTCGTCTGTAAATAGTAGTGATAGTGATCATAACCACCGTAGGTCGCGGCATGATAAAAAGCGAAGTTGTGATAAAAAACATAGCAGTAGCCATCGACATCATAGTAAGAGAAGTAGGAAACAAAGGCGCTCTAAAGCTCCCGGCCGTGAATCAACTAAAACTCCTCCGTTGAATTTTTTAACACCATTACGTGCAGTTACTAATCAAACTACTCCTGATTTATTGAATAATAATAGTTTATTGAACAATATTCCATTAAATGTGAGCAACCCGATCGGTAACCCTGCATCACTACCAACCTCCAATTTCTGGGCACAGAACAACTTTCCTGTTGCTTTTAGTGTTGTACCCGAATTTGACCTAAGTGGTAATAGCCAAACAATAGAAAATTGGATTAATAAGGTCAGTGAATGAGCGCAGATTTACTCTTGGAATGATCGTCAAATATGTCACTATGCTCTTCCTAAATTAAATGGTTTAGCCAAGAAGTGGTACCAGGGGGCCTACTCCCTAAGCGAAATCCGTAGTATCGGCCATCGTTACGGGCGCTTTGTTCTCCGTCTCACTTACGGACATACCGTAAGTTAGACAGAGAGCGAAGCGCTCGTAACGACGGCCGATACTACGGATTTTGCTTAGGGAGTAGGGCCTCAGGGTTTGCCCTCAGTACTGTTTAAATGGAATGAGTGGGTCCAAAAATTAAAACAGGCTTTTCCATCAAACGAAAATTATGGAGACCTGTTGACTTCAATGCTAAGGCTTAGATGTAAATTCAGTCAGTCTTTAGAACATTATTATTATGACAAAATGGCACTTATAAATAAATGTGAGATTACTGGCAATAAAGCAGTAGGCTGTCTTATACACGGCATCGACGACAAATTTGTACGAATGGGTGCAGGAGCCTGCATGTTTAATGAACCGGAACAAGTCCTTAATTATTTGCGTACGGTGTCTCAACACGACAATAATACACCTTCTTCCAACTTCCGTAACCGGAATAATGCGTCATTCAAGAATCCCAATAAGGTATCTAATGAGCTAACAAAAGCCAGTACAAATGATAACATTCGTTGTTATAATTGCAATGAGCTGGGGCACATAAGTTTAAAGTGTAACAAACCCACTAAACGATGTAATTTTTGTTTCAAATTGGGACATGATACTAAAGACTGTCGTAGAAGAAATGCAAATAACAGTGACGATTTAGTAAAAACGAATACCGGTATAGACCAAAATAAAACCATAATGTGCATCAGTAATAATGAATCCGCAAATTCTAAATATTATAAGAATGTTAGAATAAACAACGTTAACCTGCAAGGATACGTTGACCTTGGTAGTATCTTATCAGAGAATCAAATGCAAAGCTAATAGTCCGTGATTGGGATATCGAAAATTTACCCATGTTACAAGGTTTCGGAAATTCTGCTGTTAAGCCATTAGGAAAGTTTATAGCAATTGTAGAAATTGGTTCAGTTATAGCTGAAACGGAAGTTCTAGTCGTAGATGATTATTATTTACAGACATCAGTTTTAGTAGGGCAGTCTTTTACAGAAAAACCAAACGTTATTATCTTAAAAACTACAGATGAACTAGTATTTATGCATACACCAGATTTTGATGATAATGTATTAAGGACTAAGGTATACGCGGATAGTAACAAAGTTATAAAACCCAAAACTGTGATGCCAATAGATGCTGTTACTAATGACACATTTAGTGGTGGCTTGTGGGTATAATACAGTTTTCGTGTTTTACCGCAGAATGAATATGCTGTTTTGTCTGGAGTTTTTCAGTTTGAAAAAGGAAAAGGATATTTAATGTTAGCAAATTTATCATTTAATGATTTGAATACTAAGAAAGGATCTTTATTAGTTCGGGGTCAACAATATCACGAAATAAATAAGGAATATTTAGGTATAACAACGGAAACTAAAAATTATGAAGAGTTACCTTTATCCGATATAAAAATTAGTACAGAAGTAACAGAACAACAAAAGGTACAGTTATTTAATTTATTAAAAAAATATAGGGATTGTTTTGCTATGAACATGGGAGAATTGGGAAAAACGAATCTAGCTAAAATGGATATTACGCTGACAGACAATAGGCCAGTAGTCTACAACCCTTATAGAATATCACACAGTGAGCGTAGTCATCTAAATAAAATTATTGAAGAATTATTATTGAACGGTATAATACGCGAAAGCGCTTCGGATTATTCGAGTCCTGTTATCTTAGTGAGTAAGAAAAATGGGGATAAACGGTTATGTATCGACTATAGGGCTCTAAATAGAAAAACGTTAAAAGATAAATATCCGTTGCCTCGAATCGAAGACCAACTAGATAGATTAGGGGGCAACAAGTTCTTTATAAGCCTTGACCTCACTTCAGGGTACTATCAGGTGCCCATGAGCGAGGCCAGTAAGCGATTTACTGCGTTTGGAACACCGGATGGTTTGTATGAGTTTGAAAGAATGCCTTTTGGACTTGCCAATGCACCAAGTGTTTTTCAAAGGACGATTAATTATATGCTTAGGGGTAAGCAAACCTTGGCGTTAGCTTATATGGATGATCTATTGGTGACATCACGTTCTGTTGAAGAGGGTCTAGATAAGCTGGAAAAGGTTTTTCAATTATTAAGGTCTGCTCATCTTACATTAAATCTTAAAAAGTGTGATTTCTTTCAGACTCGTATAAATTATTTGGGCTACGAGATTAGTTCGTTTGGCATTCGACCCGGGACAGCCAAAATTCAAGCTGTATTAAGTTTCCCTCTGCCTAAAAATGTCCACGAGATTCGACAATTTGTTGGCCTTACAAGTTATTTCCGTCGGTTTATTCAAAATTATTCTATGATAGCAAAACCCCTAACGATTCTAACAAAGAAAAATGTTCCTTGGTGTTTTGAAGAACCTCAATTAAAAGCATTTAACGAATTAAAAAGTAAATTGACCACCCGACCTGTTTTAGCACTATATGATCCTGAGGCTGAATTAGAAATTCACACTGACTGTCAATCAATAATTTAACACTGCATCACATCATGGGTAGCGTATCAAACACCAATCTGCTTCGTCTCGAACGGCATACTTAGTAGCTAGAACTCCCTCCTCAGGTATCTTTGCACTTTGAGAAGCTGGACTCTTAGGCCTGAAATTATTTATTATTTCATAGACCGTTTAAAAAAATGGAACCTAAGAAGAAATTACATTGTACTGAGTGAAAATTAATTATATATTTGTTGGCTTTCTTTTTTTAGTTTAGGTATCTAATATACGTTTACTATAACGCATAAAAACCTTCACTTCGGGTTGTAATGGTTTTTATGCTATAAAGTAAACATCACATAAAGCTGTATACAGATTATTTGCAACGCAACATCCAATGCAACACGAGTATAATAAGAACGTGCGCACAGCGGGCGCGTAGTGCGCTGGCGAACACATTAAAATGCATGGAAAATGTTGCATTGCATGTTACCTTACATGTTGTGTTGCAAATAATGTATACCGGGCTATAGGTAGGTCTTTTTTAGGGCTCCGTACCTTAAAAGGAGCACCACAAAAAAGAACAGTGGCATAGTTGCGTAACACACTAACAGTAATAATGGCTTTCATTTTGACTGTTCAAAAACATTCATTGCGTTATTCACGTTGTCGAACAGAGAAGTTTTTGGAACATATGAAGCAATGGATTAGCAGTATCCTCCAAAATGCTTCAGATTCTAATTAATAGCGATGCAGGCGAATACTTCGACGCCTAAGTGTCCTTTTGTTTTTGTATTTATTTGTATAGTTAGTTAGTAATTTTACTAAATACGTGTTGAGCCGTGCCCACTTCGTTTTGCGGTAAACATTTTTACATCACTCAACAGATTACGACACCGTCGCGGTTCCATACTATATCGTATTATGTCTAAAACCATTCGTCCAAATTATATGCAGTAAAAGGTAGAAGACTTTTGTTTCAGTCACTTGAAACGATAAATGTAAGTAGGTACTTATTTTGATAAGAATTCTTAATTATTGATAATATGACCAATAAACATGACCTAACGAAGTATTTTTTAAATATGAAATACTACTTTTTGTGACTTAAATGTAAAAGTTAGACATATGCTGTCGCTGATTTTTTTGTAGGAATGATCTAGCTTTACAACTTTTTTTCAGAACTCAATCATATATCTCTTATCGTTAAGGCAGCGTTCGTAAAAAACGTTTTCGTTCAACCGTTTTTCCTCCGAGTTACTCCCGACTGCTCAAGAAAATAGGTGGGTCATTCAGATGTCAATGTATACGCTTTTATAATAAACTTCCAAGCTAAATTCTCAATAAATTTAAATCATTATTAAACGTAAGTTGTTCATGAAAGCCTTTTATACCGTTAAAGATTATATTGAGGACAAAAAAGCTTGGGATTGACCTGCTCCAATTTTTGCATACTGAATATTGTATTTTTGTTTTTGCAAACATAAACTCTTTGACATAATTATTATGTACACTTTGACATGAATATTTACTTTGAGAAGTTTAATATTATTATTGTTTTAATTATTGTGAATGTGAGGACTATGTGGGTCATTTTTTTTTGTGTTTCATCTCTTTCTCAGTTAGTTTTAATGTTAACCTGGCAGTTTGAGTACTTTATGCGGCCTACCCAAATATCCTTTCTTTGGTATTGCTCGTCAAATCGTTGAGCTCATCCAGTTCTGAGTTGAGCTGCATGATTACTGATAAATGCCTGCACTGAATGGACGGGTCCACTCAATCTGTTCTTCGGTAGTTTCCTCAAAAGACCATTTCAGACACCAATCCATATGGTCTTCACATGATCTAACCAAGATTATGACTGGACGTTAAAAGAGACTGTGACCTCTGAGTTTGTTTCGGCCTTTCTTCTCAGAGTAGTCAGTTAGGAAACGCCGACCTAATCTAGTTTAAAATAATATAATTGACGTGTAAAAGTGTTTGTACAAACCTACTTACAGAAATAAAATCATTTATCAATTACAACCTCCGAAACTCACAAACTTTACCTCTTTATAATATTAATATAGATGTAACTACAATATGATAACTTCAAAGTATATAATAAAGACACAGAATAGTGTGTAACCCAAGTAAAGTGTAAATAAAATTAAAAAAAAATTATACGCACCTTAGAAAGCCTAGATACACAAATATCAGGTAAAGATATATTCCTGCTTCTAGCACGAGCATGTACGGGATCGTAAATGCAGAGAATTTTGGAAATGATAAATATTCTGGTGCCATTGGATATATCCTGAAATAACAACATTGAGTGTTCGTTTCAAAACATCATCAACATACACAAAGTGGAATTAAATACGAATGATTGAAGCTTACTCAAAATCGACCAAACAAAGTTGATAAAATGAATAATTATGAGAACACCGCATGAGCTTCATAAGTTTCCTCTACCGAATGAAAAACCAAATAAAAGCAGTTTGCAAATTGACCTAGTAGTTTTTTTTTTAATCCAACCTAAGTTATCTTACTCTTGGGCAAACGCCTCTCTATTACAATTTTTCCACCTTTTGCGAGCCCGCGTGTCCTCCTTCCAGTTTTGACGAAACCTATCCAGCTCGTCTTGCCATCTCCCAAGTCCTACGTGCTCTGCCACGACCCGCCTCACTATCTCATACATTAAAAAATACAAACAGACATACTTACATAGAACCTCCTCTTTTTAAAGTTGGTTAAAAATTGAACTTAATTTACATGACGGTAAATGTTTTACATTGATTAATTTACCTTTGGAAGAGTCCTTTGAAGACTAAATTAGTAGCAGAGCCCACTAAAGTGCCGATACCTCCTAAAGCATAACATTTATCAGATAATGTACCTACGCATAAGAAATCTAGGAAAAAGTCCAAAAAGGGGTTAATCCAGCCTAAGGTTGAATTTCCGTAGCAGAGGGGCTTGTATCTAAGTAATTACAGCTGTACTGGTTGATCAATCAAGCTAAACTACGTTTTCCGCGGTTGGTCCATGGATGGAATACCAAGACGGAAAGCACGTTAAGCCGTTGGCCCCGGCTATCATTCGTGTATCTTAGACAGTCGTTACGACGAAAGTTCGACAACCAATCTTACTAATCGTGCTACCCAGTTACTGGTTTGTGGAGGTCAGATAAGCAGTCGATCCATGCAAATGCTGGTATTTAGCTTGACCCGATTACACTGGAAGTCAACTCCAACATAGGCGGGAAAAGGTTACTCAGATGATGATGATCTACCATGCTATAAGGCTATTCTGGCTCGTGGCCAGTCTTGTGTCTGTCAATCAATCAACTCAGTCTTTCGCAGTCCACTGGCTGCGTCACAACAGTCTATCTCGATTCACTCTAACCTTCGCATTCTACATTCGGTCTGTCCCAGCCACCTTTTAAGGTCGTTGGTCCATCTAGCTGGGGGGCGTTCCACACTAAGTTTGCCAATACGCGATCTCTACTCCAGGACTTGTCTGCTACACCATCCATCGGTCCTCTGACAAATATGGCCAGCCCACTGCCACTCCAGCTTGCTCACTCTGCAAGCTATGTCGGTGACTCCGGTTCTTTTCCGGATAATTTCATTCCTGATTTTATCCTTCAAAGAAACTCCGAGCATAGCCCGCTCCATAGCGCGCTGAGCGACCTTATATTTGTGGACCGGCCCAACTGTCAGTCTCCACGTTTCGGCACCGTATGTCATCAAGGGCAGGACGAACTGGTTGAAGGCTTTAGTCTTCAAGCATTGCGGAATAGACGACGAAAAGACTTGACGAAGTTCCTCAAACGCTGCCCAACCCAACCGGATCCTCCTGACGGCTTCTTTCTCAAAGTTGCGGCTACCGAGCTGGATGATTTACCCTAGGTAGACATACTCGTTCACAATTTCGAGAAGCGACTCTTCGATGTGGATTGAAGTGTCTGTGTCTGTGTAAACGCTAAATCTGTGCTCGCGAACGAATCTTTGTTCTGTCAAGTCAATGAATGTCTGTTGCATAAAAAATGTTGCCGCAACAAATTTTCGCAAAACAAATTCTCATAAGTATAGTCCTTAAGGGGGAACCGCCAGGGTAGTCTGCAATTTTTGCGGGTCAATGTTATGCTGTCTGTTCATTCTCCACCACCATGGGAACTGGAACACTGGAACTGGCTCTGGCAAGCATCATAATATATACTGAATCAGGCCACTATCGACCTCCAGTCTTTGGAGAGGAGGGATGGGATCTACAATGCCACATGCGAACTACGCATCAAAAACCTGACGTCACACAAATAGTCTCGTATCGCGCAATCAGAGTTTACCGCGCAACTCGTATACATATGTCACTTTAAAATTGTGAATACCGTTTTTTTTTTTGGGTGGGAAATCATCAAATGACTTCTTCTGTCAGACTTTTACTGACTAAAACCCACCCGTGTTCCCTCAGTTGCCTGTGTGCCAGGGGCGGCGGTATCTCTTTCGAACAACCCGCACCCCTGGCAGGCATTGGCCCTTGCGGGCCCCATCAGTTGCTGCTGACATCTTTGAGGCGCGCGTGGAACACAACGCGCCGTCGACCCGGGCTTGGTCCTTACCGGACAGCGAGCTACCCATTACTCGCCGTCCGCAAGCCCGCGCATTGTGAATACCGTTGGATTACAATTAATAGTTTGTTCCGTGTGGTGCCGGACGTAAAAAAATAGCACCATCCCATTTCTTCCTGTGGGGGTCGTAGAAGGCGACTAAGGGACTTACTAAAGAATGGGCAGCAGCGTTCTCTATGTATTTGATCACCATACTGTGATCACCAACCCGCCTGCCAAGCGTGGCGATTATGGCAAATCCCCTCCTTTGGGGCCTATGTCCAGCAGTCGACGTCTTTCGGCTGATGATTATAATCTAGCGAGATAGATTATAAACTAACTGTGTTAACAATGATACGGTGACATATATACAACATCTCGACATCAACCGTCGGGCAGTTGCCCACCAGACACAACACCCGTCTGGTCGGAGGTTCCTCCCTTTTTTATATAGTATGAGTGAAGTTTACACCCTGTTCCTCATACTTCTATAATGCCATTGAATTACTATTTCATAAAAAAATTCATTCAGGGGAATTAAATTAAATTGGAGGGTTGTATTGATGATTTTAATTATTACTAGCTTTGATAGCGGCTTCGCCCGCGTGGTGGTCGGATATTTTCCTACGGGAAGGTACTACCGGGATAAAAATTATGTATTATTCCAGGTTACAAACTACCTGTGTGCCAAATTTCATTCAAGTCCGTTCAGCCATTATTGCGTGAAAGAATGACAAACATACATACATCTATACTTACGAACTTTCACATTTGTAATATAAGTAGGATAATTCTGTAGAGCCATATTTGTTACGGTCGCGAGTTAAATTTTAATCAACATACTTACAAACTGATACTGACCTGCAAAGTGCAAAAACCTTTGCCATACCTTAACGCATTCTTGACGTATCGAACTACGCATAGAACCGAAAAGATAGAAAGCCAACTCACCAACTGTTGCAGAAAAAGAAGCAGCACAAAAATAACAAGTTGTTATATCGGAAGCTATCATTTCACCATTACTGTCTTTCTCATATATGATTAACAGGTTTTGCTGCAATAGTATGAAAATTATGAATTATTGTTTCAGTGAAGCTAAACTAGCATAGTTAATAGGTGCCTAATGAATGAAAGAGAGTTCATCAAAGGTTAAAATGAATAAACATTGAAAGAAAATAAGGCTGGTGACATTCTGTTGAACGTAATTCTTAAAATGCACAGTCACCAAATAGATACGTAACCAGGGTCGTCCCCATCTGGTAGGGCCCGCAAGGGCCGATGCCTGCCAGGGGTGCGGGTTGTTCGAAAGAGATACCGTGGGCCTCAGCACACAGGCAACTGAGAGAACACGGGTGGGTTTTAGTCAGTAAAAGTCTGACACGATTTCCCACCCAAAATAAAAAGCAGGGTCGTCCAATATAGTTGAAGTTTAGTGAGAAACCGATGAATGTGTTTGAACGAAAAACTTAATAAATGAACTGTTTTTTTTTTGAGGGTGGGGGGAAATCATCAAATAACTTCTCTCACTCTGGGTGGAGCGTGAGGGCGTGTCAGACTTTTACTGACTAAAACCCAGCCGTGTTCCTTCAGTTGCCCGTGTGCCAGGGGCCACGGTATCTCTTTCGAACAACCCGCACCCCTGGCAGGATCATATTCAATAAATGAACTATTTGCTTTCTATCATTTCATTTTTTTTTTCGAAATCGTCCATCGGTTTCTTATTAAACTTCAACTATATCCGATGTCCCTGGTTATCTATCTCTCTTGGTAACCATATGTACACATAGAGCGTATAATGCTGACGCTAACCGTCTCAGCTGCAGTCACCGTACGTATCGTGTCATCAATTATACTAAAAGACTCCTAAAACACTAACGTTTTCAAAAATCCGTAGCACGGCAAAAATTATAGGCACCATCATCGTCGTCGCAGCGGTGTTAGTAATCCACATCGAGAGAAACATAGTCGTGACTGACATCGCGAACAGCAATCTGCATATGTATTTTGTCAAAATCAGAATTACAAAACATAAGCAGTGGTGGGCCAGTGGAATCGGCCACGACGAACAAATAGTAGGTCGTAGGTTTAAACCTGACGGGTGCTTTATAATGCAATAATTATTATAGACATAAGCCTCCCAAATGGGGGGATTTGCTATAATCGCCACGCTTGGCATGCGGGTTGGTGAACGCAGTATGGTGGTCAAACGCATAGAGAACGCTGCTGCCCATTCTCTAGTAAGTCCTTTAGTCGCCTTCTACGACACCCACGGGAAAGAAAGAACGGGGAAGAAATGGGATGCTGCTATTCTTTTACGTCCGGCACCACACGGAACTACCAATATAGACTGCGTATGTAATTATAAAATCAGTGAATGTGAATTAATAAAAAAACCTGTAGTGAGAGTAGCCAATAATCCGGATAGCATATAACGCCAGCCTTTGATGTAACCCTGATTGCTCGACGGCATATGCGAGCACCATGCTTCCGTAGAACATCAGAACGGTATCCTGAGTTTAAAAATAAAACATGACAGAGTTCACTTTCTGACTCTGTTTTTGGCTTGGAGGCAAAAGCCCTGACGAGCGGCCCCACTTTGGGGTTCCTCTTCGCTTCACCATGGGGATGACCACGGCTTTTGAGCCCCTCCGCAACGACAATGCAGGAACCCACTGGGGTGTGCAGGACTACCTTGACTGACACTGAGGTGTCCACTTTTAATGTTTTTACATAACCACAGACAAACACAAGTAGGTTACATATACTTAACATTTTACTTTGTTAGCTTAGTTGTTAATTCTATTGTGCATGCCGTGGTCTCCTATAAGTGAAGGAAACGCTGCTAAGTGACACAACTGCTCCTACTAAGTTATGACAGCCTGGTACTTTGAAGGCTTAAAGCGTTTTCTAGCTGACACCATAGTCTAAAAAAACAAGGTCTGGCATTCCGGGACCGACACATGCTGACGTCACTTCTCAGTTGCCACTTTATTGCAACAAAACACGAAATTATGGAAACATTTTCAATCACCAGTCTGTTAAAAATATATATAGCATATAAATTGTTGTTTTCCGTTTGCCTGATCAAACGAAACAATTCAATTTAATCGTATACCAACGTAATTGTAAATTAAAACTACAATATTTGATCGGATTCGCACAGGTAATAAAGGTGGTTAGGGGGTTATTATTTCGAACTTCTGGTAACACAGAAACGGGCTGTCTCATTGACATTCCGCCATTTCGTCGTATAACGCTATTCTTTTTTAACACGTGTGCCTATCTCGCTCAGTGGCAGTGTTAGCAGTGGTTCCCAAACATTTATTTGTGGACGTCCAACAAGTTTGTTTGTTGCATTTTTTTCTTTGACCGTTATCAAAATGGTTGGTTGTTCTATTCGGAACTGTAAGAGTAGAAGTTTAAAAGGCGGTACAATAAGGTTTTTTTCTTTTCCTCTAAAACAATCAGTGGCCAATGAATGGCTGCGCTATTGTGGACCTAAAACAACCACAAAAAATGGTAAGTACCTATGTAAAATTACTAATGTATTTAATTTATAATTGGTAGTGATTCTATGCTGCATTCTCGAATGATAAATCGTGGTAAAGGTAACTGCTGTTTTTGTAACCTGTACGGTTTAACTTTAGAGATTACTGCACAGAGTTGACAGCTTGGCCAGGACTCCTTCACGCGGCCGCGGCCTAGGTCTAAAACCATTTTGTCCGTTTGAATCATGTTAATCGGTCCACGCGGTTAAGAGATAATTAAGAATTAGTATAGTGAAAATGTAAACCACCAGAATGTTGGTTTTGCATGTAACATTTTTGTATGGGCTAATTCTTTTATTTTTCAGGGAGAGTATGTTCAAAGCATTTTTTATCTTCTGACTACTTCAAGCCGCTGCAGCAGATTCTATTAAAGGAATCGCCAAGAAAAATGAGAAAATTAAAGCCAGACGCATTACCTACATTACTAATTGATGATATAGGCAATCAAAAAACGCTTAGTAATAGTATGCCAATAGAAGTAAACAGCCAAATTGTAGATACTTCAGACAACATAAAATATTTTCCTAAATGTAATACAACACCAGATAATGAGGTTGCGGGCTCTTCAAAGATTGTTGAGAAAAGGTATGTACATTGAACATTTTTTTTTAATTTCAATTATGAGAAATTCAAAGTTTCTGTTAATAATATTACTTATTTACCTTGTATTTATTCCCTATGGCAGCCAATTATTTTTATTCTTTGTTTTAGTGATGAAAATATCACGATTCCTCTGGCTGAATATAAGCTATTTAAAAGGAGTTTCAACGAATATGATGTTTTAAAAAAAAATCTGGAGAAAATTTTTACCCCTGGTCAAATTCGTTGCTTCATGAAACCTAGTAAGCGTCGCGTCAGATGGTCCGCGGAAGATATTGCTGCAGCTATTTCGTTAAGAAGTATAAGTCCAAAGGGCTATCGTCACTTGAGAGCCACTGTAGGGATTCCTTTGCCGGCTTTTTCGACTCTCCGCAAATGGGCGTCCAAGTTTGAAATTAAAGAAGGGCTATTAGAAAACGTTGTTACTTTGATGAAATTCAAAGCCAAGAGTTTTAATGCGCTTGAAAAACTTGTAACATTGTCGTTTGATGAGATTTATCTCTCAAATAAAATTGAAATAGATAAGAAATATGAACAAAAAGTTGGACCTCATAACAACTGTCAATGTGTTATGGCCCGTGGCCTTTGCGGTAAGTGGAAGCAGCCTATATATTTTAAATGTGACCAGAAGATGACCAAAGACATATTATTTGACATAATAAAACAAATATATGAGGCTGGTCTCACAGTGATTACAGTAACGTGTGATATGGGTCCTGGGAACCAGGGATTGATAAAGTCATTAAATATTGGCGTTGAAGATGGCAAACAGACCTATTTTAATCATCCTAGTGACAGCAATTTGAAAGTCCACGTTTTTTTTGACGTTCCTCATCTACTGAAACTGGCGAGGAATCATTTTATAGACCATGGATTTGTGTATAACAGCAAAGTATTGACAAAACAGACGATAGAAAAAATACTGGTATTGTCTCAGAACGATCTTAAATTGGCTCACAAAATAACGTCATATCATCTCAATGTTGAAGGTTCGCAAAGGCAAAAAGTACGTCCAGCTGCCCAACTATTTTCGAACACAGTGGCTCAGGCAATAAAATGGTGTGGCATAAAAAAAATTCTACCAGACGATAATTGGTTAGAGCTGTCATACATTTTCAGAGTATTCAATGATTGGTTCAATGTTTTTAACTCCCGAATGAAATTTGAAGGAAACAAAAATGCATATGCATTAAATTGGATGCTCAAAATCTGGTTCTGGACGAAATGAACCACTTGATGGAAAAAATTAAAACCGGAAAAAAGACATCCACCACTCCATTCCAAAGAGGCATTTTAATATCAAACAAATCTCTTGTACATTTATTATGTGATATAAAAGGAAGAACAAACAATAATTTGGAGTACATACTAACCTCTCGGTTAAACCAAGACGTTTTAGAGAATTTCTTCTCGTATATAAGAGGTATGGGTGCAACACATGATCACCCCACGGCGCTTTCTCTAAAACATCGTCTGAAATGGTATATTTTAGGGAAGCATTCTGCGGACGTTTTTAAATGCTCTACCAATACCCGTGAAGATACAAGTATCTCTTGTCTGATAACGCCATTAGAAAATACCGAAACGTCCACCTGTAATCCACCTGATCAAATTAGTATAAATGAAGATGTCATTTTGACCGGTATACTAAATCCCTACGTTGAATCAGATAATTATGGCAATGATGATGAGAACTGTTTACTAATTAGTTTACTACAAAGTGACGTGTTGGAACCTGAGAAACATGTTCATAATTGCGACTTGGCTATGTATTTTCCAACTGACGAAGAAGAGCAGTTATTGAACGTTTTTGAAATGCAAATGGCTAGTAATGAAGTCAATGAACAAGGCCTTAAATATATTGCTGGCTATGTTGCCTCGAGATATTTAGCTAAGTACCCATATCTTGGAAATCAAACACGAACTCTAAATCCTGAAAGTGGTTCCTGTGAGTGGATAAACTTTATATCAAGAGGGAAGCTGATTTATCCATGCCAACAGCTCATAAGCGTTGCTCAAATAATGGAGACAGAGTTTGAAAAATTTCATGGGAAATCGCTGTCCACAGCTAAATTCATTTTCAAAACCTTGGCTGATATTGTGCACAATGATGTAAAAAATCGTTACCCTCTAATAGATTACTCTGTAATACTTTGCTTGGTAAGAACAAGAACCTACATAAGACTGAGAGAATTGAATAGAAATATTGTGTGCAATCAACTTGAAAAGAAGCGCAAAAAAAAATTGTATAAAGTATCAAACACTTTAAAGTGAATTTTACAATAAAAACTTCGCAAAGCGACTCAAACGTAATACATGTATGAGTATTCATTTAGTAATCCCTAGAATCCACTACTAATTTTGTGAATGTCAAAGTAGATTTGTCTATATGGTTTGGAACTGTTCTTCTCGCAAATAGACTACTAAACCTTGGCTTGTAGTTTGAAGTTTGGAACCCTAGGATGGACACAGGATTCTTTTTGTCACGGAAAACCTACAACGCGGGTAGAGCTAAAACAAAAGCTAGTAGGAATCAGGCTAGTAGAATCAAGCTAGTAGGCCTCCTTCACGCGGCCGTACTTAGATAAAGATAATGCCTACACTTTTGCGTTTCGCCGTGGCCACTCCGCCAGTCGGTTGCCACCGCTCACGCGCTGAGTATTTTAGATTATCGTGTTCACAAATACCATTTGATTCCTTTTTTAATGAATTAGACCCAGTTTAAAATAAATTAGGCCAATGCTTTACTAGATTGAATTTCCCCAGACTATAAAGTTTGAGAACCATCGATAGCGGTGATGACGTAGGCTTGTGTTACCCACGTGACCTCTGTGTCTCGGAATGCTATACCTGGCGAAGTATATTATTATACCATGGCTGACACTACTATGTTAAGTGTGGTCGTACAGAGTTATGACAACCTGGTACTTCGAAGGCATAAAGCGTTTTCTAGCTGACATAACTATGCTAGGTGAGCTCCTACCAAATTATGACAACCTGGTACTTCGATCAGAATACCAATTTACAAAAGGTCTACTTATTTCACCACGATCATCATCATTTCAGCAGAAAGACATCCACTGATGGACATAGCCCTCTCCCAAGCTCCTCCATTTCGACCGGCCTTGTACTTCCCACATCCAGCGGATTCCCGCGGCCTTCACAAGGTCATCGGTCTACCTTGTGGGAGGCCTTCCCACTCTACGTCTTCCGGTCCGCGGTAGCCACTCCAGAAACTTTCGGAGTAATTAGAAATAGGAAATGTTCACTTATAAATGTAAACATTTCTTATTTGTTTCTATATTTTAAACTATTGTCCCCTGGGAACCCAGGATAAAAAGTATCCTATGTGTTAATTTAGGTTATAATCTATCTGTATGCCAAATTTTATCCAAATTCGTCCGGCCGTTTTTGCGTGAAAGAGTAACAAACATTCATATTATTATTATTCATTAGTATGGATGTACTTTTAAAATTTTGGTTTTAATTATGTATTTAATGCGGCAAAGATCATATTCTATTTATTAAGTCACCAGCCACATTTATTAAGTCAGCACGAATAAAACTTATAAAAAATAACTACTGCTTGGAAAACGAAAACGTTGAAATTAGTCGTTTCATAGATAGACCTTGATCTATAAAATAAAAACATACCTGACAAAAAACATTACATACTGAATTTTAGATAGCACATAGCTAGGTTCCATAGCTTAGGGTCTTCGTGGACTAGAAGAATCCAATTTCCGAGCATTTAGGAACTCTACAAGGAGTCATTTTGGTAAAATATTACCTTGTATTATTATGTTGTTATAGGAACTAGCTACGACAGTGCCAATTTGTCAGTCTCCTTCCCCATTAAAGGGTTATTCATAGGACCAAGCCCGGGTCGACGGCGCGTTGTGTTCCACGCGCGCCTCAAAGAGATGTCATCAGCAAATGATGGGGCCCGCAAGGGCCGATGCCTGCCAGGGGTGCGGGTTGTTCGAAAGAGATACCGCCGCCCCTGGCACACAGGCAACTGAGGGAACACGGGTGGGTTTTAGTCAGTAAAAGTCTGACACGCCCTCCCGCTCCGCCCAGAGCGGGAGAAGTTATTTGATGATTTCCCACCCAAAAAAAAAAAAGGTTAATTCGTGGCCAAAACCGGAACTATAGTAGCCAACTTGTTTTGTCAAATAAAGCTTCAGTAACAAACTTTCATTGTTAACCATTGTTTACCAACAACGCCCCCTGCCAATGTCATTCTGGCGCCGAAATATCTTGACCTAGAGTGAGGGCCGCCTAAAGCATAATTTACACGATATCAATTCATTGCCTGTGGCATACAGCAAAATTGAAGCAAATAAATGGTTGTCTGTAAAGTTGGTTTACGGACGATAATTTTACGTGATAACGTAATAATAAAACAGGCCGATCATGCCTCTGTATCGCTTGTTCCGTGCTCTTGCTTGCACGCTCGGCTCAGACGGAGCGTGACAATGAGTCATGCTTTTTCGAGCGTGCAGCCGGCGTTCATCGATTTATAAGAAGTTATCTCGTCAAAAAAACAGTATGAAGGCGGTGCAACTTTTGTTGTTGCAAACCAAACTGTGTAAAACAGACATTACGCTTAAACTATGACCACGGTGTCACGTGGCGTGACAATGGTAATACCTATCAATGAAAGCGTACAATAAGCGATGGCGTACGGCCAAAAGAGATGAAGAATATAATTTATGTGAAACAAACAGTACAGCTATCAAATTAAGTGTCATTCGAAAATATCCATTGATTTCTCACTAAACTTCAACTATATGCGAAGACCCCGAAGACCCTGGTTACTTTTCTCTTTTGGTGACTGCATATGCTGTGACTACCAAATTTTCATTTATCATTGCTGGCGAGCTTCCGCGTCAATGTGGTATTGGCATAATACCTGTTCCATAAAAATAAATTTAGCCAAAAATACTGGCAATATTTGTATTCTACATTTTTAAGAGTAGAATACTCTTCTTTTTAATCAAATCTCAAAAGTCAAAGAGAACGGTGAACTTTTTTCATCCTTTGAGTGAATTTGTGGCATCTTATTAGCGGAAAATAGAATTGGATAGTTAAGAATAATATACTTAAAACGTTTTGAAAATGGGCGCGTGAGTATTACTTAAATCTACGTTGATGGCACATTAATCCAACATTCCAACACGAGGGTACAAGCCACAGCAGTGATTAGCTGTTGCAATGACTCGCCCCTATTACCGCCACAGAAAATGTAGAAATAGCGCAGCGGTTGAGCGAGTCTCTTAATAAGCACATAATCACTAATTTCGGACTAGATCATGAAACCATGTTTAAGTTGGGAACCAACGTAAGTTGTAAGCCCTAATTTACTCGCTATAAAATGTTGACATTGGCATCCCCTTTAAATGTATTCTGGAAATGGTCATGTTTGTTATGCTATGGCTCCATGGCCAGCAAATAATAAAGTATTCCCAGAAACGGGAGTAATCAAAGTCGGATGTACAACAAAAGAAAAATACACTCAACTCTCGACAAACTAACCGAAAAGAGAAACGTCAAATTGGGCGGGCGATTCTGATAGATAAAGGCCGCATAGGCATTAAATCCGTTAAGGGGCTTGTGGCTAAATGATAATAAGTACGGGTCATTCGACGGTGAAGCAACGCTTGGCGCGGCCGGTTGGTGGATGGGGTTGGCAGATAAATTTTCCAGAAACATTCGTGATCAAAGTCAGCCCTATCTGCATAGAAGTACTTGCATGGTTCCCATTATTTATAATAAGTTACCCAGTTGGGAGGGAGCTTAATAATATACATTTTGAGAAACAAAAGTCATATTAATTAATTGCTAACAGAAGCATTTATTTAGACAAAGATTTTATACATCATTATTGTATGAATAGATATTTTTTTACTATTGATATATTTATAGTATTTAACATTAACAGAACTTAAAAAAATGTCATATGTCAGCTAGCCATGCAAATAAACCAACAAATAAAATGAAAACTTAACTCGAGCACAAAAAAAAGTAAACAAAACATACTACCAAAATAAAAGCCTCCTGGTTTAAATGGCGTGATAGCTTACGTATGCAATGCTGGATTATGTTTACAAATGATAACCTACGACCATCGACGTAAAATAAATAAACAGGTAGGTAATTATTAGCAAACAATAACAAAATCATGGTCAGCAAGGTGGTGGATGCAGTTGGATCCACCAACTGCATCCACCACCTTGCTGACTCACATATGAAATTATAACGTTTTTTTTTTTTCAGTAAAAAGGAGCCAGCTCCGAGCATGTTCCCTTTCTCTCGTTCTAGCGAGCCGGAGCCCGATCTAACGATGGCAGAGAAAACGAAATTTTTTATGGTTTGTCATTGGCGAGGTGTAGTAGTAATTTTATCGCCAATTGCATTGTTACCGTTATTGATGCCATTCCCTGCATCGGTAAATATGCTTTGTTTTAGTATTCCTAATCTAGAATTTTAAAAAATACGATCTCTCATTGCTTTATTACAAAAAAATAAGGTTCATGTTGAATTGGGAAAATTTCCCACAGTCTGGGACAGCTTGATGTGCTGGCGGTGTGTCATCATCATCGGCCTGTGTCTAGCAGTGGACGTCTTTCAGCGGTGTGTAATTATGTTAGGTAATAATAACACACTGCCAGCACATCCTCGGTAAACTTGGTAGGCCGAGTATTGAGTTAGTTGAATCGCGAGCTTTAAATTTTTTCCACACAAAGGGGATCGAACTTTTTTGTATGGAGACTGGCCTCGTCCCGGTTAGCCATTTTGATTATTTTCCAAAACAGCGTCGCCCGGTTATACCTATAATATAAATAGGGGGTCTGTAGACAAACCAAAAATGTGATGCAAATATTTCCATGAAAAGTAATTTATAATCAATGTTAAGTACCTATGTTACATTTTTACCTCTTTAAGCAGAAAGCTTAACTGATTCGAAGTTCTTGGTTAAAATGCACATCCTTTCAGTCAAAAAAGTATCGGGAATGGATGATTAGTTTATGGTTCGAAATTAAATTTTACGTATTTTTTGCTGTTAGATTGGTAAGTACAACATTTTTTTGCATTTTGGCGAGGAGTTTGAATTGCATCTGCTATTTAAATTAAATACAGTGCTGTTTTTAGTTAGATCATATCTAGTGTCCTTTCTTGTATCCTTTCTTATATCCGACTAAATTCCTCTTGGGTTGCATAGGTTTCAACTCTCTAGAAGTGAGACGGTCGCGCGATCAGATGACTGTAATATTTAAAATTCTTAGGGGGATTATTGATGTTCCTGATCTACATAACGAGATCTGCAATCTATTTGTCCCGGACAATTACTGTCGTGGCAGAAGACACCGCTTACTGGCTGTTCCAACTTGCCGTACTGTTGCACACTCCAAGTCACCTATTCCTCGGACATTAACCGCTATTAACGCTCTCCTGAACTCGAATACAGATCTCGATATGTTTGCGAATGAATGGAAGATGATGTTGTCAGAATGTTTGAATTTTTGTGAGAAGAATGCATGACTGTGTAAATAGATTGTAGATATTGTAATGTGTATATTTATGTGTTTAAATAGTGTAATTGGCTTCGGCCGTTCTATTTAAAATAAAATAAATAAATAAATAGTGTGTATTGCGAATTTCATAATGGACAAAAACATCGGACAAAGACTTTGTCTAAAATTGGCCAGATTTGTGGAAAGAAAGTTCTTGGATACTCCGCCTTCGTACAAGGCCATCATTGAGAACGAATTTTTACCAAAAACAAATACCATCGAGCAACCACCTTATTCACCAGAAATGGCTCCAGCCGATTAACCAAATTATCACTTCGTGGCACCCATTTTCTTTCGGTAGAAGACGTTCGCGGCGAGAACTGAACTCAATTATGGAAAAAGCGTTTAAAAATGTTTGGATGATTGGATTATTCGTTGGCATAAGTGTATGGTTTCTGAAGGAGCATACTTTGAAGGCGAAACTTAAATTTGGATGAATAACTAACATTTTGAGTATTATTGACCCTTTCCCGGTACTTTCTTGACAGAGTAGTATATTACAAGTTTGAATACCATAACTACACATACGGTGGTAAACTTTTTCCTTCTTCAAGCCACTGATCCATTACATTATGAACAAAATATTTTCTTGAATTATAACGCGTGCATACTATTCTATATTTATTAACATTTAGTAACAATATTAGTTCACTATACTGTACATTACATATATTGTTTATTCACTCTTTTCACTCGTATCAGTTGGCCTGAATATTTTTCCTCTGAAAAGAGCAAAAGGTGTAATGCATAGTGCATTGCTTGATGCTGGACTCGCTTTCTTGTGTTGTTAGGCAAAATCAAAAGGTTTCGATTCCCTAAATTCTCCCTTGCTAAGTCCTACCACCTTAAATCTATCTATACTAATATAATGAAGAGGTAAAGTTTGTGAGGTTGTAGGGGGTAATCTCTGGATCTACTGGAACCGATTTTAAAGTTCTTTTACCAATAGAAAGCCACGGTATTTGTGAGTGTCATAGGCTATATATCAACCTGAAAAAACAGTCGGACGAAAAAAAATAGGGATCCCACTCGTGCGAAGCTGGGACAGGCAGCTAGTACTTAATAATAATATTTCAATGTGATTACATAACGGAACTCAGAATCATAAAAGAAACACACAATTGATCATCTGACGGAGCGGTGCTCAGCATTAGTTAATGTTTTTAATATAATGAGATGAAAATATTTGGACTCATTCTAGCTCTTCTTATCTTTAACTCTATTTATCTTGATAATGTTGGTGAAACGTATAGGTACGGTAAAAGCATAAAACGGTAGTCGGTAGCCAAAAAAAAAAGCGGTAAGCCTATCCATCGAATGTTTATTTGCTCGATGTGTCAGTAAGTCGAAAGCTATTGTACATAAAATATTCAAGAAGAGTTAAAAAAAATGTTAAACGGGATAAAACAAACCAGATCACTAGTGTGTTAATCCTATTATTATATTTGGTGATTTGTTATTTACCCCATTTTACATTCATTATTTTACTCTTCTGGAATATTTTATGTAGAATAGCTCTGAATTACTGGCACGTCGAGCCAATAGACATTCGATGGATATCTTTACAATAGCTTTTCGGCGAAACGGACGCTCGATCTAATTGTCTATTCGTAATTGTGGTATGGAATGCGGCATGATGCTATGGAATTTCGCCAATTCGGACGTTCAATCTGATGACGTCGGGGTATTAGCCATCGGGCATATGACATTCGATATCAAGCAGTAAACCCGGGTTCACTGCTTCCTTGGACCGCCCATGGATGTGGGGGTTTCCAATTAGGGAGTAGTGTAGTTAATTAGGAAGTCTTTATTTGTTATACTGACGATTTGTATACTGCTGTGTACTGGGTTTTTTTAATGTCCTTACAAGCGTGAGAGCAGCCAGCGAAATCGCATAACCCTATTATATTACTATTTCATGAAATATCAATCAATGATGATGTTATAAGTGTGTTAATGATTTAATGTTTGGAGTTCTGTAAATACATACCTACTTTTTGCTGTTGCGAATCCCATTTTGTTGAACTCGCAGAATGACACTGACTGCGAATTGCAGTGACACGCAAGTAAATTTGAATGACACTGACCTGCGAATTGCAAAGACACGCAAGTAAATTTGAATTCCGCGGGCTACCCTGAAGCAAACCCTGACTTAATTCACAGACGCTACCCCCTTACATTAAATTCTTGTTTTCCAGGACGCCCAATGGGTCGCATTCACTCTTCTTTTAATGGCATGTTATTGGGTATCGGAATGTATCCCATTGGCGATAACAGCATTCTTACCAATGGCGATATTCCCAGTGCTTGGATTAATGACTACCAGACGTTGCTGCGAAAATTACATGAATGTAAGATTTTGCACATTCATTCGATTCAGTTTTACTTGAATACAATTAGCCAAAATAGTAGCACGATAACTTAAGGCGGAGATTTCAGGAAAACGCTCAAAAAGGTGGTTTTTTAAAGCTGTGTATCTCTTTAACCGTAAATAATTTTGAAAGAAAAAAAATATATGATATATAATCTATCATATTTTTTTTCTTTCAAAAGACTTGAATATTCAAGTCTTTTTGCATACAGTGATGGAACTCAAAACATAATTAAACATACCTTAATGCATCAATAAAATCATCAAAGTCACCTCTTAATTATCTTTAAAATCGGTTTATCCCTTCAATAACAGTTATAAACATAATTAAAAATATACCATGAAATTTCAAATACCAAACTGCATCCAGTGATTGATTATATATTATTAAATAGTTAATATCTAATTTTATACGATTTCATTTGCATTTTTACGACATATGTTTGCTCATTTGTTATTCGAATTTATTACAACAGATTTTAACCCGTAACAGATTGTAATAAGAATTATTATCGCTCATAATAACAATATTTAAAGTTACCAGGGCCTTAAACTACATTGAACGGCGTCGACCTTTTAAATGTACTTAATTATTCAAGGAATCGGATGCGTTCAAAATTTTCTTTGGTTCTGCTGTGCTCCTCCTGGCCTCTCAAATAGCGCCATCTGTGAGGCCAGGCCCCGCTATCGTCCATTGTTTGCGGAACTCATCGTACGACCGCACTGCACGAAGTATCGGTCCAAAGTGATTTTTAGCACTCGTCCGAACGCTCGTGTTGATGGCGGGGAATAAATCCCGCTTACCGATTTTAATTCGCTGCGATTTTATTACGTTCATAGGACCAACGTGGGTTTACCGCCAGTAGGGCCCAGCCTTCTTGGCAACGAAAATAAAAGCACGAAAACAGTCTTTATTTTGTGCTTTGGACTTTTTTATTATAGGTAATAGGTAATAGGTAATACGGGCTGTTGTCCGCAACTCCACGTCAAAGCGCGTATTTTGCGTACGGGTGGGAGAATCGCTCATTCGATCCACCCCAGCTCCTCGAGAAAGGCCAGCAACGCCTTGGTGTTGCTGACAATCTCACGTAGGGTACCTGGGTTACCGAAGTATTTTGCCCTGTAATCGGCGACCACCGGGCAGTTTAGCAGCACATGCGCTGCTGTCTCGTCGTGCTCCAAGCAGGCCCTGCACAGCGGACTGTCTGTTATTCCTATGACAAAGAGATGTTTGTTGAATGACCCATGGCCGGTTATAGCTGCTGTCACTGTACGCAGCTGTGGTTTAGTTAGACGGAGAACCTGTTTTGTGAGGCGGGCATCGATCGTGGGAAGTGCTTCCTTAGCCTGCCTGCACTCACGTAGGTCCAGCCATAACTTGTGATGTTGGTCCCTGGTCCGTTTTCTTACCAGAGTGCGTAGATACCCGAAGGGGAGAGGCGCGATGGGTTCTGGTCCCACTGGTGCCATACTCGACCCTCTCCTGGCAAGTTCATCGGCTGCATCGTTACCCAGCGAGCCGCTGTGTCCTTTGATCCATTGAATGGTAATTTTATTGAGGCTACCTACCTGGTTTAGGCGCTGGTGGCACTCGTATATTAGCCCAGAGTCAACTGTGTGACTGTTCAGCGATTGTAGAACAGCCATGCTGTCCGAGAGTATGCGGATTGAGTGGTCCCTAACTTCCCTGGCCATGATAGCAGACGCGGCGAGGGAGATGCCCATGCATTCGGCCTGGAACACTGTGTTTTTTATTATTTAATGCTATAGAGTTTCACGTAGGTGCTCGTGGTTGAATTAACAGCCGCACGGGTCTACCTACAAGCTTAAGCAACGCTTGTCTGAGGTCAATCCGTGGGATCTCGACGACACGGTTGGCGCAGCGGTTAACCGATTGACTGCTGCGCTGCGTGTCGCGGGTTCGATTCCCGCACGGAACAAATATTGGGATGACCTACAAATAGTTGTTCCGTTTCTGGGTGTTTGTGTATGTGAGTTTAAATATTTGTAGACGCACTCACAATACAGGAGTAATTCCTAGTGTGGGGCAACGTTTTAAAGAAAAAAAAAATCTACTACATTCCGAAACCCCCAGAAGCCCAAAAATATGACGTATTCCAAGGGGTATCGTATTAGCCTAGTAACTGGGTTCTGGAGGTAAGGATACGCAGTTGTTGCAAGAAAAATACTGGTAGTCACTTGCGTCCGATTAGACTGGAAGTTGACCCCAACATAGTTTAGCAGATTGATTGGACTTTTGCCACATTTAATTTTCTCGTCCCTGCCACCACCAGGCGACAATTAAGGGGTTTATTGATAATCGTTGATTAAAGTTAAGAGATGTTTACACATCAAAAATGTATGGTTAAACAGTCCCTTATCATTACTTAACTTTTAACAACGTTTATAACTATAGACGTTCTATCGTAATTAAATTATATTTTAAAACAGCCGTTACAGATTTATCTTGTTACAGGATACTGTCATGATGTTTATAGGAAGTTTGATAATATCCTATTCAGTAGAACAGTCTGGACTACATAAACGCCTGGCATACTGTTTTATACAGTTAATCGGTTACTCTCACTTAAGGTAATTAATTATGTTTCATTGTTGTTATGTAAGTATTTCACCAACAAACGCAAACTGACTATTGAATTTAACAATGGATAAAAACCATAATTAAGTTGCCAGCTTAGAAGTGAGTAAGTTTGGAAATACATAACAGGCAGCAAACTATAAACAAGTTTCATTGGGAAAAGCCTTCCCAAGCAATAGAGCATCGATCATAAAACAGAGTATCCTAGAAGCATTTTACAAGTGTTAATTTTCTTCAACACTCTTTTTTTGCAGGCTGCTCTTGGCTTTGTGCTGCGTTACGACCTTTGCCTCCATGTGGATTACAAACACTGCTGCCACAACTATGATGGTTCCTATAAATTTTGCTATATTAAAAGTATTTGAAGACGTAAGTATTCTTAACCATCCTATTATTGCTTACTGCGGCACGCTATGATCGCCGTTGAGCAGCCCGGATCCTAGAATTGTGTCCGGTTGATGGCAGTAGGTATTCGATTAAAAATGTTAACGCAGGGGGTTCAGGATCACATTACTGAATCAATTTTAACAGGTTGTGCGTCAATGTTCTTGCCACCCAGTATATGTATAAATGAACGATAAATAACATTTTGTATAATATATTTGTCACAGTAAAATTGAAAATACCGTTAGATTATAATCTATGTCGCGAGATTGTAAACTGTCGTAACATACTGCTTACAATTTAACGCACTATTTTTCGGTATATTATAATCTATCGAAGTGAAACCGTCAAATTTTGAACTGGTATCAAGATGGATAGTACCTACCTTGCGCTATTATTCAATAGTCAACTAACTGCCACTAACTTGGATGTAGCACTTGCCAGCTGCTTCCGTGGCACCGCTTGCTTCGCTCGCTCAGCTCAGCCGACCTACCTCTGTCGTGTGGTCGAGGCCTACTTGACGGACAGGGCCATCATCTACCCCGGTCACCAAAGAGAGTGGAACCGGCGAGAGATGTCGTGCGGTGTCCCACAGGGATCGGTCCTGGGGCCGTATCTGTGGGACATCGGGTACGACTGTTTGCTGCGCGCCGTCATCCCTAGCGGCGTCAGTGTAGTCTGCTACGCTGACGACACGCTAGTCCTGGCGCAAAGGAGGTCATACCAGGTGGCGGCCGACTAAGTTACACACGGGTTGCGACAATCGTCGATAGGATCCAGCAACTGGGACTCGATGTGGCCTTGCATAAGTCCAAGGCCATGTGTTTTCATGGTCCTCGTAATACGCCACCGACGGGTTCCCAGATAGCGGCAGGAGGGGTTCACATCGGCGTCAAGTCGACGAAGAAGTACTTGGAACTCGTCCTCGACAGCCGGTGGAACTTCGCGGAGCACATCCGACGTTTGGCTCTCAGACGGGCCAGGGCTGCCTTGAAGCGGCTCCTGCCCAATCTAGGGGGGCGAAACGCCTCCCGCCGGAGGCTCTACGCGGGTGTCATGTGGTCCATGGCCCTATACGGGGCACCGGTGTGGGCGCCTACATTGAGGCATCAACCAGCCCCCAAGTTGAAGGCGTCCCATAGGGACATGGCCATCCGGATGGTCCGGGGTATACTGCACGATCTCCGGTGAGGCGGCGGGCTTCCTTGCCGGATTGCCGCCGTGAGATCTGGAGGCAAAGTGTCCTCGCGCACACTTGGGAGTGGCGCGAGGAGGCCAAATGCTGGGGCGTAACTCCGCTGCCGCGAGAAATCGTGGCACAATGGATAGAGCTCCGGCGAAATCTCATGGCGACATGGAGAGTGCGATTGTCGCAACCCGGTGCTGGGCACGCCACGTTTGCGGCGGTAAGTCCCCTTTTTGAGGAGTGGCTTGAGAGGCGGCATGGCGTCCTAACCTTCCGACTGACGCAGGTTCTCACCGGACACGGTTGTTTCGGGAGGTTCCTGTTTCGGATAAGGCGGGAGGAAACGCCCAGGTGTTTCCAGTGGAAAGATCGCCCTGAGGACACGGTGGAGCATACGGTGGAGGTCTGCCCGGCTTGGGCGGAGCACCGCCGTGTCGAGGACGTGGAGGCGATCGGCGGTGGCGATCTCTCGCGTCCGGCCCTGGTTCAGGCCATGGTACGGAGGGAGAGTGGGTAGCCGTCACGTCCTTCTGGGAAGCAGTAATGCTCGCGAAGAGGGAGGTGGCGCACGTGAGGGAGAGGCACTGTACGAGCCCGATTGTCAGGAGGTACATTTGTGCGCGCTAGTATTAAGTGCGAAATGAAACACGTTGTTAGATAATACTTTTAGTCTATATTTATTAATTAAATCACCGATTCACAGGTTTAAGTACACGATTTAATACCTATCATATAGTTATTTTAATTATTATAGATGAGAGCAAAACAGGAACAAACTGGCGGGTCCTGTTTTTTTTTTTTTTGGTTATGGCATCTCGCAGTTGACCTTGAGAGGCCGTGACTGCTTAACCGGGCTTTCCTGTGGGGACTAATAGCTTTTAGACTAAGAGCCTCCAGCCAGGGCTTACAAAACTAATACTTAAAACCTATAGCAACTGCGCACTGAGGGCACCCCCTGCGGGGTACGAGCCTCGGCTCAGGGAGTCGCTGTCACTGTCGGGGGGCAACAAGTGGGGACAGGCTGGATCACAATTCCATTATTATTATAAATCGGAGATTTTAACTCTACTTGCTCAGCTTCGGCGCGGGCTGGCACTTCTACGGGCAAGGGACGGTTGGGGGGCATTTCGTTAACTCGGGGTCTTTGTGGGGCGCGAGGACCTCAGTTGCGAGGTCGGAAACACGGTCTGTATTTGTGTGCTGTACTGGTGGCCGTACTGCTTTCTTGGAGGAGAGTGATGGGGTCATCAGGGTCGGAAAGGACATGTCTCGGCCGGCGGATTCTACTGATTCTACTGGGGACATAACTAGCGGCCTTCGCAATCAGTGGATTGCAGTGTTGCCCGACGGAATCGAAGAAACGCTTTGAAATGCGTTTCAGAAACTGAGCTATAATGGGGATTCTTAGGTCGAAATGGAGGATCTCGTTCCTAACGTACCATGGCGAGCCTGTAGCTTGGCGAAGGAAACGGTTTTGGAGGGTCTGCATCATATGGATGTATTGGGGCTTTGTGTGTGCAAAGACTGCACTAGCATAGGTCATGATTGGCTTTATGCACGCCGTGTATATTCGCAACTTGCACTTGAGTGACAACTTGCTACGTGCATTCAGAACAGAGTGCAACCTTCCTAGAGCGAAGGCGGCGCGTGAGCGCGCCTTCTTGATGTGCTCAGAGAAGGAGAGGTGCTGATCCATGATCACTCCTAGATATTTAGCTTGCTTCTCCTGAGGGATAGGCTTGCCAAACATAGAGATGGGCTGGCGGGTCCTGGCCCGTGCAGAAGTATTTATACAGTATAGCGACGTGTGGGGTGAGGGGGTGGTGGGCATGAATATCGGCCAATAAGGGGTGAAGTCGTATGCGCAATTACCTTATATGATCGCGTTTTTCAATTTCGCATCGAGATGCGACAGCCAATTACAATTCACTTGCGCTGACATGACACACCCCCAATGTTTTCTTAGAAATCTAAGTATCTACCAATAAATGAGTTACGTTTTTGTTATGACATACTGATAATTTGTTCGTTACAGGATGCACAAAGTTTAATTACAAAATCAGAGCATGTTTACGTAAATTATTATAATAACTAGAATAAAGACGATGTCAGGCCCAACATTGTTTAGGAAACGTCTTGTGGTACTAGTTTAACCAGCCTTTTGACAGGTCGTCTTAAAACTCCCCCCTTAGTCTTAATATCTACGGCACGCACAATGTCCCATGGGCCACGAGTTCCGCGGAAGGTTGCTATCCGCAACGAGCACAAATTCCCCGCTGAGTATCGGAGTACCACGTCCGTGGGGCACCCGCCGGTGTTGCAGTTCAGGCAGGTATTCTTTCACCCACCTTGCCCAGAACTGGTCGGCGAGTCGCTGCGAGGCGCGCCATTGCGCACGTCCGATGAGGTCCTGGTCGTTAAAGCCACCAGGTGGCGGGTTTGATGCCGAGCCGTGTAGTAGGAAATGATTTGGAGTAAGTGCCTCCGGATCATTTGGATCCACGGAGACGTGAGTGAGTGGTCTGTCGTCACGGTGAACTCCACTTCAGCTAACAGAGTCGCCAATGTTTCTTCGTTGGGGTGGCGCTCCCGTAGTGTGCTGAGGAGAGCAGTCTTCACGCTCCTCACTAGTCTCTCCCACGCACCGCCCATGAAAGTTGCGCTGGGAGGAATGAAGCGCCGCGCTGTCGGCATGCCTCTTGTTGCATTGACGCATTGATGGACGCTCGGAGCTCGCGGTCCACGCCATGCAGGTTGGTCCCGTTGTCTGACCATACTTGAGTCGAGGGGCCCCGGCGCGCGATGAAGCGACGCAAGGCTATCACGGCAGACTCCGTCGATAGGCTTGCAGCGACCTCAAGATGTACTACTGCTCATGTGGTCAGACAGGTGAACAGCGCAACGTAGCGCTTGTGTACGGCCCGTCCCACGGTAACGTAGAGTGGCCCGAACTACTCGAGGCCCACGTATGTGAAAGGACGCTCGTGATGGGCGGTTCATGTGGCGGGGCATAGGCGTGTCACCCAGTAGCGAGTGCGGCACTCGTTGACAGTTGCCTCGACGCCGGAGTGGTGCAGTCGCCTGTGGACTGCCTCGATGAGTAGTCGGGTGATGTGGTGATTCCCATCAAGAATGGCAGGACTCGATTGATGGCCTGAAATGCATTGTGCCGCGCTTACGCACGACGTTAGTTTGAGTAAGTTGTTGGAATCGATATAAACTGATAGTGCCCGTAGTCGGCCAGTTTTTAAGTTAGGGTCACTGAGTTCACAACAGAAACTTTGTCTTTGTATAACCTTTACTAACAAAACTTCTGCTTTATTCAATTGTTCAGCAGTTAATTGTATAAATCGCAGCCACCAGCGCCAGTGTAGCTTGGCCACCCTCGTTCGCCGCGCGCCAATAGGCGACAGCAGCGTAGGATGATTGGCTCGCATCCACGAACACATGTAACTCGAAGGGCTTATCTTTAGAATAAGCCATGTACCAACGTGGGATTTTAACAGTCTTTAACCTCTGTAGGTGTGTAGTCCACTAGCCCCACTGTTGTGCGAGATCAGCGTCTATGTTGGCGTCCCAGTCGTGGCCGTGGCGCCAAACTTACTGTAGTAGTACCTTCGCTCTGTTAGTAACGGGAGAGACGAAGCCTAGAGGGTCAAACAGTGACATAATTTCTCGCAGTACCTCACATTTTGTTGGCCTGGATTTTCCGATAAGTGTGGGTGGAAACGTCGATAGATCTAGATTGAAACCTATGTCATCCTGAGTTGGTCTCCACTCCAGTCCTAGGACGCGCTCGGTAGCCGCGTCTATGTTGAGGCCAAGGTTGTTGTTCGCTGCACCTGGATCTAACCCATCCAGAACCTCCTTGCTGCTTGACGCCCACTGTCGCAGTTCATAATTAGCTTCCCTGTGTATGCGATCTATGTCCTTAGATACACGCACTGCTTCCTCGGGGGTGTCGAAACTGTCTAACAGGTTATTGACATAGTGATTTTTAAGAATAGATTGACAGGCTTCAGAATGGGAGTGTTCGTACCTGCGAGCGTTGACGTCTTTTAAATAGATCGCGGTTGACGGTGAACATGTAGCGCCGAATATCAGTGACGTCATTCTCCATTTATCATGCGGTCTGTCGTCACGCCTGTCTTCACGCCATAGATAGCGGAGCGCGTCGCGATCTTCGGGACGTATCTTCACTCTCATAAACATCTCTTTGATGTCTGCCGACACGGCGACGCGTCGTTGACGGAAGCGCATTAGTACCCCGGGTAGCGACTGCAACATGTCGGGACCTTTGAGTAGGTAGTCATCCAGTGACTTACCTTTAGTAGTCGCGGCAGCATCGTGGACAAAAGCAAGCATTCGTAGCTTGTCTGGTTTCAGTGGGTTAAGTACGGCGAAGTGTGGTGGCGGAACCGGTTCGGCGTAGCCATTATCGATGAGTGCTTGCATTTGTTTACAATATTTTTCTTTCAGGGAACTGTCCCTGTCTAGTTTACGTTCGACACTGAGTAGTCTGCGTATTGTATTTTCATAATTATTTGGCATCTCGACGGTATCGCTTTTCCATAGTAGCGGCACTTCATATACCTTATCTCGGACCGTCGTACGTTCCTCTAGAAGCGTGATCGCTCGCTAATCGGGATCGCTAGTAGGCAGTCTAGGCGTGATCATGAGGGATAGGGACTCCAGCATGAAATGATCACGCAGCTGCTGATCCATGCTCTGTTGCTCGGACTCCTCGTGTGTTGACATAGTTGACCCGATCCGGAGGCGGCAGCGACCAACTGTGTATTCCATGTAGTACCCAACCCAATGTCGTTAATGACGCGACCGGTTGATCACCGGGACAGTTTCACCAAATCCGGTTCCTCATATGGTTGCTCGGCGGCGAAGTCGTACCACCGGTAACGTAGAGTAGGTGTGAGTTTTTCAATTGTTAGTTTTGTCGCCTCCGGTTTATACACGTAATGTACCCGACATAATGCTTGTAGTGTGGCGAAGATATTAGATACATGGCTACTGAATACACAAATATCCCTAGCATTATCATTAAGTCGCGGAAGTACGCGTAAGCGTTCCAATTCCGATAACGCAATACAATCAGGCCGGCCGAATCTCACCTCTAGACATTTTATAATTTCAAATGGGGCCGGGCAGTAAGCCAGTAGGCTTTCGACGGCCTCCTTGGCGCGTCCAAGCAGCTTCTTCCTGAGTCGTGCTATGTTTTCACAATCAGTATATGACGGCGCTGACTCGTCGTACGCCGCCTTAAACATAAGCCGCTCTTGGTGTGCCCCGCCGAATCGGGGCAGGTCTAGTTGATATCGATAGTGTACTGACGATGGCGTACCTGTATGTGTGACGACAGTAATCGCGGCGGCAAGCTCCGAGATATCTATTGAGTTTGTCTTCGGAGCGGCACTTGGTTCTACTTTAACCTCTTGTTTACCCGCCTGTGTGCGGGGCTAGTAGGGCGCGGTTGCGCTAGTGTTGTGTAGTTGCGACCACACAGTCGAGTATAGCGACGCGGTAGCGCAAGCGTGACTCGTTAATGGATAAGCCCATTCAGCTGTTGTCGGCGGCGCGGCTGTCGCCATCCGACCTTGATTACGGGACTCATAGAGCGCAGTAATAACCGGCGGCGGCGGTGCGTCGACTCGGTTTGCATATGAGTGTACAGTACTTACTGCGGCGGTTTGCACTGTTGGGGCGACAAGTGGTGGACCCACGTGCTGCGAAGGTCTCGTTGGCTCCTGCATCGTTGCTAGTGATTCCGACGTTGGCGGAGCGGTCGCAAGTAGAGGAGGGAAAACACATTCAGCTGTGTCATCGCGCGCGAGTGGCTGTTTAGTTTCCAACCATAACCCAACTCTTCTGTCCGTTTCTGATATAACGGTGACCTCATACTCGATTTCGTCTTCATCCGATTCCGCTTCTAACGTCGCGATGCGGGCGGAAGCGAGCTCAACCTTTAGCTCGATAATCGCTTCGCGAGCACGTGCTAACCTGAGTTTCTTCACGGACGCCTTAGTTCGTGAAGAGCGAGAAGGTTCCTGTCTCCTCTCCAATGATTTCTTCAAAGTTCTAGTAAATTTGATACTTGACGGGGTAGTGGTAGATTCTTCAGTCGTAACGGGACGCACGGGCGCGGTATTACCGGCGCAAGCAGCGGGTTCGTTAGCGCGGGCGGCGGCGGCAACCGGTTCGTTATCAGCCGCGGCGCGGGCCGCGTGCACGTCCCGATGTAGATCGTGTCACCGGCATTGTTATTATCACGAAATTACACGCATTTCACACTCACAATAATATCCGTTTCGAAGGACCATAAATGTACGAGCCCGATTGTCAGGAGGTACAATTGTGCGCTAGTATTGAGTGTGAAATGAGACACGTTGTTAGATAATATTTTTAGTCTATATTTATTAATTAAATCACCGATTCACAGGTTTAAGTACACGATTTAATACCCTATCATACAGTCATTTTAATTATTATAGATGAGAGCGAGAATAGGAACAAACTGGCGGGTCCGGGTCCTGGCCCGTGCGTGCTGTATTTATACAGTATAGCGACGTGTGGGGTGAGGGGGCGGTGGGCAAGAATATCGGCCAATAAGGGGTGAAGTCGTATGCGCAATTACCTTATATGGTCGCGTTTTTCAATTTCGCATCGAGATGCGACAGCCAATTACAATTTACTTGCGCTGACATGACACACCCCCCAATGTTTTTTTAGAAATCTACCTAAGTATCTACCAATAGATGAGTTAAGTTTTTGTTATGACATCCTGATAATTTGTTCTATCCTGAACAGGCAGTATATGCGCCTTCACGGCCTTGGTCGCCGCAGGTGACACCCTGGGCGTCGGGAATCCCAGGCTGATTCCCGGCCACCGTAGGCGCGGGCTTGCGGACGTGTGACTTGATGTCAGCACCAACTAGTGGGGACCGCAAGGGCCGATGCCTACCAGGGGTGCGGGTTGTTCGAAAGAGATACCGCGGCCCCTGGCACTCAGGCAACTAAAGGAACATGGGTGGGTTTTAGTCAGTATAAGTCTGACACGTCCTCGAGGCTGCTCCATCCAGAGCGGGAGAAGTTATTTGATGGTTTCCCACCCAAAAAAAAATACTATTTACAATTTTACGGTGACATATTCATACAAACAGCTATACGTCTTCTGTATAATAATAACATTCAGTGCAATGCAATATTTTATTTCTAATAGATTTTTGTTCATTTGTAGCAAGGTGTAATTGTGATGTATGACAAGACAGTTGAAGGTGACCTAGTCGCAAGTGATGTTACATCGTGTTATTTTTGTGCGGTTACATATTCAGCAACTATCGGTAGGTAATTTTTTTAAACATTTGTCTTAATTTATTGCAAAAGAAGAGCAATGGTGTACTGGTGGTACCTGCCCCACTTACCGCGTCGTAGGTCGTAAGTTCGAACGCAGGTACTTTGTATATTTTCATCAGTACTACTCTCAAAACGATGAAAGCAAACATCGTGAAGAAAAGTGCATGTAATACCAAAAAATCGAAGACAAGTGACATCCACCAAACCGCACTCGGCCCGCCTGGTGGATCACGGCCCACTCCCTGTCGCATTTTGAAGGCCTGTGTTCCAACGGTAGGAAAATTGATTATAATAGGAAAAGAAGCCAATCGATTGTAGACAAATAAGGGAACATTTAACTAAACCGTCATGGGCACGAGGCACTCTATATCTGCTCGATTTGGGACCAAGACGCTTTACGTGACACGATTCCGCACGGTATGAACTGCTTCATACAGCTGATTCTTCTGCTTAAGGGTCGTAACATCACAATTATACTCAGCCATCACATACTACAATTTAATCCAATTTTTCTGAATCGTCTCAGTTGTAACTATACTTTTCATTACCAAGGTTAATAATATAATATCTTGCAGGTGGAATTGGCACACTTGTGGGTACTGGTACAAATTTAGTATTTAAAGGATTTTTTCAGGCGTAAGTACTTAGTAGCTTATTAACCCCATTTACACCGTGCAAGGTTCTGTAACACTCAAGAGCATCAAATGCCATAAAGCGCGTTCAAAAACTTGCATGCGACTTCTGTTTACACCAAAGCTATTATTGCATGCTAGTTTTGCCTCGTTTGAATACTAAGTTGCATGTTCCTTGTACATTTTTTTTGGGATATCTTGCCTCAAAAGAGCAGCAGCGATTCAAAATCAAAATCAAAAGTCAAGAATTCAAATTATGCTGAGAATCAGCACCTTTTGAACGTCAAAATACATAAAGACCCCGAAACGCCCACCCTTCTTCACCATTTCCTAGTCCCTTAGCTGGGAAGAAGAAGTAGCGCAACAAACTCCCCAGCAGCACAGCTGTCTGTTTAGTCGGATAGACTTGATAGGCAAAGTAATAAACATTACAAGACACATTAATTAAATAATTAGTCATATTTCAGCTAGCCACGCCAATATACCAACATATAAAATGAAAACTTAACACAAGCACAAATAACAAAAATTTAAAAAAATAAAAATAAACTATAATATCAAAATTAAAAGCCTTTTGGTATAAAGGGAGTGATAGCTTACATATGCAATGCTGAATTATGTTCACATTGCTGTTACGACCTGAGTTACAACTCGATTAATACACCAACCTTCACTTGATGCACTCACTTTTGAATTGTAGAAAAATTGCCAGAATTTAATACGATTTTATTGTAAATGCTGTTTATACGTTTACTAATTTGGAACGACAACAAACTTGTCGGTGTCGTGAAATAATTGTACAGATGATCAAGCTATATTAAACTGTTAAATTTTCCCAATTGAATATGAACCTTATTTTTTTTGTAATAAAGTAAACTATCATATAAATTTTACAGATTGAGGTACCTAGATTGATGTACTGGCATCTGTACATGTTGTTTTGCGTAGAGTTAGCTGAAAACCTACAATGGATTAACGACAAAATAAACAAATATTTTTTAGTAGTCACAAAATGGTCACTAAACGGTCGTTGCCACGGACACCGTGTGGCAAAGGTCCTTTTTTTTTGGATGACGGTGGCAACGGAGGGGTCAGTCAGACTCTTACTGAATGAAACCACCAGGGTGTTCCGTCTCACATTTGCACCGGGGATCACGGGATCTAATGTGATTTCCGCGATCCCCGGCTAGTGGCATAGGTCCTGCCCCAATCCTCAGCGGTGATAACAACTTACAATGACAGCTCTTTATTAGCTTAGTTCGAATTAAGAGCGTTCATCCGGCGCGGGCTCTCAAAGTTGCATTTCAAGTGATTTTTCGTGATTATCATATTAAATTAAAATAAAAGTACGTTTTTTTTTTCAGTTTTCGTTGACGTCTCGTTAACGGTGGCAGTAGGCAAACGCCGTCAGGGCAATATTCTCATTTTATTGTATTCTTGAGATAATGTGGTTTAATGCCGCTGAATTTGCTAATTATAATCAATATTGTCAGCAGCAACAATGTACTGCCCCGCTACAATGCAGGGTTAAAACTATCCACTAGCCTTAAACATGCTACATGACCAGTGCATCTAAACGTTGTAGTAAGTAGTACCTAAATTTACCTACACTATTGATAAACGGGACAAAGCGATTTTTTTTTTTTTTTTTTAATATAAAATATCACAATAGATGATACTTTATTCACATTACAATCTAGCCTATAAGCTAATAAGTAATTTAAATATAACTTAAACTGCTAAGTAACTATTAAACTAAGAAATCGTCCAATAACGTCTTTCTTATTCACTGTAAGTTAAGGGGAAGACACTTGGTTCACGTGTTCTTTATTAAAGACAGCACTAGCACTACAGTTTAAGTTCACTTACACTGCACTAAACTAACCCAAAGAGTTTTACCCTTTTCAGTCTTCGTACTAATTCAGTGTTGTCAAGGAGTTGGATCGCCTCGACATTCACGTGATGATGAAGTCTGTGTTCATGAGCTTCTGCATATTTCTGTATAACTATGTTTACGACATCCATCTTGAGGTCCCGGTGGAGGTCGCTATTTCTTATGTACCAGGGCGCGTTTACTATATCCCTTAGTACTTTGTTTTGAAAACGTTGTATGATTTGACGATTACTTTGGCTGGTGCAGCCCCACAGCTGAATACCGTAGGTCCATACAGGCTTTAAAACTTGTTTATATAACAACAATTTATTAGATATTGACAATGGTGATTGTCTACCAAGTAGCCAATACATTTTTTTGTATCGAATATCTAATTCCGCTCTTTTCTTTTTGACATGCTCTTTCCAGCGCAGTTTTGCATCCAGGGTCATGCCGAGATACTTAGCAGTATTTGCGTATGGTATTTGTTGATTATTTATAAATACTGGGAAGTATTGTGGCTTTTTATTCGTGAAGTCAATGTGGATGGACTTGCTTGGGACAAAGCGAATAACACCAAAATCAACTTTGTATTACCTCTGCACGACCCACTGCGCTCGATTTAGTCCTGCCTATGTCATACGCCCTACATGCCAGGTCACATTATGTGCACAAGGAAAAAAACCCCCAACCCAAAAAAAACTGTTAAGAAATATTTAATGGTCTTTTATTAAGTTGTAGCTAATATTTTGCTCAAAGTATTGTCACGTCGGGGGACGGCTAAGAAATGAAAATGTTATCCTTTCTACAATAGCATAGTTACATTCATTATTGCTGGGCATCGTCTGTGTAGCGTTTTCATTGACCGTACCCCCGACGTGACAATACTTTGATCAAAACATTACCTACAACTTAAAAGGCTAATAAAAATTTATTTTTTTACCTCCTAACTTCCAGGGCTTATTTTGATCTTGTATTTGTTAATATATTTTTTTACATTGTTCTCATATACAGAAGCAACAAGAATTTGTAATATTGTTAATACCCGCACCCCTGGTCAGATGCACTGTTCGTGTCGCATGTTTGGGGCTAGTGGACAGTTTTAACCCTGAGGGCGTTTAGCCACCGCCGCCGTCAACGGGACCTTAACTAAAACGAGATGACGGCGCCGAAGTAGCGATACATACATTTACTATGGCCGCATGTCCACCGCACGTCCATCAGCCGAGCGCCACCATCCCAGCACCTGAATTTTTGAATTGTTCGGTGCCACCATTGGAACTCTGCCTGAGATTGGGACGGGCCGATGTGGCGGCAAAACAAAACACGTTTGATCTTGTCCTCACTACCGTCGCAACGGCGCCGTTCACTCAGTTTTTGTTTTGTCTATCATACCATACTAATCCGCCGAGTTCAGTTGCGGTTGACGTTTGTTCACCGGCGCCACCGCCGCGGCGGCGGCGATCGACTGATCGTCATCACCGGAAACGTCAATTTTGGTTCGTTTCTCGTTGATGTCCCGTTGACGTGGCGGTAGACTAACGGCCATACTCATTTATTTCTGTTTCAGTGCATTTCCGACAGCTCCAGAATATTTATCCTTTCCGAAGTTTTCCGCATTTAGTATTCCATACATGATGATCTGCGAATTCTTTGTTTACCTCTATATAGGGGTTGTTCATTTTGGATTGTTTCGGTAGGTAATTGTTTTGTTTTTCCTTATGGGAATATTTAATTGATCCTCTAATAGCTTTTTCATACTTCTGCATATAGTTCAATGCAATTATGACAAACAAATTATCATCATGATAATGCAATATTTAAACGTGTAAGTACCTACATGTTTAAATATTTAGAAAATAGAGGCACCTGCCTTGTTTGGGGCCCGGCAATTGTGGATGAAAGAGAAGAGCATGTGTCGGTGTGTGATGTGAAATAAATTATAAGAGTATGGAGCAAGTAAGAGTTTGTATATTTGGGGAGTCTGTTAACAAACCATGGAAAGGTTGATGAAGATGCGGAAATCTGCTTTCCGCATCTTCGTGAATGTGGGAAATATAGTGAGTGGTATAACTGAAATTGTGACCAAAAACGCTCTAATGGCTGTTAACTATGGTGAGTTGGTGCGTACGCTTTATGTATGGAAGTTAATGTTAGTTGTGGCAAAAGAGGCATGAAAGTAGAATGGTGAAATGAGTGGTGGAATTCTGAATAATAGGCTGAAAATATGTGATAAGGCGTTGTGGCTTAAAATAAGAGGTAGTGACAAAAATTAAAAGAGTATGCTGAGATGGTTTGGTCATGCTGAGAGGATGAATGAAAGGCGACTAACAAAAGGTAAATTTACAAGGAAATGTGAGTGGATATGCCCTAGGACATACAGTGACCATATCTTGGTGATTTTCTTCAGAAAGGCCCAGGTGCGTAGTACTTGTAACCGGCCGAGCGTGGATGACCAGATAATGTGTGAACGTAAACAAAGCAAAATAAGTCTATTAAGGATCGTAGTAGGTAGCGTTCTATAGTCTACATCCAAAGCATGAGTTCATGTATTTAATTATTAAAGGATAAATGATTTTATTTCTGTAAGTAGGTTTGTACAAACGCACGTCAATCATATTTTTAAAACTAGATGAGGTCGGCGTTTCCTATCTGACTACTCTGAGAAGAAAAGCCGAAACAAACTCAAAGGTCACAGTCTAGACATAATCTTGGTCCAATCAGGTGAAGACCATGTGGATTGGTGTCTGAAATGGTCTTTTGAGAAAAGAACCACACAGATTGAGTAGACCAATCATTGCACGAATTTATCAGTAATCATGCAACTCAACTCAGAACTTGACGAGCTCAACGATTTAACGAACAATACCAAAGAAAGGACATTTGGATAGGCCGCATGAGTTACTCAAACTGCTAAACCACGACGAAATGAGGAACAAAATAAAGAAACCAAATAAAAAACACCCACACAGTCATCAAATTCACAATAATTAAAGAAATATAATACTTTACAAAGTAAATACTCATATTCATATCATTGCTTAATAAAATGAATCAATGTCAATATGTATTTAATAATTATGTCAAAGAGTATACGTTTGCAAAAACAAAAAATAACATTCAGTCTGCAAAAATTAAATCCGCCCGTGGGCTCCCCCGCTGACCCAGAGTCTCCAGCTTCAGCTCGTGCAGGACGTGGCGAGGGCTTTGTTCCCCTCGCAAGGGGAGCATGCTCCCCCGCCCATGGCTCCGCCTCCTGCGGTGCCCGACGCGGACCACACCGACGACATGACGACGATGCTCCAGATGTGACTGAGGCACTACCTCAGTTGAGAGTGGCGGTACGTAGGCTGAATGCCAAGAATACCACCCCAGGACCCGACGGGTTGCCTGGAAAAGCCTGGGTCCTGGCCAGGAAAGCTCACGAGCCTCGACTAAGAGGGCTCCTAAGCGCATGCTTGCCGGTTCTCACTTCACTGGAAGACGGGGAAACTGGTCCTCATCAAGAAGCCGGGGCGCCCCGCGGACTCTCCGTCCGCTTACCGGCCCATCGTGCTGCTGGACAAGGTGAGCAAGCTCTTTGAAAGAGTAATTGCAGACGGCCTCGTCGGACGGTTGGTGCGGCTGGGGCTGGACTTGGTGAAGAGCCAGTTTGGTTTCCGCAGGGGGCGCTCCACGGTAAATGCAATCATGCGCGTGCGAGCTCTCACAACGGGGGATGCTGTGGCCCAGGGTGGGGTCGTCTTGGCGGTGTCTCTAGACATCACCAATGCCTTCAACACCCTGCCCTGTTGCATGAGGGAGGCACTGCGGTCCCTGGTGGTGGAATGGCGGGACAGGCTTTCACGCCCTACCGCTGGCCCCGCTACCATCGGGGCAGTCCGGCCAGTACTCGAGCGCTGGCTCGGGAGGAGGCACAGCTCCCTGTCGTTTCGGGTGACACAGGTGCTCTCGGGGCATGGTTACTTCGGAAAGTACCTGTGTCGCATAAACAGGGAGCCGGACGCTCAGTGTCACCACTGCGTCGACTGTCGGGAGGAAACGGCGTGGCACACGCTGGCAGAGTGTGCCGCTTGGGAGGAGCTGCGCCGTGCCCTCATCTCAGGAGTAGGCAGTGACCTGTCACTGCCGGCCGTTGTGGACTCCATGGTCGGCAGCGAGGAGTCCTGGAACGTGGTGGTATCCTTCTGCGAAACTGAAGGCAGAGGCTGCGGAGAGCGAGCGGGAGATTGCTTCCGCTAACCCGATCCACGGGGCTTCATCAATGGGTCCCAGGGCGACGGATCTGGAGAAATCCGTCACCACCTACTTCTTAGGACCCGAGATGGCGGCGCGTAGTGTTCCACGCGCGCCTCTCTATGACGTCAGGGGGGAGTTTAACACCTCACTTCCCCCTTTTCGCGAGGTGGCCCGCAGAGGCGGGCCGGCACTAGCCGGGGATCGCGGAAGTCACACTAGTTCCCGTGATCCCCAGTGCAAGTGAGAGAAGGAAGACCGGGGTGGTTTTAGTCAGTAAGAGTCTGACAGACCCCTTCGCCCTCCCCGGGGCAGAGGACATCCTTGAGAATTTCCCCCGTAATCAAAAAAAAAAAAGGAGGCACTTCGGTACCACCGACCTACCTCAGTCGTGTGGTCGAGGCCTATTTGACGGATAGGGCCATCATCTACCCCAGTCACATAGGAGAATGGAACCGGCGAGAGATGTCGTTTGGTGTCCCACAGGGATCGGTCCTGGGGCCGCATCTGCGGGACATCGGGTACGACTGGGTGCTGCGCGTCGACCTCCCTAACGGCGTCAGCGTAGTTTGCTACGCTGACAACACGCTGGTCCAGGTGCAAGGGAGGACGTACCAGGCGGCGGCCGACTTAGCGAGACACGGGGTTGCGACAATCGTCGATAGGATCCGGCAACTGGGACTTGAAGTGGCCTTGCACAAGTCCGAGGCCATGTGGTTTCATGGTCCTCGGAATGCACCACCGACGGGTTCTCAGATAACGGCGGGAGGGGTTGACATTGGCGTTGAGTTGAAGATGAAGTACCTAGGACTCATCCTCGACAGCCGGTGGAACTTCGCGGAGCATTTTAGATGTTTGGCTCCCAGACTGGAGCGGGCTGGTACTGCCTTGAAGCGGCTCCTGCCCAATCTACGGGGGCCAAACGCTTCCTGCCAGAGGCTCTACGCAAGGGTCGTGCTGGCCATGGCCCTATACGGGGCACTGGTGTGGGCACCGACATTGAGGTGCCAACCAGCACGCCGGTTGAAAGCAGCCCATAGGGTCATGGCCATCTGGATGATACGAGTATACCGCACGATCTCCGGTGAGGCAGCGGGCCTCCTTGCTCGATTGCCGCCACGGGATCTGGAAGCAAAGGTCCTCACACACACTTGGGAGTGGCGCGAGGAGGCCAAACGCCGGGGCTTAACTCCGCTGCCACGGGAAATCGCGGCACAGCGGATAGAGCTCCGGCGAGAACTCATGGCGACGTGGAGAGTGCGATTGTCGCAACCCAGTGCTGGGCACGCCATGATTACGGCGGAAAGTCCCCTCTTTGAAGAGTGGATTGAGAGGTGGCATGGCGTCCTCAACTTCTGCCTGACACAGGGCCTCACTGGACACGGCTGTTTCGGGAGGCTCCTGTTTCGCATAAGGCGGGAGGAAATGCCCGGGTGTTTCCACTGCGACGATCGCCCTGAGGACATGGTGGAGCATACAATGGAGGTCTGCCCGGCTTGGCCGGGCACCGCCGTATCCTCGTGGAGGCGATCGGCGTTGGCGATCTCTCACCGCCGGCCCTGGTCCAGGCCATGGTACGGAGCGAGAGTGCATGGTTAGCCGTCACCTCCTTCAGCGAAGCAGTGATGCTCGCAAAGAGGGAGGCGACTTACGAGAGGGAGAGGCTGTACATACGCCCTCACGGCCGTAGTCTTCGTAGGAGACGCCCTGGGTTTCGGAAATCCCAGGCTTTATTCCCGGCCACCGTAGGCGTGGGCTTGTGGACGGCGAGTAATGGGTAGCTCGCTGTCCGGTAAAGTAGGTTTGTAAAAATTGGAGTGCTCAATCCCTAGCTTTTTTGTCATCGATATAATATTTTACGGTACATAAGGCTTTCAGGCATAACTTACTTTTAATGAATGATGATGTTTGATGAATGATTTATTGAGACTTAGATCTTAAACATAGCTTGAAAGTTTATTACAAAATCGTATACATTGACATCTGAATAATCCTGCTACTTTCTTGAGCCTTGTTGATGGTACAACAAATTTGTGTTTGTTTCTAGTATTTAAATTATGGATATCAAATTTTGTTAAACAATTAAATATTTTAACGGGCATACAAAAGATTTTGAAAAATATACTGTGAGGGCACAATCATTACATTAATCTCCTTATATTTCTCTCTGAGAGAGTGTCTCGGACTTAATTTATAAATTGATCGAACAGTTATTTCATTCATTCATTCATTCTACAACATTTATTATATTCAATAAATCAATTTGAACTTCCTGAATAATATTTTTTTTCTCCAAGTGAATCAAACATTCTGTCATAAAAGAGCAACAAATACCGACAAAGTTCATAATTCACAAACTTTGCATCTGGAGACGCTCTTACCCATTCTCCTTTAACAATGTTCCAGACCTGGCAGTAAAACGGCAAAAGATGCAAAAATGCCAATAGCCGTACAGAAAGCGGCAGCGGCAGTAATAGCTGCAGATGTCAAGAAAAGAGGACCAATATCGTACTGGGAGAAGGTAAGGTCGTAGTCTGGCTGTGCAAAAATATACTGCAAAAACAAATCGTGGGTCCCCCTGTGGATCTTGGATAGAATGCAACACCCACGATGAGACTGTATAAGCCGCGAATGGTGGAAGTCGAGGCTTTTTAAATGCTAAGACCCTCCACCCTGCATGTCTTGTACTTGCGACTGAGATTGCTCTCAGGGAATATTTCCTGGAAGCCGACCTGGGGATTATATTTTTGGCTAGGAAATCATCAAATAACTTCTCCAGCTCTGGGTGGAGCAGGAGGGCGTGTTAGACTTTTACTGACTAAAACCCACCCGTGTTCCCTCAGTTGCCTGTGTATCTCTTTCGAATAATATTAATAATATAATAATACCAGAATAATAATAATAATTAACTAATATACCAGAGATTTTTTTGTAAAAGACGGAACGTTTGACATCTGTCAGGAATGCCACCATGCGGGAGAATCTATCAGACACATTATATCCGGGTGTTCTCGTCTAGCTAACGAAGAGTACTTGCAAAGACACAACCTTGTAGCTAGGATAATCCATCAGCAACTTGCTATGAAATACAGCGTAGTGGAATCGGAAGTGTCGCTTGGCGAGTTCGGTCTGTGGATGGGTGATCATTAATTACATACCGAGACACCTCAGTGTCTTGGACAGCACGTTAAGTAGTTGGTCCCGTTGGCTCAAAACTTCTCCGTTGTCATAAATATCGCACTTTATGCATTTACAATTTTTAGTTTTCGTATAACCGGAGTCACAAATCATGTAATAATGGCACTGCACAAACGGTAGGACACCATAAATCATTTTTTTTTTTGCTGGAAGACTTATTTTTATTAAGACAAATATATTTCATAAAAGTAATATAGTATACATATAGCATCCAGATAAAACAGAGATCTATCTTTTTTTTTTCAAATTTGAATGTAACATAGCACGTTTATCTAATGTTAATAAAATAAATGTTCTCCTGAGCTGTTCATTTATGTTTTAATTTACATAACTAAAACTGCAATTTTTTATTTTTTATTTGGTGGTCGTTTGATTTCACTAAAACCAATCGCTATTTGTAACATTTAGTTGTTGCTGTGATGCGCTTTTGGCAAATAGCTAAAAAAATACTTCTTACCACGCCTTAAGGTATAATTCGTACATTTTATGGGGTTGGCATCAACATCAATGGCTAGAGAAAAAAAAACAAAAGTCGTTTTATTCAAACAAAGCTGAGAGTCAGCACTTTTTGAATGTCAAAAAACACTACATCACTTCAACAAAAAAAAGCATTACACCTTCGGATTGCCGATGATTATAATTATGTAGGCTATAGAGGTACACACAGCGTCAGTATGTGCTAAACCCTCAAGTTTTAAAATGTTACACTGCTACAACATTGCATTCGTTACGAATGGTCTACAAGATTACTTCAAAAACAGTTTAATGTTTCGACTTGGATTCGAACCATCGCATCACCGAATGTCGTCATACTCATATTGGCAGTTTGACGAACTATCCAGCGAGCCCATATGAATTGCGATGAAATTGTCATCTACTATCGTCCGAGTCACTAACTGTCCAATCGATAGACTATGTTATTTGAGGGTATCCATTAATATAACTTACGTTTTCTTTATGAAATTAATCCCTACCCTCAAGTTATATCTACAACGTTTGATGAATATGTTCATTTTCACTTAAACTTCAATATAACTTACATAAATTGTTTTTAATTTTAGTTACTTAATTAATTTTCATTTTGGCTTTAATGATTGTATTATTTCATTGTATCGAATAATGTTGTGTATCATCAATTTTTATTTATATATATATACAAATGCTGATATTTCTACTTGATGGCTATTTTTAAGTGTACATTTTTAGAGGGTTTTGGCGCTGATAGCCGAAATACAGGCTTTCACCCAGTTCGGCTACAGATGTCTAATTCATTACAAAGTGATAATTTAGCCTGTAAGATATTTGTATAGTTTTATTTCAATTATTGAAATAAAGTTATTATATATTTAAAACGTCTGTGTGCAGAGACAACATGACAGATCACGTGACATTTAGTTAGTTTGGCAATCTAAAATATTTTGAGCGCTTCCGATTTTATCGTCAGGGACCCGTTTGTGTCAGTTGGCAAAATATGTAGTTGTCTGTAAATGATCAAATCAAATTGTAAAATGTAAAAATTTTGTAGTAAAAAAAGATCAAAGTTTTGTTAAATAATAGCAATAAATAATATTCATTTCTTAGTATTTATTATACTAAGAAATGATTATGAAAGGATTTAATTATTCTGGATTTTTTTATTCTTTATTTATATTACTAAAAAAAAATAGAAAAATACTTTATACAAAAAAAATGCATGATAAAAGCAAACTTTGTGCCTAGGATTTGAACCTCCAGTCTTAAAAACGGCAAGTGGTCCCCGGTCTAATCAGACGTTGAATAACCGTCCATAAATGTTAAGCATATTCAGTAAAACAATACAGTAATTATAATAAAATGTTTTTGCAAAATACAAAAAGTTACTTGGGCCTAGCACAGATTTGAACGCACATGTTCTTTGGAGAGGTAACCACTTAATGGAGCTGTGTATACCTATAGAGGTAGGACCTTAGTAAAATCCTCTATGACCTAGGTAGAGCTTCCGAAAGAATGAGTCTTAAAATGAACATAACGTCATGTCAAATGCTCATGTAACACCCAGTCTCAGCTCCAAGTTGTGGACGAGTATGTGTACCTAAACAAACTGTCCAGTTAGGAAGGTCCAACTTCTAAAAAGAGGTAAATCGTCGAACCCAACTCAGCTTGGCAGTTACGGGAAGCTACGCAATATCTTCTCGTCGCGCATACCGTAGTGTCTCATGACAAAAGTCTTTGACCAGTGCGCGTTGTCGGTGATGACCACGAAGTAAATACAAAGAGGAGATGGCCTAAACAACTGTGCACTGTGATTCTCCGACTAGGTTCTGACGTCATCAAGTAGGCGTGGCCTTAGCCAGTGTATTGTTGGCGTTCGTCCTGTCAAGTAACAAAAACACAGGGCCGTAATTAGAATCCAATTAACGTACCGAATGTCGTCTCATAAATGGAAATACTCATAAAAATACAATCTCCTGCAAATTAAATATTCTATCTAAAATAATTTATTTAAAGTACTTTCCCTACTTGAGACAACTAGTATGGTCCATACTAGTTGTCACACGGAGGGAAAGTAAAGGACAACTACCATACTATTTATGGTGGTTGTTGTTTACTTAACTAAAATCACTTAAAGCCTATCTTGTTTATTTAGTTAAATTTTAAATGATGTATGTTCTAGATTTCTTTCCGAAGATAAGACAGCAATGGATTACAAAAATTAATATCACTATTTCAATAAAAAAATACATATCAAAATGGTTCGCAAAATTAAAATAAAATAACGGAGTACTCACTGCGATGAAAATTCTGAGTACGACTGTGTTGCATTCTGCACTTAGTGACATCTAGTGTGAGATACTTACATCACTACAAAGTAAAATCTACAGAACAAGTGAGTAGTTTTGCTATTGACCGGTAAAATAAAGAAGTGGCCGGGATCAACACCCCCTCACCCCGCAAATCGTCACGCGTTGTTCCTTAGGGAAATCTAATTACACCATCTCCTCTTTGTTTACTCCGTGGTGATGACCTACGGCACTGGAACGTGGTCGCACACAATTGGCCCTATTAGAATGCTAAAAGTGACTCAAATGGCAATGGAGAAGACTATGCTTAGAGTTTCCTTACGTGATCAAATCGGAAATGAAGTGGTCCACAGGAGAACAGGCAACCGACATAGCTCGAAAAATTGCCAAACTTAAGTGGCAGTGGGCAGGGCTCATTGCTCTCAGAACAGATGGCCGATGGGATCGAAAGGTTCTCGAGTGGCATCCGCATACCGGAAGACGTAGAGTTGGAAGGCCTCCTACTAGGAGCCTGATGGCCTTGTGAAGGCCGTAGGAATCCTCTGGATACGCGAAACATAAAACCGGTTGAAGTGGCGGAGCTTGGAGGGGAGGCCTATGTTCAGCAGTGGACGTCTTTCGGCTAAAATGATGATAATATGTTCGCATGTGTGTTGGTATAATGTAGGTGTACTATAGGTTCACGTCTACCTAACCCTGTGGGGAATGCAGGCGTGATGCTATGTGTGTATATTTGTTACAGTAGTTTGTTTTTATCCTGATTTTTTTACATTTTAATTACCACTCTCAGCTCATTTTGCACCTTTTCCTCTAGTGTTTTTTGTTATTTTCAGGTAGTTGTCATTTTGTTCGGTGGTGCCATGCTTTCATTCTTCAGTCGTTCTCCACAAATGTTCGATGGCTGGGGCGATATAATAACAAAGTTTTTTAAAATACAGGATATGAGATTGTGCGTATTTAGTTTTTAATCGTTTGTTTTATATTATTTTTAATGTAGAGAAAGGGGCAATAGAATGTGTTATTTTTATAAGTGTGATTCTGTGCCGTATATGAAGATCGCGTGTTACATAGGTATCTTTCATTCTTTTTACTTAAAATATAATTGAAAATAAGGAAAAAATATATACACGATGAAATTTTAATAGTAATTTTTTCGCAGCAAATTCGTCTTCGTAGTACAATTGATTTATAAAAATAATGATTATAAGTGGCATAATATGTAAGATTGTGGAAAACAAACCTATAGTAACACAGCTGTAACTATCAGTTCGAGGTAGCTTTCACATTTTGTCAGACTGGTGAACGGCCGACTGCGTGAGTTTGGTGCTAGCAGCGCGCGATCCATGACCTTCACGCTACAATTTACCCTGCTCCTGAGCTAACGAAACACAATACTTAGTCTTAAATTTTTTCCAATTTTCCCGTGATATATTAACTTGCTTTGGACTATCATAAATACTGTTTTACCTGCAACTCATTAAACACGAATCTAAAAAAAAAATCCAAGGAAAAATAATTTTCTGTTGCGGCTCCACGTAAAGTCGCAGTATTGGAGTCATAATTAGCCCTAGCATACTCCAAATTTAATTGCAACAAATAAGTATGAAGTTTGAACTGTTACGAAGCTTTCATTCTGGTCGGTTTACATATTCTGTGCTATCGTTGTGTTGCTCACACAACTGATCAGCAATATAATTGTAATTTTTACAGCATTCGTGACGCTAGCCCGGCTATGTTTGTTGCATTTTGGATGTGTCTTCTCCCTAGAAACACCAGCTTTTTTAAAAACTTCACAGCCAAATGTAAGTAAATTACTTAATTAAGCCGTACAAAATTACTACTAAACTTCCCATTCAAAGTTTCATCCCCTATTTAACCACTTAGGGGAGAGATATTTTCAATAATCCATTCTTAGTGCTCAATTTCGTACTACATACAATTGCTAGCTATAAAATATAATAGTTTTGGTGGCGGCTGGGCAGCCGCCACTAAAACTTCAGCATATTTCATTGTTGTGATTTTTAATTTTTTTCATTCGATATACTTAACAGGACGTAGGTAAATGGTACCCAAAAATGCTATCTAGAAACATGTTTTTTGGTACTTTGGCGGGGCCAGGGAGTATCAGTTATGTGATTTCATGGCTCTCTCTATTACTACAAACCGTAGGTGTGCACTATGGCTGATCTTCCTATGGCAATCTTCAAAAAAGTTTAAGGAAAGCCTCCTGAGATCGAATTTGATTGTACTATAGTTTGAATATATAGATAAATTTTAATATTTTGATCTTTTCCAGATAAAGAAGATCTACCAAAGGGAAGAGCGGAAAGCGTTTTGAGCTGGAAAGTACTAAATAGCCAATGCCCTTATGCTTTCAGTTTTCTATTAGGTTTGTTTTCATTACTAACAGACAAGCTCACGTCTATGGTAACAAATATCTTCATCGAAGGCGAGTTGGACGAGGGGGGCTATTTACCTGAATAGTTACTGTTTACATGCCGCACGTCCTAAGGGGTTTTTTTAGGGGGGAAATCATCAAATAACAGCTCCTGCTTTGGGTGGAGCGGGAGGGCGTGTCAGATTTTTACTGACTAAAACCCAGGCGTATTCCTTCAGGTGCCTGTGTGCCGGGGCAATGGTATCTCTTTTGAACAACCTGCACCCCTGGCAGGTCTCAGCCCTTGCGGACCCCACCAGTTGGTACTGACATCTCTATGAGGTGCACGTGGAAAGCAACGCGCCGTTGACCCAGGCTTGGTCCTTACCGGACAGCGAGCTACCCATTACTCACCGTCTGCAAGCCCGCGCCTACGGTGGCCGGGAGTCAGCCTGGGATTCCCGACGCCCAGGGCCTCTTCTGCAGCGACTAAAGCCGTGAGGGCGCATATACTGCCTCTCCCTCACCTCTCCACCCTCTTCGCGAGCATTACTGCTTCCCAGAAGGAAGTGACGGCTACCCATGCACTTTCGCTCCGTTCTATAGCCTGGATCAGAGCCGGACCCAAGAGATCGGTGCCACCGATCACCTCAACGAGGACACGGCGGTGCTCCGCCCAAAACGGGCAGACCTCCACCCAAAACGGGCAGACCTCCACCGTATGCTCCACGGTATCCTCAGGGCGATCTTCGCAGTGGAAACACCCGGGCGTTTCCGAATTCAGAATGACCGGAGCGGTCGGTAAAAACTACTTTCTCGTACATATTTATGATTGCGGTCAACCGGACGGCTGACCGCATTCCGGCTAAAGGCTCGTGCAGACTAGCGCGACGCGACACTCGTAGAACAATTTCTATGAAAACTTAATGAAAATTGTTCTACAATTGTCACGTCGCGCTGTCGCGTCGCGGCTGTTTGAAGAAGCCTTAACGTATGGTGCGTAGATATCCTTAGTAATGTAGTTTTATGTATGGTCACGGTCTAAAAATGTTTGTCAGTTTTTAGATTAGATTCTTTATCACACTGTTACACAAATACTGTAATTATCAAGGTACTTAAAATGTTGTACAGCATCAATTGGGTATTTGACACTTTTAACCGATAATTCCGAGTCAAAATTAATTAAAAAACAACTTTATTTTAGCCCTAAAATTCCAAAATTTTCAATTACCAGTAAAATTCGATTTATAGTTGCTTTGAGAAATCAATAAACAGTTAATCAATTGAGTTGGGGAAAATGTGACAGCATAAACAAGTATTATGTTACCGGCCAAATCCGATTCCAGGCCAAACTAGCCAGACTGGTTTGGCCTGAAATCGGATTTGGCCGGTAACATTTATAAAAAACTACATGTCTATTATCAGAATGTTCGTGGCCTCCGTACAAAGACTGAATCCTTCTTTTGCCAACTATGCTTATATTCGTACGAAGTTGTTGTTTTAACGGAAACTTGGTTGGTGGACGACATAACAAATTCGGAGTTATTTGGTGATCAGTACATTGTGTTTCATCGCGACCGGGATTACTGTCTGACGGGTCAGTCTCGTGGAGGTTTAGCTGTCCGTAAGTGTATTTCTGCTTTTCCCCGACCATAATTTCACTCCTCAGCTGAAGACTTGTGGGGTAAAATGCGTGGGGTGCTTTCTGAGGTATTTTTATAATCAATTAATATCAAGCACCCCACGCTTTTTAATAGAATTAAATTATTTTCCACTTTTTAGTTTGGTTTTTAAAGCGTGTTTTTTTAGTTTTTTTAAACAATTATTTATTTTCTATTTTTTAGCTTTGCTAACTACAAAAGCGTGTTTTTTTCTATTTTTTTTTTATTATTGAATTGTCATAGGTCCTCGATAAGTCTACAAAGTTTAAATGAAATCTGACCATTTAAAGTGGGTCAAAATAGCGTCCAAAGGATAGGTAATAAGGTAAAAAAAAAAAATAGAAAAAAACACGCTTTTGTAGTTAGCAAAACTAAAAAATAGAAAATAAATAATAGTTTAAAAAAACACGCTTTAAAAACCAAACTAAATAGTGGAAAATAATTTAATTCTATTAAAAAGCGTGAGGTGCTTGATATTAATTGATTATAAAAATACCTCAAAAAGCACCCCACGCATTTTAATAGAATTAAATTATTTTCTACTTTTTGAGTTTGGTTTTTAAAGCGTGTTTTTTTAGTTTTTTTAAACTATTATTTTAGTAAGAACCCAAGTAGCATTGCAAGCTGTATACAAGCTGTATTTAAGTTCGATGTTATACTAGAAGCTGTATATTTTCATGCTGTATAGAGGCTGTATAAGCGCTTATACAGGCCTTATGAGTAAAAAATAGGCACATTTTATTTAGCATTTTGCTCTAGTATAGCTGTATAATAGCTGTAGAAGCAATAGAGGCGCTGTATAATAGCTGTATTAGAGCTGTTATTCGGTGTACAAAGAGACCATTATACTACAGATATTATCTTATGAATACTTTATAGAGAAAAGAGTTTTAAATAGGTTTTTGAAGAGAATCACAAAATGAATGTAATTCTTTTCAATGAATGGCGACATTGTTATTTATAATATTTATTAGTAAGTAAACGTAATCTTGGACTTAGATATCTGAAGGTGTTAATTGGTGAATTGAAATTGCGGATACAAATTTATTGTGAACCTGTCTATGTTTTCCGTCAAAATATTCGAGCGCCAGCAAAATAATGGATCTGATATAAAAGAAAAATACTATTTATATGGTAAGTCAATGTTGGTTTTAAGGTTAGAATAAAAAACAATTTTATAATAACAGAAGTGAGGGTAGTGTGATCATTGTGTCCTCATATCAAGCTGAAAATCATTATATATTCCTTAAATTATGTTTCAAATTTTGTTTTATACCTACATTCGAAATTACGAAAATGGCGACTATTTGCTAAACAGCCTAAACGATAATCGGAGTGTATTTGAAGTTTGAGTAGCTGTACTAAGTAAGTTAAGGATTATATTGTACAGCTTTTGGCTGCTAATCAGCTTTATAACAGAATATTTTTATTACTTAGGCTTTATATCAGTTCTCTATACATAACTTATAATGCTCATGCGCAAATGCTGACTCAATATGATACGTACCTACATAAAGTAAAACTAAAACAAGTAGCTGTTTAATTTTTAACCCACAAAAAAAGGAAGAGATTCCCAATTTGACCTTATATTTTATACCTAAGTAAACTTATTGTAAAACATTATTAGTTTGTTGTATGTATTATATCAGTTTTACTTTATTTTCAGGAAAATACGCCGACTAAAATTTAAGCAACCATTGAGAAAGGTCAAAACAAGCTTTGCATTGTACCAAGTTTGTAGGAATCAAAAGGCAAGTTAAGATGGCCAAGAAAGCGATTAGATGTCAACAAATTAGTAAAGGATGAAACATCTCGGCCTTTACATAATTGGTCCACCTCAAAATGCTGTGTGAAAAGGCTATCAATATCGTCATATGACGAAGCAGTAAGAGAACTAGATGGTTCAAATCAATCATCATTTGAACAACTTGCGCTGCTTTATGAAGAAACGTCATAATCATGTTCCGAAGGTTGAATTAAATTTACACATTTAAGATATCTGTTACGATCATTAATAACCCTGTTTAATGTTTTTGCTACGGAACCCTCTTCGTTGGACGTCGACGGAATTGGCGATTGACCGCAAAGTCTTTCCGAGTGACTGTCATTAATACAAAATAAAGCTGTACTGTAGCTGTCATTTATTTTTTTAGTTTTAAAACACCCTCAAAAACAGAAGTCATAAAACCACTGTATTTACAAGAGTGTACAATTACGCCCTAAAAATAAGTTTTAGAACGGAGTTTGCATACACCATTGTACAGAAACAAGTCTTAAGTGATACTATAATAACACTAAGAGCTATAATAAGTAAGTGTTCTCATGCAAAATACAGCTTGTATATAGCTTTAACGATAAAACCAGATTAAAGTGTCACAAAATACTTAAGCTGTATAGTGGAGTTTTCATATTCTGTTTAAATACCCTAAGCTTTCGCGCATCCCTTAATAAAGATTTAATACAGTTTGAGCTGTATAATGACTCATAAATCACTATTAGAAAGACTATATAATTTTTTGACACTCTTGTAAGTCTCTCAAGGAACTCTAAGTTCTAAATAGGCTGTTATATTGATGTTGAAAACGCTTGCGTGCTGCTTGAAAAATATCTAATGGCGTGATCAGCCCGCCCACGATCACTTGCCCTGGGACTTCTCCGAGCTGACGAGCGCTCCCTACTTACTGAATACAGCGACTCTGCTGGCGGCAGAAATCACTATGCACCCCTGAATGATAGTACAAACCACAAGGACCTCGGGGAGACGTGAACTCTGAAGAGGAGACAAAATAAAAACTTCTTCTTGTTTCAAGTCTAGTCCGCAGACTTCAGCTTGTTTCTTCCTATTGATGCTGCCTCATCGGTGGCTGAGCTGCGACTGACTAGTGCCTTTTTTTAATGACGTCTTGCAGGTCAACCTATGAGGTTGTCGGTTCCTTAACCGGATTTACCTGTGGAAAACTTAATAAATTATGGATTCCAGCCAAGGCTTAAAAACTTAAAACTATAGCAAACAAACGCAACTTAAAGGGCAGCTATTACACAGATGCGATGGTGTACGTGACCTGAGCGTTTTTCATGATTCCAAACTTCTATATAACGTGCACATTGAGCAAATAGTGGCCAAAGCTTCGAAGTCAATGGGTTTTGTTATAAGAATCGCAGGAGAGTCCAGAAAGCCAAAAACCTTAAAATCCTTTATTGTTTTTTTTGTGAGAAGTCATTTTGAATATGCGTCGCAAAGAAAAAGTAGTAAAAATGCCCCACTTCCGACTGCAAAGACGAGTATCTCAAAAAATTACTAAAAATGAGTATAAAAAATTATATACTTCCGATCATCATCCTTACTGGCTAGCACATCAAAAAATTGCTTTCAATATTATTTATTAACAATGGCCCGGCCTCACTCAGTTGGTTCAAAACAGTACATTGGTCCACGAACAAAACAGGTTAATATTGTTGTTTCGCTCATTAACATGAGAAAAAGGTGTGCCTGCGCGCGTGATCTTAAATCGCTCCGCTCGCAGTCCTGCACTTGCGTTAAGGCCCTGGCTTCCACTCCACTTTTCCACTTACTTTTTATGGTCATTAGAGTAGTAGGTATTGCATGATTGAAAGTGAAATATTTTAAGATACGAGTAAGTTATACTGCGCCTAAAAGACGCAATATTTGGAGCAGTTTCTAAATATGATATCCACTGAGGACGACAATCGCAAGTATACAATTTATTAATACTCATTTTTATCTATTTTTCTAGATATTTTTCTCAGCTGTCGGACATGGGGTATTTTTTATGGAAGTTGCAACTTCTCCTTTGGAACCCGTGTTTTGGTAAGTACATCGATCGTATTGAGAACAGACATAAAAGATTTATTCGTTTCCCATGTTTTCAGCTGTGTATACTTTTCTGTTTTTATCCGTGAGAACCTATAATTGGCTTAATGTTTCTTATAAAATTGTTATCCATCTAATAAAACTGTTCTCCTATGAATAAATAAATAAATTTCAATTGATCGGTGGTGTCAAATACCCAATTCTAATGTAGAGTAGACTTTTGATTTGACATATTAGTGTAATTGCATTGGTTACAGATTTTGACATTAATCATGAATTTGTTTAGACAAAATGGCAAAAGGCCTTGCAACATCGAGTTGAAATAATATTTCTCCATGAAGAGTGCCTGAGCATTAGTGCTATATCACGAGAATTCAACATAAATATCTTGATTCGCCGTGAGATTTTAGATTCGGCGTCATGGCAAAGATGGGCATTTAACTGATCATAGAAGAAGAATTTGGGAAGACGACCGAACTTAACCGCCGTGCAAATAACTGACTTACTTGCTGCTCAACCCGCTATTGGTTTGAGCAACAAGTAATAACCTTTGTTTACTTGCCCAAAAGAAAATATTATTATATTTAAGGTGGTGGTTTCACACTATCGAATGCGGCCTCTACCTCCGGTTTGAACGCCATACTTGGAAACTTTATGAAGAATACCTTGTACGGTCTAAACAATGCTTTGATTATCCTGCTTATAATCATCGTTGTGGTTTTTGTTACCAATTTTGCTTCCAACGTCGCTGTTTGTACCGTTTTTACACCAATAGCAATGCAACTGGTGAGTTTCTTGTTTCTTCCGTAATAGAACACGTTTTTCATTACTACCCTTCAATGAAGTTCAAAATTAAGTTGTGTGTTTATGATCAGAGCAAGATGCTCGAAAAGATTACCAATTAATCAAAAATATAATTTGTTGAAAATAAATAGCGTCATCATCAGCTTCCTACCCTTGCCCCATATTACTTGGATCGGCGCAGCAATATTTCTTCTTCCCATGTCAAGCGTAACGCTATCATTCATCCCTTTTCTTTCATATCTTTCCTCAAACAATCCATTTATATTTTCTTCAATGTTTGATATCATCTATATATTATTTGCTCTACTTGCTTCTCTTCTTCTCACTCTTATTTTATTATTATAATATCCCAGTCTGTCATTTTCGAAATAGAGCTCGCGTGACACGTCTAGTTGTGTATTATTTGTGGCATTGAGGATCGTAGAAACATAAAGCCCTAAAAGTTCCATCTCCAATAAAACATGAGCGTAAGGCTCAATTATTTTATTTACTTATGTAGACGTGGAACAAAATAAAAGCGATTATTTACTGTGACGAAATTGTGTAAAGCATACCTAATCAACTCTGTGTCAATTGTATAACTTACAAACTATGTAGATACGAGCAAAAAAGAGGATGCGACTTCTTTTTCTTGTCTTCCGAATTATGCTCGCGCATTCTCGGAAATTGCCATAGCTAGCAGCTGTGGCAATCGACTGTTATTTTTTATTTGTACACAAGTAACAAACTTCATCGTGCTTGTTACAAAAATTCTGTTGATGTAAATTGAGCAAGTTTATTGTTTATGAGTAGCCGAGTGTTTTGACGATCCGGAAATGCACATAAACTGTTGAGGAACTACCAAACGTTTACCCATTACAGTGAGAATATGCTGTGCTATATTACTCATTCAAATCAAAAACAATACTAAGAGCGTTTTTCATTATTGGTTTATCCTACTTCCTACTTATATTATAAATATGATTAGATGTTTGGATATTTAAATGTTTGGATGTTTGTTTCTCAATCACGCAAATGCAGTCGATTTGGTATACAAATAGTATATAACCTGGATCAACATATAGAATACTTTTTGTCCCGGTAGTATGTCCCCGTGGGATAATTTCCGACCTCCACGCGGGCGAAACCGCTGGCGAAAGGTGTCCTTCACCGTGTGGTGAAGGACACCTTTCACAAGGCTTTCTTTTTAAGGTTTCGCTCGCTTGCACTTGCTTTTATTGACTATTTTTTGGCGTTCTCAAAATTTATTTTCATGAAGTCTTCAAAGTGAGGATTACACAATCCTCACTTACCGGTACCGACAAAGCTCAAATATCGAAAAGTTCAATAAACTTTATTGGTCATTGATTTATGCAGTGGTTTTATCATAAAACCCGATCTTCCGAAGGTCTGTTCTTAATTTTTTACGCGCCTGTTGTACTATAAATGATCCTGCATCTCACACAATAATGTTGTGCGTGTAGACTAGGGTCTAACTGCTCATTACTGATTTTACCTCTGTCGGACACGATGCATGGTGAGATAGCGTGCTTTTTAGCCAGGCCCATCAGTGAGTTCGAGCCCGCGACTAGGTTCCCCTTAAAGGCGGATTATGTAAATGAGCTTATATTGATGATTTTAATAAAGTATGTAAAACGATATTCAGTTACGGTCGTGAATCATATTTTAATCAACATGCAACCTGACTCTGACCGGCAAACTGATAAAAACGGAAAAAAAAAAAATTCGTGGACTACGTTAGCATATCCACCATAAACAAGTCAAATTATTTGTTAAGAGGACCTCACTAATAAATAACAAGGTTAGAAAAATAGTCGCATTATGATGCCGTAGTTATAGCTATGTGTTGGTGAGGATTGAGGGGTGAATGTCTCCACACAATCCTCACCTCACTGCAAGCAAATGGCTGCGAATATCGACATAATTTCTATTCCAAAAAATAGTAAAAAAGTAGTCGTAACGCTATGCCAAAACTCAAAAATAGTCTTTAAGGGATTCCAGAGATATAAATAAATTTCAAATGATCGGTGGTGTCAAATTCCCAAACGTGGTAAGCCTTTCTCGCCACAATCTTCACCTGATTACCAATTTTAGTAGAAGACCTTTCTTAACATTTTTTTTTTTGCTAAAATGTAACACATCGTCCATTCTTCTAAATGCCATACTTTAAGAGAAAATTGATTTCCAATTTTTTATAGGAGAAAATTTTGTAGGGTGGATATGATTTTGGTACTGTTTTTGTTACAGAAACACCTCGTATACAGATTTATTAAATGTATTTATTTATTTCACATTCCTGATTAATCTTAAGGTATACTTTAAGATTTTTTGTACTTAACAAGTCAGGATTTAATTTGGTAGCACTTTTAATACTATCTGTCTACGTCATGCCAGCCAATTTTAAGGACATTGTAATTGAAATAAATACCTGAAATTTTAAAAATTAAAAATAACAAGTTTTAAATATAAAAGGTAGCTCGCTAAATTCAAATTTTCTTGGTCCGTTGTATGCTGAACAAAATATGATTCAAAATGTGAATTATAATAATTAAAATCGACAGTAAAACCTTCGTAATTAATTTAATCTATCGAATAGCACGAAAAAGTAATTCAATAGGATTAAATGAACTTAGAACAGAGCATAGTGGTGGCCCAGTGGTAACGACCGCGACTTACGAGATGTAGGTCGTAGGTTCGAACCCAGACAGGTACTTTACTTTGTGTAAATTATTTCATCCCCACTGCTTTGAAAACGGTGAAGGAAAACATCGTGAGGAAACCGGCATGTCCTAGAACTAAGAATTCGATGACATGTGACATCTACCAATCCGAACTGGGCCCGCGTAGTGGATTAATAAAGCCCACTCACTCTCACAGAGAGGAGGCCTGTGTCTCAGCAGTGGGAATATTAAGGTGAACCTAGTCCACATTTTTCCCATACAAACTTCGGGAGTGTTTTACTCCACTGTTTGACAATGTACATCAAAAATTAAACATGGTATGGTTTTGTCTCATTATTAATATTGTCTGTACGGAACAGAACTAAAATAAAAAACCATTAAAAAGTTAGGAACCAACAAAGATTAGTTTTTCTTGCTAATTTAACCTAACTTTGGGCGTGTTTTAGTAATAAAAGAAGTGTAAAATCTGAAAAACCAAGTCGGTACCGACAAAGCTCAAATATCGAAAAGTTCAATAAACTTTATTGGTCATTGATTTATGCAGTGGTTTTATCATAAAACCCGATCTTCCGAAGGTCTGTTCTTAATTTTTTACGCGCCTGTTGTACTATAAATGATCCTGCATCTCACACAATAATGTTGTGCGTGTAGACTAGGGTCTAACTGCTCATTACTGATTTTACCTCTGTCGGACACGATGCATGGTGAGATAGCGTGCTTTTTAGCCAGGCCCATCAGTGAGTTCGAGCCCGCGACTAGGTTCCCCTTAAAGGCGGATTATGTAAATGAGCTTATATTGATGATTTTAATAAAGTATGTAAAACGATATTCAGTTACGGTCGTGAATCATATTTTAATCAACATACAACCTGACTCTGACCGGCAAACTGATAAAAACGGAAAAAAAAAAAATTCGTGGACTACGTTAGCATATCCACCATAAACAAGTCAAATTATTTGTTAAGAGGACCTCACTCCCTAGTGGCGCCAACTGGTGAGCACAAAAATGATAGCCAGCCCCCGTTGATCCATAATTTTGCTCACAGATGAATTATTTTACTCCAAAAAAAAATATCGTATTCAAAGTATCAAGTACATCTGGGTCTCGTTCATTGCAGCCATTCTCGCCTGATCTCCATTCTTATGTATAAGTTTTCCCGACCTGGGAAAATAACGCAAGACCACATGCCATTTTCTTAAAACTAATGACGAAGTTTGGTTCCAGGCGCAAAATATAGATCAAAATCCACTGTGGTATAACATTGCTTCGGGACTAGCGGCATCTTACTGTTTCATGATACCCGTCGGAACTCCTGGAAATCTTATCGTCCAAAGTGCTGCTAAAGTTCCAACATCTAAAATGGTACCTTATCGTCCTTTCTCACATCGACCTAACAGACTTTGTAACGCACGTCGTCTGTGCGTCCAGTTACATTTTCTGCCTTGTAAAAACAGCGGCAGTTGCGTGTGCCACGCGTCTACGCATGTAAAAAGATGTATGCCCCGTGTTTATAAGCCCGAAATTATAGAAATATAAACACATTTATTATATTATTGCAAAAGAAGAAACTGGCACTTTTAAATTTAATATGTACACCACGAACAGGGTAAATTATATGACGGAGATTTTTGTAGCTCCAGTAAAACGTTGTTATTACTTTACTTTGAAAAAAAAAGAAAATCGGGACCTGGTCCCCTGGATCTTTGGGGTGGGCCTTCCGTTAGAATTAATGATGCCAACCGATGCAAAATGAGGTCAAAATGATACGAAAAAGTGGACGTTACAGCCACCGGAAAGCATTCGCTTGCACTGCTACAGGATATGCTAGCTTTTGCAGTGATGTAGTTATTATGTTTTGCCCAGTTCAGCTGCTTGTCCAAAAAGATGTTTGATTTCAGTTGATAGGCTTAGGGTAGTGCCAAACAGACGTGGAAGTTGTAGTTCGGCGAGTTTCCTCCTTTTTTGTGAAGAGGATCAGTTCGGTTTTTGTGGGGTTTACTGACAGTGGGTGTTTGTTGCACTAGTCTTCGACTACTTTCAAGCCTTGACGTATAAGGTTGCATAGGGTATTTTCATGGGTGCGATTTACTATTATGGTTAAATCATTAGCGTAGGTAGCCTATGGTGAAGTAACCTTTGTCATTAGGTGTTTTGATGAGGCTGTCTACGACCAGGTTCCATGGAAGCGGCGAGAAGACGCCTCCTTGCGGGCAGTCTTTTGCCACTACTGTCCTTCTAGTGTCGTTAACGGTGACTTGTATAGCTCTCAATTTCAGCATAATAGTGATCCACCCACTCAGGGTCGTGTCTATGTTGTGTTTGTCCAGGGCCATGCTAAAGTTATTGAACATAGTCTTGTCAAAGACACCCTTGATGTCGATAAAAGCAGCCAGTATTGAGCATTTGTGGTCCACTGCACATTAAATTTTGGATACCACGCTATTGAGTCAGAATGTGTGGGCATTACACAAGCGGCGTACGCCATAAAAGCCAGGGTCAGCACGGACACCCACATACGTATACTCTCCGACAGTGCTTCAGTTCTCCAATCCCTAGGGAAAAGATACATTACATCGAGTTTAACACTAGAATGTCACAATGCACGAGAAAAAGTAACAATTTCTAACCGCAACATTGTGACACTGCAATGGATAAAAGGACACAGTGGATCACTAGGCAACGATGCTGCTGACGAACTGGCCAGGAGGGCATCCAGCGTGTCAGTCTGTGGTCCCGAACCCATCGTGCCCATCCCTTTCAACCAACTACGCAGATGGCTTCAGGAATACACCCACACACAAGCGGAGAGCTAGTGGACCCAGACACCAGGCTGCAGGCAGTCTAGGGAGGCAATGCCATCCTTGGATGGCAGGCTGATCAGACGTCTGTTACGCCTGGACAGAAAAGATCTGCGTCTGGTGACTGGTACCATCACAGGACACTGCCCGCTAAACATGCACTTCTACACAATAGGCATTACGGACAGCCCCTTGTGCAGGGCTTGTTTGGAGGCTGAGGAAACCGTTACGCATGTGCTTTTCCAATGCACAGGCGTAGCCCAGATTAGAACAGAGACGCTCGGGGCACCCAAATGTTACACGGATATTCTCAACAGACCAGGAGTTATAGCCAACTTCTGGAGGGAAGTGGGCTGGCTGGAATAACAACCGAAGGCCGCCATGGCTCACGCACAATGGTCCACTTGAAGTGCGGAAACCAAACCCATAACGTAGAACATAGTAGTAGGGATTCCTCTGGGTATGTACGCGCAGGTTCGTGGTTTGTCTGCGCCATGTGTGTTGAGAATAAGCTTACCTCCGATGTTGCTGAGGCCGCAAATTCTGTTGTTCCACATCCACGACTCTTTGATCAGTACGATGGTTCGGGGTTTTACCTCCAAGGCTTTGCGTAAGCTATTCATGGCAGTCTGGCTATGTTAAAGGTTGATTTGGATGACGTTAATGGGTGGTGATGGCGGTGGAGTGGAGTTAGTAGGAGATGGATCCATCGGATAGTCTTTCCGCTACCTCCACTAAGTGTTGGTCTTCGTGACTGTCGCACGGTGACGAAGCAAGTAGTTGCTCTTTTCAGCCAGGCGATGAGGGGGTAGTGTCGGCGTCGTCGTCCATTGCTGCTCGGGCCATGACCTCCTCAAGCTGTGCAATGTCAGTGTCGTTCGTCTGTGTCGTTGTCGGTACGGTCTTGTCGTCCATGCTGTCGGTCTTAGTGTCACAGGGCAGGTTCGTGGGCCAGAAGCGCACGTATATTGACCCCAAGAGGTACGATTTCCGTCGCTCCCGGGCTAGGACCCTTTCGATTTCCTCCGGTGGCACACCTAGAGTCAAATATGTCTTGTAGTTGTCGCCACCGACGGTAGTCGCCCTGTACCACATGGCAATGTCGTACCAAGTATTCTGACGGATCAAAATACTCTGGAGCTTGGCTACGTCACCCTTATAACGGGGGACAAAAAGCGAGGCTCGGACACGGGTGGGCACGTTGGACTCTGAGTACTGTAAGTGTAAGGTCAATATCTGTAAGTTTAATCAGTGGAACATTCTGGGTCAGCAAGGTTAGGGCATTGTCATCCTCGCACCACATCTGCACGGTACCTACTGGTCTATACCGCCTACCCCTGTTTTGTCTTGGTCGAGGTCAGTCGTGGGTGCGGTTGTAGTTCTGGCTAATGCCTGTGTGGGTGTGACGCTTTTGGTCGCCAACTCTTCTTTCCTGGGCAGGGATTTTTCCGCATACTTCATCAACCGGGAAAGTGTTTGAGCTGCCAGGCTCGTCATCCTTCAGCGGCAGTCAGTCGTGTCCCTCCAGAATACGTTGGGGCCTGAATGCCGTAGCGGTGTGGGATTCCGGGTTTGATCGGGACCCATCCGGGTAGTTGTCTTTTCCTTCTGCATGTTATTTTACTATTGGGGGGATGGGCTTTTTTGGAATCGGGGTTACCCCTCCTCTAGGACAGACAGGATATGGGGATAGGAAGGAGGCATTTTAGTGGAAAGTGATGGGTTCGTGAGGGTCATCTTAGGTCTGGGATTTGGCCTAAGGATTAGGGAGATGGATGGGTAAGGTCGGCTTGTTTGAATGTTTTGTGCATAGGAAAAAAGTACATATATGGGTTACCCTAAACCTGGGATTTTGACCTTCGGGAACTTCTCTTGTCCAGCATCACTTTGAAGATGCCCCGGGTGCGGATTCAGCCGTTATGGTCGACCGCGCCCCCATGTTGGGCTATCCACAACCTGCCCACCCGCTCGGTTGTGGGAGAAGAAGTGCTTGGTAGTCAGGGTCACCCCACCGCAAATATACATTTATATTTGCGTAGGGGCAACCCAGCCGACCCCGAGATTCTACCTATTATCTATCAGCTTACCTCATTAAAATATCAGGCTCAATATGAGCTATCAAAATTCTAGACCGTCGGCTCTTGCTAGACTTTAATTGACAAGGAATAAAGGCAATTAAGTTACAACTGCATCTTTCTGTCCTTCATTCCATTTTAAATCCATCACAGTTATGACCGAAATCCATCTAATATATATTTTTTCCAGATGTATAACGGATTTGGGCCAACTGTTTCCACCAGTTTAATAACATGGGTGGCTATGTTGATCTGGGCACCCATTATTTGGCCAGATTTACGAACATTGCCCTTTTGGTTCACGAAAGGTTTGTAATAGAGACTTCTACCGTATTCTAACAATATTTGCAACAAAACCTTCACCTTCCATTCTGTAAAGTGATGATTTCATAAATTTAACAACCATACGGAATGCGCGCATTAGCTTTTAGACGTTTGACCCCTTGATCTTGAGCAGTTAGTGCAAATGAATTAAATAGAATAATGCGTGGTAATAGAGGAATGGTTTTTGTCTGTAGAAAGTGTTAAGTAACTAAATTAAATTACTGCTGTTGGTATACTATTCTTCTATATACTCAATATTCTATTATGATGATGAGAGTCATGCACTCGGTAAATTAAAAAAATCGTTTCTTTGAGAAAGTTATTTGTTATGATAAGTACAATCATGTACTGTGTCGTATCAGTCACTTATTACCAGTCACCCTATACAACACGTTTCGGAATTAATGCAATGCACCAAACACCCCAATTAGAATATTATGTTATAATTATAACGGCACGGCACGGTAGGCGCAGCGGCTAACCGATTGACTGCTGCGCTGCGTGTCGCCGGTTCGATTCCCGCACGGCACAAATATTGGTATGACCTACAAATAGTTGTTCCGGGTCTAGCTGTTTGTTTATGTGAGTTTAAATGTTTGTAAACGCACCCACAATACAGGAGTAATTCCTAGTGTGGGACAGAGTTTTTAAAAAGAAAATAATAATAATGCACTAATGGTTAAGCGATTGACTGCTGTGCTGCGTGTAGCGGGTTCGATTCCCGCACGGAACAAATATTTGTATGACCTACAAGTAGTTGTTCCGGGTCTGGCTGTTTGTGTATGTGAATTTAAATGTTTGTAAACGCACCCACAATACAGGAGTAATTCCTAGTGTGGGGCAACGTTTTTTAAACGTTTTTTAAACAAAATAATAATAATATTACCCTGTTCCCGATACCGGTGGGCTACTTTTTTTTATATGTTTTATATTCTAATATTTAAAAATATAATTTATATGTGTTTAAGTTGAAATAAAGGAGATAATAATATCGTCCCCATTTTAACATACTCATTCGGAGTTATTAAATGGACAAAAACAGACACAGAACAATTAGAACGAATCACACGCACCACCCTTACAAAACATAACAACCTACACCCTAAATCTGCAATAGAAAGACTTACTATCAAAAGACAAAATGGAGGGAGAGGCCTGATAGACATCCAGCACCTATGGCGTAAACAAGTCTGTCAACTGAAAATATTCTTTCACTCAAAATCTCGCACTAGTAACATTCATAAAGCCATAGTTCAAAATGATAGTAACTACACCCCACTTAACTTGCATGAACAGCTAGATATTCCACAAATTACCTGCCAAGACCCGCAGAAACAAAAAATTGAGGGTTGGAAGAAAAAGGTACTTCTTGGCCGACATCCTAATGACCTAGAACAATCCCATGTGAACCAAGTAGCCTCAAATCAGTTTCTCAAAATAGGCAATTTATTCCCAGAAACTGAAGGATTTATAATTGCGATACAAGATCAGATTATTAACACTAAAAATTATAGAAATATATCATCAAAGATCCATCAGTAACAAATGATAAGTGTCGCAAGTGTCACACACAACCAGAAACAATTCAACACGTAACAGGAGCATGTACAACTCTTACGCAGACAGACTACACACATAGGCACAACCAGGTAGCAAATGTACTTCACCAAAAATTAGCACTCAAATACACACTCATACAAGACACAAACACTCCGTATTACAAATACACACCACAAACTATCCTAGAAAATGACACATATAAACTTTATTACGATCGCGCCATACTCACCGACAGGACAATTCACTACAATAGACCGGATATAACTCTACAAGATAAATTAAATAAAGTTACTTACATAATAGATATTGCCGTTCCCAACACACATAACATTCAGAAGACATTATCTGAAAAAAATAGTAAATACGCCGAACTCAAAGATGAAGTAACTAGAATATGGCGCCAAAAAAAAGTTTACGTGGTGCCTATAGTCCTCTCCACAACAGGCGTCATCCCAAGTCACCTTCTTCATAGCCTTAAATTACTAAACCTAAAAGAAACCCTCTATATCAAATTACAAAAAGCTGCAATTTTAAATACGTGTCGCATTGTCCGAAAGTTCATGCAAATAGATGAAAACGAAATAGGGCCTCTACACAACACATCTTTAACATAACACACCACACGCTGCATTTACTTGGCTTCGGTCCGTAAATGTTGCAAAAACCAGCCAAAGAGCTGAGAAGAAAAAACACTCTACAAAAATAATAATAATAATACGTACCTATACTGAATTTACGTTTATTAATGTTTTTACCATATAAGATACAAAAAAAAAATTAAGAAAGCACTTTAAAACATAAAAATAGTGGCCCATCAGGCCCCCAGACAACAGGAATAGAGCCAAAGCTCTAGAGAGAGGAACCTCCAGACTATGCATGCCATGTCCAGGAGTACTGCTTTTTAAATCAAGCCTTTGATCCAGCTGCGCAATAAGAGACTCTAGTTGTTGCTCTAGGCTCTGCGCTATTACCCCATTTATTGTTATAATTATCAGTACAATGATTGCAGAGTCCACGTTCCCACATGTTGACAACTTCGTGTCCTAAGTCCTTGATACTTTATTTATTTACTTTTTTTTTCTTGTTCAGCTTTCACGACATTCTCATCATGAGGGACAGCGATATCAATAATCAAAACGGCGCTCTAATTGATATATCACCAACTTTATTTAACTTTTTAGCAGCCTTATTAGCTACAATAGTCCTGTCAATGATGATAGATCGATCCCAGTACAATGTGACGTGACTATTCTCGAGAACTGGTTCGGGCACAAACCTGTAGTATGGTGCTTCAGACTCCACAAGGTTGTACTGCAAGGCAAGTTGCTGGTGGATAATCCTATCCACTAGATTGTGTCTCTGCAAGTACTCGCCATTAGAAAGACGAGATAAGCGGGAAACAATATGTCGGATTGATTCACCGGGAAGGTGGCATGCCCGACAGATGTCAACCTTACAATCCTTGACAATGTATTTCCGATACTTATTCGGTCATGATGACTTCAGCTATAATCGCTCAGATAAAACCTTCGGTTTTCCTGAAGAGGTCGCCGAAACTCAATCAGGAAATAAATCCCAAAAAAATTACATCAGGCCCATGGAGAGCCTGGATTTTTTTTCTGTGAATCTCTTTGCTTTGCCATACTTCCTTTCGATCGTTAGTATCTAGTACTGCAGGTTTGTGCCAGGTCTCTTCGCCAAGGAGAGCGGGGTAAGGCCCTTGTCCACTGTGACGACATCTTGGTGCAACCCTATGTCATTTTGAAGGAAATATACCTTGAGATTGTATAGCTCGCGGTTGTGGAGAAAGATCATTTAAGAAACCTCGACTCCCACACTTCCGCGAGATGTACGGACACTGATTTTTTGTGATTACGTACGAAACTTTGTTTATTAATTAAATTATTTAAAATAATTGTGGGAGAAAGTTATGGTCACATTACAAATTCACGGTCGCACATAGTCGCACACTTCTAGCTTAGTAGGTACTTAAAAAAAAAAAAATAAAGAAATCGATTCAGTAAACGATTTTTAATAAACACATTGTATAAGTCATAACTCTAAACACGACACCTCAGTTTGTGGACAATTTAACAAGAGGTACCTAATGTGCGCTTTAATCATTTCTAACGTGACAGTGTTATCGTAGACGTCCACGTCACGTCACGGTATCACGACAACGCAGGGAAGTAAAATATATAGAAATATTCGGAAATTCCCGTCCACGATGACGTTGATTACGTGAAACTAATTCCATACATTTAATGGACGTCCATGATGATTTCGTTATGTTAGAAATTACATGAAGCAAACAATTTCCAATCATTGTCGCCTCTCTCGTCCTCATTTTCGACGATCAAAATCAAACTACCTTACAAACTTTCATACCATATTAAGCCCGTTTATGGTATGAATTTTCAATAATCACCACTTTTTATATATGTATTTAAGAAGCGCTTCTGCAAAATTACAGTGAGTCAATTTAAGATTTTTACTATTTGTTTTTTTTTTTTTTCAGAAGTGGCATGATGTATTTTGGACTACGATTACCACTATTATTATAACATTGGTGGCTTTTTATTGTTCTGGGCACCTGTTCTTTGGCCCAATTTAACAATATTGCTTCACGAAAGTTGATATTTTGTAACTAAGATACTTCCAATTATAAGCTGTTTGTTTACGAATAAAAACCAATGTTTACTTGTACGAAGACAATTTATTTTAATGTACACGAAGGGGTCATGTTTCTACGGAGAATCTTAACACCGCGATTTAGCGGAGAGTGCAAAATGAACAACGCCATCTATCGAGGCACTAGGAAAACTAATCGGTTACAGTATTAACCTAAACGTAAGATTGTACATTCCGCCCACTATGGACAGAATGTCCATTGTTCCCGCCCACCACGCACCAACCACATTCGAAAAAATGGACTGTATTATATTATGGTTAAAAATAAAAACAAAGTTTTAAGTCAGTAAGACATGGTGGCTAAGAACAAAATACACTTAAACTAAACAATTTGCAACAGTTAACAATTAACAAAATCCTTAACAATGGTAAGATACATATATTTTTTCACTGAGAGACAGATAGTACACATAGTTTAGTTACTGGTCGTTTAAATGTGATACCTTTACATTTTAGAGTGACTACCCTTGTAATATTGTCCAAGCCAAGGTGTTTTGCAGTGATTTTACCTAAAAGCCATTTGGCTGGAGCATCTTTCTTTACTAAAACTAAATAATAACGTTGATAATCTGCATCTTGGTCAGTCATCTCACCTGCCGATACATCTTTACGATGTCAGCTACCAAGCAAATAGGGTGAAGCCTCCACCTCATAAGAATGTGCCTAAGATCATCTTGTAATGTCGGTCCGACTATAAGGTTACTATTCAGTGAAACACCATTGTTATCGCGACTAGACCCTGTAATACGATCCTGAATTTGGTAGTGCAGTTATCGTCTCTACTACTTCATGATACGGCAAGTAAACTGCTTCTGGATTATCAATTTCTTTTGTAGGTATTATTTGCATATGACCGAGCTTTAAATATTCTAAAAACAAAAAACACATGGATGTGTTTTTTGTTTTTAGTTTTTAAATCCGGTGATTTTAAGAAACGTTTTTCTAAGGATGATAATCTCTTTACCGCAATATTGCGCGAATTGCCATATTTACTGCTCGGTCATCATCTTTAAAAGGTAACTTTACAATATACCTACCAGAACTATCGCGTTTGGTCGTTTCCTCAAAAATTTCTTTGCAACGTTTTTCTTCTGGAGTAAATTGATTTTTGCTCAGAATGAAGTTATCAGATTCGAGCTCCCAAATTTGTTTAAGATTAAAATCTTCTTTGCAACTATTAGTATACATGGTGATGATAGTACTGTTGCAGCTCAAATTATTGGTTTCACTATCACTCACTTTGCCAGATAAGACCCAACCCAACCTGGTGTTCTGTGCTATTGGTGTTCCTGGTGGACCTCTAATCAATCCTTCAGTTATAATTTGACAATAGACTTCTGCACCAAGCAATAGGTCGATTTTGTTTGGTATGTTAAACTTCGGATCTGCTAACTTCATAACTGGTAAATTGGGTAAAATAAATCTGAACGACAATTTTTCTTTCAGGTAGAAATGAAGTTAATTTCCGAAGAACGTACGTTGACTTTTACAGTAAAATTAGGATCCTGGAGAGATTGTAGTTTAACATAAACCACATGTTTACAATTGAGTGAAGCGTTGTCTTCACCCCCACTCCTGATATTACACTGTTGCATTTCATTCTGTTAAGCCCAAGTAATTGGACTGTAGATTCCGTTATAAAGGAAGCCTGGTCTACTAAGAGACCTCAGTGTTATATAAGACCCTGTGTTAGTTTCTACTTTTACTAAGGCTGTTGCTAATACAACCTGAAAATTTGTGTTGGACATACAACTAGTGATGTTCCTTACCTCGGTCTCGTCTTTTGATGTTGTTGCAGTTTCAACATCATTGGTACTATCAACTGATTGCTTGTTTGTTTCATTAATTGATTGGCTATTATTATTCGAATGCAGCAACGAAAGGTGTTTCTTTTTACAAATTCTACATGTTGCGCCGTGCTGATAACTCTTCCTTAGCATAATCTTTACAATTTCCTATCTTATGATTATTATTTGAACAAAATCTACCTATAGATGGTTTATTCTCATTTGCATTTTTTACTACATGATGAGACTTTGTGTTAGTGCTCTTTACTGTTTTAGTACATCAAAATTCAAGTGACCTAAATCTGTGCTCAACAAAATCTAAAAATCTTGTAATGTTGGCAATTCCTGAGTTGAACTACAAATCTTAGCTTCCCATTGTTTGCCAGACTCGTTATCTAATTTAGAACACAATATGTAAGTAACAATAAGATCCCAATTATTGATCTTAATACCTTCATTTTTTAAAGCATTACGACATTCGTTAGTAGTATCAAAATGTTCTTTTAAAGAATTTGATGAGTCGGTAACGGAGCTTTCTACTATGTCATGATGACCTGGTACTTCGAAGGGATCGGTTAAAAAATTAATGACACTTGCACCCTAATTGCGTAACACACGATCAATCATGATCTGTTTCATTTTGACAGTTTAACAATATTCACTTTGTTATTTACGTTGTTGAATAAGAATAAGAATCTTTATTTGTAAAGTGTTGAGCAGACACATTCTTGGAACAAGTGAAGCAATGGGTTAGCAAACTGTTTCAAAATTATCCATATTATGATTAATCGTGCGTTACGCAATTAGGGTGCTGTTCCTTTTATTTAGTCGGGTTTCACGGCCAAAGCTGTACCACCAGGGGTACAACTAGGAGTACACAGGAAAATAAGCGCCCCAAAAATATGATTTGAAGATTCTACGCAGGCTAATGACATGATAAACAAAAGATTCTTCATCAAATGCTTCCACAAAGGAATCGATTACTTTTTCACGAAGTATGCATTTTTGAGAAAGTTAAGTTAAGCTAAGAAATGGCTAATTTACATTTTAAAATAATTAACTTTTGCGTAAGCAGAAGGTATCAAATGAATAGTAAACAATATTTCGAATAGACCCAAAAAAGACCTCTAAAAAGGAAACTCCGCAAAGAAATCTATATCAATTTCCACATGGCATGAACAAGATGTTTGGAACAGCAGATTTTTGATATCGTGGTTTTCGTGTAGGTTCCATTGTAAAACTTGGTCTGATGGGTTCAGTTATCATAAGGCTGCCACAAGCGCCATGAAAAACTTTCAAAGGTACTATTATTGTTTCGTAAAAGTTACACAAACACGAAAACTGTAGCGATGCCGGCGCGGGCGGGCGGGCGGCGCGGCGGCGACGTGCCATTATTGGAGGAGCGAGGTAGCCCGGCAACAGGCGGGTTGGCGCAGCTCACTTCGGTTGATTTGATCAGTTGACGAGTCGCCGGCCGCGAGCTTACACTTTCCACGAACTGAGTTCCCGCCCGTACTTTGAGCACTCCGTACTATAAATCGGTGTTTTCTACAAACGCGTTATAAAACTTGTACGAAAAGAATTCGTGTTAACTTGTGGCAATAACAACAGTAATGTATTTTATTGGTGTGTTATATTGCTAACTTTAACATAATCGCCGTGAAAGATGACCGGAGTCATTAAATATTCATGATATCACGTCAGTACTACGGATCTGGCAGCGTTACTCGTCGGTATCAACAGGTCAGTTTTATTGAATCAAATGTTTGATTCATTGCACTTTACCTGTTTTGAAAAGTTATATTTCCGATTAGAATATAAGGTACCTAGGTAATTAGGTACCGATATAAATGATGTGCCTATTTGTACCGAAACAATATTGCACAGCTGCAAATATTGTAGTCTTAAGTTCGGGTAGTGCAGTTGCAGTTACAAAATTAAACAGACATTTGAAAGTTTTGAAAACTATTTCTAGGACATTGTTTTTTTTACTGGCGTAATTTTAGGTACCTATTTACCTAAAATTACGGTATCAATGAACTTTATCGTAATTTTGCTGATTACAAACTAATGTTAACATACATAGGGCACAACACCCAGTAGTCAGACTTTTAGCGAGCTTTTTAACTTCGAAGAGCTGTCACTTTAAAAGTTTGAATATAAAAACATAGTTGTCGTGACACTTATCATATTTTTATGATAGATATGATTAGCAAAAAATATATGAAATCTTTTGAAAATATAAAAAAGAGACTACTTTTTACCAAAACAGGGCCTTTTTCAGCTGTAGTAGACACGTGGTACCCCCTGAGGTCAGCCGTTGCGGATCATTAGTATACTTTGCTTATTTTCACAGTAATAATACTGTCTTACAGCGTTCTGCTGTGGGGGTCGGCAGCTGACGTAGATTCAGTTTTCATTCTACAAAAGAGGGCAATCCGCGCAATCTATAAAATGGGGCCTCGCGAGTCTCTTAGAAACAAATTCAACGAAGTTAACATACTAACTCTGCCTTCTCTTTATAACCTAGAAAATATCTTGTATGTTCGCAAAAATGTAGGTCTTTTCAAAAAAAGATGCGACTTCCACAATCTAAATACACGTAGTAAAGATGAAATTGTGATTCCAAAATTTAGATTAACTAAAACTAGTAAGTCATTTCTAATAAACAGTATCCGCTTCTATAACAAGTTGCCAAAATCGGTTACAGAACTTAGCGATGGAAAGTTTAAAACTCACATCAAACGTGTCCTTATCAAAAAAGCATATTATAAGATAAAAGACTACGTTGAAGGCAAGGAAGTTTGGCATTAATTCCTTCTGCACATGTGGCATCCCTGGTAACTCATTAGCACCATAACTATGTGAGCGTCTATTAACTGCTTCCAAATTACAATGTTAATTTTATTAATTTTATTTTTTACACTTTCTGACGTATTCTCGTCATTATTTGACATTATACAACACTTGTAATATCGAGTATTTATTAGTGATTCTCATGGATCATATCACTTGGTTTAAATAGGTTGATTTTACTTATGTAGATTCTTTTACATATTGTGAATGAGAGAACGCTGTAGGCCTACAGTTTCTATTCTTTATTTTCATTCCTCTAAGTACCTGGTACTTATCGACAGGCGTGCATTGTCCTCCCATAACTAATATCACTGTAATTTGAAAACATTCTAAAATCCAATTATTTTTAAAAGAGTAACCGTGGAGTTTCTTGCCGGCTCTTCTACATAGGAAGCGACAAATTGGAACCGTGCACCTAGCTTCTGACGTTTCATAAGTGCCCTTGCAGGTTTATGTGAAATAAAAATATTTTTATTTGATTTGATTGATTCATTTGTCATATTGTGATGTGACAGTAAATGAGCGAAACCAAGAGCTGATTTCACCAATAAAACTACGTGATTAGCACATAGCACCCGATAGTGCGTTCCCGTGGGATAATTTCCGATGTCCACGCAGACGAAGCTACTGCCAAAAGCTAGTTTATAATAATTCGTCTCGTGGCATTTTAGGGAAAATAAATGGGTAGTCATTTATTTACTTTTTTTAATCATTTGTATTTCCATTACGGTTGCGTCCAGAACCGGCTCAACAGGCGTACTTCCTGCTGCAGCAAAAAATAAAAACGTGTAATAAAAACAGATGAAATTGAGTAAAAATCAAATTGCAAACTTCAAAGTTTTTCCGGTCACCCTTCAATAAATTTCTCTGAAAATTCATCCCGTGTTGATAAATTAAAAGTAATTCCCAGCTCAGAAGGGTGACCGGAAAAATCTTGTCACATCAATAAATTTTTTGAGTCAAACGCTTTTCATTGACAAAATGAGGTCTCGATACAGAACTTTTACGTAGAATGTAGGTAGGTCTCATGAAGGGCGTGTGATAAGTTTACCTACTTTAACTGCGTTCAAGAGTTGTCAGCGTCAATATTTCCCAAAAATGATGTCACTGATAGCTTTTGAACGCGGTTTAGATTTATAATCCCGTTTGGTTTCATTGGTGAAATGCATCCTTAAACCGTTTAAACCTTAATTCGTTCTTACCAATTTTATGTAACCGTTTTTCTTAAAGAAAAACATGTCCAAAAGACCAGATGTTGTACAGAAGACCAGTTAACGAATACTTATAAATACTTTACAATTAAGTATTTAATTTCTAGAGTCGACTTTAGGATAGATTTCATTACCACCTTAAAACCACCTCGAATTGCCACCATAGCATACGATAACCTACGTTAAGTATTACAATGGATTGGTCTTCAACGATATGATTTTTTATAATGAATTATGGTAACCTTAAACTTGTAACAAAAATATCAGTTTTAAGTTTCTGCATTTGGAGGTCCAAAACTCAGACCAGTAGTCGGTAGTAAAACGCTGACAATTTCAAAAGCTGGTAAACTGGTTGAACTTAGCTTGAGACGCTACCGCGTGTGGGGTACTCAGCCCCACAAAAAATAATGATCATTATTTTACAATGATCCAGAAACGAATTATAATTTAAATTAAACATTTATCTATCGTTTACTTTTAAGAAATCGAGAGATAATCAAGGTTCCTACAAAAAATCTGAATCAGTTGAAGGAGGTCGAAACAATTATGCGTAGTCCCGGTTTCTGTAAGTTGGCGTAGTAAACAATGGGATATATCGGATCGAGTGGTAGTGGTAATTTTGTATTTCTAAGGCAAAACATTCCGTACTATTTAAAGCGAAATAAAGCTTGAAAAGGCTAACTACTGGTGCAGGGCTGGCTACCTATTTGTCTAAGACAAATAGGTAGCCGTAAAGCGTGTATTTGTGTATCTACGAGTATGTAGGATAAGTCCTACATACTCGTAGATACACAAATACACGCTTTTTTCCAAAGAGAGTGTGCAGAAACTACAGGACCTGTTATGATATTTTGGTTCGTTCACGTTCAGAATACATTTGTAGGCCCTAGTAGGTACAAATAAACGCCTATCAATGTAGGGCAGCCAGAAAAAAAAAACGAAAAAAGTATGGTCTATAAAAGTACCAAAAAAAAAACTGTTTAAAAAAACAACAAAAAGTAATATTCGTTTTTAAGTCTCACCTACTCTTTATTTACGCTATTGGAAATGAGTAATCCTTTGCTTTTTCGAAAATGTTGTCAATCCTACCAACAACCCCAACGAGAGCCTTATTATTATTACTGTGGTTGACCAGTGGTCCAAATTCGAACATAATTCATGTAAAAGTTAATGTATTTCTAATGCATTAGCTTTCTACACTTCTCTATATAAATTACTAGCTTTTGCCAGCGGCTTCGCCCGCGTTACTCAATTTACACAAAACCTTAACAAATTATAAACGTAAACCTTCCTCATGAATCATTTTCGTAAAAAGGGGTACAAAGATTTTGCTTCACGTATGAATAAATTGATACATATATGATTAAAATCAATAGGGCGCCTTCTGTGATGGCTACTTTAATATTTTGGGGTGGTATTAATAAGGGGTTTAATGAGGGTTGAAAGTGAGTATGGAATTTCTTCAATTTTGCCTACTACCATAGCACTTATCTATTAAAACCAGCACCCGAATTGCGTCACACACGATTATTCAGAATCTGAATCATTTTGAAAGTTATTGCTTATTCATTGCTTCATAATTATGTTCGAAAATATTGTCTGCTCAACTACATGAAAAACGCAATTAATGTTGTTGAACTGTTAAAAGGAAAGCCATTCCTACTGCGTTTACAGTTTTCGTCAGTTACTTAAAAAGACTAAGGGCTTGTGGCTAAGTAATAATACCCAGGCGGATCAATCAATCAGGTTAAGCTACGCTTGCCATGGTTGGTCCGTGGATGGGTGACCATCTTGACATACCAAGACCATTCTGTGCCTCGGAAAGCACGTTCAGGCGTTGGTCCCGGCTGTCTTTTGTGAATTTTTGACAGTCGTTACGGGTCGTCAAAAGCCCGTAAGTCTGACAACCAGTCTTACCAAGGTGTATCGTATTACCCAGTAACTGGGTTATGGAGGTCAGATAGGCAGTCGCTCCATGTAAAATTCAGCTGCATCCGGTTAGACCGGAAGCCGACCCCAACGTAGTTGGGAAAACGTAGCTAGGCAGATGATGATGATATTTAAAAAGACAGCTGTTTGCTACTTAATCCTACTTTAGCTATGCGGTCAAAATGGAATAGTTTGTTTTTTAATAACCGACGAAATATTTCAAAGAAGTACAGAATCATACATATACTGAATCCATGGTAGGTTTTACGTCTATGTTTCTGCCATCCTGTAAATTAAGTTCAACTATTTTATCACACTCCGAACAGAATACAGTCAAGTGACACTAAAAGCTGTGTACCTACATTCGACAAATGGATTACAGATAACGATAACGAAGCCAGGCTCTTCTCATAATATATTATTATCAGGTGACATGTATCAGCTGATCCTATTGATTGTACTAACTGATTTTATCGTATTGGTTATTATTTTGACAAAGGATTTAATAAAAATCATTCTGGCTAGCCTTTTCATAACTATGTTCAAATTGGATTCCAGTTTAAGCGAATGCAGATGAATTTCAATATTTTACATGCGGTGACAGACAGGCATCTGACCTCTACAACCTAGGTTCTAGGTAAGATTATACCCCTTGGTAAGACTGGTTTTAAGATTTTTGGAATTTTAACAATCTGTAAGGACTGTCAAAGTTGTAGAAGAAGATGTAATGGTTGGTCCGACCCCTGTGACTGATATGATTTAGCCACGGCCACTTGGATTAAAATTCCAAAGGATATAATAGCTGATATACATTTCAGTGGTCCGGAGGGGAAAATATCGATAGCAGTCCCACTTGTGGCTATTGTTTAGGATGAGCATTCACCGGGAGCATTCACATGTAACGAAATACAAGCATCGATAATATCGGTTATTCCATTTATCCACACCAAAAATCCACCCTAAGGTGGATGTGCGGAAACGCATGTCCGAGAATACAGCCTAAGCCTATAAATTACGTTTATCCAACTACGCCCAGAATGGATTCTCAAACATTCATTTCCAAGTACCTTAAGGTGGATTTTTGTCATCATCATCTGCATAGCCTTCCACTCTAACAGGATTCAGCTAATACCAGTATTTTACATGGACCGACTGCATATCTGACCTCCATATAATTACACTGACTTGACTGCCTCATTGGTCTAGTGGCTGCAAGCGCTACCACTGAGTATGAGGTCCTGGGCTCGATGCCCGGGTCGGGCAAAGTATTTTTAGGTTTTTCTATCTGGATTAGTCGTAGTCCGGAGTCTGTATTGCCTGGGTGGTGGCAATAGGATCTTCCCCTATCTCATGGGACTAAAACGTCATCATTCATCATTTAAGCCGAAAGACGTCCACTGCTGGACATAGGCCTCCCCCAAAAGGGGGTTTTGCCATAATCGCTACGCTTGGCAGGCGGATTGGCGATCGTAGTATGGTGGTAAAATGCATAGAGGACGCTGCTGCCCATTAGGATGGTACTATTCTTTTACGTCCGGCACCACACGGAACATAGAACTAAAACGTAACCGGCGAATTTTTTTTTTTTTTGTGTGTGGGAAATCATCAAATAACTTCTCCCGCTCTGGGTTGAGTGGGAGAGCGTGTCAGACTTTACTGACCAACCGACCCGTGTTCCTTCAGTTGCCTGTGTGCCAGGGGCTACGGTATCTCTTTCGAGCAACCCGCATCCCTGGCAGAACAACCCGTACCCCTGGCAGGCCTGCGAAATGTGGGTATACAATAGGTACACCTTTGTCGAACCATTTGAGGAAACAAGGCATGATGTTGAGTGTTACACTCCATTCAATACATGACAGAGTAATTACAGGACTATATTTAGCTGGTTAAATACTTGTCGGTCTCACTACTTACATATCCAATTGTACTAGTTGAAATGTCATGCTGGTAAACAGTGTGACTAATGTAGCAATGAGATACCTACTATCTCACGCTGTGTCTCCGGTTATTTGGCGTGCTTCCATAATATCTTCAATTAGAGTATAATGAACTACTCGTAGTGTAAACTTCTGAGTAAATAAAGTTTTCGAATGACTTTCTTATTGTAGAAATCACGTTTGATATTTAAGTATAGAATTTGTTAAACAGTTACCTCGACTAGCTGAGCAGCAAATAGTCACAGATTTTTTCCGACCTGGGAATCAAATTGTGAGTTACATTAACATGTCACCAATTAACCATTCTAAAACCTAATTAGTTCCAAACGCATTGCTAGATTTTGAAATTGTCAAAGTGGGTTTCATTTTATTTTATGTGCCATATAAAAGATTACTAGCTTTATCCCAAGGCTTCAGCCGTGTGGATGTCGGAAAATACCCACGGGATCGTACTACCGATATTAAAGTTACCCTATGAAGCCTAGGTCATTAATCCGTTTATCCGTTTTTGCGCCAATTCAAAACATTACAGATAAACGGACAAAAGTAAAAAAAAAACTTCGTATCAGACTCGTGCTACACCCACACAACTCGTAGCTTTTCCAAAAATATTCAATGTACAGTTTTGACTTCGCGTTACTATTTTATTAGGTACTAGCTTTTGCCAGCGGCTTTTCCCGCGTGGATGTCGGTGTATTATACATATTAACCTTCCTCTTGAATCACTCTATCTATTAAAAAAACCCGCATCAAAATCCGTTGCGTAGTTTTAAAGATTTAAGCATACATAGGGATATAGGGACAGAGAAAGCGACTTTGTTTTATACTATGTAGTGATATATTAAGGTGTATCTTTCATATACGTACGTACTCGTATATATGAATACGTGAAGCAAAAACTTTGTACCCCTTTTTACGAAAATGACGAGGACGGAGGAGTATGGGCACAATTAAATTTTAATATCTGGTTGATCGAGCTTTGCATGGTTTTTTTTGGTTTGACGTTTTTTTTTAAATGAAACCTAACTAGATCGATTTATCGCCCCCGAACCCCCTGCGTACTAAATTTCATGAAAATCGTTCATGAGAATTGCTCATTTAAAGGTATTAGATACGGAGTGCAAAAAACTTATTTTTACACATATAATAATCATTAGAAATACATAGTTTTCAATGAATTATGGTTTAATATTGACAACTGGGCAACCACTAGTATACATAGATGTGTGATTGAGATACGACACGATGTCGTCGAAAGCGATCGATGGCATCGGTAAATAAAGTCGTTATTGTCTCTAAAGATGAAAGTGTTATTATCTATGTAAACACTCATGTTGCCACAATTATATCCTTTGTCGATATTTAAATATCCGCCTGGCGGGTAGAAGACTCTAGTGGGTTTAGAAACCCATGGTCAGTGCATGAAACTTCTCGGGGGTGATTTATTCCTGTTGATCTTTATTTTACTTTTAGGTACGCTTTTTTTTTAAACAACAATAATAATTCAAAAAAATGGTTAGGGGTATATGCTTCAGAGGTGTGGACCTCTGAAGCATATACGGAACTGTTTCACGCTACTAAGACACAGGCCTCCTCTCTGTGAGAGGTAATGGGCCGTAATCCACCACGCGGACCCAGTGCGGCTTGGTGGAGGCCAGTTTCCTCATGATGTTTTTCTTCACTGTTTTGAGAACAGTGGTGATGAAATAAATTACACAAAGTAAAGTTCCTGGGTTCAAACCCACGACTCATAAGCTTACCACTTGGGCTATTGCCATTGGGCCACCACTGCTCCAACCTCCATAATTCAGTCAATTGAACGGGTGCTGGCAAGCCATTATACCAATATGTAATACGATATTTGACTACTATCAAAAACATACATGAATAGACTTATAATATATATATCACAGAAAAAATACGCTTTAGAAGTGGTTATTTTGTTCTTGTCACCCTAAACGGTCATTGCACTGAACAGCCCTAAGTTGCCATGCCATTTCTGTCTTGTGACGTCACTTCGAAGTATTGCTGTCTGCCTGTCTTAATCTAAGGGCTTGAACACACTGAGCGTTTTTTATAAAGATAATTTTTCATAAGCTCGACTCTTTTCTTAAAGATTAACCACAAACAGCAGTAGATAGGGATAAGTTAAAGGAGGAAAGGGAGGGCTTTGCCCTACAGTGAGACACTAAATACTGATATTAAATACAAATTCTCTTGTGGCCTTCGGTCGAGCCACCCAATCGCTTCAGGCGCTACGCCGATCTTCAAAGTCCTCGACAGCAAGCAGTAAGTGGTGAAACATACACTCAATACGTTCAAGCCCAACCAAATTTAAACCGTTGCCAACTTAAGAAAAGAAAATATCTTTTTTACCGTGGCTCACCTTTATTTCTAAGTTTTGAGAAATAAACGTACCTGTCAGTTACACCATTAATAACCCTGTGTATTTTCAATTGTTACAGAATAACCAAGGATGGAGACTGACAAAATGTCGACGGCGTCTTCTGTGGGGGCTGCAGAGCGTCGGCCATTGATGCAGGCGCTGGTCCTTGAGAGACGTATCCTGTTCGGATGCACGTGTTTTATAGGACTGTGCACTTTTCTCTGGATTGCAGCCGTTTGCACTGAGAAATGGGTGCACATAGAAGGGGGAAATGGTAAGTCGAACATGTGAAAGAAATGGCTGTAGTATTAAAATCATCAAATTAATAAAAAAAACATTAAATGTTCAACACCTTATTTTACCGAGATAGGAAGTACTTTGCAGTGACTTACATTTTTGCGTGATGATATTGGAATGAAACCGTAAGTTGATTCCAAATTTGACGTCGTGCCATTTGTTTTAGCCGGTTGGTGTTACGCCATTCAAAGTTGGTTTTACGTTGATCGCGAACGTCCTACTTTAAAGAAATCTATCTGTCTGTTCCTACAGTAGGCCGCACATAATAAAACCAGTACGTATTAGCTGATGGCTTCTCAGTCAGTCGGTCAGTTCTGAAAGAATGGCCTGTGCCCGCCAAACTGCCCGAGCCATTTACTGGCTCTTTTGTTAATAGAGTTGTAACCATAGCATAAAGTAGAAAATTGTATGAATATCGACACAGTCTGCTCGCGTAAGCTCGTGACTTGGTTGCTCTCGGTTTGAATTGTATAGAAGGCTCGATTACGCGTGAGGATTTTCCCGTTCTGTGTACTGACCCTTATTCTTTTGGAACTCTGTACCTATGCCAGCTCTTGTAAAAACAAATATTCTTCTCTTAAAAGGACTCATCCTCTTATGGGAGATAATTTCTATAGAATATGTCTTAACGCTATTGGGATTTGGGACGTAGGGCAGTAGAATAGAGAGACAAACCGTTCTGTCGGCTTTTCTGCGGGGGCTTTTACTCCCGCAGGAAGGAGCGACGTGATCGACAGTGCGACGCGATTCTGATAGAACAATTTCCATAAAGTTTTCATAGGAATATTTGTTACAAAGCGCGACACAACTCTAAAGTCGCATTGCGTTGTCGCTTCGTGCCAGCCTGCAGGAGTCTTAAGACGTATTCTAATTGGTTACTTTTATTTTGGGCCTATTAGGCCTTGAACTCAGAACTTACAAAAAATTACAAAAGTTGTTGCAATAACTAATGATCTCTTCTAAAAGAAAATATCCATTGATGTATCTTATAGCTGTTAGGAGTAGAATAAATTCCAATGTTTCGGGGCCTAATAAGCCACTTCTTTGGTCTGTCACTCCGAATAGACTAACAGTTGCCAAAATCGATTTTGTAGCAAAAGTTATGCTAGGAAAGCCCTTTCGATTGATTTTTATTATTATGGCTTTTGGGCGCTGAGAAAATTCCATAACTTTAGTGGCCAAGTACTTAGGTACCTATTTAAGTCATTAGCTCCAAACTGATCAACAATTGACAAAAGTCCAGGGGGCCTAAAAACGCCACATTAAGCTATTCCTCTAAAATCAATTCACTTCCTGAATTCCCCTATGATTTTCTATTTGACAATTTACTTTAATAAAGCAACTCATAATTTGGTGACCATTTTACAAATTTCCATACAAAACTGTCAAACAGATGAATTGCGTTCTGTCTACGCAGATGATATTTTGTGACCATTTTACGATTTTAAATATGATTCATAAAATTTTCCTTTTATGATTCTGCCAAAGCGACCTTTTTAGACGCCCTGTTAGTGGCAAAGGTTCCCCTTGAAAAGCTATTTTTCAAGCTTGCTCTCGAGGCTATGTTAAAGGTCCATGACTATAAAGTACAGACGCCAGCACCCCAAACTGTAAAATATTTGTAATTGAACAAGAGCCTTATGCTAATGTGATAAAGTTGAAAATCTGTAAAAGAAATTTGGCAGATTAGGTACCTTGACGTGCTGGCGTCGGTACATCATCATCAGCTGCCTAGCCTTTCCTATCTATTTTGGGGTCGACTTCCAGACTAATCAGATGCAGTTGAACACCAGTATATTACATGGAACGACTGCCTATATGACCTCTACAACTCAGTTACTGGGTAATGCGATATCTCCTGGTAAGACTGGTTGTCACACTTTGGGGCTCTTGACGAACCGTATCGTCTGTCAAAGATCCACAAATGACAGCTGAAACCAACAGCTTAACGTGCTTTCTGTTAGAGTATGGCATCTGACATATTAATATTGTGGACATAATTCTCAATGAAACAAATATTTGAATGCAAACATTTCGACTGCGATACTAATTGCTGCTGTGACATATTTATTCAAGCTTAATAAATCATCTCATTTAAATTGCGGTAGTTAAATGAGACTGCAAATCGGAACCTAATTATTATATCAATAGATCTCATAATTTTCTTACTTGAATTATGTCCGAATTTCTCGAACAACTGCCTCGTTGGTCCAGGGGTCCAGGGTTCGATTCCCAGGTTGGATAAAGTGTTATTGGATTTTTCCAAAGTGAAGACAGAAGCCTTGAGTCTGCATATGTGGCCCGGATGATGGCTATAGGCTCCCCCCCCCCCTTTTATAGGGGACTTAATCATAACTGGCAAACTGTGAGTGTACTATATACCCCTCTGCCTAACCCTTCAAGGAAACAGGCGTGTTTTGTTATCTGCGAAGGTCAAAACTAGTGTATAATATTACACACCCTTCGTTTTTGTTTACCTACCCTTAAGGGGTCATTGTAATCGTAACTTTTATTATCGGACCAAACCTGAAGAGCGGGTGAAAATTGCCAATTAAAGATTAGATAATTTTTTATGAACATGGCAAGACTCAGATATTAAATATATAAATATACTACTAGCTACATAGTAATCATCATCATCATCATTATTTCAGCCGAAAGACGTCCACTGCTGGACATAGACCTCCCCTAATTTGGGGGGGTTTGCCATAATCGCCACGCTTGGCAGGCGAGTTGGCGATCGCAGTATGGTGGTAAAATGCATAGAGAACGATGCTGCCCATTCTCTAGTAAGTCCCTTAGTCGCCTTCTACGACACCCACGGGAAGAGATGGGATGGTGCTATTCTTTACGTCCGGCATCACACGGAACCACATAATAATATTTGCAAGTATTTTGTGTTACACAAACATAAATAGAAATTTGTACTCAACAATAGGTATGCTAATTACTAATTATGATAAAAAATATATTAATAATTATATTGCGGCCACTCTAAGCATATTTTTATTTCACAAATCGGGGGTAGGTTAGAAAGAGCCTATTTTGTATCTTACATCCTTCAATAACGAAAAGAAAAACGACAGGCTCTGAAAGCTAGCTCTTTGCCGCGGCTTCGCGCTCGTGGGGGTCGGAAATGATCCCAGCTGAGACGTACTAAATGGGCCAATAAAAAAAAACTTTTTCATAGCACAGGTCATATTCTTCCTGTGTGCCAAATGTATCAAAATGCATTCAGCTTTCAAGGCATGAAATGTTAACAGAGAGACAGAGTTACTTTACAGCATTTCGCTACTTCAGGTTTTGTCCCAAAGTAAAACCTGTTTATAAAGATGAGTACAATGACCCATTATAGTGTCAGCAAATAAACTTGATTTTGAATAATAATAAACAGGGTGCCAGGGGTGCATCGATGCACAACCTGTTGACCATAGATTCAGTACAAACAGGATTCTGAACCCCACAGCGACGCATTCCGACGATTTAAAAAAAATGCAGTCCAGTACATGTTTACCGGGTAAGTAATCATTTTTCCACACACACGGTACACTTTTCTAAGATTATATAGATTTTTTTATGAATAACCAATGAAAAATGGATCTAGAATCATGTTCTAAATTCATGGTTACAGTTTGTGAGTCGTTGGCTCTGCCACCCTGTATACATAAAAAAAATAAACGGTTTCATTTCCTGGCCGGAAAAGAAACGATTTTTTTCGAAACTAGTAAATGTCCAGCAGTTTAGCTGTGGAAATAAACAAAAAAAACATAAAATTACTGTTACTATAAGATTATAAGAATAAGGGCTGGTTTTTCAATAGTCAGATATATTTCATCTGAGGAATAAAATATTGGGGTTACACAACTTTTGTATAGAAAATATGTCAAACTGTCAGATTTATTCATCAGAGGAAAATCTGTGTTTTGAAAAATCAACCCTAAATTCGGTTAAACAGAAAAGTTCACAGCTCTCAAACACGGTTGTCGACTACCGCGTATCAATAAATCTTCAAGTGTATCAACAGTGATATTTATTGTGCCCATCATAATACAAAGTGGAACCTATCTGATACTGCAATATTTATATCCAGAATGATTCATTACCATTGTAAATATTTATTCACGCATGTATTTCAGTGCGTTGGTTCTGGTCGGTCTGTTTAATATCGTTTATCACTATCATAGTAGTAGAAACCATTATTTATAAATACCTGTTTATATGTAGGTATTTTGAAGTGTTTAATACTGTTTCAAGTCAAGTAACGTTGTTTTTTTTAAATATAAGAGCGTTTATCCCGCGCGGTCTTGCAACGTCGCATTTATAGTGGTTTTTCCGTGATTATTTCATAAAATATAAATCAAAGAACTATTTTATACTAGCCAAGTTGGTATTTATAATTAGTTTAAACATTTACTCTTAAATAAAAACATTTAAGCGTAATAAGCACTGCAAATAGAAAATAATTGACGGTATGTCGATTTTATAGGCAAAATACCAAGATAAAAAAAAATACAAACGATCAAGTGCTTGGCTTAAAGAAATTTACTTTGATTTAAACTTAATAAGACAATCACGAAAAACTACTTAAAATGTGACGTTGCCAGCCCGCGACAGATTATCGCTCTTAATGACATCGACAGTTCAAGACACTCTAGAATCGGAATCTCTTGGGTATAGTTGCGTTGGCGATTGAAGTAAATAATCGATGCCGACTTCAACGTCAACTGGTTGACTTTGATTGACCGGCAAGTTTACAGACCTGCTATATTCCGACCACCGAGAGAATACGTTCCTGACACCTGTCAGTTGGATGCTAATAAAGTTTAAATTCATAAATCACGTGTTCTTTTGTCTCAGCATTTTAAGTTTTTTCGACTCAGCGCTTGCAGTCCTTACACAACTGTGAACTATGTTTGTGTAAAAAAGAATACGTGTTTTACGAATTTAAACTTTATTCGATGGTGACAGGTGTCAGGAACGCAATCTTTCGGTAGTCAGAATATAAACAGGTCTGTCTAATCAAAGGTAAATTAACCATTTTATCCCTGATTGTGCATCATAGTAATATTTATTGTCGTTGCTGTCAGATCTAAAATACCTGTAAACTGTTTACGAATTTAAGTTTATTCCTTGGTTATCACCAATGAAGAAACCGGTGTCAAGAATCATACACTCGATGGTCAGAAAATAGTAGAGGGGAAATTAAGAATCCCTTTCATGTTGCTCGTTCCATAACATGTACAGCGTTGTTCACGTTACTAACCAGATTTTTTTTTCGATTTTGTTGAAAGAATGGATCAGCAATAAATAACCTTGATAATTATTCAGATTCTGAATAGTGTTACACAAATAAGATGCTGGTTTGCAAACTTCGCCGGTAAATCATATAACTGACATGTGTCAGAAACGCATTCTTACATCGGAAGGCGAGTAGGCTAGCTAGTACATACCGCATATTTTCAGTTAATTCTATTTTTGTCCATCAATATTAGCAGACTGTTGACGTTTTCAACTCGGTGTCTACATTGTTTTTAATGCCAATAATAGCACAAGGTATTTCAGTTTCGATGTCTGTTTTTTCTCGACCTTACAGATGTGTAGAGAAACCTTATCGCGACGACAGTTGGATGAGCACAGTCTGGTGTTCTGTAATAGTTTTCTTAGCGCTATTTTTACCGTTATTTTGAATAACACCAAGAGAAAAATACCAACGTGGTATTCGTCAAACTACACCACAAATTGCGTAACGTAGATACTATCAATCAGAGTTTGAATCATTTTGACGGATATTGCAATTCTATTTTAATGTAAATGTTGACGTTCAAAAGTGCCTTTTAAGTGCCTATTTGAAATAAATGCTTTGACTTTGACTTTGACTTTATTGCTTCATAATTATGTTCGAAAAATGTATCGCGTGTTAATTAATCGGGTGTGAGTTCACTACGAACTTCAAACTACTTTCGGACCGTTTCTTCGGTGACGGACTTTGAGAGTAAGCCCCTAGTCCTTGCCACGGTCACGGATTTGTTCGAAAGAGTTACCGTGGCCCTGGCTCAGGCAACTGAAAGAACACGGGCGGGTTTTAGTTAGTAAAAGTCAGATACGCCCTCCCTCTCCGAAGTGACTTGATGATTTCCCATCCAAATAAATAATATGTAAAACAATTATTTATTTTCTATTTTTTAGTTCTGCTAACTACAAAAGCTTGATTTTTCAGTTTTTTTTTTAATTAATCAATTGTCATCGATCCTCGATAAGTCTACAAAGTTTAAATGAAATCTGACCGTGTTTGAAGTGGGTCAAAATCAAGTCCAAAGGAGTCGGTTACAAACATGCTTATAAACATAATGAAGCTAATAAAAGCGTGTTAAAAAAAAGGATATTGCTCACAAATTCCATCATACATTAAGTTGGAAAAATATGCCTCCTGATGCAACGTAAATAACGCAATAAATGTTGTTAAACTTCTAATAATGTGTTACACAATTACCCCTCTGTATTGACAATCAAATGGATATCAAGGTACAACGGATTAGGAAAATAATTTACCAGCGAATAGACCAGTACATTTTTATACAATCAAAAAATCAAAATCAAAAGTCATTTATTCAAACTAGGCTGAGAGTCAGCTCTTTTTGAACATCAAAATTACATAAGACAGTCCCCCCAAAACGGCCGCCCTTCACCACTTCCTAGTGCTTTAGCTGGGAAGAAGAAGTGGCGCAACAAACTCCCCAGCAGCACAGCTGTCTGTTAAGTTGGAAGAACTTGATTCTATACAGTAGTAGGTAATTAACATTAAGAAATACAAAAAACATTTTGCATTAACAATTTGCCATATGTCAGCTAGCACAGGCCTATATACCAACAAAACATTGAAAACATAGTACAGGCAAATAAAATAAACCAATACATGAACTAATATAATTATAAAACCTGTCAGTAGTCAAGCTAATACACCTTGTTGGTCTAGTGATCGCATGAGCTATAGCTGAACATGAGGTTCTGGGTTCGATTCCCGGATCAGGCAAAGTGTTATTGAGAATTTCTCAGTAACAACCCGCAGCCGATGCTTACTTAAACATAACTAGCAAGATGTGGGTGCACTATAGGTACACCTCTGCTTATCCTATTGGGGAATACAGGCGTGATGGTGATATTACTATAAGGTATGTACGTCAATCTAGAAAATGTTACTTCATATTTCATCATTCCTTTAGTACGACATCCGTAGGAAGTGATGAGATGTTCTATTCATAGTCAAGACACGAATTCGTAACCGTTGTTTTAAAATTAGGGAAATCGTATACCATGCATCTGGAAGTTTATAATTAATTACAAACGTGTGGCAATGGGGTCGTTGGCCTTTGATCTATTTCTGTTCTCCATAGCTAGGCAAAGTTATACAACATTAAAATTATAGTACGATAACTTGCATTGTGTTTCTTTGAATTATTGCCAGATACGCGGGCGTTATTGGGCGATTTGTACTGGCATTTTTGTGAGGAATTACGTCACAGTGATTTTGTTGAGGCGTGAATAGTTTCACACCTACTATTCCATCTATTTACCTAGCATGATAAACTGTGGAATATTTAGTCGAAAACTATGATATCTGTCATCATACGTTGGTACGGTCAGCAAAATAATATATTTGAAGAAATATAATATTTTAAATTTATTGTTTCTCATGCATTCTTCCGACGTGTTGTGTAGTTTTTGGCTTAATTAAATTCTGGGATATATTTTTATTTCTTCAGTGTCAAGTATAATGTATAACCGCGGTACAAATAGAATTTGTATCCTACTCCTACTATCCTACAAATTTTATAAATGTGCAAGTTTGTATATTTGTATGTTTGTTACACAATCATGCAAAAACGACTGAAAGGATTTGCATGACAGAGAGCACACAGATAGTTTATAACCTGGATTAACACAAAGGATACTTTTTATTCCGGTTAAAGGTACCTACGCGGGCAAAGCCGCTGGCAAACGCTAGTAGGTTTATAAATAGTAGCCTAGTTAGTAACTGCAAACAATGTAAATTCATGTCGGAACTGACTTCATGCTATATACTAGTGAAATATAAATAGATGCCTACTTAAATATACCCATAGGTCTGTCGTTCTATTCTGTAAATATCTCACTGTGAAAGCCTAGGTGCAGTAAACTTGAAGTGCCCTGTGAAAGTAAAAAAAACGAAAAAAACGGGATTACGTTCGTGCATCAGGTGGCTGTTATTGCAAACTCAAACTCAAACTCAAAGCGTTTATTTCAATTAAACCATGTACAGGCACTTTTGAATTGTCAAAAAGTCGATCAGTTGGAAAGTTGAAGCTAGTTGCCCATTCCAAAACGTAGATCTCTATGGAGAAGAGCACACTTGCACAGTTAGGTTTAGGGGAGACCCTTTTACCTTACACCAAAAAGCGTTGCACACTGTAGAGGTTAACGATGCTCTCTTTCATGTGCAGATAGTGATCACCAGGGCACCAATTCTGTATCATTATAACGATTCCCCATGTTTAAACTACGTCAATATGGTTTTTTTTTAGAAACCAATGTAACGGTGAGGAATCGAAATGTCATATTCTGTATGTTTCAAGACAATTTGTTCATATTATTAATACGATATTAGCAGAATTCGTGTATGATTGACGTATGAGTAAGGAATCGTTAAGTGGTCATAGTGAATTCAGGCCCAGGGTGGTTTTAGTGAGGTTAAAATCCCACTCCTCGAATTTATCCACAAAGACCGGGCATCTTTTGAAGGTTTTCACCCGACAAAAGAAACTGTTTCATTCCACCTGGTGCTAGAAATTTACACTGTTACACAGAAGACAGTGATAGGGTTTACATACATGTCCAACTAACCTAAATGAATGAAAAAAAATTAATGAATTAATGAATAGAGAGCCAAGAAAAAACCGCCGAAAAAACTGAAAAGCAACAAATAGTAAACCTTTTTTGTTTAAACTTAATAACTAAGTTCCGAAGGCGGTGACAAAAAATTAAAAAACACATGAAAGTCACAGACTTCTGAACTTTAACTAAGTTCGGAAGTCGGTGACTGATATCTTTTTAAGGTTAAACAAAAAAGGTTTATTATATTTTGTTGCTTTTCAGTTTTTTCGGCGGTTTAATTTTTTTGTTAAAAACTTTTATTTGATAATTTTTTGTAGGCATAATCTACTAATTACTACATGCGATTAATTTTTGAGTACTTTTTGTAATACACAACTCGGCATTAAAATCAATAAAAGTGAACAATCAATCATAATCATCCCCTGTTTTCCTACCCTTAGGGTTGGATTTTTTCCAAATTTATAAGGGACCCACTTCGGGGTAAACCCTTTCCAATAAAAAAAGAATTATCACTGTAAAAAGTTATGCGTGATCATACATTATAAAAAAAACATACTCGCCGACTTGAGAACCTCCTCCGTTTTTTCGTCGGTTATAAAAATGAAATTTTATCAGGGATAACGATGATGTGAGTTGAGTTGTGAGTCGATGTGAGTTCGTTGTGGTGCCGGACGTAAAAGAATAGCACCATCCCATTTCTTCCCGCGGGGGTCGTAAGAGGCGACTAAGGGACTTACTAGAGAATAGGCAGCAGCGTTCTTTATGCATTTGACCACCATACTGTCATCGCCAACCCGCCTGCCAAGCGTGGCGATTATGGCAAATACCCCCCTTTTGGGGGAGGCTTAGGTCCAGCAGTAGACATCTTTCGGCTGATATGATATGATGATGAACGATGATGGCAGAAAAATAAGTTACCGAAAAGTTCATGTCAATTCCTTTTGAAAGTTCTTGACGTTGTTGAAATATGAACAGCCTTGAAAGAACAGTAGCATAATCAGCCTATAATATTCGCACTGCTGGGACACAGGCAGTGAGAGAGAGCGGGTCGTAGTCCACCACGCGGGCTCAATATGCGTTGGTAGACGTCACATGTCTTCGAAATTTTGGTTCTAGGACATGCCGGTTTCCTCACGATGTTTTCCTTCACCGTTTTGAGAGCAGTGGTGATGAAATAATTTACACAAAGCACCTATCTACATCTCGTAAGTCGCGGCCGTTACCACTGGGTCACCACTGCTCTCTAAAGTACAGTCCTTCGTGGTTATTAGTAAATTCGCACAAATTTACTCGCCCGAAACGAGTGACTCGACACTTTAAAATAGTATGATATTTATTGTAGGCGATACGAACGAAGTTAATTTATTTGTGGGTGAATCGACAACTCCAGAAAGATCACGGTTTTTTTGACAGGGATGCAAAATTAGACGTAAAATAACTGTAATTTCCATTATTCTAGGCCCTGTTCTAACATTCTCTATTTTGCTTTTTGATTTTAATATAAAAAACTACAAATACTTGAACATTTTAGTACAAACGCGCCCAACTCAAAATGGTTTGTTTTAGAAATAACTCAAAATGGTTTGTTATAGAAATCAATCAAGTGGTTTCATCGTAAACGTTCACTTGTGAAAATAGGACTCATAAAAATACGCTTTTATAAATGATCTTGAATATTGCCTTAGTCTTCGTCAATCCACCATGTAACGGTGGATTTGGATTAAATATAGGCTAGGCCAGGAACATTATCTACTAAACATTATTCTTGCCGTTTTAGTAAAGACAGACAAAGAAAGAATGCTCTATCTCTATCTATTCCGATATTAGAAAATTTCTGAGAAATTGAGCATTTTACGTCCTAATATCACCTGTAGGTACCTCAATAAATAACGCCTGGAAGCCTTAATTTATTAAGGTACCTACACGCAATATTAAGAAGTAAGCTAGGGCTTAAAAAACAAAATCAAAGCGACTACACGCTAAAGGCACCCCCTGTAGGGTACGGACCTAAGCTTAGGGCGTCGCTGGGGGAGGACAGCAAAAGACAGGCTGGATCGGATTAATCGAATGGTGATCCTAGCTTTATTCGTTTTTTCGCAAATAGATTTTGGTAGAATGGGTGGGTTTGATAGACTGCTCATTCGTTTGGTCTTAACCGACTTTTAGGCGAACAGATTCTTTAGGATAAACTTACATTTAGAACATTTTGAGAATAAGTCATCCGGTCTTAAACATAATTATTTGCCTGGCAGCGAGGTGGGAGTGCCCAGGGACCTATATTTATGAACAGCACTACCACCATCACTCCCCTTTTTTCTCACTCTTGAGAGGACTCCCACTATTTTCATTGAAAATAAAATATTTGCAATCATATGCGTTTGGCTTAGCACAGGCCGGGCAACTAAGGTGGTCTCATTGTTTTTAGTCCAATACAACCCTTCTAGGTGAGGCCGCAGACATTAGGCCTTGCGAGGTCCTTATAGTATTGCAGAAGTTCTTAGATAGCGGCTACCATTTACCTCTATTAGCTTTTGACCGCCTGCCTGATGGCCAAACAATATCATCATTTACCTAGCTTTTTCCCAACTATGTGGGGTCAGCTTCCAGACAAACCGGATGCAGCTGAATACCAATATGTTACATGGAGCGTCTGCCTATCTTGGTATAACTGGTTGTCAGACTTTCGGGCTTCTGACGACCCGTAACGACTGTCAAAGATCCACGAATAGCAATGCAACCGGGATCAGCGACTTAACGTGCTTTCCCAGGTACGAGGGGTCTTGATATATAAAAATGGTCAACCCGCCACGAACCAACCGCGACAAGCGATCGATCGAGCCGTGCAGCTGTTATAACTTAGCCACAAGCCCCTCCTGATTGCGAAACAACACCATAAAAATGTTTTTCCGACATGGTTTCAACTCAACCCACAATAAGATTCCAAAATGAGCTGAGCGCCGATAAAGTCTCAGAAATGGAAGTTGGAAAATATTCATAGTAAACCGGACGCAGCTCAAAAAAACTGACGTCGAATTACACGCTACAACATTTCCTACCAATTCACTAATCGGCATAAAACAACTTGGCACCTATGAACAGTGAATTTTGTTTTTGATCTATATTAATTACTACTTGCTAACTGTTTGGAATAGCGCCAAACGATCTCGCAGACCCATTAACACGAACGATTGTTCCCTTCTTAACTATGCTCTTTGGTTCCAGGTATTTACTTGCCCACCACAGGCGCGTACTTTATGTCCAGCAACACCGGAGTGTGGGAGATGTGTCGATACGTCTTCCTGCCAAGTTCAAATCAGAATATTTCCGTGAAGGAGCCACCTATGAACATTACTGGGTTGAAGGGGACGTATTATATAAGTAAGTGGATTTTAATCACTACATATTATAACACAAAGTTGCCTGTCTGGTTCGGTAGTTTTTAAGTTTATCGCGTACATACAGGATGTACGCGATAAACTAAACCTACCGAACGGATTAAGGGTTTGTTTAAATTAGCTGAAACATGATGATAATTGTTGAAGATGTCGGAAAATCATGCCCACTTTATGAAAACCCCGGTTTTGATCCCGGTAGACCCGGTAGTATGACCCGTGGGATATTTTCCGACATCCACGCGAGCGAAACTGCGATCAAAAGCTAGTAGTATCTAAAGTAAGAATGTACTAAGACCACTTTTAATTGGGTGAAGGAGGAGGAAGCCACTGCATGCGCAATATAATCTATAAAAAAATTCTAAGTAAGTTACTAATCTTTCAGTAATTTCAGTTTATTCACACAAAATCTGACATGATGATCACTACATATTATATTAAAACTTTTTCCAAAAAAATTAAAACTGACTTCCGGAAAGTGAAAAATAACTTTAACTTCGAAATCGGTTTTTATTTTTTGGAAAAAGTTTTTATTTTTTACTTTTTAGTTATAGTACCTACTCCACACCAATTCGAAATTTCATCATCCTTGGGGTCAAAGAATGCATATTTATGCGATAGCAGCAATCGCGGTTGATTTGCTGCCATTTTTTGAAGAGTTCTGTTGTCTGTCTCCGAAACGCATCATCAGATGAAATTTAAATGGGGATTTCGAAATAAAAACCCCTTCCGAACAAAAATAGAATTTATAAATCCGTCTATATATGACGGAGTTATGCCCGAGCATACGTAAAATAAAAATATATTAACATGTCAAATTGATAACCTCCTTCTTTTTGAAGTCGGTTAAAAATAAAGTCCCCCGCCGCGTCTGTCTGTCTGTTCTTTAGAATTTAAATATAAAATTAATCAAAAATAAATTGCATGAATGGTTGTGTAGTCATAGTTCTTTATAGTGTCAAAGAACTCTTTGACTATAAATGTTAAATGTTAAATATGGTTGCGTAAATTTGTACGCTTATAACTGTTAAGCAAAAACATGTATGCTGTTGTTATTTAGTTTTTACCGTGTTTTTACAGCAAATAAATATTATTCTATTCGCGATAAACTCAAAAACTACTGAATGGATTTTCATTCGGTTTTCACCAATAGACAGAGTGATTCATGAGGAAGGTTCTGGTGTATAATTTGTTAAGGTTTCGGATTAACTGGTTGCAAGTGTTATAAAGACAAGGAGATTTATTTTTTAAGGTCGTTCATGAATCATGCATACTATAGAGATTTCAACGTAGCTAGTAAGTAGTTGGCATCGTACGGACAGTTGGTAGATATTTCGTTGGGACTTAATTATAAATAATATTATTATTGTATAGTCTGTCGTGCGTCTTATTACTATTAAATGATAAATGATTATAGTATAGTTTCACTATTTTAACGCTGTTGAGTTTACGAAAATAATGAACATTAATTTAAAAAAATAATAAGCGCCTTTCTTACAATGTCGATGAAATAAGAGAGGTAGGTACTTTTTCCCACTGTTCTTAAATTTAGCAGGAAATTCCGTTCCGATATAAAATCGTTTAGCATAATCATTTACTCCAATGTGCATTAGTTAATCAAACAATAGATCGTTCAAAATTAACCACAACAGTTTTAACCTAAATACCTAATTCACATTCCTTTGAAGACTCGGCTTTTTACTGACATGTGACGAAAATAGCGGTCCATTCCTAAACAATGCGACGCCAAGTTGAAAATTCGGAAAAAATCGCGAGGAATTATCAGTTGCGTTTGGCAGCGGTTGAAAAACAGTGTAGGTAGCTACCTAATATATAAAAAAAATGGAATGTTGGAAAAACTCTCGTGAATTTTTACACCGTTCTAAAGCAAACGAGTGTTTGTTTATTTTTCCCTTGACACCTTCTGGTTTTACTCACTCAGTTTGTCCATTAGTTCCCGCTGGCTTACTTTACTATAACGTTGTTTTCTTTTCCTAGTTAAGAACCACTGAACATTGAATCTTCAATTAATTCTCGCAGACTGACAGACAGAAGGTTGATGCTAAAGTGTAAACTATAAACGTGACTTTTTCTAGAAACAGTTTTAATCAGACACTACTTAATGCAGTTAAGCGATTATGTATTTTTGTGAATGCAAACACTGGCAATACGAATTCATAGGAGTACTTTGAAACTATCAAATACATTTTTAGATATTTGAGATCTATTCGAAACAAAATTGGCATCTAGTGGTGGGACTATGGGTTCGGCCAATTTTGGCTGGCCACAGTGACTAAACCATTGGTTTTGACTTTTTGTATACAGACTGTGAACCTCATTCGATACGCGAAGTTTGATTTACTGTCGTGTTGTAGTCTCCACCTTGGGTCCCCTAAATTGCATTCAACTATGATTAAGATATTTTTTATGTGTCAAATACTGATCGTAATTCCAAACAAGAACTTGTAATCATCGCGTCACATCTCAATGCATAAACTATTCATAGTGAGTCGAACACTTAAATTATTCTATCGGTTGCTGCATAACACGAACTACATAAATGTTTAAAAAAATCCCAAATTCAAACTATGTAAGTACCTAATATTGAAAGAAGATTTTGCAATTCTTGTAAAAATCTTACCTGTCTCCCTATGTTCAAGGTAGACCGGTTGCCCACAAATTCGTTTTCTTCCTTATAATTTCTGACTCATGATTATTTTTAGCACGTAAAATTATTCGAGTCTTCTTCACCTGTCTCTTTGTACTTCGCTTTACTTTGATCTTCTCCTCATTTTCAGTGAACTTACGTCTAATGAACTTCATAAATTCTTCTGTGTTTTATTATTGCTCGTGTTATTATTTGGATTGCTGAAAACTATTTACATTTTTAAATAGACCAAAAACTGGCCAAATGCGTGTTGATTCCATGGTTGGGATTAATATATCTCTAAAACAAACTTAACATTGTGTTTAAAAACATGTTCAATTTGGACACTGGAATTTGAAATTCATATGTGTACCAAATTTTAATTTAATTGGCCCATCAGATTCTGAGCAATTTGGCTGTGACAGACGGACACACCAACAATCACACGAGGTTACCTATAAGGGTTCTGTTTTTTCATTCGAACGTACGGAACCCTAAAACTGTGAGTTAATTGCCTCGATTTCTCGATTTATTTATCGCAGTACAAATCAACGGGCCTATCAATTTTGATTACGTCGTCGCAAATCAGATAAAAGTTTTGAGACTTTAAGAGCAATTTCTTGTAGGGTTCGAGAAACATTGGCATGTTTACGAGTTTGGATGACAAAGATAAATTAGGAAAGATTTAATGACCGTACCTATTTCTGCGACCAGTAGCGTTGCTGAGTTCCTATTTGGAGCAGTTACAGCAGATCTATTGTGTAAAATTCCCACAGTGAAGATTAAGGTCAAACTAACAGTTTGATGTGAGCTGTCATGCAGATTCAGAATTTGCAGGTCACTTTACCTAAATTTTACAGAATGAATTTTTAAACAGAAATACATCACCTGGTAGGTACATGCGACGTTTCAGTTTTGCCCCTGGGCTGGCAATGCATCATCAACGATGCTTCTTGATATTACAGATAGTATTGAAATAAATAGATTCCACTAATCAAAATAACAACACAGGAGCATAGAAGAATTTACAAAGTTCACTAGTCGCAGTGGAATTGTTGAGGTGATGTCAGGAAAGCGATGTATAAAGAGACATGATGTAACGAAGAAAACTCGTATCTGTATAAAATGAAATGTTACCATTATTGTTATATGCATGCTTCTCATAGAGAGGCATTCAATGAGCATTAATCACAACGCTTGCACAAGACGTGTTGGCCATTTCAGACTAATATTGATTAGTCTGAAGGCATATCAATGGCTGCAGTTGCCCTCCGTTGACGCGTGCTGCACGTGTGTATTCACACTTAGCCCAGGATTCACCGATGACATTCAAGATAAACCCAGAAAATGCATATGAATTGAACAAGCGATGAGTCAGAAACTATCAGAAACAAAACGAATTTGTGACTTACCGGTCTTCTTTACTGATGGGGCCCGCAGGGGCCGATGCCTGCCAGGGGTGCGGGTTGTTCGAAAGAGATGCCGCGGCTCCTGGCACACAGGCAACTGAGGGAACACGGGTGGGTTTTAGTCAGTAAAAGTCTGACACGTCCTCCCGCTCCACCCAGAGCGGGAGAAGTTATTTGATGATTTCCCACCCCAAAAAAAAATCTTCTTCAGGTCTTCTTTTAGGGTACCTACCTATACATGGGCTCAAGAACTTTGCAAACTGATGGTGCCCGTATTGCCTTCTTCGTTCAACATTAATTTTACTTCGACCTTTTTCAACATACACGTAGGTACGTCAGTGTGATAGTGGAGGGATGTGATAGCTGTAGAAAAGCGAGAATAGATAGCGATATAACCAAAATGTTATATTATACGCAAGACTGGGCTTCTGGCTCAACCTAAATTATACATACCTTTAGATTTAGATACGCTATCATTGCGGAACTCCTATAACTAATTTATTAAAATATGTCTGACTAATTAGGCGCTGCTCCACAACAGGTCATGGATTAGCTAGTTAACAGTAACTGGGGGAGCTAAGTACACACTTAGCTTCCCTTTGTATAAAATAGAGACGGGATCGTCTACTGCAACCATTATTCTGATCCAGTCCGTAGCGAGCGACGGCGACGCCCTAATCCGAGGTCCGTACCCCACAGGCGGTGCCCTTAGCGTGCAGACGCTTAGTTTTTAAGTCTTCTGGAGGCCTTAATTTATTGAGGCACCCACAGGAAAAACCGGTTGAGTAGCCGACAGCCTCCTAGTTTTATGTGCGAATGCGTGGCAGGAAAATAAATGTACCGAGCAGCTAAAGTGTACCTTCTCCATGAACATCCTACGTAGCAGTGGATGATCGACTTTACCCATCATTATTGTTATCAGCTGCTCGTGACCTAAAACTGCAAGCACACGCCTCCCTTCCTTCCCTCCACTGATCTCTATCTATTGCTGTTTGTTGCGAATCCTTGATTGTACCTGTAGTGTGCATTGAAGCTGATTTAGTGCTTGACCGACGGCGACGGTCAGCGCTGACATCGATCGCATACATTTAAGGGCTCCCGACCACAGGCCTTCGCTGCTTCACTATACACGTCCGTCGTCCACGTATCGTCAACGTCTTGGTCCGGGTGATTGACGGTACGCGACCGACGCCGCGACGTCAGCGTAACACTAATTTGTGCTTAATTTGTAACTTAAAGATATTATCGTCGACGTCATGGCATCTCAATAACTCAAGCAAGTAAAATGTACGGAAATATATAAAGACGCTCTTAAATATCCGTGCAAGTATTTCCACACATTTTAAGGACGTGGACTCCCAATCCACGTCTGACGTCACGATGATATCGCCACGTTAGAAATGATAAAAGCGCACCTTGGCTAAGAATATTTCGAGTATGTGCTGCTGTGATGCAACTTTTGGTTAAAACAATAACTAAACTTGGAATCCAGTGCGCCTATCACGCGGAGGGTCTACCTAAAGCTAGGTATCGGAAATTCAAACGACTTTACAATTGAAAATAAGTACTTGTTTCGTAAATAACCGCTCGCGCGACCTACGCATATTATTAATTATTATTTTATTATGTTCACTCTTTATTCATGTCAGTGGTTGATACTTATTGTGCTAGTCGCATTTTACCCCAAAATCCTAATCTTTGAATAAAATAACAAATGCGAAATTAAGTTTTTGTTTGTTACGCTTCCAGGCTAAAACAGCTGAATGGTTTTGAATGAAATTGACTACACAAATATACCATTACCTGGTTAAGGACATAAGATTGTTTTCATCCTGGATCGCAGACGAAAACACGGCTAACATCTAGCTGGATATAGGAACAAATAAGCTAGTTAAATTTTCGATACAAAATTAGTTTACTTCGCGTTTTCGTAGTAGGGTCTCGGATACTATACTTGTGACAATATAATTATGAATAAGTGCTGGGGACGCATCGTAACATTAACACCCGCCCATTATCATTTAGCTACCATATGTTTCCATACTAATAATATTCTGCGTCATGCTATCAACCGTTGAATGGTGTGCAAAACCGTACATTTGGCTAAAATGACGCGCGCTGTAGTGTTTCGTCGTAAATTCAACGCGTTGGCCCAGACGCAAGCAGTTAATCGCTCACAATGTGTTTACCTATTATTAACACCTACAAATCTGTCGTTAGTTTCACGGTTTTCTCTTCACGGTTTGTGTTGGAGCATTTCGTTTGTACGAATAACCACTTACATAGCAATAACTTTTATAAAGCACAGTTTTTTGTGCTCATCTCCGCACGTTTTCTTAAAAGTAAATAGGTACATGCAAAGATAAAACTCACAGTTTATTCTATTCCACTTCATTGCTGTTTAGTTACTTCAGCCACCTTCTGCTTAGCATTGCCCGGGAAGTATATAGTCTTTACCTTTGAAATTCAAGTAAACAAAACCATTATAAAACTTGACGTCTCATCCTCATCTTTTATAAAAACACATTATTTGCTCTGTATATGTTTACTGTTGCGCTTCTTCAGACAAAACCACATGTCCGACTTATGTTGTTTTTTTAATTCCTGGATTATCATTAAATTATTGTTACCAATATCTACCGTCTGTTGGCACAGGCCAGCTCAAAGTTGTAATGGCTCTGTCTTCAAAAGGCCCACCCCGACATGGCCCTGCATTAGTCTCACATAACTTCCTAATAATATAATGTTTGGATTATAAAAGAGACTATGACCTCTAAGATTGTTTCAGCATTTCTTCATGGATCAGTCAGCTTGGAAATGCCGGTCATCTAGTTTTAAAATATTGACGTGTAAATGTGTATTAATATCTACTTATAGAAATAAACATTTCATTTCATGTCAATCAGGAGGCTTCAGTAAAATTGAAACAACTGCATTACTTACATCTTAGATTATTAACATTGTTTAGACAGTATTATTTTTATACTACTTGAAGTTAACACGGTATACTGCAGTCACTATATCGCTCTGTGGAAATCCGACTTTACATTTGTCTCTTAATAACATTAGGAATACATGTCACGTCACCAATATTCTTCAGAGTCATAAAATATGATGGCTGCATTATGCTTTGTCCTGAATCATCTATTACTTCATCTATTACGTCTTCGGGGTATGTCATTGCACACAAGAATTTAATACCACAGTTATTTGAACATAGGAATGAGAAATGTTATTGTGTGGCCATAAATAATATTCATGTAGGTTATTCGAGAGTAATAATAAATGTTAAATTTATTCATTCACTGACAGACAACCCTAAACTGGTGGGTCAAGGCATGATATTTTGCACAAGAGTCAAACTCAAACTTATAGAATTTATTTCAATCACACCATTTACGGGCACTTTTGAATGGTTTTTTTTTTCGTCGCGTGGGAAATCATCAAACGACTTCTCCCGCTCTGGGTGGAGCAGGAGGGCGTGTCAGACTTTTACTTTTACCCACCCGTGTTCCCTCAGTTGCCTGTGTGCCAGGGGCCGCGGTCTCTTTCGAACAACCTGCACCCCTGGTAGGCATCGGCCCTTGCGGACCCCATCAGTTGTTGCTGACATCTCTTTGAGGCGCGCGTGGAACACAACGCGCCGTACTTTTGAATGGTCAAGTTAGTCAGAAATATGTAGTTAATAGTCCATTTCAAAGCGTAGTAGCTACCTTTGGAGAAGAACGGGCATGAAACTCTATGGACACTTTTTAAAATTACATACAGGTATTGTTACAAAAATATTAGTTACATCAATTGTTGAGTTTCGTAATTATATGTGAGAACGATGTAAAAAGACGTATTTATACTTTAATAGCATCCAGATTTCATTTATAACGAAGGTGTATATTAAGAGAGGATCTTTCACGATTCTTTCCCCAAACAGGTTAAATAGGGGATGAAAGCTTGTATAAAAGCTCGTCTTTTTTGCCGGTGGTAGATCCCATCGGGCGCACGGATTGTGCCTCATAAAAATAAAGTGTTAGTTGGTTTTCTTATCTTTTCATGTATCGTTTTGTCAACACTGCAGCACCGGCTAAATTGATCTGATACTTAAACTATTAGCACCTACTGGTTGTGTGATCATTTAATTAATTAGCTACCACTATAATATAAATAAATCTAGGCCGAGAGTAAATACAGCCATAAAATACAGTAGTTAGACAAATGTTGTTTTGAGTTATAAAATCTCTGGCGACGTACCTTGTCGTAAAGCCGTTGGCACACCTAACAGGTTTCAACAAGTTGTCATAAAATAATTTAATAAAACAACATACATCGCCACACTATTGCATTAATCAATAATTATGATAAAATAGGTCTTGCCAAGGCTGCGCTCACGTGGAGTTCGGAATTTATCCCACAGGAACGTACTACCGGGATTAAAAGTATACTATATGTTAATGCAGGTTATAAACTATATGTGTGCCGTATTTCATCCAAATCCGTTCGGCCGTTTTTGTGTGATTGAGTAACAAACAAACAAAAAACAACACATCTAAATATCCAAACATCTAAACCTACAAACTTTCACATTTATAATATTAGTTGGATAGTAGGATTGCCAAGCGCGTGAAAACTGCTGCGATTGGTTAAATGATTGATCAAGAACCAATCACAACATTTTACGCGCGCTTGACAATTTTTCATATTCATATTGTGATCATTTTCGTAAGAGAAACTGATCCGTAGTGTTTTATGTGCAAAGAAGTTCATGAAGTCATAGTGCTCGATGCAGGTAGTATGGACTTTTACGAAAGCTTATTTCGAATAGGGAGATACAAAGTTATGGTTTTGTGTCTAGAGAGCTAAATTATGAGTATGCATCTTCAGGTCCTCATTGATTAGGCGTAATCAATTTATCCTATTACAGCTCACAGTTGGACCACAATACCCAGTTTTTCACTTCAAACACAACGCTTAGCATGGTTCGATCAAGAATCATCCATGACCAACCATGTGTCACTGATAATGGCGCTAATTCTCTGGTTTAGCAAAGTAACAAGTAAAAATAATGCTATTGCTGTAATTGCAAACAGTGAGAGAAAACAGACGGGTTATACACATCAAACAAGACACATCAGCTAGTTTAAAGTTGTGTTAAAGGAATACATCACTTTTAGTACACCTACATCATCAGCCTGCAGCAATCCGCTGCTGGACTTAGGCCTCGCACGCCATTCAGCTTGATTCTCAGCAACTTTCATCTAGCTGCTTCTTGCCACCCTGCGAAGATCGTCTACCCCAAAGGTCACCGGTTCTAGTTCACCCTAATAAGGTCTAACAACATGCATTAACACATCATTATCTCCATTCCTCGTGAAGTTAAAAGGTTAGGTAAATGAATAGAAGCTGTCTTGTAAAATGGTAAATAAGTTTCCATCTCTTTTGTTTATTAAACAAGGAACAGTTGGTATTCAGAATTTTGTAGTTGAATTGGAATTAGAAGTGTAATCAAATACGAAGGATCACTCGAAACGCAACACACCTCCTATAATTGCTGCAGTGCCAACTAGAACACTGATAGGATACAAACATGTTTTAGTAACGTCGATTTATTCACAGCATAAAACGGTTGCATTAAAAGTCTACGTGACTGTGAACGCGTATGTGTTACGTCATTCAAATGCAGACTTTTGTTTAAAATATTGAGATAAAAGAATACACCAGTGATTTATGAACTATTTTTTGAAGTAAACATTCTCGTAAAGTGGAAAAGACTGACTGATTGATTTATCATAGTGGTGTAGGCACTTGGTGACTTCTTGTAATACCTACCGGTATATAGAAGCATGCAAGGTCAAAACAATGAAAATAATGGCAGCTGAGCAAGACGACTCATTTTGAGAAGATCTCGTTAAGGGAACGTAGTGTAAGACGCCTTTGGGCAAGGTGTAGGGACGATTTTGGTAGGCTGTCTGTGCCTGGTAACAAAAATATCAGCCTTTCCCCAGTATCAGTATTTTACATGGAGCGACTGCCTTTCTAACCTCTACAACACAATTACTATGTAACGCGATACCCATTGGCATGACCTGCTATCAGATTTTCTGGTTACCCATACGACTATCAAAGATCTACCAATCACAGGACCAACGGCTTAACGCATTCAAAATTAAATAGAACGGTAGAGCCGGATTAAGCTCAGTTGCATGTATTTAGAGAGGGGCCTATGTATATTCAGCAGCGGTCTCCTAATGCCAAAGGCTTCTTCAGATAGGCGCGACGCGACAACTGGACGCGACAGCGCGATGCGACTCTTGTTGAAAAATTTTTCATAGTTAGTGTCATAAGTTTTCATAGAAATTGTTCTACAAGAGTCGCGTCACGCCTGTTTGCGGGAGCCTTAATACAAATGATGGATGATGGAATTTTGGTAATAATATATTTTTACAGCTTAATAACAACATTGTTCCGTGTGGTGCCGGACGTAAAAGAATAGCACCATCACATTTCTTCCCGTGGTTGTCGTAGAAGGCGACCAAGGGACTTACTAGAGAATGGACAGCAGCGTTCTTTATGCATTTGACCACAATACTGCGATCGCCAACTCACCTGCCAGGCGTGGCGATTATGGCAGATCCCTTAGGGGAGGCTTATGTCCAGCAGTGGACATCTTTCGGCTGATACGAGTAAAAACATTCACACAAAATAAAACAAATTGGAAAGAGAATCTTACTAAGGTCGTAAAGGTCAGTTACAGATGATTTAGTACAGAATAGTTTTGACTGACCTTTAGTGATAAAAATATTCATAAGAATTCACCGTTACTTTTTTCTCTTGATGCTATTTTCATGCAGCATTTTTGTTGTGATTTATTAGGTAGATTTTGAGTAACACTTTTCCGTATTATATTTTATTGGAGCTGTAAATTGTGCTGTCGTAAACGTTATATTTATATTAACTGTGTCTTTTTATTACTTTATTATAAAATATTACCACTTAAAACAGTATTTGTACCTGAATAATTCCTTTATTATACATACATTCATGAACCCACGCCTTCTTCCAATGGGAGTAGGCACTAACTACAGAACGACACCTCCGTTTGTAGTCCGGTCAAAATAGACAATCAAGGTCAAGGTCAATTTCTGTTGTTGTTGTCGTTTGTTTGCCGATGCCTACCGCGGGTGCGGGTTGCTCGAAATAGATACCATGGCCCCTGGCACACAGGCAACTGAAGGAACATGGGTGGGTTTTAATCAGTAAAAGTTTGACACGCCCTCCCGCTCCACTCAGAACGGGAGAAGTTATATGATAATTTCCCATCCTCAAAAAAAAAATGGTTGTCTGTAATGTCGGTTTACAGACAACAATATTACGTGATAACGTCATAACAAAACAGGCTAATCGTGCTCTCTCTTTCTATATCTCTATCACTTGTTCCGCGCTCTTGCTTGCACGCTCGGTGCAGGCGGAACGTGACAATGAGTCATGCTTTTTCGTGCGTGCAGCCAGCGGTCATCGATTTATAAGACGTTGTTACCTCAAAAGGTTACAATAATTCGCATAGAGCAAAATTGGAACGAATGTTAGGGACACGATTATAAAATTAGATGTGAAAAGTCGAAATCGATCCCAGAGCTGCAAAAAAGTTATTCAAACTTAACGTTTATAAATATGGGTTTATTGCATTTTTCAGTCAAACGGTAAGTTTTATCATAAATACGCCAGACAAACATTGTAGATCATGCAATTATGTATCTATTAAATAATTCTTACACGTTCTTCCTAAGACTCACTATTTCTAAGATATAGCGATTCAAAAAGTTGACAAAAAGTTGTGTTCTCCATAATATGCACATGTTTCCACGCCATCTATGATTTAGTGTAGGTACTTGGCGCGTTATTTTCTACGTGCTTTTCCCGGTAGACATATTCTACGATCTATTGCGGTCCCGTTACGTAAAATAATATTATATAAAATTAAATAATAATATTACTATTGGAAATTATGAAGGCGGTGTAAATTATGAGTAATTAGGGAAAACTATTTATCTGATTGATAATTATCTAACGGAACTACAAGTGTACTGTCTCCTGCTTCTTCTCCATATTTTTCTTCTTCTTCTCTTCCTTAATCTTGTTATTATGTTGGATTTTTGTTTGTACTCAAGATTACAGCTAGGTCAACGTCTGTCAGACCAACTAAAAAATAAGTATGTTATAGTTCATACCTGACTAAAAGCAATATTGACATGTTACCAAATGATAATATAAAAAACGTGTCCAATTAAGTATACTTAATGTATTATTGTATGTGTGTACTTAATGTATATAATATACCTACTTTTATGACATATAGTAATTGTTTTGGTGACGCCAAGCATGGTCACTTTCCGACATCTCATTCGTCTACTTTTAGAATGTATTTTCGTAATGAAGGATGGTGATAATACGCACTCATGCATACCTACTATTTCATTTTTAGCCGATTTCAAAAAAGGAGGAGGTTGTACCATATTCCTACGATTATTTTATGTACGTCTCCGCTCCGTACTTCAATATTTTCGCCAATTGTGGATCCGTCGTATATATTTTTTTTCATTTGCTAGAAGTAGCTTGCACGGTAGTCCCATAAAATTTTAATTAACTTCGCTTGTATAGTTTTTCAGTTAGTTTCGATGATAAATATTTTATACACGTTCTTCTATATTTTGAAGACGTTATAATACGTCCTTTCACTGTTGTTTATATGGCAAGTGGTATACGAATTGGTTTGGCGTAAGTACCCTAACTAAATAGTGAAAAAAAAAAAAAGGTTTCTACAAAAAAAAAAACACGTAACGCGACGGCCAAAAAAGAAAAATACTAAGTACAAAGTGAAAAACAACTTTAATTTCGGAAGTAGGTGGCATAAAACTAAAATACAGATCCATAGACGACAGAATTTTGTCCAAAAAATACCAGTCGAATCGTCCGAGGAAAACATGTCTTATTAAAAGCGCTCGTTGTACTACGGTCCTAACACATACAATGTTTTAGTCGCGCCGCGGGTAGTGACCTCATGTCGCGTGCTAAGATTGTAATAGTCATTATCGTTCCACTAAATCCGTCTGAGAATGATCTTATTGTATTAAAGCTCACAGATTATCGTAGAAAATAATGTTTTTATTTTTCGCTGCCATTGTTCCAATTTCCAAATGTCACTTAGGCCTTTGTTATGAACGCTAAATCTGAAGAGTTTGTCTTTGGCTTTTTTGTTTGAACACGCTAATCTAAGGAAATACCAGTTAAATTTGAAAAAAATCATTTTTGCATTTGATAGCCTAACTCTTGATAAAGGTTATAGGCTATTCAGCATCACGCTATGGCCCTTAAGAGCCAAAAAAAGGTTAAAATGGCAGAAATAACGCTATGCGAAACCGAATTAAAGGAGCAGGCGGGCGAAGTAAAGAATGGTTCGGAAGGAACAAGAAATTTCCCACAGACGAAATTTCGGGCAAAAGCAAGTGCATTATAATCACAAACAATCATCATTAGAAAGAAAAGAAAGAAAAAGCATTTATTAGACTCGCACAGGAATATCACAAAATTAAATAGGCACACAATATTCTTCATCATCGTCATCATTTCAGCCAAAGACGTCCACTGGTGGACATAGGCCTCCCCTATGCTCCGCCACTTCGACCGGTTCTGTTTCCCGCATCCTGCGGACTCCAGCAGCCCTCACAAGGTCATCGGTTCAGCTTGTGGGAGGCCTTCCAACTTTACGTCTTCTGGTACGCGATCGCCACTCCAGAACTTTTCGGCCCCATCGGTCATCTGTTCTGCGAGCATTGTGCCCTGCCCACTGCCTGTTAAGTTTGGCAATTCTTCGGGCTATATCGGTTATCTTGGTTCTCCTGCGGATCTCTTCATTCCTGATTCGATCACTCAAGGAAACTCCAAGCATAGCCCTCTCTTTTGCCCTTTGGGTGACTTTATGCCTTCTTATGAGGCCCATTGTGAGCGACCACGTTTCGGTTCCATATGTCATCACTGGCAAAACGCACTAGTCAAAGACTTTTGGTCTTGAGACACTGCGGTATGTGGTACGAGAAGATATTACGAAGCTTCCCGAACGCTGCCCAGCCGAGTCGGATTCGACGATTGACCTCATTCTCGAAGTTGGACCGACCTAACTGGACAGTTTGTCTTAGGTAAACTTACTCGTTATGAGAGTGGGTGTTACATGGGCATTGGACATGACCTTTGCCTTGTTCATGTTCAGACCCACTCTTTCGGAAGCTCTGCTGAGGTCATCGAGCATTGTAATGAGGTCCTCCATGACAACTATATCATCGACAAACCGAAGGTGAGTGGAGTACTCGCCTGGAGGCGACTGATGTTTATGCCAGCCTCTTTCCAGTCTAGAACCTTGAAAACATCCTCCAGTGCAGCGGTGAAGAGTTTCGGAGATATAACGTCTTCCTGTCTAACACCTCTCTGCAGAAAGAATGAATAATCTATATGCTTAATAAAATATAAATTAAAATGAAAAAAGTAAAATTAAAACAGTCAACATAGCTATCTTTCTCCACATCATGTGAAAGTGAAATTAGGGATACCCATTTTCTTGGACTACATTGTGATAAGTTTGTGTTTGTTTTAATGTTTATAATGAATGGACTATAATGAAGTGACGTCACGAACAAGTTATTTCCAGTACAGTTTTTTATTCTGATACATACCCTAAATAATTTTCCAACACCCAAGATTGTTTAGTTCATGTCAAAGTGTTTATTTTTGTGCTGACTGGTATCTGTTTCATAAATTATTTAACGTTAACAGCTAAGAACCGCGTGACTATTAAATCATTAAACCAGGTGTTCACATTAACGATCTAAAAAAAAATACTTACCAAGAATCTTGCTTAGCTGCGGAAACCGTCAAAAATTTCACAAAGAGTAAACAGTTACTGCCCACACAATTAGATTTATAGTCACCGATAAAAATACCACATCGGTTCTTTGGAGTCGCTAACTGCCCAAATCCGTGGATATCAACACTTTGAGGCGTGTAAATAAATAAACTAAAGCAGAATGGATGGCGTGAAGAGAAACAGTACGGAGCTGGGAACGTGTGTCTAATACCTACATCCCTACCTACCTACGACACGACATGACTGTGCAGTTGCGTAGCAAGAACATAATTATCTTTCTTTACGAGTTGCCCGAGTTTCACTGGTCGTTAAACGATGTTCCTGTGTGCATCTTGTACTAGAATAGTTTTTTTTTATTTGAAATATAGAAACTATATTTTTTATAAGCGGTAAGAGGAATAGGCTCGAGGATAAAATATAATAACAGCCGCGTGGGATGATCTTCGAGGTTAAGCAACGCTTCCAGAAGATGGTTGAGGCCCCTCCGTGCCTCAATGATCCCGGCTGTCATTCTGTTGTCTTTGACAGTCTTTACTGGTACTCAGAAACGCGAAAGTCTAACAACTAGTCTTGTCAGGAGTATCGTAGCTAATAGCTGCGTTGTGGGGGTTAGACAGGCAGTCGCTCCATGTAAAATACCGGTATTCAGCTGCATTCGATTAGACTGGAAGCCGACCCCAACTGTCAAAGACATAGTTGCGAAAAGGCTAAGCAGATGATGATGATGTTCATTTACCAGGCATAGGAACTCTCCATAAGTCCTCACTTAACCCTGCCATAAGGCATCCTACAGTACATTTGCCAATATGAAAAAACGTCTTCTCCACCTGCCATATTTTCATATCCTTTTATACTTAATTTGGTAGGTCCTAAATAAATTTCGACTAGGCAAGTGATGGTGGCGAAGAGGAGTATGGAGGCTCTCTGACGAGAACTTCAAGTTCTATAATGTGCAGAAGAGTTCCTTCTACCATGTGCTGAAAAACTGTACGATATATTTCTCTAATAAATGATTTTATCTTTGTCAGTAGGTTTATACAAAAACTTTTACACGTCAATTATGTTTTAAGCCGTTTTATACCCCTGGCAGGGAATGGGCATTATAGGCTAATTGTGCTATGGTCATACTGGACATAGATATTGCACAGATAAATGATAAATAAATGATAAATGATTTTATTTCTGTAAATAGATTTGTACAAACACTTTTACTCATCAATTATATTTTTTAACTAGATGAGGTCAGCGTTTCCTATCTGACTACTCTGAGAAAAAAGAAACCGGCTCTTTTAAAGTCCAGACATAATCTTGGTCAGATCATGTGAAGACTATGGTACTCGGTGTCTGAAATGGTGTTTTAGGGAAAGAACCACACAGTGACTGGAACTGTCCAGTCATTGCAAGCATTTTCAGATGCTTGCTGCTGTGTTTTCATTATACAGGCTAACGAATTTGCGGACAAAAGCTTGTTTCTGCACACCAAATAAGTATTAGAATATGTCAACAAATTCATATTGTACGTATAATTATTGTATTTCTTGTATTATGAGTCACTCTGGATCCTCTCTCCATTGCATTATCGCATTGCACATGAATATCTTGGCATCATCCTCGTTCATTAGTAATTCAACACATTGTTTACAAACGCTATATATGTATCCTAGATATAGCTTGAACCAACTAATGTATAGAATATGGTTAGTTGCCAGTTCGATTTGGATCTTACTTTCTATTATTGTTTACCAACATTGCTAAATGTTATGGCTAATGTAAACGGTTAGGTATACGTACCGCCTTGCCAACGATAACCAATAACTTGAGCTAAGGCAGTTGCAGATTATTCTCATATCAGACATCAGAAAAGGCCATAGAGCGCTCAGCAGTTGATACGATAATTATGATGATATAATTGTGGCAATACTGGCTGATTAGATTTGAATTAAAGATTCCTACTTATTTGACCTGATGAAGACCTAGGGTTGGGCCAGGATACTAGAAAATAAAACGCATATATGGCTACCAGCTAATACATTTTAGTTCACCTAAATAATATTTTTATCATAGCATGCCCCAAAGAAACGTTACGTTTGTAAACATATCAAAATAAAAAAATGCTAGTAGCACTACTGTTTATAATTCATCATAATATTGTAGCTCAAACATGTCGGGATAGTCACTAAAGTGGGAGACTTCATACAAGTGCAGTTTCAACGGAATAGGTAAATTACTGTCCACATCCTGGAATACCTTAGGATACAAATAAGCTTGTTTTTTTTTCATAAATTTGTATTCTTGTTGTTATGTTATGTACCTATATTATCGATACTGAAGTTAGATTATAGGATACTCTGTTTTATATAGGTACGTACACCGTATTAAATTACAGGTGGACAATACTAAGTCCTAATCTTGAGAAGGACTTTTATTTGTCATTTACTGCAGGGCAGTGCAAAGCATAGGTTTTCACTTCTTAGTTTGCATTCGATCTATACTAATAGGGATTTCTATAGATTCTGACTCCTTACTTTTCAAATACAAAAAAGGGTTCTTTTTCATTTTGACTTTTTTATTTCACCATAATACATAGTGGCATACGTCGAGCATCGACACGCAAACTTTAACGATGGATTCAGCACAATAAAGACCATAATTTAATAACCGACGAAAAATTTTAACGCAGGGTATTCAGAATCTTAAACTGACCATGGTATCAGGATTTACGGCGATGTCACCATCTTATACTGTTGCTCAAACATGGTAGGATAGCCCCAAAAGTGGTACACTTTATACACTTTATACAAGTGCATTTTCAAACATATGGCAAATGGAAAAAATAAAACTGGTATGCCCAAGAACCAAAAATACGAAGACATATGACATCTAACATGTCTGTTTCCTCACGATGTTTTCCTTCACCGTTTTGAGAACAGTGGTGATGAAATAATTCACACAATGCGCCAATTTGGCTTCGAAGCAATGACTCGTGGAAGTAATCACTGGGCCATCACTGCTCTTCAAGCATTTAGAATTGAGCTTTCTCAATCTAAAAGCATTTAGAAGATCTTCCAACTAAAATAAGCATGACTATTAGGTATATTAATCTTCGGGTAATTCAGTGAGTCATTAGAGAATTGTTTATATTGCTCAGTCGATCGAAGCGCTAGGCACATAGAAACATAAGTACCTACTGTTACTGAAATAGTATTTGAATTGCACCATCTATTTCTCTTCAACCCGTTAAAGTCTGGTAATCCTCATGTCCTAGTATATAATAATAACAATAATAATATTACCGTAGTATAAGTATCAAGACCCAGTTCTCGAAAATTACCATGTCACGTTGTACTGAGATCGTTCTATCATCACAGACAGGAATATTGTAGCCAATAAGCCAGATATAGTGGTAATAGACCGGTTAGCGCGCCGCACAATGATAATCGATGTTACCATTCCACATGACGAGAACCTCGTGAAAGCTGAGAAAGAGAAACAGATTAAGTATCTCGACTTAGCACACGAGGTTGTTGCCCTGTAGAATGTGAACTCGGCTGTAATTGTGTCGATTGTCGTATCAGTCAATGGACTGATGGCCGAAAGCCTCGACCAACATCTATCGAGGCTCTTGTTAGGCGGTTGGATCAAAGGCCTAATTCAGAAGGCAGTACTCCTCGATACGGCACGTATCGTGAGGAGGTTTCTGTCTCTGGAGCCCTAACCACCGGTAGCTTGGACCCTGCTCCCGATATCGGCGGACAACTATTTTTTATATTTTTAAATGTTTTTGTAAGGTTATTTTATAAAAATTTTAAAAATGTATTAGAATAAGGAGTTAAATTAATATATGAAAATAATAATATAAACACCACAGTTGACAGACAAGTTTCTGATCGTAGTTTTATTACTTCTACAAACAAGCAATTTTACGATTCAGATGATCTATAAGGTCGATCCTGAATATCATGAGTCAGATTTGAATTTGTGATAAAATTCCAAATGGTAGGTACAGTACAACTATTTTCTTAATGTCCCTCGGCAAACATCGTGTTTCGTCAGTCGTCGGATTGGTATGTTGCCCTTTGCACTTGGTGCAGACCAGTCGCTCTCAATCGACTTGGAAGTATGTAGAGTTATTAATAAACTTAATGTAATTTATTTACAAAAATGGGAGAAAAGCTGCTAGCAAGTGATAATAATGCAATGATTCCCAAGGGACATTAAGAAAACAGTTGTATTGTACCTATTTCAATAACCAATATTTTTTACAGTTTTAAAACTATTAAATTAAATTTAAGTATAACAAATGGTATTATTAAATGAAGAAACAACTCGTAAAACGTTGATTAATGAAACTGAAGACGGCACTCTCAAAATATATAAATCACGTGGGCCTTAGCCGTGATCTAATCTTTTGACATTAATTACTTGTCTCGTAACCAATAGAACTCAAACGAAAACATATAAATATATAATAATCGTTTGTTGGATTAAAATTACATTTAATAATACAGTCTATTTCTGACTCACAGCAGGGCAAAGGCAAGGGCATGTGTGTCGATCGATCAGGTTAAGCTACGCTTGCCGCGGTTAGTATGTGGATGGTTGACCACTTTTACATACTAAAACCCCCCCGTGCCTCAGAAAACACGTTAAACCGTTGGTACTGGCTGCGTTTGTGGATTTTTGATAGTCCTTACGGGTCGTCAAAAGTTCGGGCTTTGTCTGACAATCAGTCTTAACAAGGGGTATTGTGTTACCCAGGCCAATCTGATCTCCACAACCCAGTTGGTTGTGGAGATCAGATTGGCCGTCGGTATCCGTTTAGATTGGAAGCCAAACCCAATATAGTTAAGCAAAGACTAGGTAGTTGGCAGTATATGCACCCTCATGGCCCTAGTCGCCGCAGGAGATGCCCTGGGCATCGGGAATCCCGGGCTAATTTCTGGCTATCGTAGGCGCGGGCTTGCGAATGGCGAGTAATGGGTAGCTCGCTGTCCGGTAAGGACTAAGCCTAGGTCGATGGCGCGATGTGTTCCACGCGCCTCAAAGAGATGTCAGCATCAAATGGTGGGGTTCACAGGGGCTGATGCCCGCTAGGGATGCGGGTTGTTCGAAAGAGATACCGCGGCCCCTGGCACACAGGCAACTGAGGGAACACGGGTGGGTTTTAGTCAGTAAAGAACTGACACGACCTCCCGCTCCACCCAGAGCGGGAGAAGTTGTTTGAGGATTTCCCAACCTCAAAAAAAAAGGCTAGGTAGTTGATGATGATGCAGAACAAAGACGTCTTCTTATACAGACAAGGCACGAGCATTCATCACCACGCTTGCTTAAGACGGGTTGGCGATTAATGTTAACTCCAAGTCCAGGTTTCCTCAAGATGTTTTCCTTCACCGATGTCAATAATGTCCAAGAGACACTTGATATCGATAAAATTGAATGCCAAATGTGACTGAGGAATATATCTAGTCTATTTTGGTTTGATAAATTATTGAGACTTAGTTAGACGATTCGCTTTACGTGTTGGGTTTATAATAACAATAGTCTGAATGAAACTAGTAAATATTATTATTGTATAACAATTACTACATCGCAGGCAAAAACTGCGGGAAGCACAGAACCGGTCGAAGTGGCGGAGCTTAGGGGAGGCCTATGTCCAGCAGTGGACGTCTTTCGGCTGAAATTATGAATAATGATGATGAGGCAGAAACTAGTACTGACTAGGTTCTGCCCGCGACTTCTTTCGCGTGAAATTTCATATTAGTTAGCTGGCTTTACCTTCTTCTATTCGTCGGAAAATCAATCGTTCTTACTATATATATAAGATATTTCCATACTTAAATGTCCGTCTCGTGTCGTCTCGGGGTACTCTGGGCACTCATGGCCACCTTGCTGACTTATTAATTAATTATTTACAAGATAAAGTTTTAACCTGTGCGCAAACTGTAACCATGAATACAGCACATGATACTAGACCCATAACGTAGAGATTTTTCATCGGTTATTAACAATAGAAATCTGCTGTTTCATAGAAAAATTAAACCTACGCGGTTAATATGTATTTAAAAAAAACAGAATCATGTACCTACTGAATCCATAATAGAAAAAGTTTGCGCTTCGATATTCCTGCCAACCAGTATATAGGATGATAAACACCCTTGTTTACGTAGTGCAGTCAGGTAAAAAGAAAAACTACACTCTACATAGTTCCATACAAATCCTACGATCACTGTAAACTCCGCAGGTATAAAATTTCTTGCCGCAATGCGATAAAACGCGTATACAAGCCCCGCTTATCCGGCAGCTAGTACCAGGCACCCATAACTGGGTAGGGGCACGATAAGCAGCAAATGTCCGGTAGTAGGCTACGTGAAACATCCAAGGTACTGCACTAGCAGTTAATGACCTACTATAGCGAAATAGCTTCGGATACTTCGGATGTAAAATGCTCAGTTAGAGTTTGGTGAACTTTGAATTTACAATTTGCTTTTCTAACATATGTATGTTAGAAAAGCAAATTGTAAATTCAAAGTTAGCTAAAATATAGATTGATATAATTATTTCATTTTGACAGTTATGTAGGTATGCCTATTAATAATCTGACGTATATCAAAAAAAGTAAGAACGAGTAGTTAGCAAGAATTGTTTATTCAAAAGCAAACAATAATTTTACTCACTCAACTTTTAAATAATAATAAGTCACTCCATGACATTAATCTTTATGAAACTTACAACAAAAAACAATTCGGATTTTTGTACAATTGTAATCTCATTACTAACCGAAAATTGGTTCTTCTGGCACGAAATTAAATAGGACACAAAATCGCAGACGACAAAATGCGAGCGAATTGTAAACGAGCGAAATTTAAAAGTAATCAAAATAAGCTAATAGCTGTCCAAATAACGAAACAGATTTCCAAGTTAAGTACTTCTTTAGAAGGGATATATTTCAATAAATCTTTTGAGCACGTGCTTATGTATTGCTACGGGTTTGCTTGTAAATATTATTGGACGTTGAACAGACTTTCGCTCCTCCCGTGACGCATATATGCCATCAAGATCGCTCGCGTACACATGATCAGGAATAATTAATACTAGCACTTCACCCGCGACTTTGTTCGCGTGAACTTTATAGCTCATGTTACTTCGGAATAATGTAGCTTTCAATTGGTGAAAGAATTTATAAAATAGGTTGAGTAGTTTTTGAGTTTATGCATTACAAACAATTTTTCAAGATCAAATCGTTCTTCTTTCTAATATTAGTGTTGATAAAAACCGGCCAATGGCCATTAAGAATTCCGTACTATCAAAACTATAACCTAGTGTCCTAACCAAAAGCGTTCAACGGTCGAATTCGTATACAGGATGTAACAGATACCCTATTGCTATACTTAAGCAATAACGGTCACAGCTGGTATAGAATCACTATACATAGTTTCAGCGCAAAATTAAATACTCTAAGAATTGATACCATCGGTTTCATATGTTTCTTAAATTCAAAGCATAACAAACGTGTCACCGCACTACGTAGGTCAATAACTTTCCACGTTACTTGCCAATATCACGATAAATCTCTTCCGAGTGATGTGTTTATTTCTATTTGAAAAATTCGGTTTCTGGTATCAATGTATTAAAAAATCTCATAACTTCCGAATACGTAGCAATAGGATTAAAAAACCCTTCCAATATCGTTTGATATCATCCAAAGAAGCCGTGCCCTTGGTATGTATATACCCTTTCCGTTACATGTTCTATATGCCACTTAATATTCGGAAAATCGAAAGGCGCCCTTTGTCGACGCTACCACACGTTCCGGTACAGATACCGTTAAAAAGCCGTACAAAAAATAGGCGCTTGGACGGGTTTTGCGGATACCAGCCCAATACCGTTAAAAGATACAGCCGGAAAAATATACAGACAGGGATTTAGACGGCATAGCCTGAGTAATTCGGTCCTTAAGGTCTACTCTCGTAAGTCCGTTAACGAAGAAAAGGGCCCGTCCGAAAGCAGTTGATCCGTCAAAACAAAGGACAAATTTGTTTTTTCGAACATGCAGAAACACATCGACATACAAAGTACAACTGTTAAACCTTGTTGTCATTCATTCTTATTTCGGGCCGTATACTATGTCCATAAACGATACGGAGTCGCCTGTTACTTCGGCCGAAACTACGGATTTCGTGGTTATGGAGTAGAGCACCTGTTAACTCCTTCATACTACACCATAAAAAGTAGATTAAAATTAGGGTTCATCCTTTGCTGAATTTGGGACTCATCCTTTCTGTGCCATGCTTCCCTGGTCGCTGCTAGTCTCATCCAAATCTTCTCCGCGATTTTCTAAATATTCAAATTTTTTTTTGTAAAAAAAACATATGATTTTTTTTTATACTTCCGCCTCCAGCTTTTTCATTTCCCAATACCATGACGTGCTAGCATAAAACCTCTAAGAGCTTTTAAGTAAAATTAAAATTTCCATTTTTATGTTGGTACTAACGATTTTCTCGAGTTTAATTCCAACAGACAGATGGAAGTTAAGATAATGACAATACTTACGACCTTTTCTCGGATAAAGCGGCTGATATGCCTATTAAATGCTTTTAGATCCTTTTTATGATACTCCAAAATATTTATTAATGGGCTAAATTGCTTTTTCGTTTTAACGCTGAAATGTACAAGTGAGTGTAAATTAAAATTACTTTTTGATGAAAATCTTTTTGCCTGTTATTGCGTTGTAATTAAATACCTACGAGATTTTTGCTCTGGCGAGACATTAGATGAGACAGTTTCTATGATAATGTTATGGGTAATTATTTTATAATCTAAGATAATAAAGTTTTCTCGCGATCATATACTATTACGTAACTTCAAAAACTAAAACCTGTCTACTGAAAAAACACATTCTAAAAATTATGAAACAAGAAAAAACTCACACATGAAAGCCGTGTTCGTATGTCACCTAAGGTTCACCTGGCGGCGTGGCATGGCCATACCAAAGGATTTCCGTGAACAAAAATAATTTATATTTAAAATACAGTTAGCATTCAGATTTCGTTGAACACAAGGGGATTTGATTATACCGTGCGATGCTGCGGTATGCCGCGGAAGGTTTTGACATTCAAATGTTGCCGTGCAAATGGTGCCATGGCGTGACCAACTGATAATCATTTGTTGTTAATTATCATGTTAATAATAGCTACTTTCTTTGCAGGATGCACAAATTATTTGGCCCAGCCTATCATGGAGCTTGGCCGTCCAATTGACTTTGCTTATGATTTTAATATAGCAAGTAAGTATACTTTCTCTTTTGTTTATTGTTTATGAGAAAAGAACTTCATTAAATCCATACAATAAAAAGTAACACTGACTGTAGTCTGTTAAGTCCATTGCAAGGTAGCCAACCCCAATAATAAAATTATTATCCTGTCCAATTTATCACAAGTATCTTCTTTGCGTTGTCATGGCAACTTTTTCGGTTATAATGCCCGGGTGTAGATAGCAAAAAACAATGGAAAGCGATACAACCCCGTTAGATTTTTGGTTCTGTTTCAAATCCAATATCAGGTGACAAAGGCAGGTAAAGTCTTTTGTAACCTGATATAATTCGTACATGTTCCACCCTGTGGCGACTTCACTAAGTTATACTGTTTATTTATTATTGAATTTTGTTTCCCTCAAAAGACAATCGAAGCTTTGTCAAAAAGCAATATTGTTGCGTTGGCAAGTGCCTATGTAACATGTGTCCAGTCTAATAATTCGCCGATATGAAACAATTTAAACAAATTACAGTCGAAAATGATCAGTGTCTTTAAAAAGTTTTGAAATCCTTTTTAGGAAAATTATATATTATGTAAAGTATACAGGGTTATTGGAAAAACACCAAAAAAAAACCAGCTGTTCCCTACATTTTCATGAGTTATACGTTATGTTCGTATAACTCATCAAAATGTAGGGAACAGCTGATTTTTTTTCGCGATTTCATGTTTGGTCCCATAGTAAAAGTTGTTCATAATGATGAGTACATATGACCTCTTAAGAGGTTTTTGGTGTTTTTCCAATAACCCTGTATACTTTACATAGTATATAATTTTTCTAAAAAGGATTTCAAAACTTTTTAAAGACACTGATCATTTTCGACTGTAATTTGTTTAAATTGTTTCTGTATATTTTTTGTGAAGGCATTAACGTGAAATTCTGTTTTGGATGGATCCTTAAATTTTTAGGAATCATTGAAACACTAATTTTTAAATCAAATTATAATATTTTATTTACACATAAACCTACATAGGCACTAATGGAACATCAGTGGCCTGGCGCACGGATCTAATCGCTCATTTCAAAATCTAATGTCAGATCTAATTAGTACTCAAACTGTTGAATATATCTGAAGAAGTGATTGCATTGACATTTTTTTTTGTAGATTACGTAAGGACCATGATATCGTTCGGTATCATCAGCCTGTTCGTCATGGCGATGGGTTGTGGTTTCTCCGTATACACCTTCCACAACCCTCGATACATGTTCAAGCGTCTTGCCGCGGGCATACACTTCATAAGCAGTAAGTATTTCAGAATATTTGTGTTCAGTTATTTCATTCACTTTAAAATAAGGATCAGATAGGTTGTTCAAAAAATTATTGTTATTATACAAATGATGAGGCTGACATGTCATTGTGGATAAAGGCCTCCTTTAAGAATTTAGATTAAAAATAAAGAAGTATTGCAAATGTTTAGATCTTCCGTTTTGCAAGTAGTAATGGGAAATAAAACAAACGTTGCGTTGGTCCTGCGCCCGATCTATATCCCCGGTGTGTCGGATTACCGTCCCATCGGACTATGAGTGTGAAAGAAGAGGAATTCACTTGTACAATATAATATTTATAGGTATTTATATATTACCGTGACCGTTTGGTCGGAAGGATATCTTTGTTTCTCTTTTAAAAGAGCATCTCTCACTTTTTTGTTTCTTATTATTTATTTTAATCATGTATAATGACAAGTAGCATATGCCTATATTTCCACCTAAAGTTCACCCACAAGTCGCCATATTGCCATCAACTGAACACAAATATCGACACCGCGCTGCTACTGAGAAATTCCAGGCGGAAAAACCCAAATTAATAAAACCACATTTAATGACAATTACTACATACTAATACTATACTTACTTTTTTGCAGCTTCATGCACATTCGTGGTGGTACAAGTGATGATGACTTTAGTAGATCATATTCAGAAAAACGTGAAATTTGTCTACCCCGAAAAGGCCTACCATTAGTAAGTATTAGCGTTTTTATCCCATATTATTGTCGATCAATAATTTTACATTTTCATTCATGTGTTTTTTTTATTATTATTGTTAGCCATTAACTGCCCTTCGATGGGTAAAGACCTCCTTCCACTCTTTTCACCTCTCTCTGTCCAGAGCTGCTAAGCCTTAATCTTTGGACCATTATAATATTAATTATTATTAATATTGATATGCTTTATTTCTTTAAAAACGTCTAACGGGCCTCCCTAGAATTGCAAATATAAAAAGTGTATAAGTTTCATAATAATCTTTCAATTGTTACGATAGATTCGACTGTCTGATTCGATTATCTAATGTAATGTATAATTTTGTTTTGCTTTTTTTCTTATTTATTTGAAAGTAATAGATATAGCTACTATAAAATTTCTTTCAATATTTTCAAATTCTTTTCAATATCATATGGACATCAGTTCCAGAATTCCGTAGGCTTCGAATGAACAACATTCGTGTGTTATTGCAAAATTCTATTGGCTTCTGTATACAATGATAATATGTTTTTGACGCATTACTAACTACTTTGATAGACGTTTGTATACAATCGGACCAATGCATGTTAAGTGCGGCTAACATCGTCCATTGTTTATGCGAGCATTATCATTCTGCCTTGAAAGCATTCCATTGTAGTATTTTGTACGGACATTATAAGCACACTGTGGATTTATTTCCTATTTTCTTAAATCGATTATATCAGTTGACGTCACACTAATTTCCTTTTTGTCCACAGTTATAACATCAGCTTCTTCTTGGCCTGGTTCGTGGTTCTCGTCAACTTTTTCGCTGCTGCGTCTTTCCTCTGGTATTCCCGCAAGAGGAAAGGTGACAAAGCAGCAACAGACGAGCTAGCCATGGCCGATGAACCTACCATCATTGGCCGATGACGCTTCAAGCGAATCATTGTCACGCGACATCTTCCGTCGTGGGAAAGCTTTCTCAAATCTTTACTGAACAGTGCTCAAATGACCAATAGCTGTAACTATGTTCAAGTCTTCCAAGTAATGTATTCTACGAAAATAAGAAAAAGTGATGCGGTCCGGATGACGTTTTGCCATTCGAAGCTATTTGCAAAAATGTTTAATTCCTCGGAATGGACTATTGTTCAAAATGAAATCGGTGATATACTTAGTTACTAGCTGATTCTAATCGTCATTTCATCCAATTATCGAAATACAGCCATGCTGTGCGCAAAATTTTTTTCGAAAACATAAGAATTTCAGATATATTGTCAAAACCAGAAAAATCCGCGTCACACATTTACTGAAGTCATTCATACTCGATGGAGTCTGATCTTACACCCGATTAGTTTCGAAAACGATGGAAGTTGCCGAAGAAATCGCTTACGATCACGAGCTACAATGAACTTATCCGATCAACTCGAGCAGAGACTTGGTTTGAGTCGCATCACTAGCATAATTATACATCGTCAGTTTCAGCTATTAGACGATTCTTGACTGATTCTGTTACCTTGAATTTAATTACACCCTGAATGTGAATCGTGACGTTTATATTAGTATGCCTTGTTAATCTTATAAACGACGGAAAAAATAATCTTTATTGCGACATTTTTTATTACCGGCTTGCAATATTTTTATGTGAAAAACGTATTTAAACTTTATGTATTCGCCTCGGCCTTATAGGATTAACGAAGTTAACGTACATCGTGTTATAAAATAGCGGTTTTTTATAATTAATAAAAATATGCGTAATCTTTTGCGTTGTTGTGTAAATTATGTTGTATTATTACTATGCTGCCAGAGTGTAACTTGATTCTAGTCAAACTTATATTATAATGCATATGTTTGTAAGGATTACTTCCGTCATTTGTTTGAATATTTTATGATGAAACTCTTGTTTTTATTCATAGTGTAAATACAAAGGGGAACTTATATTTGTATTAATGGAATTCCTCATCTATATACGAACAAATCGAGTTGGGACCAACGGGACATCACATTCTCTATTGTCTAAACATCGGGGACTTATTTATAGAACTTACAGAGCGGGGAGCGCAGGAATCGCTGTCTTAAGAATAAAGTAGGTAAGTTTGAGTTAAAACAGTTACGGAATGCATCCTGAAGAGTGGTCTTAATGATTCCATTATATTTGCATTATCGTGTGTATTGATGTTATGTACGTTCTTCTTATACATAATTCTTTTTTATTGAATAAACTTTTTAAACTTTATTCGTGATGTTTTTAATCTAACCTTAAGCTTTCCTTTATTCATTGTTTTTAACTTTTAGCCAAATTTGTCGCACCTAACTCCGTTCCACTCCTCTCTTTCTTGACCAATGTGGACCAATCCTGTTTATAGGCGTCCAGCATGACCTGTCAACTTCTCCTGGATCTGCCTCGGTGTCACCGAACGTTTTCTGGGAACCACATGGTGGTCGATTTGGCCCATGAATCGTTCGACAAACTTGTCATAGACTTCTATGTTTACAAAATTCATTTAAAAGAAAGGCTATCCGAAACGACTTTCAGCTTTAACTAAAGCATGTTAATGCCGTTCTTAATATTTAAATTTTATGAATTTAAATATTAAGAACGGTTTCATACGTTTTGATGACTGTATTGAAGTAATGTTCTGGATTGATGTACTGCGGTCCAAGTTTTTAACATTTTACAACAGAAAAATGTCGTATAAACTTTCAACGGTAGTTATTTTGGGATGAGCATTGTCGAAAGTCTGGCATCGGCCCAGAGTTGAGCTGTGACACTGCCAACGTCAACAGAGGTCAGTGGCCTAAAAAAACTGGTGAAGGAAAAGGCCAGCAGTCCTAATGGTCTGGTGGCTGCTGGGTTTGATGGCCCAAACTTCAGGTTCCTGCCTCTAGGGAAAACGTAGTGAAAAATAGCGTAATGACGTAACCGGTAACTCACACACCATTATGGTTACCAACAACGTGAACTGTTTATTATTTCGCCCTTGCCTACTATAAAAAACTAGGTACTAAAATAAATCTCTGGTGTGTCAGTTCAAATTAAAGTGCCTGTGATCTTTTTCTTTTCTTAAAATAACCCTTCCTGTATTTTTGAAGCACAAACGAAACAAAGACTGTTCTATGGCCCTCTATTAATAGAAAATAGGCACACTTTGTTTAATTTAGGTATATTAAACACATGACAATCTCATCTTACTTTGTCACAAATGTACTAAGTAATGTACCTAAGCACCTAATACAAAAAAATATTTTAATATCCCACTTAATGTAATTTAAAACGAAGACGTACAAAATTTTACAAACTATAAGCAGTATAAGGAGGAGGATGGAGCTGGAGGATGTCTTCAACAAGGTTCTAGACTGGAAAGGGGCTGGCATCAACATCGATGGCGAGTACATCACTCTCCTTCGGTTTTCCGATGATATAGTTGTCATGTCTGAGACCATGGAGGACCTTAGTGCAACGCTCGATGACCTCAGTAGAGTTTCCGAAAGAGTGGGTCTTAAAATGAACATGGGCAAGACAAAGGTCATGTCAAATGCCCATGTAACACCCACTCTCATGACGATCGGAGGCGCTACACTCGAAGTTATGGACGAGTACCTTTACCTAGAACAAACTGTCCAGTTAGGTAGGTCCAACTTCGAGAAAGAGGTCAATCGTCGAATCCGACTCGGCTGGGCAGCATTCAGGAGGCTTTGCAATATCTTCTCATCCTAAATACTGCAATATCTCAAGACGAAAGTCTTTGACCAGTGTGTATTGCCAGTGAGAACCGGTTGAAGTGGCGGAGCTTGGGGAAGGCCCATGTCCAGCAGTGGACGTCTTCCGTCTGAAATGATGAATATCAGAAGGGTGTATCGCGTTGCTAGCTTCCTCCTTTTCTCGCATTTCGCTCAAGTGAAGAAGGAAGTTTCACATCCTTCGTTCCACATGGTTTCTTGATTCGTGGACTGCCTAATTAAAGTACTTTTACTCTTTGTCTGTCGTCACGGGTCGTTTGAAGCTCGAAAGTCTGACACCCAGTCTAGTAAGACTGGTTGTCAGACTTTCGAGCTTCTCAGGCGAGTTCCTCAGAAACCTAGTAAGGTTGCTGAGGTCAGATAAGCAGTCGCTCCATGTAAAATACTGGTATTCAGCTGCAACCGGTTAGACTGGCAGCTGACTCCAACATAGTCGGGAAAAGGCTAGGAGACGATGATGATGACTCATTGTCTACAAACATGAGTGCGTTTTCCAACTTCCATGTGGTTTGCACCGGACGTAGCTAGGTCCGTGATGGGTTGTTCCGTGTGGTGCCGAACGTAAAAGAATAGCACACTCCCATTTCTTCCCGTAGGTATCGTTGAAGGCGACTAAGGGACTTACTAGAGAATGGGCAGCAGCGTTCTCTATGCATTTGACCAACATACTGCAATTGCCAACCCGCCTGCCAAGCGTGGCAATTATGGCAAATTCCCCCTTTTGGGGAAGGCTTATGTTCAGCAGTGGACGTCTTTCGGCTGATATTATGATGATGATAGCTAGGTCATAAATAAAAAGGCGAGTTATTCATTTATTCGTTATAACGGTGGGTAAAAAATTACAAAATATTTTTACTGGATTATTGCTGGAAACCAACTCCAGTGTATCATTGGCTGACCTTTGAGCGAGAATAATCAGTTTTTCACATCAAGCACTTCAACACGTACTGTTCCGTTTTAGTCTATTCTAGTTTTCTAGTGATACTTTAAACTCTTAAGAAAAATGTACATACAGGTTTTAGAAAATACTGTTTATTTTGAGCAAGCATCTAATACCTTTAAACGAGCAATTCTTGTATATAGCTAGAGGTAACTTGTAGGTTACTACTCGAATTGCACGCACCGCCAAACAGCGATGCATAGATTTTCAAAGTAAAATAAACTCTCACATGTGGTGATTTTTCACAACTAAAGGTTAATCTGCCATTTTTGTTTCTAATCTTTTATTTGTTTTTAAAATGTTTGTATAACCAAGACAAAACCATTTCGCTGCGGGAAAACAACCATTAAAATTTCACGGTATATAATCTGAATCTCGGAAACGGCTCCAACAATTTTCATGAAGTTTAGTATGCAAGGGGTTTCGGGGGCGATAAGTCCATCTAGTTTTAAGTTTCATTTTTAGAAAACGTCAAAAAAAACCGAGCTAAGCTCGGTCATCCAGATATTTGAGTATTAAACGTAAAAAATATGCAAAAGCCTACAACAGATTCCTTCGCATATTATACAGAAAATACAATTAATAAAAGGAAATAAAGGTGTCCTACTAATATAAAAATTGTGAAAGTTTGTATGTTTGGATGGTTGGATGTTTAGATGTTTGGATATTTATTACTCAAATACGCAAAAACGGCTAACGGTATTGGATGAAATTTGGCGCAGATAGATTATAACCTGGATTAACCTCCACGCGGACGAAGCCGCTGGCAAAACCTAGTACAAAATAAAAACAAATATGGAGTGGGCTATGCTTGTAGTTCGAATACGAAATGAAAGATATACAGGTAAACCAAAGCTACCGACATAGCCTAAGTGACAGTGAGCAGTTGGGCAGAACAGAAAGCTAATAGGACCGCAGGGTTCTGGAGTGGTGACTGCGTGCGGCAAGGTGCAGCTGCGTTACGTTGCTAGGTCTCCCACGAGGTGCACCGATAACTTGATGAAAGTTTCGGAAATCCGCTTGATGCGAAAAACACAGGGCCGATCGATTGCACGAGGACCCACACAGAACGTTTGGGGAGCCCTAAATTTAGTATTATAAAGGTGTTATAATACTAAACTTAACACACCTTTATAAGAGCCAAGACAAGAGTTATAGATGTACTTACGAAGACAGACCAACTAAAATGGAGATGGACAATTGGACAGGTCACATGCTAAGGAGTACTCAGGAAAAGTGGAGTAAAACTGTGACAGACTGGTATCCTAGAGATGGAAAAGAGAAGCGGGTAAGACAATTTAAGAGATGGGAAGATGAGTTGAAGCTTACAGCGGGTCCTTACTGGAGAAGGGTTGCCAGAGATAGAACACAATAGAAAATCTTAGAGGAGGCCTTTGCCAAAAGGCTCACTGAACTGAGAGATATCCTCTAAATGAGGAAAATAAACACTTCAAAACAGACTGAAGCTCAGGATAGAGGGCTTGTTGATTGATTGATGAATTGAAGTTTAGTATTTCGCGTTACTCAGCTGAAATCCTACTCTCGTTTTAATTCTTTTAAATGTGAAGGTTTATTTGTTTGAATGATTGTTAGTCAATCACGCAAAATTTCAAAACAGATTTGATTGAATTCGGTACGCATATAGATTATAACATGGATTAACTCATAAGGCACGTTTTTCATATGGCATTTTTCGACTTTTAGGATGACGAAGTCGCTGGCGAAAGCAAGTGATGAATAAAAAGCAAAACATTAAGCTTGTGTTCGAGTCAGTTCGAATGAATGAACTATGAAAAACGGACGAAATTCTATGAGAATTAATCTTGTCTCTAAAATAAAACCTCATTTTTTATGTCCGCATGCATCTGGAACTGGCATCAAAGCTTTGAAAGCCGTTCGATACTCGTTTATTAGTTACCATGACAACCAGTCAACAGTCTTCGCATGTTGTGCTGGGAAGATAATGGAGTGAAATAATTTCGGGTTATAACCCTAAGCAGATCAATAAAAGTCGAGTAATTCAAACGAATCACGCGATATGCCTGGAACTGAGGTATGCTTCTACGTTTTTGTCCCTTTCAATTTAATTAACATGATACTGTTTGCATGCAATCGAGTTGTTACGTCAGCGTCTGCTTATGGCTTCTGTTTGCAGATTTTTGCACGAACCCCGTCCCCTGGGCCTTCATTATTAGCATTTATAATGTCCGTGGGTTTAGCCCGATGAACTACTGCTACGTACCTACTTTGCATAATTTATTTTACGATGCCGACGACGACGATTCAAAAATGTTTCATTACGCAGAGTATTCGGGGAAGATTCGGGGCGAATTTTATATTGCTGCTATGTATTTCGTCTAAGTATTTTCATACATTTTTAGAGAATAGTTATTACTTTGAATTAAGCACATTTAAGCTTCTTTGTGATCTTAGTTTTCGCCGAAGTGTGTAAAATTGAAATACTGGTGACGTTGAATGTTTTCACTAAACTTTCCACTTCAGCATTAGGATGGACTGTATGTTTTAGGTTGCATTTGTTTTGGTATTGTATCTACATAACAAAGTTACCATCTAAAACGTTTTACGAAATATTTAATGTTTTTAGCTCAAAACTATCAAAAATAATGGTGCCATCGACGCGAAAAACTGAAACCATGAATTTAGCACATAATTCTAAACCCCCTAGCGTACGTATTTTTTTTAACCGGAAATAAAAACAAAATTTGCCAATACCTACGTGGTCAAAATGTATGGCAGAACAATTGTTTTCCTACAAACAATTTCAACGTAGGGGGTTTCAAAATCTGTCCTGAATCCATGGTTGTGCATTGTGGGTCGATGTCTTTGTCACCCTGTGTACTCACGTTGTTGTAGTTTCCTAAAAATTGCGGTGGCAAAAACCCTCCAAGAGTTATAATCGTAAAATAATTAGCCTAGGGAATAAAACAAAAGGTTTCACTGCCGCGCTGCCGCGCAGGCTCGACTATGTATACTAAGGAATGATTCTCATTAGACCAGGCCGTGCCTGGGGCGTGCCTTGTACGTGGCCCGGACGGGGCACGGATTTGAAACGTTACATTCATTTTTTATGAAACAGTTCATATTACACAGTGCATGATCCGTGTCCCGTCCGGATCCGGACGACGCTCGTTTACACCACGTTTTTAGCACGGACCCGCCCCGTCCCCTCGTAATATGAACACTCTTCCGTGCTACGTACAGTCAGTGAGCGACGAATTTTTAGTGAGGGATCACGCACGTTTTTTTATTTCACCGAAGCTCTGTTTGGCCACATATTTGTGAAACGTAAACGTTTAGTAAAATGTCAAAGTTATCTTTGGACATTCTAAAATATCCATAGAATTTATCTTCATCGTCTGGTTTAAATAGAGTATTCAATTCTCCGTAACATTTACGCGTTCTCCAAAGAGGGTGCACGCTCCATTTTCGTTTAATCTGGTTCTTACTCCTTGCTTCTGCTTCCTCTTCATCAATAGTTATCGCAATAGCAGTCATCTCCAGTAAAGAAAAATCCATTATTATTAAATTACAATATTGACAATTATTCACATCACTACGCTATATTGAAGCGATCGTGGCGGCTTATGACCCGGTGTAATATATAAACGTGCAGCACGGATGGGCTCCTCCCCGGCCCCGCCCCAGACTCGGCCCGGCCCGGACACGGCACGGTGTACGATATTCCTACGTAACTCTTTAAAATTAAATGTTGTAACAAATTGTAGGATAAACCAAAGGTAAAGAAGACAGTAAGGACACATAACGAACCTAGTTATGACGCTGGTACCAAAGCCTCGAAAACTGGCCATGAAGAGGGCGATGCAAGCTCTGTTTCTGATAGTGTCTCCAATGGTAAGTCAATAAACCATTACCAAGACTTTCGTGTTATGCAAAAGGTATAGGCGACCTCGTAAATCCTTAGCCATCCTTAGGTTAAATGTCACTTGTCAAGTATCTTCTGGGCCCCCGACACGTGGTACTAGAAGGAACAGTGGGGTTTTAGAGTCTAACATAACCCTCCGTTCATCACAGACGGAGGGTATCCGTGAGGATTTCCACAGGGAAAAAAAAAAGAAAAAAACGGTTAAATGTCACTTGCACTTCATAAAACGACAAGCATCTTTTTATTTATTTCCTACTAGCTTTTGCCAGCGGCTTCGCCCGCGTTGAGGTTGATAATTATCTCACGGGAACGTAAACTGGGGTAAAAAGTATGCTGTGTCCAGGTTATAAACTACCCGTATACCAAAGGGAGTTTATTGCTCACTTAGTTAGGGTGATCTGGCTAAGCGTGGACACGATCTTTATTAATAAAAGACTTAATTTTATAAACTACTTATCTATAAGAAAACAAATATTATAATAAAGTTGAAGCAAGATGCAGGAATATGCGTCATCTGGCATGTAAAAAAATTAAACATGGCCGGGTAAAATCTTTGTATTGTGCATATTTTTTTAGCGTGAGGTGCAGATTCAATGTCCGAGGGTAGGGCCGGGTCATCATGAGGAGCGGTCTTGGAGTCCATTATAAGAAAAACAAACGTTTGAAGCAGCGGCAAACACAATAATATCAATAGTCTTTTATTGTTGTCAGATGTGACATCCCTATTATCCCTAACGTCAAGTGAAATGATGACTCAAGATATCATTTCACTTGACATTAGGGATGGGCGATATGTATCGATAATCAAGTGGGTCGTTATAACGGGATTTGATTGAATTCACATCGATTCAACAATATACGATCCACTACTCCAAATTGATAAAGGTAGTGAGGATCAGATCAAAAATCGTGTTACTGTAAAACTGTAGTGGTCAGATCTATGTAGATGTGTTTAGTTAAATGAGAAAAATTAAAATCTCAAAAAAAAATAACAGTAAAGAGGGCCGTTATTTTACACTACTGACATTGACAGAATTGTTCGGGCAAAACCGGGACTCTGTCATACTAAGAAAAGGAATTTAATTAAATACAATTGTATTAAAAATGATTATCAGATAACAGCGATTTTATATCGATACTCGGATCGAAATAATCCATTGCGAAGCAGAATATCGATACAAAGCAACCTGATCGAGCATCTCTAAGCGATAAAGTAGGAAAATATGTTAAAATACTAATAACGTTTTTGATTATTTTATTTTAAAACAATGTAAATTAGTGTAATCTTCTCATACAGTATTGATCGGTACTCGTTTTGCAGACTAACCCTTTTGGATGGTTACCGTAATTGATTATCTAATCGATTGCAGACTGAAATTGATGTTATATTTTCGTGCTGGTAACATTGCGTCAAACCATTGGCTTTGCTTTTTAACTGGTGGATACAGTTTAAATAGTGTTTATTTCGACTTTTTGTACTTACAATCTTGTACATATACTTAGATCTGGCTACTATGTGGTGTGCAAAAATATTTCTTTCAGAATTAATAATATTGTTAAAATCATTTTTACCACGACACGGGCATCTTGTCCACGCTTAGCCAAAAATGGCGATTTCCTTTCATTCAAATCCGTTCAACCATTTTGGCGTGATTAAGTAAAAAACATTCAAACTTTCACATTTATATTCTTAGGATTAAGCTCTTCAACAATAATTACACTGTTAGTTTACAATTTGGAATTCAGAAAACGTGAGAAAACTGGCATGTCGTAATAAAAACCATTCAAACAATTCGAAGATATGTGCCATTCTCCAAACTGCGCCCGCCCCTACCGGCTCACGTAGTGGAGTACGGCCCACTCCATTCCCTCTTATTGAGTGGAAACCTGTATCTCAATAGCGGGATTATTATAGGCTGATTATACTACGCACGAATCTCGATGTATCGACATTTCCAATGCACCCGTGCTTAGCTGGAGTACATATAGATAGAAATAGTGTATCAAGTGGGTGGATGAGTTGTGTGTTAATGGGAGTGTGTATAACTTCAACTCCTTTAAAGTTATAATCTATGTCCAAATTCTGCAACTCCTATAATGATTAAAGAGTAATTCATGAATTTTCCAGTAAGCGAACAGCAAATAGATGACGCAGATAGAGAACATAGTGCCCAGATTGGATTTAATGTACCTACGGGGTCTGCTATTCACGTGGATCGGGACGAGTACTTACAAGCTCACAGAGACCTCACGTTGGAGCGCAACCATCAACAAGTGCTTAACAACATACTGCATAGACGACTTGCGGAATATTACAAGTAGCTATACCATATTATAAGTAATTCCCTTAGTCGCCATTAACGACACCCATGGGACGAAATAAGATGGTGCTATTCTTTACGTCCCGCATCACACCGAAAATAATCCGTCCAGCGGGAAGCACAGAACAGGTCCAAGTGGCGGAGCTTGGGGGAGGCCTATGTCCAGCAGTGGACGTCTTTCGGCTGAAATGACGATAGTGATGATGAATCAAATCCAAACATAGAAATGAAAAAGTAGTGATAGGACTACTTTGCTTTATGCTGATCAGCCGACTAGCTATAGTGACTTTAGTATTGGATGTATTTCATTGTATTTTTGCATACAGACTGGACACGTCATTAAATATACACGAAAACAGTCGCTCGGCCATTCAGGCCATCAGTGGTAACATTTATACTACGAAAATCACTCTTAATGCTACGACATAAAAGTTTTGTCAATGCCAAATTGTTAGCAATATTGTGATTCACCGTACATCATTGTGCGGCGGCTAAACCGAGGCAAGTGGTAAAAATCAACTGCAGCATGCCAGTTCAGAAAAGATAGATGCCGAACAGAGTTGACCGATCGGCACGAGCCGAATATTAGCCGTATACCTATACTAGCTAATGCTTCGGGTCGGTTTTGTTATTCGCCAGACACTTCCAATAGGAATGTGCTGACCACATCTTTGTAGCATGCCTCGTACACTTGTTTACTATCCGATCTCTAACCCACAGCAGTAGTTATTTTGATATTCATGTTGTTATAAGAAGAAAACGAAGGCCAAAATTTTCCTCACATTACCTTTGATTAATTTGTATGACAAACACTCAAGTAATTCGACTGTAAAATAATGGCCAGAACTAGCACATTTTTTGCATCGTAAAAATTATCAATAGGTTAAGAACATTTTGGAATGACGCCATAATTAATATAGGTACACTAGCCAGCAAAATAGTTACACGTGGCAGTAAAATTGTAAAAATACGAGTAACAAGACAAAACATGTCGTGCAAGAATAAAGCTTTTCAACCGTAAAATAAAACTGACGGTATATTTATTTTTCTAGTCATCGTCGCGAGTTTGGCGCAAACATCTGAGTTGCTCATTTGTATTGAAAGAAAATACTAGCCCACTGAACTGTATACGAATAACAAGAAGTTGTATAATACTTTGGCAGGCAGACTGCTCGTGTTGTCATGTCTATGCCAGAATGCCGATATTTTTGTAATTTATTGTATCGTAGAGCAAATTGTTGAAAATTAAAAACTTTTATGTGATTTATGTAGAATCAGGTAATTACTGGTGTGTAAAGTAATCATAACCCACATCGTTATGAATTTAACAAAAATATAATCCCACATTTGTTTCGGTTTTTAACGATTTTTTATTTAATAACAGATAATCATGTCTTTGTTGAAATATTTAGTTAGTATTAGATTAAATTTAGTAGGTACTCTAAATTACGATCCATGAAATGCGAGTCTCGCAAAGTAATATGAGTAAGATAGTAAATATTGTGGCAATAAGTGCATATTATTTTATTCGAGAAACGACAAGATGGATGTATTGTGTCAGGAATGATGAAAGAGAAGGAAGTGAATGATTGTGACGGTTGATAGGGGAGAATGGAAGAAGAAAACACGAGAGACACGAGCCCCAAGTTACATGATATAAATATACAGGAAGGTTTAGATGATGATGATTTGTATGCCTTACCTTTCAGAAAACGTAAATGTGAACATGTTTTGAAGCCTTTGGAGGGGGCTGTAGATATGGAAGAAAAATATCAACAGAAATTGTTTTCTTATGAAGAATTGAAAAAGAAGGCAGAAAGTGAAATCGCTGAAGTAATTATCTGTTATGTCCATAATATGTAATTGCTAAGTCTATTATTTATAAACTTCTGTAAGTCCCCACCACCATTAGTCGCAATTAAACAGTCATGATCAAATGCATATTTTAAAATTCATTTTAAATTACCTATCAAATTCCTACTAAGCAAACATCAACCTTGTTGTAGGGAAGATAGTGATCAAAATCGAGCCAGATTTTAACAGAAATAAACAAGTTTTGACATGTCTTTGAAAATTAACCCTTAAAGCGGTATTTGACAATTTGACAGGTCTTCGAAAATTTACCCTGTATGTGACGGTATTTGATGACGAAAACAAGGATGGGACCTACTTAGGACATTTTTTATGTCATACTTTAATTTAATGTAAATTCATTTAACTTAAAAGCTTATTTTTATACAGATTAAAAAGAATGTTTCTGAAGTTGAGGAAAAGTATGCTGGTAGACTGGAACAAGCCAACACAAAGTTTGATGGGTTGCAACACCTCGAGCGGACTACCGGGTCAGGATTAATTTACTCACGTAAAGGGAAACCTATCGCTGATAAGGTAAGACTGTTATTACCACTGAAATACTAATTCACTCGAGTACAGAGGACTGACCCATGTCAAGTCAGGGAAACTAATTTGATAAGTAAATTGACACGCCACGCGAGCATATATTATGTGTAATGGCCCTTTTATAAAAACTAAAAAAAAGGAATTCGGATTTAATTTGGAGGTCAATTTGCTTATCAATTAATTGCCCTGACTATACCTAACATTGTTGAGTTCTAAAAAAATTTGTTACTGTCATCAGTCGTGATACAGGGTGGCAGGGAAATCGAGACGCAATTTTTTATTCCTAATATAAGTAAAAATATTAACAAACTAAAATATATGGCGTCAAAAAAGTCCTCCGCCTCGCTATTGACCGGTATGTACCCAAGAGACTGGCAGCATTACCTCACTGTGTGGGCTCAGTGTGTGGCCAACGTAAAAGCCAGCCGGTTAGGTGTTGAAATTAAATATTCTATTTACTGCAGACTGTGGAGCGATTCCTTACTCTTCAAAGGCGCAAGAGTGAACAATCTTCTGCACTCTGTCTGCGGTACATACGAGCAAGAAATGCTGTCGCGGAACTTGAGGCTGTAGTGAAAAAGCTGGAAACCCTGGGCCCAGGACTTTACGTATGGCAATATGAACAACTCAATATTGATAGTCAGAATTTTAATACTAAAATTGAAGGTAATTATTATAAACAGCTTGACACAGTTTCTATTGTTTGAATCTCATACACAGAGTCATATTACTTATGATGATGAATGGAAACGAACCATGTTAGGATCTTAACAAGTGGCGTTCTGTATTTTCTGCTTTCTGCCTACCCCCATGGTAAAATGGTGTGACTTTCATCTCGTAATTGTAAGATTTATGTGTTAATAAACTGAAACGAGCTATGATGTGGAGTTGCCACTTTTACCAACCTATGACTTAATTGATTGTGTAAGATCGTCCTACTCTTTTGTAGGACAATCTAACTATTCATAATACTGTATTTAAATTGTGTGGACTCTAAAAATAATAAGAATATAAATATAGGTTTGAAATAAATATACCAAACTAGCTTTCACGAAATTATAATTATATTTTATATTACAATCATAACATTGAAAACAACAACAACAATAATTGTTGCATAAAGTAAAATAATATAACAAATCATAGTATTTACATTTTATATCTAGACTCAGAGGAGCGTACTCAACCGACTCGTTTTCTTTTTTTTTAATGGCATCTCGTAGTTGACCTTGAGAGGCCGTGATTACTCAACCGGACTTTCCTGTAGTGCCTTTAAGTAAACTTAAAACCTTCAGCCAGGGGCGTAAAATTACTAGAGACTAACCGACTGCACGTTGCACCCCCTGGGGGTACTTGCCTCGGATCAGAACGTTACTGACGGGGGGACTGCAAGTGGGGACAGGCTGGATCTAAACATTTTAATTACTATTAACAATCGGGGATTTTAACTCTACTGGCTCAGCTGCAGCGCGAGTTGGCACTTCAACGAGCAAGGGACGGTCGGGTAACTCGTTTGCTTGTGCAACAACCGTTTTATACGCCTACTAAGGGGCGTTTTTTTTTTGAAGGTGGGACATCATCAAATAACTTCTCCCTCTCTGGGTGGAGCAGGAGGGCGTGTCACTCTTTTACTGACTGGAACTGAAGGAACACGGGTGGGTTTTAACCCACCCGTGTTCCTTCAGTTGCCTGTGTGCCAGGGGCCACGGTATCTCTTTCGAACAACCCGCACCCCTGGCAGGCATCAGCCCTTGTGGGCCCCTTCAGTTGCTACTGACATCCGTTTTGCGCGTGAAACACAACGCTCCGTAGACCCGGGCTTGGTCGTTACTGGACAGCGAGCTACCCATTACTCGCCATCCGCAAGCCCGCGCTTACGGTGGCCAGAAATCAGCCTGGAAATCCCGATGCCCAGGGCGTCTCCTGCGGAGGCTAGGGCCGTGAGGGCGCCTGCCTCTCCTTCACTTGCGTGCCTCCTCTCCCTCTTCGCAAGCATCATTGCTTCGCAGAGGGAGGCGACGGCTACCCATGCACTCTCGCTCCATACCATGGCCTGGACCAGGGCTGGACGCGAAAGATCACCGCCACCGATCGCCTCCACAAGGACCCGGTACAAAGTGGCGTGCGTTATGAATCACACAGCACGTGCATTTGCTGTTGCAGACGCACGTTTCGTTTTACAGTGAGCACAAACATACTAAGTTTTTACATTTATTTATCTTAGCATTATATATTTAATTATGATACCTAAAGATTACATTTTAGGACATTTTTACAGTGAAAACGTCTACACAACCGACAAAACACATTACTAATGCCAAAAATATTGTTCTAAAGATCCTTTCATGATGCTGACACCATTTTCAATTGCCCGTATCAAGATACATTACTTTTTCAACAGAACGTGAAGACGAGCTTATAAAAAACCGTGCGAAATGCACAGAGCATAACCAAATCTTAGCTCACATTAGAGAGAAGATGCATCACACTGATGAAGTCATTGACTTCGCTGAATGTGATCTTGGTGACGCTGAAATAGAATTTTACAGAGCCAGAGAGGATCTGGGCCAGGTTAAGGTAATATTTTTTTTCTTAACTTTTGGTTTTATTGGAGATGCAGCTAACAGACGCTTCACTTTGTGGTGATAAATTTAATGGTGTGGTACAGTTAGCGTCAAAAACGTCGGGACGAACAGACTGTTCAAAATGATCTCAACAACTAAAAAAATTAAACTTTATCTCAAATGAATAAAATTCTTGTCAGAAAGACAGTTGTCGTTTACTGTCTTCATTCTGAAACATTCCTTGTGTCATTGAGCTAATATTTCATTTTCATAGTCGTTTTGATCATTTGGAACAGTTTCTTCGTCCCGATATTATTGACGCTGACTGTACAGACCATTAGATTGAACAATTTTCTCCGTGGAAAAAAGCCGTAATCGCGAAAAAAAACCTTTTGTCAGTTACAGGTCCATATGGTATTGAAGTTTTGTATGGGAGAGTTGATGAATTTTTCGTGATAACGTTATTGGTCCCACGTTTCACTCGAAATAAAACGTCAGAACACAAAATGAATCAAAACTGAAAAAGACTTCTTAATCCATTTACCAGTCTTTTTTTTGCGTACTTCGTACTACTTGACCCAGCACCCTAATTGCCTAACGTACTTTCAATCACAATGCGAATGAGTGTTTTGAAGGATACGGTTGTTTCATAGGTTTGAAAAATTCCTGTGTTCATTTGTCATTTCATATGTGTTACGCAATCACTCCACTGTTAAGCATTTTCATTGAACTGTACGATGGTTTTTTTTTTGGTGGGAAATCATCAAATAATTTCTCCCGCTACCCACCCGTGTTTCTTCAGTTGCCTATGTGCCAGGGGCCACGGTATCTCTTTCGAACAACTCGCACCCCTGGCAGACTGTACGATGGTTTTCATGATTCTCTTGCCCTAATCCTAAATTTCTTGGGATCGTCCCAACATGTCCTCTTTTCCTATACTTCTCTATTACCTAGTTGTCATTTATCAGTAGTCACAACCTTTCCAACTATCTTTCACAAAGTCCACCCTTTAAGCTAGAGTGGTTGTCAGTACATTACATACTACTGCTACAGTTCATTGAAAAAAAAACTATTTATATTGAACAGATGCATCGCAATAAACTGCGTTGGTCTGTGGAGGATGAGAGACTGAAAGCCGGCCTCCTAACAAGAAAAGATTTACTGCGCGACTTCCAAGATTCCATGGACGAGGTTAACAATGTTTATTTGACATTACTGCACCAGGCTATACACCGTGCCATTTTAGTCGTCTTACAACGGCAGCCCACTTCATGTATCCAATGACTACTATAATTTTAAATACAAATAATTTTTTTTTTGAACATATGAATAATTTGAAAAATTAAAATATCATTCACTAAGACGCATGACGTAGTTTGAAACGTCTCCGTCCTCTACGAACGGTTATCGCGCCTATTGGTATTTTATGTCGGATACATTGAGTGGACCACCTTTGTAAGACGACTAAAATGTCACGGTGTATAATAGTATTTTTGTCATACCAAACGACGCGCGCTTTACTTGTGTGATCAAGTGGACAAACATGCCGTAAATGTGAGCGTGAAAACGAGGCGTAAATAAAAATGCGTTGTTGAATTTTCAACTTTCAGCAGTAACTCCAGCGTTAAAAATCCAACTGCGAGCTTTTATTTAGGCATTCATTAAGGCGTTACTTACTTAGTCTTAGTGACAATGGGCAATGGTGTTTAAAGACTCAAGATTTATGCTGCCTAACTTATTTGAACTGAAATCTTAAGTAGGTATGTCTTAATGCTTTGGCCATAAACTGTTCTTTATTTTATTTATTTATTTAGCAGATAGTGCCTATCTCGAATGTATATAACAATCCATCTCTTTCTGACTAGGTGGTGATATTGGCACAGAAGAAGAAGAGCCTTGAGACACAGGTCCAGAAAGCATCACAGGAATTGAGAAAAGCACGCAAGAACATACAGATTCAGGGTAACTTACCACACCAAAATTAAGCGATCTAAAATAGCGACAATTAGTGCTGATTCACACGTATTAGCACCACACCACAGCGCAGCGACAGAATATGAGCAAGCATTGGTTACGTGCGTATAGCGTCACTGCAGCTTCTTGCGGTTGCGTTGCGGTACCTAAAAATTTCGATACTCAATTCTCCCTTATTTTTACATACCACATTTTGTAAGTAGGTAGGTACTTAGGTGGCAACTCAAATTTATATGTGATCATTATGGACCCTGTGGGCACAGCAAAATAGGCGGCGAACAATAACAAAGGGTCTATTCACGTATTAACTTTTCTAATATTACACCAATGCGAATTCAATATTCACAGTTAAGACAGGACCACGTCTGTCGGGTCAGCTAGTCAGTCTACATTATAATTGAATAGGAGCGTTTATGTGTTTTGATGTGTAGGTATTCGATGTAAGTACCTATTGGTTTTAAATGGTGCTCTAAGTATTTTGGCCTCTTGTTTTTTTTAGTCTTTATGCAAAATGCTTGTTATTTTAAAACTCAATTATTTATAGTTTCCCTTATTGTTACTTACTTGAAATATTTTTATCGTTAATCGTTGATGAAATATTATAAAATAATAATTTTATTCAATTTTTATTGTCTTTCAATTATTATTCGCTCCGTGTAGGTATTTGTTGTGCAAATATTCGTTTCGCGAGCTTAGGTATTTTGTTACGAAACAAACATTCATTTGTGTAACAAAGTCAACGATTCATGAGAGTTTTCAAACAACTGAGACTTTGCCATTCTTCCTATATTACATTTTTAGAGACTGAGGATCTCCAAGGAATTTTTCGAACTAAATGTTTCTCTTTAAGCTAAGTTTCTCCTTAACATTATCCGCCATGGGATCAGGAGGCAAAGATCCTCATGCACACATGGGAGTAGCGCGAGGAGGCAAAACGTTGGGGTGTACCTCCGCTGCCGCGAGAAATCGCGGCACAGCAGACAGAGCTCCAGCGGGATCTCATGGCGTCATGAAGAGTGCGTTTGTCGCAACCCAGTGCTGGGCACGCCATGGTTGCGGCGGTAAGTCCCCTCTTTGAGGAGTGGATTGAGAGGCGCCACGGCATCCTCGCCTTCCGCCTGACGCAGGTACTCACCGGACACGGGTGTTTCGGGAGGTTTCTGTTTCGTATAAGGCGGGATTCAACGCCCGACTGTTTCCAATGTGTATATCACCCTGAGGACACGGTGGAGCATACGGTTTAGGTCTGCCCGGCTTGGGTGGAGCAACGCCGTGTCCTCGTGGAGGCGATCGGCGGCGGCAATCTCTCGCATCCGGCCCTGGTACGGAGCGAGAGCGCATGGGTAGCCGTCACCTCCTTCTGCGAAGTAGTAATGCTTGCGAAGAGGCGACGGCGCACGTAAGGGAGAGGCAGTATTTACGCCCTCATGGCCCTAGTCGCCGCAGGAGTCTGGGCGTCGAGAATCCCAGGCTGATTTCCGGCCACCGAAGGCGCGGGCTTGCGGATGGCGAGTAATGGGTGGTTCGCTGTCCAGTAAGGACCAAGCCCGGGTCGACGGCGCGTTGCGTTCCACGCGCGCTCCAAAGAGATGTCAGCACCAACTGAAGGAGCCCGCAAGGGCCGATGCCTGCCAGGGATGCGGGTTCTTCGAAAGAGATACTGTGGCCCCTGGCACACAGGCAACTGAAGGAACATGGGTTGGTTTTTGTCAGTTTGACATGACCTCCCACTCCATCCAGACCGGGAGAAGTTATTTGATGATTTCTTACCCTCAAAAAAAGAAGCTTCTTAAAATAGATTTGGATCACTGTGAACTGGCCCACGTCTCCTGTCTTCCTTTCCTTCCATTTATCAGCAATTTTCCTTAGGCCCATATTTCTCCGCGCTCGTTTGGGCCTAGAGCTTTACCTGTTTCTAGGTCAGTTACCGGTTGGAAAGTTATGTGCTATTTAATCTCATGCTGTGAACCTAAGGGCACAAGCGAGGCGGGTAAAACCACGGCACAGTTAGTTGGTATTCGGTAAAATACATCGTATACTTATCGCTATTACCACATATTTGTCCAGCAGTGGACGTACTTCGGCTGAAATGACGATGATGATGAGGTATCACTTTTACTTGCACGCGGGACCTACAATCTTTTATACGTTTTTTGAGCGAGAAAACCGTTTACAGCTAGTCGTTTCCTCGTAGACGCTGGGACAGGCACCTATTTTGTATCATCAAGTCTGTCGAAACTTCGTTAAAGGTCTTATCGTCAGTTTCGATATCGTAACGGAACATTAATTTCCACCCTTCAATCAAAGATTCTTGAGTGTTAGGCGATGCTAATTGCCTCCTTCAATATTATTGACTTTATGTCTATGCATTTAAGGTATATATTGGTGTTGTTTACAATTTCGTAATCGTCTAATCGACGTTAATATTTAATTAGTTGAGTAGCAGAAGTTTTGTTTAGATGGGAGGGTTAATGCAAAATATCGCTTATTTAGGTTATATTACACTTGGTGATGAGAATAATAAAAATTTGATACACACTTTTAACCTATTATGAAACTCTTATGTAAAGAGGCACTGGTAACTGAAAAGTTGTGTGGAAATCGGTGGTTATGGTATAGGCATGTAATGCGGAGGAATAAGGAAAATGTCTCGAGAAAAGTTTTGAGTATGAATGTGGATGGCTATAACAGTAGGGAAGACCATATAAACGATGGATGGACTGCGTGAATGATGATATGGTTAGAAAAGGTGTGACTGTCGAGATGATGAATAATAAGGAAGTATGGAAAAAAAAATCATGTTTCGCCGACCCCAAATAAACACACTGATAACAAACTATTTAATTATTTTGCACAATAATATTTGGTTTCCATCGATACTTTACTATACCCAGTTCTTAATACGTTATTTAATGGACAAACACACCGAAATGAGAAAGCGTTATAATGTACGCACAAACTACATACCCAGTTCCGGATTTAACCGTAAGCCCGGCTAAGTATTCCGACCCAAACTATCTTTAACAACATAATAATATCAGTAACTAAATAATGTTTAGCTAAGTATTGGGTTAAGTAACAATATCCGGCGTTACCAGGTTCCGTAGCTTTATTAATTAACGGGCTTGCCCGTGGGTATTATGGCAGATGAAGAACTCTGCAATTCGAGAACTTATTTTAATTGCATATTCCGGTCGACCCTTTTATATAAAACTTTGCTATTGTAAATAGAAATAACTTTTGCATAATACAGTTGCTGTTTTCTGGAATGAAACGTATCTAAATATACCTTGAAACGTATCTAAATATACCTATTTTAAGAAAAGATACACAGTATTTCGAAGAGATAATGGAAAAGTAATTACTCCTAAACCTGAAGCCAATCGTTATCCTCTTTGATTAATCGTGTGTCTTCTCGAAATCCCCTTGTTTATACAGTAATAGCTTTTGCCCACGGCTTCGCCCGTGTGGAGGTGGGAATAATCCAACTGGAACGTATTTCCGGGATAAAAGTATATAATGTGTTTATCCAGATTATAAACTATCTGTGCGCTAATTTTCATCCGAATCCGCTGAGCCGTTTTTGTGAGATTGAGTAACAAATATCCAACACACAAACTTTCACATTTGGAGTATTCATGGGATTGTCAGTAAACTTCTTTAAATTGGAATACTGAAAGCAAAACACAAGTTATAAAAAAGGAGATTTATTATTAGAAAAATTCGATTATAACTCGTCTACATCTATTATTATGTCCGTAAGAACTTAGAGTATAAGGCACTGTTATTGTACTATTTTATGTATTCTTCACTGACTAGTTGCACTGGTTGAATTGTCTTTTATTCCTTAAATCATGATGATCTAGTTTTGTGGTCTGATAGTCTGATAGATTCTGGTTGTTCTACTATATCTCTGGTAAGCGGGCCATGTTTCCATCCTTCAGGGTAGCCGAACTGTCGGACGTCATCCCACCATTGCTGCTTACCGTCAGCCCAGATGCAGTAGATGATGTTTGTGCCAACTAACACTGCAAAGCACACCCAGAAGGCCACCCGCCATTGCGCCAGGGTTGACTGTAAGAAAACAAGAAGAAAAAGTTAATTGTGAATGTTTCTCATTCGTTCTACTGCTCAATGAAGTTCAGACGGACGGGATTCGGAAGTTAGTAAATCTACCTGCATAATCAAAGCAATCTGCCCCCGAAATTACATTTTTAATATCTCTTTGACTACCTACGCTTGACATGTAAACGAAAGGTAGCCTACACCAACTAAAGGTAGGCTCGTGTAGAGTTGTGCGACGCGACAGTTTTCACAAAAAATTGTCACAAATTTTGACAAATTTCTATGAAAACTTCATGGGAAATTGTTCTACAAGTGTCGCGTAGCGCCTGTTTGAAGAAGCCTTAAACCGACTTAGAAGGATCTTTCTTGTAGGTACACAACAACTACATATCTCAAAAAATGAAATTTTTTAATTTTTTGTTTTTTGAATATTTAAATTTAATTAAGTAGTCTCAATTTGCTTTTGGGTTTTTATATGTTTAGAATTTTAAATAGATTAAAATTTCATTTTACACTACAATTATGTCTGAAATAAATAAATAAAATATCTACAGTACTAACTGTCAGCAGTTTTTAATAGTACATTCAGTTACGTTACTCACACTAAGGGTCTTATGGGGTTGGCTTCTAGTCTAACCGGATATAGCTCAATCTCACCTGCCTATCTGACCTTCATAACCTAGCTACAGGGTAACATGATACCCCTTGGTAAGACTCGTGATCAGACTTCGGGCTTATGACAACCCGTAACGACTAACAAAGATCCACAAATGAGAGCCGGGACCAACTGCTTTAACGTTCTTTCTGAGGCACGGAGGCGTTTTGGTATGTAAAGCTGGTCACCCATCTACGGACGAACCGCGACAAACATTACTTAATCTAACCGACCGACCCATGCTGCTGTTATTACTTAGCCACAAGCCTATTTATCTTACGTGACCTATTTGTCTAAAATAAAAGTCATCCATCATTTTACTGGCACGAAAGGACCATTCTAAGCACTGTAATCAAAAGCAACAAGAACAAATCCGACACGACAATTCAGGATCGAAAATAGGTCAGCTTTGATAAGTTACATTAGCTTTTGTTTCTCAAAAGCACAGATTAACCAGAATACGTGGGTCTTTGTTTACTGGGGCGTTGTTTATGATTTATGTGCTTGTGTTTTGACATCGAAATATTAAGATAATTATCGTCCACTTTGCTCTGGATATTTATTGTACGCGAACGAAGAGGAAAATGAAAACGAAATTTTATTTTTAAAGCAACGTAAAATTTTATGGGCTATAAAAATCGATCAATCGAATCAAAAACTGTTTCGTATTATTGTACGAGTAAGTAAAAGGGTATTACGAAAATAATTCGGTAGCGGTTAACAGTGGAGCTTTTAAAAAGCTCTACATCTGTGCTATTATAAATATACAGCCCAATTTTATCAATTATTTTCAGTCCGTCAGAAAAATAATAAGTTTCATAACCATTATTAATCATTATAATTGTATTTTTCATAACTTTGCGTTCTTTGATGTGTGCATAAATCGGTTCAACGGATGCTGTCGCTCATAGATTCTAATACGTTATTGTCTTTACTCATAATAAAGCTGAAGAGTGGTTTATGTTTGAATGCAATAGTCTCTGGAACTAACTCAAATAATCGGATTTAAAATTCTTTTTGCGTTTGATTGCTCAAGAAAGGGTTTAACCTCGCGCTACGACTCCAGTAATGTTGTGACATGTCAAAATATGACGATTTCAGTGCTCCATCAAAGTTTAATATGAATCCATTAAACACGTAAACTTTGCGGAATAACCAACTTCAAAATCCGCTGCGTACTTTATGAACAACGCGGTCACAAAAAGCCAATTTAATGTATAATAAATAAATAGATACACAAGGTCAAGTTAAATTAGCTAGCGAAACTTTACAGACTTATGATGGATATCAATATCTCATCATGATTAAAAGAAAGTAGTTTTTATTTGACCGACCGATGGTAGTGTTGTTCTTTGAAGTATGAGTTGAGAGATTGTTTCATGGACTTTGATATCGATCCCCACGTCGTTGAAGATTAGACACAAAAAAATTATGTTCTAAACTGATATTTGAAGTGACTATACTAATACTGCGGTATCCGGAATAAAAACATCAAACTTATTTCTTTTTGTTCTATCATGTAGCCAGCTATGACTAGTCGGCCGATTAGTTGGCCAAGTTCAAAATGGCAAACGTACTTATTGCCAATAATTGTATGCTATAGTTTCTTCATTTTTGTTAGAAGTATTAAATAATTTTACTTTAGGTATTTCATTTCTAGATCTAAGTCCAATTAATTAATGGAACAAACGAAGGGTTCCTATTCCTTCCTATCCTATTTTCCTATCCTAATCTAGATTGCACTGAACGTAAACTGTAAAACTGTTTCTAATAATAAAAAATAATTACAGTAAAGATTTTAATTTCAGTTCAATCACGGTCTTTTAAATTTTTAAGCATTAAAAAAATGGGCATACTAGTCGCCGATTAGTCGCCGACTACAAATATGGCCGACATCACTATTATCATGTTTAGATATCAATACCCATCACGTCTGCAGAGTTTCACTAGATAACTTAATTTTACATTGTAGAATAATTTCGATGTTAACAGCAGAGTTATATCAGAATGATGTAAATAACTGAAGCCGACACCAGGTACATATACATACAAACATAATTGATAACAACGGACACATTCATTCAGAGGGATACAATTAACATAGTCCCTCAAAACGCGAAATCCAATCGTAAACCGAGCTGAGTGAAGTTAAATCCATTCACTCGTGAGTTTTTACGAGGTAGAAAGCACTTAACCTAGATGAAGATTATATGGAAACTTACATCAGGCGTCAGCAGGCCGATTAGGTACGGAGTGATGATGCCAGCGAAGGTTGATGTCGTATTTACTAATGACGTCAGTGTTCCGGCGTAGTTGGGGGCCAAGTCCAGCGCGTTCACCTGAAAAATTTAGTTTTTTTTAATGAATGTATGGAGCATTTTGGAGAGATTATAATACTATGTTCTGTTTAATTGGAGTTATCTGTTAATTTTTATTGAAGAAACATATATATTTATTATGTAATATCATATAATAAATTAATTAGGTAATCAAAATAACAAAGTTATATCCTAACTAAAAAATAACTTCTCCCGCTCCGCCCAGAGCGGGAGAAGTTATTTGATGATTTCCCACCCCAAAAAAAAAAAAAAAACTAAAACTATTCACATACTAAAATATAACGTCGAAAAATCATCCGCATCCGTGTCGACTGGTAATGTACCCAAAAGAACGACGACATTGTAAGGCATTCCTTATTTTCTGGCCAAGGTCATTTTTAAATTGTGAACGATTTCTGTTTTTAATTGGTAGTTAATAAAGATCTTAAATTCATTCATTCATTCGCTCATGCACTGACAGACCACGCACAGACTAAACCGTTGAGTCTAGAAGCATGAAATTTTGCACAAGAGTTCTTCATGTAACAAAGGGGAGAAGTAACGATGGATTTTTGAAAACTTTTTTTGTTTAAGGTATTAATGGACGGTCATTTTTGCCGATGGGAAAACCCTTAGGAACTCGGCTTGTATTAATACAAATATAACAGACTAAAAAGCATAAGGCAGAAAGGATTAATATTAAAAGGGTTAGCATGTTCGAAATACATTGTGTAAAGCCTGCACTCTAGATTTTTTGTGCTAATTTCCAAAATCAATCCATTACCTATTATTACCTAGTAACCAACGAAAAATTTCAACACTGTTAAGTCTAGAATAATTAATGGGCTGAATTCATGTTATCAGCAAGAGAGAGTGAGAGTAGAGCTACAAGTAAAACTATTATTCAAACTAAATAATAATATTTATGTATTATTTACCGTGATTATTTATCATTTTATTGGCATTGTACGAGTCTGTAGATGTTGTTAGCATACTAACGCTAACGACGAACCTCTGCAGAAATGTTTGAAGGGTCAAATCATGCAAGTAGCCAATATATTTTGCAATTCGTCTCAGTTCTCTTGTGTGAAATGAATGATTTATTAAAAGAATTTGCTATTATTTCGTTTCTATCTACCATTTTATTTCGTTTTATTTATTGATATGGCTATTGATGATGTAATTTCTAGCTTAAGATTATGAAGAATAATTTTCCTTAAGTAAACGAATGATCTTGTTAACTACTTTGTGAAATAAGTAAATTCTGTGTATGATTCGGAGTCCAGATTCCCTTTATGACAAGAACTAGATTATGATGTTTTTATCATACTCTATTATACACATAAGAATTAATGTTTTCCACACAAATAAATAAAAATCATTCTTCAATAGAAGAAAAACGAAAAGCGCCATCTAGTGAGTGAAAAACATAGAAACATGCAGCGCCATCTGTTTTCTGGGGAACTCAGTTTTACAAAACGTAGTGGCCCACATCTATTGTACATTTAGTGTTTTATCTATGGTCCTCCGATACATTAAGAGAAATAAAAATTCCTTCACATTAACCCGTGAGCGGGATACGTTAATTAATATTTACGCTCCCCTACAACAATGAGATCCTCGAAAGAAACACGAAGCCCGTTTTCGTAAACAACACTGTGTAAATAAAGAAAAACATTACTTATTGTCTCATTGAGCACCTTTGTATCGTCGAAAGTGCAGTTATACGGCTCCGTGAAAACCACAAAAACCTTTCTGAGGGTCTATTAAGTATTATTACTCTTGGTAAGATACACCCTAGGGAGTAAAGTAATACGAGGACTCGATTAAGGAAAATTCAAGCAAAACAATGTTTTCTTAAAAAGGTCTATTTTTAAGTAAGATTCAAGATTTTGAACTCATCATAAATTGGAACTTAGTCTTTTTGTTTTGATGTAACAAGGGTTAAGTAGGGTTTTATGTTGTTTATTATATTTCCTTCTTTTCATTCGCCCCACAATAGGCGATAATTATATGTATTTGCAAAAGAACGAAATTAATTGCTTAAAATAGAATGGATTGGCAGGCCTTCCGTCTGGCCTAAAAGCGAATAATCAATTTTTTAAACGTCGCCATTATCTAAAACATGGTACAGAGGCTGAAAATGGATGAGAAAACGTACGCAACTATACACGGGAGCGTTTTCAGTACCCTAATTGTGTATGTTATTTTTATAAAGTAAAAGTTTAGTTTTTTTTTATTATGCACTTCTATTGTTGTCTTACTAGACATGTCATCTAATTTCTATTTTATTTAGTGCGATATCTGGAGATAAGTCATCACTGTCTACAACCTCATGTGCGTTGCGAACTCTAGGCAACCCGCCGCCTCACCGCTGTCCCCACCTAAGGCGCGGCCAACTAGTTCCGCGCGGACTATGATCTATTATCTCATATGTTCGAAATGGGAGTGATATGAAGTTTCGAATGACGTTATTGCGACGCATGTTATTTCGAAAAACTTTACGAGTGGTACGCCAGTTCGAAAACACATTGAGTCGAAAACCGCTATATCGAATGACGTTGTCACCATTTATTGTATTTTTACAATTTAATAATGTTATTCAAACAATAATTGGTCGAAAAAACAAAAAATCAACATATAATGTCATCATTTGATGAGATTTTAAAGTTAAATCTGTCTTAATTCAGAAGAATTTAACCTGAATAGGTTATGTTTACAGTTTTGTCAGATATTTTCGGAACAGACTATAGATGAGTTACCTTCATGCCGCTATAAAAGCCTCCCATGAGAGCCATAGAGAGGACGAAGTACACCATCGCAGCAGTCCTGTCGCAACCGGAGTAGGAAGCCATGATGATACAAATGGCAGGACCGGTGGCAGCTGTAATTTAAATGTGTAAATGTTAACGGGTAAGTTTCGTTTGTAAAAATACATTTATTTTTTAATGAAAGTTTCCATACATTTTGTTGATTTATGTGATGCAGCTGATTTATAAAATAAGGCACAAAGATTTATATTTTTTGGACTATCATTGATATAATTAAGAAGTAGTTTTGAACAAAGTCATTATTGACAGTAATTTGATTGAATAACTACTATTTTTTTTGTGTAGTTGCCAATTCTGGTTTGTAGGAACTCCAGCCGCAACACCTTCGTTTAGACAAAAAGAAGTGTGAAACTACTTACCAATAGTTGTGTGAATAATTCTTCCAGTCTTGATGGTATGCCAGCCTTTCTTGATACAAATATCGCAGACTAATCCGAAGAGGAAGGAAGACACCCACATGGCGATGTAGGGCAAGGCAGTGAGCGTGCCAGTCGTTGCGATGTTGAACTTTAGAACATCGTGGGAATATTTAGGAAGATCCGTCACCATTGTGTAGTAACCCCAGTCGTGGCCAACCTGAAAGTAGAACAGCAAATTTGATCAATGAAACAAAATAAAAAGCAAACGGTAAAGCTACGATTTGGCTTAGCCTTTTATTTATTCATTAAAACTTAATGCACAAGTAAAAAATACTGTACAAAGGTGGACTTATTGCCTGAGGCATTTTCTACCAGTCAACCTTAGGGTGATGCAGAGAGAAAACATGGCAGGTGCAACATAAAGGATAGGTTACTCGAAAAATAATACATACTAATACATAGATACATACATACATAATTATAACGAAAATAAAACTTTATCTTGAGAAAGAACGACAGGTAGAGGAGAAAACGAATCCAGAAAGTCAGCACTGGGATGATTCTGTCAATTTCTTACGAATATGCTCACGTGCCTTTACTTTAAACGAAAACCGACTGGTTGCCATCCTGATATTCAGAGGGGGTGCATTCCAAAGAAATATTCCTTTAGCGACTGAATTAAGGGACTACATCTTCTTTTTAGTATTCTTTCTTTAATTTGGGGCTTCATCTGTATTTATAAGGTTAATTAAATGGTCTGACTTTTAAATCACACATAATTTCACATACATTCAGAATCTGAATCATTTGAAGAATGTTCATATGTTCGAAAAAATGGTCTACTGAACAACGTAAATTACGTAATGAATATTTATGATTTGTCAAAATGAAAGCCAGTCCCACTGTTAGTGTGTTACGCAAGTACCACGTAGCATCGAAATTCTATGACATACCAAAAGATTTTGAAGGAAATTCATAATCTACTGTTTCTTCAGTTTGACAAAGTCATCTGCTAGGCCACGCAAACAACGCTATGAATCTTGTTAATTTTTTGTAACAATAAATAGCATTGGGATTGGGAGTGTGTTACACCTGTTGAGCTTATTCCTACTTTTTTTTTCACTTAATCAGATATTGTCGTTATAATATCACTATATACCTGTATGAAAATCTCGCGGGTAAAGAGCACTACCCATAAATCTCTTCAGTTATTATTATACTAATTGGAGTGCCAATATTAATGATCCCCTAAATTACGCAGTCGTATACACTACGATCAATAACTCCTTGGCAACGCATTGGCAGCTCAACACAGCTCAACACGCTTATACGCTCCCAAGAAGCGTAATATTCCATCTAAATATTCCATCAAATTAAGATGCTCATCATTAATTCATTTGATTTTCTGTTCATATAAATGCTTGTCTCGCATTCGCTCCTTGAAACCAGTGATATATTCATATTGTTGTATGCATAATAATTCGCACGTAATGCCAGTAAAGTTGTAGTTGGGAATTAAGATTGAGAGAAGGGAGACTTCATTAAGGGCTGATTTTTTAATAGTCAGATAAGTTTTATCTGAAGAATAAATCTGACAGTTTGGCCTATTTTCTATACAGAAGCAGTCAAATCGACATATATATTCCTCAGATATAAATAAATACATTTAAAAATAATAAGTAATAATAATGGAAAAATAAGACATGCTGCCAAAATTGAGATCAGATGATGGCATGGCTGTAGACGTTTCATAAGTGCTCATGTTTTTTAAAACAAAATGGTCAAGTTTTTTTCATGTACGTATTGCAATTATTCCACTCACAAATAAAGCATTAAGAATTGTGAAATGGATCAATGATAAAATCCTTAGTCAGTACGATCGTAACCTAAGCCTTCAAACTCATTGTGAACAATTTCAGAATGCGATACGGATGCAAATTAGTTGTTTACAATTATATTATTTATTCTAATCGATTCAGTGATGACTTCTTATCTATTGATGCTGTTGGCCTATGTTCATGAAGTTTTACGTTGCCACAATATCTGTATTTCATACGTCATCTAAGTCGACGTTCCCACGGAACTAATCAAATCGAGGTGGGATATTTTCACGCCCTGAATTTTCAACGCACTGTTTATCCCAGCGCGTCGAAAATACACATTTATTTACACTCTAGTTACTTACAGACTGACTTAGTACTTGTTAATATTCTTGGATAATCGTATAATCACTTTTACAATGTTTGTAAATATGTGAGCACCAAATATCTATCATATAATTAATTTATCTGTCATTGCTTAATTTTTAATTATTTTTACCTATTGTGGCATGGTAGGTAATTTTATTCTAGGTGCATCGTTTTCACATATTATTATGTAGTTACTGTAAGTAAAACATTTTAAAAGAGTAACGGTGGAGTTTCTTGCCCATTCTTCTCCATACGAAACTACCTTCTGGAAGAGGCGACTAGAATCAATTCTATTTTAATGTAAATGTTAACGTTCAAAACTGCCTTTTATGTGCCTATCTTACTAATATGTAAACGTTGTAATATGTAGGCGTAGAAAGTTTGTATGTTTAGATGTTTGGATGTTTGTACTTCAATCACACAAAAATAGCTAAACGGATTTGGATGAAATTTGGCACACAGATAGATTATAGCCTGGATTTATATGTAAGATATTTTATCCCGAAAGTACGTTCCCGTGGGATTATTTTCGACTTCCACGCGGGCAAAGCCGCTGGCCAAAGCTTGTTTGAAATATGTAAATACATTGACTTTAACTTTGACACGCTGTTCGATTTTGAGTCTCGGCATTACAGCGCGTTCAAGATCCAGTGCGCGACAAAATCCCACCGCGCTTTTATTACGTCCGTTTGGCCGTGGGTTTATGCCTAAGTACGTAAAAAGACATTGGACACCATTTCCCTAAGCACATAAACCATTTGTTCCGTTTGCTCCATTAGTCGCCCGGCCTCGCTCGTTAAGCTAACCGTAAGGGAAAAGTCAAAACAACATTTTACAAGTACTTCGCGTTTTCCTACATACATTCTAAAAGGTTGCGATATTTTATTAAACGTACCGAGCACTTTACAGTAAAATGGTTCCCAAGTTCCAAAGTAAACGACGCCAGTTTGTGTTCCCATGGATAGTTTCAGTAAAGCGTATCGAAGGAATTGCAATATTTGCTTCCTAAGACATTCCGATATCCAATAAGTGTCAGGAAAGGATTTACTAAACAATGGTTGGATGTTAGAACTGGGAAAGTATTTCTAAGGCGGAAGACACACAGGCTATAGAGCTTCGTTTTGATGCCACGCTTGGTGAGTAGCGTAGCTCGAACTAAGTGATTTTTTATTAGGCATGCAATGCAGCACGGCAATAAGTGTCATAATTACATTATTAAATTTTATTCCAATTACAATCATCGATGAATATTAAAGTTAAAAAAAATTACTCAATTGTCAAATGAAAAACATCTTTATGGCTTAAACAGCTGCGACGCAACTCTCGTAGAACAATTTCTATGCAAAATTGTTCTGCAAGTGTCGCGTCGCTCTGTCGCATCGCGTCTGTTTGAGAAAGCCTATAAGGTGGTTTAAAATTAGAATTTCGAGTTTAAGGATTCTAATAATCAAATCAAAGCACAAAATTCGTAAGCACATCAAAGTGGTTCACTTAATCATCAGATATTTTTGGAACAGACAAAAGCACGCAGTCTAGCTCTAAGCAGCAAGTGAAGTCCCTGCTTGTGTGGCTTACACTTGAGGGGCTGTATCAACGGGTGACCGCCTCACTACGACTCTGTTGTTTTACGATCGCTGACTAATCTACATGACAGAGCTGTTCTGGCGTCAGACGTCACCATGGCGTATCGTTAACGACTTGTGGACGCCATCTGCGATGAATGCAATTTCCTTCCATAGGATGCTCTTGCTGAATGGTCACTTGTAACCTGATCGACTGATACTGTAGTGCAATTCTGTAAAAATCTAAATCTGTCATTCTATCTTATGCTAGAAATTTAGGCTATTGACAGCTCACTTCACCTTAATTTTCACGGTGAAATTTTTACAGAATAGCCAAGCTGATACATTTCGAATCGTTGTGAAATAGCCTCTTTTCGACATGAATTCGTACAATTATTAGGTATTGAATGTATCTAAGCACACCGTGTCTCTGGAAACTTGTTGAGCTGCTTTCTTGGATGGATTGTTATTCCATAAGTTCAGGTTCGCGCGGACGTAAAAACATCGGGGTGGGATATTTTCCGCGCACGGGATCTTCGACGCACTGCTTGCCAGCGCCGAGAGTTGATAATTGAACAGTATATTTTTTTGAAGCGCTGGGATGTATTCTGTTGGATTCTTAATGCCCGGTTTAATACCGAGAGTTCAAAATCCAGTGCACGATAAAATCCTGCAGTGTTATTTTTACATGGTCTTATGCAGAAAGATATATCTTTCTGGTAAAATTTGAAGTCATCCGTAATTCCAAAAAATATTTGTTTGTGTAACTTCCTATATTTTGTTTACGGGTTAGCGAAGTAACATTATTTTGGATGTGTTTTGCATCATACGAAGTGGTTTATAAATCATGTTTGTAGATACATGAGTCAAACTTATGTCAGGTTGTGATCACAACAATACATGCCTCGGTAATGAGAATAATACCAATAAATATTTTATAGTTCTAGCCAGTAAATGGTTAGGATTAACATTAAAACTTATGTAGGATGCTGACGTCATCCGAGACAATTCCACACAGCTGTTGTGGTTAGTGGGTTCTAATGATAGTATTGTGATCGTTTCAGAGACCGTTTTTTTTTCTTTTATCTATACAAGAACAGTTAGTTTCATCATCAATGATTTACAGACCGCACTTTGATGTAAGCAATGCACGCTAATGTGAACATTATCCATAGCACTATTAGGCCGCTTGATCACATTGAATCAAATCAAATCAAATCAAAATATTTTATTTCACATAAAGTTCCATGGGCACTATAAAAAACGTCAGAAGCTAGGTGCACGGTTCCAATGTGTCGCTTCCTATGGAGAAGAGCCGGCAAGAAAATCCACGGTTACTCTTTTAAAAATAATTGGCTTTTACAATGTTTTCAACCTACTGTGATAATAGGTATGGGAGGTTAGTGCGGGACTGTCATTATGTACCTCTAGAGTTACTTAGAGGAATGAAAATAAAGAATAGAAAATCGTCTACAAGTCCACAGTCTGTAATGCCTACAACGTTCTCTCATTCACAATATGTAAAAGAATATAGGTAGGTGTGCGCCGTTGACGGCAAGACATAGCGTTAATTCTTATTAACAATATTTACATCTGTACTTTACCTGTGTTCTACAAATAAACAATTTGAATTTGAATTTGAGGTAAATAAAATGAATCTATGTAAACCAAGTGACATGATTTTCATGATAATCACTAAGTCGATAGTAGAATTGATGTCTAATGTCAAATAATGACGAGAATATGTCAGACATTGTAAATAATAAAAATTAACACTGTATGGGAGCAGTTAATAGACTTTCATATAGTTATACTGTTAGCGAGGTACCAGGGAAGCCACATGTGCAGAAGGAATTAATGCTAAACTCCCCCCTGTCTTTAACGTAGTCTTTTACCTTATTAAATGTTTTTTTGATAAGGACACGTTTGATGTGAGTCTTAGACCCGGTTTCTGATTTGAGAAAAGTAGCAATTCTCAACTGAGTATTCTCAAATACGCATACGCGTATGTGCTTAAGTATTTTGCGTTTCACAAGTTAAAATTGAATTACGTCAAACCATAACATACCAACCAACCAACCAACCAACCAACTAACCAACCACTAACCACTAACCAACCATAACCAGTAACCATAACCAACTAGTAACGTTCCAATTTACATACAAAAACCGGTACTTTTCAAAAACTCAAATATTTAATCATTTTATTGTTATAAAATTTAAAACAGACTTAAAAAGTAAAATAATTTTAAATAGCGGCATTAATTTCAACAAATTTATATTATTAGAGTTGCTAATGCATATTTTAGCAATTTCATATTTGACGTGTTTGTTTGAACCGAATCGTGAATGTCAAACTGTAAGTAAATAAACACAAGTTTTATTGGAACCCTGTTCGTATTTTCACTACCAAAATGGATAACAATAAGAAAAAGAGATCGCCAAACTATACTCTAGAGGAGAAAGAAAATATTTTTTCAATAATAACAAAGTAAGTACATAATAACCTATAATGTTTCATCATCATCATATCAGCCGAAAGACGTCCACTGCTGGACATAAGCCTCCCCCAAAAGTGGAGGATTTTCCATAATCATCACGCTTGGCAGACGGGTTGGCGATCGCAGTATGGTGGTCAAATGCATAGAGAACGCTGCTGCTCATTCTGTAGTAAGTCCCTAGTCGCCTTCTACGACACCCACGGGAAGAAACGTGATGGTGTTATTCTTTACGTCCGGCACCACACGGAACATGTTTACAATATTATAATTTTACCACATTAGTTATTTAGATGTTTGTGATTATTATTGCTTCAGATATCAAAGTGCAGAAGGACAGGGGCATACTTTATTCAAAAGAAAAAGGAAGCCTGGAAGTCCATTAGTAAAAAGTACAATAGCCTCTGTACGACTGGGCCTAGGAATAAAACTATGCTTAAACATTTTTGTAATAATATCAAGCTTCGTGCAAGAAAAGATTCTGCAAATGAGAATGTGTGCATACAAATTTAATGTCATATGATGTGAATTGCCACTGATTGTCTCTCCTGTGCAGTGGGGCATACGAACATATTGTGGTCTCAATAATGCTATCGCACTAGTCACCCTATCTACCACGCGGCACACCGTCGCCTTGCTAACATTCACGGTGTTTCCCACAACAGCTTGAAAGCTACCAGTTGCTTTGTGCGTACGTGGCCATGTACGTACGTGGCCATACACGTAAATGGCTATTAACGTACGTGGCTATGTACGTACGTGGCTATGTACGTACGTGGCTATGTACGTACGTGGCTTTTTACGTACGGGTCTATGTACGTACGTGGCTATGTACGTACGTGGCTATGTACGTACGTGGCTTTTTACGTACGGGTCTATGTACGTACGTGGCCATGTACGTCCGTGGCTATGTACGTACGTGGCTATGTACGTACGTGGCTATAAACGTACGTGGCTAAACACGTACGTGGCTATGTACGTACAGGTCTATGTACGTACGTGGCTATGTACGTACGTGGCCATGTACGTCCATGGCGAAACACATACGTGGCTATGTACGTACGTGGTTATGTACGTACGTGGCTAAACACGTACGTGGCTATAAACGTACGTGGCTATGTACGTAAGTGGCCATGTACGTCCGTGGCTAAACACGTACGTGGCTATGTACGTACGTGGTCATGAACGTCCGTGGCTAAACACGTAGGTGGCTATGTACGTACGTGGCGAAACACGTACGGGTCTATGTACGTACGTGGCTAAACACGTCTGTGGCTAAGTACGTACGTGGCTATGTACGTACGGGTCTATGTACGTGCGTGGCTATGTACGTACGGGTCTATGTACGTACGTGGCCATGTACGTCCGTGGCTAAACACGTATGTGGCTAAACACGTACGTGGCTATGTACGTACGTGGCTAAACACGTACGTGGCCATGTACGTCCGTGGCTAAACACGTATGTGGCTATACACGTACGTGGCTATGTACGTACGGGTCTATGTACGTACGTGGCTAAACACGTCTGTGGCTAAGTACGTACGTGGCTATGTACGTACGTGGCTATGTACGTACGTGGCCATGTACGTACGGGTCTATGAACGTACGTGGCCATGTACGTCCGTGGCTATGTACGTACGTGGCTATGTACGTACGTGGCTATAAACGGATGTGGCTATGTACGTCCGTGGCTATGCACGTACGTGGCTATGTACGTACGTGGCTATGTACGTACGTGGCGAAACACGTACGGGTCTATGTACGTACGTGGCTATAGACGTACGTGGCCATGTACGTCCGTGGCTATGTTCGTACGTGGCCATGTACATACGGGTCTATGTACGTACGTGGCCATGTACGTCCGTGGCTAAACACGTATGTGGCTATACACGTACGTGGCTATGTACGTACGTGGTTATGTACGTACGTGGCTAAACATGTACGGGTCTATGTACGTACGTGGCTAAACACGTATGTGGCTATGTATGTACGTGGCTATGTACGTACGGGTCTATGTACGTACGTGGCCATGTACGTCCGTAGTTATGTGCGTACGTGGCCATGTACGTACGTGGCTATACACGTAAATGGCTATTAACGTACGTGGCTATGTACGTACGTGGCTATGTACGTACGTGGCCATGTACGTCCGTGGCTAAACACGTACGTGGCTATGTACGCACGAGGCTAAACACGTACGGGTCTATGTACGTCCGTGGCTATGCACGTACGTGGCTATGTACGTACGTGGCTATGTACGTACGTGGCGAAACACGTACGGGTTCTATGTACGTACGTGGCTATAGACGTACGGGTCTATGTACGTACGTGGCCATGTACGTCCGTGGCTAAACACGTATGTGGCTATACACGTACGTGGCTATGTACGTACGTGGTTATGTACGTACGTGGCTAAACACGTACGGGTCTATGTACGTACGTGGCTAAACACGTATGTGGCTATGTATGTACGTGGCTATGTACGTACGGGTCTATGTACGTACGTGGCCATGTACGTCCGTGGCTAAACACGTATGTGGCTATACACGTACGTGGCTATGTACGTACGTGGCTATGTACGTACGTGGCTATGTACGTGCGTGGCTATGTACGTACGGATCTATGTACGTACGTGGCCATGTACGTCCGTGGCTAAACACGTATGTGGCTATACACGTACGTGGCTATGTACGTACGTGGCTATGTACGTACGTGGCCATGTACGTACGAGTCTATGAACGTACGTGGCCATGTACGTCTGTGGCTATGTACGTACGTGGCTATGTACGTACGTGGCTATAAACGTATGTGGCTATGTACGTCCGTGGCTATGCACGTACGTGGCTATGTACGTACGTGGCTATGTACGTACGTGGCGAAACACGTACGGGTCTATGTACGTACGTGGCTATAGACGTACTTGGCTATGTACGTACGTGGCTATGTACGTACGGGTCTATGTACGTACGTGGCCATGTACGTCCGTGGCTATGTTCGTACGTGGCCATGTACGTACGGGTCTATGTACGTACGTGGCCATGTAAGTCCGTGGCTAAACACGTATGTGGCTATACACGTACGTGGCTATGTACGTACGTGGTTATGTACGTACGTGGCTAAACACGTACGGGTCTATGTACGTACGTGGCTAAACACGTATGTGGCTATGTATGTACGTGGCTATGTACGTACGGGTCTATGTACGTACGTGGCCATGTACGTCCGTAGTTATGTGCGTACGTGGCCATGTACGTACGTGGCTATACACGTAAATGGCTATTAACGTACGTGGCTATTAACGTACGTGGCTATGTACGTACGTGGCTATGTACGTACGTGGCCATGTACGTCCGTGGCTAAACACGTACGTGGCTATGTACGCACGAGGCTAAACACGTACAGGTCTATGTACGTACGTGGCTATAGACGTACGTGGCTATGTACGTACGTGGCTATGTACGTACGTGGCTATACACGTACGTGGCTATGTACGTACGTGGCTATGTACGTACGTGGCTATGTACGGACGTGGCTATATACGTACGTGGCTATGTACGTCCGTGGCTATGTACGTACGAGGCTATGTACGTACGTGGCTATGTACGTACGTGGCTATGTACGTACGTGGCTATGATTTGCTAGTTCTGGTTAATCTAAATTTTGGAATCGCAATTTTATCTGTACTACGTGTATTTAAATTTTGGAAATCGCATCTTTTTTAAAAAGAAGTAAGTTTTTGCGAAAATACAAGATATTTTCTAGGATATAAAGATAAGTTAGAGTTAGTATATAAATTTTGTTGAATTTGTTTCTAAGAAACTCGCGAGGCCCCATTTTATAGATTGCGCGGATTGCCCTCTTTGGAATGATACTTCAAGTAAGCAAAGAGAATTCAAGTCAAAGTGCGATTCGTGAATGTTGCCCTTATTTTTTCACGGGCAGAATAATTTTTCAAAGCAATCAAATCTCCCAACCAAGAGCTAGTTTTTATTAAAACTAACAATAAAAAATAAAACTAAAGAATTACAAAATACCACAATTTCACTACAGCATTTTCCTTTCACTTTCACTTCAATTCACAATCATTCGATACGCTTCCGTGCCGAAACGAACGTCAATGATAACGAATGAGTCTTCTAAACGACAACGTTCAATTTTTAAATTTTGATTATGATGCTCTCAGCTGTCAAATTTCGGAATTGTAGTTTGACAGTTTAAACCAGACGACCGCTATTCTTCCGACAACTGTTTGCCGTCAGGGACAAGGCAAATCAAGTAATCGAAAATATGTCATTTTCAACTCCGAAGCCTGTCGAATGGTTGTGAATGAGCTATGCTTTTTAATCTATTCGATCCTGTGGTTTTGTTTGTTAAACCACGAGGTTTCAAAAGGTCAGTCGGGTAGATCCTATTGTACCTATCCATAAGTATGGTAGCCTTGTGGTCAGCGGACCAAACGAAGTTATATAAGTAATCACTTTTGTATTGTACCTATGGTTGTGTGTATTTCCGTCATGAGGACCAGCATTGTTGTTTTATTAATAGGTAAAATTAAATCCTTCCTGTCATAAGCGGTTTGCCAGGGCAGAATGATTATCTGCGTAAGGATTGAGGGTCATAAGCGTAAATGATGCAAGTGTTGTGGATCTCGCTGCGGTTGATCTGTAGATGGGCGGCCATATTTACATACCAATTCCCTCTCAGTGCCTCGGAAAGCACGCCGTTGGTCCAGGCTATCATTCTTGGATCTTTGACTGTCGTTACGGGTCGTCAGAAGCCAGAGATTCTGACAACCAGCCTTACTGAGTAACTGGGCTGTGGCGGTCAGATAGGCTGCCACTCAATGTAAAATTTCAGCTGCATCCGGTTAGACTGAAAGCAAGCCCCAACATAGTAGGGAAAAGGCTAGGCAGATGATGAGTTATGAAGTAAACCTAAATTGGGATTGTGTGTGTGTAATTGTGTACTAATACCTATTACGCGATTGGGGTGATGTGGCACTCTAAACGAGCGGCCAAATCCACTGCGAGAGTTGCTCGAATAGGTATGACCGAAACGATCGTATTATTGTTGGTTGCACGAGTATGTCATATACATGTAAAGAGCTCGATGATCGCGTACTCGCGCGACGATAGCTCTTCGTTAGTACATGGCCTAAATCAGGACGATGCTTAAAGGAACCCCGTTACTGGATAGCAATGGACGTGGATGTGGTAGAATTATGATGAGTTATTTAAAATAAAGATAGGGATTAATAATTATGAGCTTATTGCGAGATGAAAAGAATGTAAAATAATTTGTATCTTCTAGTCTAATTTAACCGGAACATATCCGGAAGTAGCGAAAGGGGCCATAACTTTCTCTCATTACATGATATTCACATATCCATAGAGAAATTTAAATGTAGGTAGTTATACCTATGTATACCCAAGGAAATTAATTATAAACCAAATTGACACTGTACTTCAATTGGCTAAGTTATAGGCATTTCATACAACTGTCTAAGAATGGCAATTATGGACAATTGAAGGTGATTTAATTTCTATGTTTTTAAGAAATAGTTTTTACAACGAACTTGTAACACAGCTAAGACAACATCCGAAGCAGTATATTAAGATCAATAGGCATCATTTGGTAAACAACGCTCATGTACGACCTTCAACAGCCCGTGGGCGCTGAAAACAATATTAAGTTTAATCAGAAGGTTAACCCATTTTTTTTAAATAGCTTACACTGTCCCATTTCTGAGCAGAGGTCTCCCCTAAATCCTTCCAGGCATCCTTTTCCAGGGCCACCTCGATCCGACCCTTGCAATATACGTCTACATAGGTTCTTTACCCATTACTGTAGAAATAAGAAAATGTCAGCTTGCTGTGGTTGCCAAGCATGGCTAAACGCAGAGGATGGTTTCCTGCGTTTACCAAATCAAGCAGTATCTAAGAAGAGACAAGATTAGCCAAAAACAAAATCCAGAGGGGTAATTGACTAATACACTATCAGTACGAATCCCTTTCATTTTGACCACCGTTCCTCTTCCACAACATTCATGGCGTTGTTTATGTTGCTAAGTAGATCATTTTACGAACATTATGAAAGAATAGATTAGCAATAAACCTTCAAAATGATATAATAGTAGTGTGTTACGCAATTAGGGTGCAGCTTCTCAAACATTCGGCCTGGAAATGTTAGAGAGAACAAATTCTCATGATAAGATGTAGTTATCAGACTTTTAAAGGCGTGAAATGGCCAAACCATATATTTTGATCAAGTTATACGCATGTAGAGTTAGGCCTTGTAGTTATAAGTGCTTGGATCTACATAACTGATAACTTTATAACAGTGTTTGAAATGTTTTTGGCGGGATTTTGTTCAAAATCGGTCTGAATATATTTTGATCAGTAATGCCGAGGTAAAATTCAGAGGGTACATTTATGGTGTAGTACTAGAAAACAGTAACACACTTAGTTTGTTGTTTTGTATGAAAAAGTGATGACACTGGCACCGCCACTAGCAACAGCCGACGCCGCATCTCCGTGCTCTGTGGACTGGACTTTCTGCCTTCTATTCTATCTGGTTGTTATTAGGTGTTTCTGTTTTATAATTCAGTCAAGGTCTCGCTTATGACGGAGCGATTAAACAATATCTCATTACGTGAGCCAACTTATGCATGTTTTAAAATTATTGTTATGAAATTATTCTTGCCGAAATAATTTTAAAATTAAGTAGGTGTTCGAAATACCTATTATACTTTCATACAGTATATAACATCACACTCCGAAGGGTTAGTTAGAGATGTACCGATAGCCCCCGTTATACATATGTATTTTAAATTGCTTTCAATTGAATCTCACACTAGGGCCACAGGCAATGCGCGCGCATATCGCTTGACGAAAGTCAAGTGCAAGTCGCATCGCATCGCGCGAAGCCGTGACCAGGGCCCTAAGCTGCAGTTCTACCTTAGATGTGAGTAAATTATTATGACATGTGACTAACTATTTGTGGTTTGTTATCGCTTTTAACGTAATTGTGGTAAGTCTGATGGTTGGACTAAGTGCGAGCGTTCGACATTGTTTTGATGGGATATTTAAAATATGGTTGTCGCAATGGGTTCAAAGTCGGAAGATAAAATATAATTGCCACGGTTTTTAGCATGGGGTTAAAACTCTGTTGATAGTAAAAACTACCTACAATATTACTAATTCCATGCCATGCATGCATTACATGCTAACAAATGAATGAACCACTATATGCTAAATCTGCCTCCTTTGTAAAAATTTAGATTTGTTTTTGATAACGTTATAATACAAAGCCCAATAAACATCAAGAAATCCAAGAATTGTGTATCGAACACAACTCCTGGATTTTAATTTTTGTGAGATTAGAGATCTGTCAGTAACATATTATTTACAAAAGTAAAAAAAACGAAAGAACGAAGCCTATGATAGACTTATCAAAATAAAAATAACACAATAAACTGATAAGATCCACGACAGTACCGCTATGTTATGAATGTTATGATTGTTATTAGGTATATTATGATAAAAATATTGTGCCACCAGACATCTAAACTGACAGATAAAGTTGCGGAAAAATACTTTAAGAATGCAAAATTTTCCGCTAATAAATAATAACTGTTTCTGAATTGGAAATTTGTCAAATTCGTCTTGGGAAACTTTGCAAAAAACCATAAGATATTTGAAAAGAGTGAGAAATTCTTGGGGCTTGTGGCTAAGTAATTACAGCCGCACTTATCGATCGATCGGGTTAAACTTCGCTGGCCGCGCTTGGTCCGTGGATGGGTGACCATCTCTTAGTTCTATGTTAAATGATTTGGTTTCCGCACTTAGTCCTTCAGGTGGACCATTGTGCATGGGCTATGGCGACCGTCGGTGCTTCTTCCACCACGGGTGACCATCTTTACATAGACCGTGCCCCGAAAAGCAAATTAAGCCGTTGGTCCCGGCTGTCATTTGTGGATCTGACAGTCGTTAAGGGTCGTCAGAAGCTCGAAAGTCTGACAACCAGTCTTACCAAGGGGTATCGATTACCCAATATCTAGGTTGTGGAGGTGAGATAGGCAGTCACTCCATATAAATACTGGTATTCAGCTGGACCCGGTTAAACTACAAGCCGACCCCAACATAGGTAAGAAAAGGCTTGACAGATGATGAGTTATATCATCATCATCATCATTTCAGCTGAAAGACGTCCACTGCTGGACATAGGCCTCCCCCAAGCTCCGCCTCTTCGACCGGTTCTGTGCTTCCCACATCCAGCGGACTCCTGATGAGTTATATCTTATATATGTGGGGATGACAGTATTGAGTGAGTGAGAGCGAGAATGTGTGAGAGAAAGAGGATTACTTGAGTAATGTGGGAAGAGTAGAGTTTGACGTAAGACGGAAAAGACGTAAAGATTTTTGTAAAGACTAATATTTAAATAAAATAGCTCAAAGTTATTAAAAGTGTTTTGATTTCCCACATTTCACGCCCACAAAAGTGGAAAAGCTGGGAAATCATTAAAAGACGGGCCTACAAGGTAAAACAGAAAAAAAAATAACGACGTGCCGACGACGTAGAAAATTTTCAGTTTTGAAGGTGGCCATTTTTTTGGCAACAGACGCAACGGGTTTGAATTACAGTTATCCAGAAGACGAAATGGCGAGGGCAGAGAAAAGCCAAAACCCTATCATTCAAGCCAATGCGCCCTATTTTGCAGACGATCTGGTCAAAAATTTCAGTGGCCAGGATAAAACTTATACGGTATCGAAATGGATCCAGGAATTAGATGACAATTCTGAAATTTTTATGTGGACGCCTTTACAACAGCTCATAATAGCTCGAAGATCCCTGGTGGGAACAGCGGCTCTGTGGCTCCAGTCTGAACGTCCGTTTAAGTCGTAGGACGAGCTGAAGGTTGCGATCGCCAAAGAGTTTCCTGATGTTTTAGACCAAAAGACAGTCCATGAAATGATGAGTAGCCGGAAAAAACAAAACAATGAAAGCTGTATGGACTACTTATTAGTAATGCGCGAACTGGGGAAGAGGGGAAAAATGCCGGATTATGTTGCGATTAAATATATCGTTGATGGGATAGAAGACGACGAAACACATAAAATAATGTTATACGGAGTCACCACGTATCCAGATTTAAAAGAAAAAATCAAAATTTACGAAACTCTGAAAGATAAGATGAAAGAATCAAAGATAGACGAGGTCAGTCGAAAAATAGTGATGTGGTAGAAAAAAAAGTGATCAGGTGTTTTAGTTGTGGTGGAAAAGGTCATCAGTCTAAGGACTGCCTAAATAAACATCTCGGGCTAAAATGCTTCAAATGCAATGATTTTGGCCATATTGCGCCACAGTGTAACAAGACGGAAACATCCGAACAGGCACCGAACAAATTTCGAAGCGGCGGCGACCAAGCAGGTGCGACTTTTACAAGACGTCAGCAGCACCCGACCCGGCAAGTTGTTGGTGAAAAAACACCAGGTGGTGTGAGTGCGCTGAACGACACGAAACGCACGATGTTTAGCAAGGAGGCCGACAACGTTAATTTTACGTCCGCGGGTGGCAGCGCTGTGTTGTCAACTATGAACGAAAAAGATTTTAGCACTGATTTGTCAGCCACGAATAAAAAAGAATATGACGTCTTGCTTGACAACGACAACGATGTAAACAAAGATATCTTGATAAGAAAACCCCGGAAAATCGTGAAAATTTTTGAGAAGGCGACGTGTGCATTAATCGACACAGGCAGTGACGTTAACTTGATTTCTGAAGAATTTTACACGATGATTGGATCACCGAAAAGTGAAAATGATTTTCTTTCGTTATTTGGCTTTGGCCATGTAAAAGTGTGTTCCATGGAGAAAATTACAGTTCCTGTTGTAATTGACGAACAAAGCTATAGTGATGTGTGTTTCCATGTGGTATCTAATGACTCTATGCCGTATGAGATGATAATAGGACATGAGTTTTTAAAAGATGTAACATTGTTTATGAAGGAAGGAAACATAACGTTTTTACCGTCGGATGAGAATTGGTTGCGTAAACTTTCTTGTTATTTTGCAGACGTTCCGTACGTTATCGGAGGTGAAGTTAGTAAACATATTCAGCAGCAGGTAAAGCATCTTGTCGAGGGATACCAGCCGATGAAGACGAAAGACGCCCCAGTAAGGTTGCATATTATTTTGAAAGATGACATCCCGGTAGCACAGCGGCCACGCCGTTTAGCTATCAGTGAACAAGAAGAGGTTGAAAGACAGGTTGAACAGTGGCTAAAAGAAGGAATAGTGAGGGTGAGTTGGTCAGAGTATGCTAGTCCGTTAGTCTTAGTTCGGAAGAAGGATGGAGCTATCCGAATCTGTGTGGACTACAGATTAATCAACAAGAAGATGTTAAAGGATGAATATCCTTTGCCCATTATTGATGACCACATTGATAGACTTGCAGAAGCTAAGATTTTCTGTACGATTGATTTAAAAAATGCTTATTTTCATTTACCAGTACATGAAGACTCGATTAAGTACACTGCTTTTGTCACGCACAATGGACAATACGAGTTTTTAAAGGCACCATTTGGTTTGACGATCTGTCCAAATGCATTTACAAGATTTATAACGACTATTTTCCATGAATTGATTTCTAGACGTATAGTACTGATTTTTATAGACGATTTAATAATTACAGCTCAGAATGAACTAGAAGCTGTGGAAAGATTGAAAGAGGTGTTAAACGTAGCGTCACAATACGGGTTGGATATCAACTGGAAGAAATCACAACTTGTGGTAAGACGAGTAGAGTATTTAGGCGACATCATAGAGAATGGTCAAGTAAAACCTTCACCTGAAAAGACTGATGCTGTTAAAAGGTTCCCGGAACCTAAAAACACCAAACAACTGCAAAGTTTCATTGGCCTGACGTCATATTTTCGTAAATATATACAAAATTTTTCACTGATTGCAAAGCCGTTGACCGATTTACTGAAGAAGGATAGTATTTTTAAGTTCAATCAAGAACAAATGATTGCATTCGAGACATTGAAGGAAAAACTGTCCAATAATCCAGTACTTAAGATTTATAATGCTAAGTCGTATTCTGAACTACACACAGATGCCTCAGCAGTTGCGTATGCTGCTATTCTGATGCAACGGAGTGACGATGATGGAAGTTTACATCCGATTTACTATATGAGTAGGAAGACGTCAGTGGCAGAAAGTCGGTATTCTAGCTATGAGTTAGAGGCACTGGCTGTAATCGAAGGGATTAAAAAGTTTAGGAAATATTTATTTGGTAAAAAATTCAAGATAGTTACGGATTGCCAAGCGTTTCAGATGACACTGGAGAAGAAAGATATGGCTTCTTCAACAAGAGTTACACGGTGGATAATACTACTTCAAGAATACGACTTTACCGTTGAGCACAGGAGTGGAAGCCAGATGCGACATGCCGATGCATTGAGTAGATACCCGTATGTAGCTCAAATCACATCAGATTTTTACGAAAAATTAAAAGATAACCAAGCTAAAGATACTGCTTTGAAAGCGATAATTGAAATTTTGAAAGACAAGCCCTATGACGACTTTTGGCTTGAAAATGAAATTTTATTTAAGGGTCCTCAGAAACATTTGGTAGTACCAAAGAATATGGAGATGGAATTAATTCGTAGCGCTCATGAGAATGGACATTTCGGTAAGAAAAAGACTATAGAATTGCTAAAAAAAGATTACTACATTAAGAGTTTAGACAGAAAAGTTGAAGAATACGTTCAAACGTGTATACCTTGTTTGTTGGCAAGTCGTAAAGCAGGAAAGCAAGAAGGATTGTTGTCTCCAATTGAAAAAGGCGAATTACCATTGGATACACTGCATCTAGATCACATTGGACCTATGACTGCAACGAAAAAACAATACAATCATATTTTGACGATGATAGATGCATTCACAAAGTTCACTTGGATATTTCCTACAAAAAGCACAACAAGCCGAGAGGTAATAGCAAAACTACAGGTTCACCAGCAAGTTTTTGGTAACCCCAGGCGTATTATTACTGACAGAGGAACTGCTTTTACTAGCGGGGAGTTCACAGGTTATTGCAAAGACGAGAAAATTGAACACATTACTATTACGACGGGTACTCCCAGAGAAAACGGGCAAGTGGAGAGGATTCATAGAGTAATGGTTTCTGTACTAACAAAACTCTGTATAGAGCAACCAGGTAATTGGTACAAACATGTTAGTCGTTTGCAACAAGCGCTGAACAGCACTTATCAGAGAAGTGTCAACGCTGCACCTTATGAGTTACTGATTGGCACAAAGATGAGACGGCAAGCTGATCCTGAGATTTTGGACTTAATTGAACAGGAGAATCAAAACATTTTTATGAATCATCGGGAAGAACTGCGAATGAAGGCGAAAGAGCAGATTTTAAAAGTACAAAACGAAAATAGACGTGATTTTAATAAAGCTAGGAAGAAAAGTCGAGTCTATAAAGTTGGAGATATTGTGGCTATTCGACGCACGCAGTTTGGAGTAGGTATGAAGCTTAGACCAAAGTATTTAGGTCCTTATCGGGTCACCAAAGTGAAGGGTGCCGATAGATACGATGTAGCTAAGCTGGATTCTGCAACTGAAGGGCCGAATAAGACGAGCAGTGCGGCAGATTCTATGAAGCTATGGCCTAGTGTGCAGGAAAGCGATGCTGCAAATGACTGAGGTTAGAGCATAAAGTTAGGATTCAATTTTATTTTTTCAGTTTAGACGGTGAAACAGTATGTTCCCTAATCCCTTTAATGTTAAGATTTTTTTTTTGTTTATGTCGTAGCTATTTAAGTTATGTTTTAATGATTTGTTGTTATAATTTAAGTATTTCAAAAAACAATGTAAGATTTTTATTGATTTCGATTTTATTCTTGTGTTTACAGCTTTTATGTGTTTTAAAGATTTCTTATTTGTATTAGTCTAGGGACAGACTAATTGCAGGACGGCCGAATGTGGGGATGACAGTATTGAGTGAGTGAGAGCGAGAAAGTGTGAGAGAAAGAGGATTACTTGAGTAATGTGGGAAGAGTAGAGTTTGACGTAAGACGGAAAAGACGTAAAGATTTTTGTAAAGACTAATATTTAAATAAAATAGCTCAAAGTTATTAAAAGTGTTTTGATTTCCCACATATATTAATTCTATCAGGGTATACTTACAGCAGCCCAAACAAGGGCCCACACCGGAGCTGACCGCAGTAACGCCTTCCACGGCACCGGGTCTTTGTTGTTGATGCTCTCAGAAGTTGTCACATTGTTGTTTAAGTACGTAAGTTCTTTCTTAGATATGTACGGGTGGCTGTTCGGTGTGCTGTAGCAGAAGAGACTCTGAAAAAGAGAAACAATTTTAAGAGTGTTTAAACATACCTAATAGGCATTAATGTTACTTTCACAAAACGTGAAAAAAACACTTTCTACCTTGTCCAGTAGGTGAAGCACTGCTACTGCATTCTAGATCTTTGTGGAGATATACAGTACGTTGAGACCTGGTCGTGGTTTTTCTAAACGAAGTGAGTATGAGTTTGTTAGAATCAACTATGTGAGAACGACACTTTTTAGGTATCCGTACGTCCGAAAACAAAAACACAAGCCTGTGTCTGTCTGTCTGTCTGTCCGTCTGTCTAAGCTATTTTGCTCTCTTCGATCGTAGTTAAACATATGAATTTCTGTGATTCAAACATGGACTTGTAACGTAAACAAATGAAGTTTGATTATGGGGGCACTTTTGGGAGACAAATAAGTAAATTTTAAAAAAATAAGTTTTAGAAATGTACCGTCTTAAATATCCAAATAAATGGACTTACTGTAAGGTTTTCAAATATATATTTGTCATAATTTTTAAATCCTTATTTCCAAATCTACTGAGGCTAAAATGTTGTGGGACTTGACAAGTTTTTCACTACAGATTAAAAGATATACAGAAAAAATGTCTCTAATTTTATATACCTAACCCTTCTTGTTAGTCTAGGAACTATACAATATAAGGACTTCTCTAGCTGGGCTTGAGAAAGTCCTTATGACTTATATATTAACCCAAACTTCGGGTTAGTATCCAAGTCATACCACCAATTATATTGTTGCAAAATATCCAAACGACTAAAATCACAGCACACAAATCAAAACGAGCAATAAACGCCAACACCACTCACTCCACACTAATCCATATTATTATCCCACAAGTGGTCATAAAATTGCCGTAAAGCCGTCCATCAATTTACGCACGTAGAGAGGCACACGGCAATTTGCCGTTATCGGTACCGATTTCGTGGTCACTAATTTTATTCACGGTTTTAGTAGCATTTTTTTACAAAAGCCTCTCTTATTTTATATATTGGGTTTGGGGACCGGGGACTATGATTAATGTGCTTTTTTAACGCAGTTTGTTTAGGCTCATTTTGGTAATTGGTTGCTTTATAATGCTGGTGATACGATCACCCTTCTGTTATAGAAAAGTAAACTGCAACCGAACACTGTGACATTTCACGTATAAAGTCTTTTTGAAGATGTTTCTTTCTCTTTTGCGCATAATACAAATATGTATTTGCGACCCGTCCTTGGTTCGAACGGTTTTTACGACTTAAAAAATCATCAACATTTCTGTATTATTTATCCGTTGATTATAAATGCATGATAAACCTTTCGGAATAAATGCACTAACTGTTGCTGAAAACCGCATCTAAATCCGTTGCGTAGTTTTATTCATCTATTGGTGTCAACAGCTTTTTGATATAACTGAACAAATAGAGGTAAACTTTATCTTTTGCTTGTAGTCTGCATTTAGTTTTCCCGCAAACACTAGTTTTGCCGATACCAAGCAAGTCAGCTTGGATTAAGGAGCTTGGAGCAATTTATTAAGGGCCGGCGCAGCATCTCTTTTTTTTCCACTCTTCTCTATTAGTCCTTATCTCAGTAGTCAAGTTCGTTTTAGCCATATTCCTTTATTTATACCCATCCACATGCATTCTCAAAACTTTCTTCACATTTTCCTCATTCCTCCTCATAACATGGCAATGCCATATCTACCGATCTAAATACCTTTTCAAACACTGGTGCCACTCTCAGACTTCCTCCTATTTCACGAAATTCTGAGGATAGTGTATTAATGAAGGGAAAACACAAGTTCAGTTGCTCACCATAAACACTAATTTCTTTTTATATCAATTCGCGTAACAGCACAAATCACAGTTGCGTAAATTATGAACAGAAACTGTACTTACCCATAGCAAGAACCAAAAGATTCCGAATCCTCCAAAGAAGTAGAAGACCAAAGCCCAGTCTCTGCCATCGGCTAACAGTACTCCTGACATAAAGGATCCGAAGATGTTGCCGATCTGAGCTCCCCCGAACACGAGCGCCCCTTGGAACGACCGTTCATGGGGCGGGACCCATCTCGCCAACATTATCATGAGGGCAGGCATCGTAGGACCCTGCCAAAAATAAGTATTGTTTTTTTAATTAGTTGCTTGAGAATAAATAATATGAGACATGATTAAATTCAAGGAAACAGACAACTTTTATTTCGGCACTTTGGCCTTTTTAGAAAAGAAATAATTAATATAATTAATCCAGATTTAAAATCACAAGATATTTCCAAATTACAAAATATTCTCAATATTACTCTTAAATTCATAAAAAATATTAAGAAAAATAACATTATTAGAACCTTTGAAAATATAAATTTGAATGAATAAATATGCGTACGGAAGTCTATCTCTCTATTGCACGTACTAAAGCACAATTACTTGGACGTCACTTGGTCAAGTTTTAGCTTTCACAGAACTCACAAAAACGTACTAAATTCTAACTTCCGTCGGAATTTTCCGTCTAAAAACATTATTTTGTCCCTGTTTCATCTCTTTGTCCGAAGCTCGCTGTTATCCAAAGCCAGCTCCGTATTAGTTTAACTGCCTTCTAAAGACTTAAGAATCCTTCTTTGTACGCAGATACAGCTCGTAACCGACATGCTCTTGTTTTACCTTTGAAATTCAATTCATTCCATGAAAGACAAAGAAAAGAGGGTAGGCAAATGTTTAATTAAAGCTAGAAAAGTCGACCAGTGCTAAACACATAGAACTTAGTTTTATTGCAGTAAAGTATTTTTGCATTCAGTGTTTATTAAAATGGTTTTTAATCTCTTTTAAACTTCTAGTAAGTAAGTAGTAGCTAAAAGGCATGCATAATTATTCATTTGACAAAAAAAGTTTTCAGTACATTTTGTTTTTAACCGACTTCAAAAAGAAGGAGGTTATCAATTCGACATGTTTATGTATATATTTTTAACGTATGTTTGGACATAACTCTGTCATATACAATATGTAACAAAAACCCTGTTGTTCCTTTTAGGGACGTATACACATACCTACAAGCACAACATTTACGAAGTTATAATTTAAAAAAAAAGCATTGGCTAGTCGAGAGTTCAATATGAAATAACTATTAAAATCGACATAATCAAAAAAATGTTAACAGTATCTGATTTTACAAGTATCCTTATTTCGCACAATAGACTACGAGCTCGACGGCTTTCTTTGATCTAATCAAAATCAGTTAAACATTACAAATATTAATAATTAAATATTTATTTTAATTATTTTTGTTGAACAGTTTTATTCTATTCTATTTCTATTATAAATGACTTGCTTTATTACGTATGTATACCGATTCTGAAAACGTGGGTAGAAGGAACAACAGGGTTTTTGTTACATATTGTATAAAAGGATTTGCATATTTTTTTTTTTTCGTTCGAAAGGAGTTTGTTCCGAAATGGTTCCATTTAAATTTCCTATAGATCTGATGATGCGTTTCGGATACAGACAACGGAACTCTTCAATTAATAATTTAAAAAACCCCCGACCCAAAAAAAACTAAAAAGTTAAAAATTAAATATTTATTGGCCTTTTAAGTTGTAGATAATATTTTGATCAAGGCATTGTCAAGTCGGGGGAGGGTAAATGAAAATGCCAAACAGAGCATTTTGGGTCGGGTTTTTTTTTAAATTTTTAATGTAACTTTTATTTCCTGCTTTTTTAAACTTCATGTCTCGCTTAAATCTGGGCAGCGTTGCGTATGTTTCCCACAGTGAAGTTTGTAAGTAATTTATTCTCAAGCCTCGTCCTGATCACCATTTATCCATAACCTATTCATTGAGACCTTTATTTTTATTTTTTAAGTATCGGCTAGTTTTTCAAGTGTAGTATTTTCGTTTTTGTTCTGAGAGATATAGAGTGATTTCTAAAAGTGTGGCAACTCTCCGGCTTTTACCCTATAACTGAAGCTTAAAAATGCTTCATAATTATGGCATTGTAACAAAATATATGTAGGTAAACTATGCATATTATTATGACTCATAGCTCTGTGATCAAAGATATCTGATAGTGTAATATTATCCTCTATGCCAATACCACACTTGGCATTTATACGGCTGTAAATAGTATGAAGATCAAAATCTTATTTTTAAGTCGACGTTTTTCTATTGATTGCCAAAGTTTAACCAACAGGCGTTATGTAGAAGTTTTTTTTTTAGTTTGGGAAATCATCAAATAACTTCTCCCGCTCTGGGTGGAGCAGAAGAGCGTGTTAGACTTTTACTAATTAAAACCCACCCGTGTTCCCTCAGTTGCCTGTGTGCCAAGGGCCACGGTATCTCTTTCGATCAATTCGCACCCCTGGCAGGCATCGGCCCTTGCGGATCCCACCAGTTGGTGCTGACATCTCTTTGAGCCGCGCGTGGAACACAACGCGGCATCGATCCGGGCTTGGTCCTTACCGGACAGCGAGCTACCCATTACTCACCGTCCGCAAGCCCGCGCCTACGGTGGCCGGGAATCAGCCTGGGATTCCCGACGCCCAGGGCGTCTCCCATGGCGACTAAGGCCGTGAGGGCGCATATACTGCCTGTTAAGTAGAAGTTAACAACATAGTTTAGAAACCTGATCGGTAATTGAGTAATACACTATCAGTAGGAATCCCTTTCATTTTGATAGTTCCACAACACTCATGGCGTCGTTTACGTTGCTAAGCAGACATTTTTTTCGAACATTAAGAAAGAATGGATTAGCAAACTGTAACCTTCAAAATTATTCAGATTCTGATTAATAGTGTGTACAATAAGGGTGTAGAGCTTATGCAAAAGTGTGGAAAAAAGTGCGGATTTGCCTTAAGGGTACTAAACGCGATCAGCGCTTTTACCCAAGTTCAAGAGCTGTCAGTATCAATATTCCATAACAATTCTGACAATGACAGCTCTTGAACGCGGTTAAGATCCGCTGAACGTGCGGAAATTCGCCCTTAATCGTCTTTGTAAATCCCGCTAATATTATAAATGTGAAAGTTTTTATGTTTAAATATTTAGATGTTTAGATATTTGTTACTCAGCCACGCAGAAACGGCTGAACGGATTTGCATGAAATTTGGCACACAGATACATAGTTTATAACCTCGATTAAGTCATAGGATAACTTTTATCCCGGTAGTGCGTTCCCGTGGGATAGTTTCCAACCTCCACATGGTCGAAGCCGCTGGCAAAAGGTAGTAAGAAATTATTTTTCTGAGAAGTCTATGAAGGAATGAGTAAGGATTGTAGCAAGTGGCGTTATTGACTTTCGGCCTACCCCCATGGAAAAAATGCGTGAGATTATGTGTGTATGTAAGTCACACCCCAACAAATGTTTCCTTAAAGGTGCGCTTACAGGAGCAACTGAAATTGCTCCATCCTGGTTAATTCTCGTCAACTATGACGTCACGACTACATCCAGCACTTTAGGGCAATGGCAACATGTAGCAACCTGTCGCCAGAGATACGGCCACACAATATCATGCAATATGGAGCAACTTAAAAAACTAGGCTCGCATGGAAAAATTGCCCGTGCTCATACACGGGCAATTTTTTGAGCAATTATTGCTCGGCAACACTAATAGATCCATCTATATTAATTAAGTGGAGCAATCTGGAGCGACAACAATAAATTGCGGATATGTTTTGGGAATATTGCTTCTCGCCTATAAGTATTTTATGACATACATATATCTCATTTGTACGTATAGCTACGTCTCGTTATTGCACGAGGAATCGGCCGGCGGTAGAGGCGGCGGGGCGTCGTATTGCCCAGTTTTATCAGTTGCTCCATATTGCATGATATTCTGTAGCCGTATCTCTGACAATAGGTTGCTACATGTTGCCATTGCTCTAAATTGCTGGATGTTGTCGTGACGTCATAGTTGACGAGAATTGAACAAGATGGAGCAGTTTTAGTTGCTCGTATGAGCGCACCTTAAGAGCTTAGTTTTTTCCAGTCTAAATAATAAATAACCATTGCGGAAAGCACTTGAAAACAGGCAGAACTTTTGTATAACTGTAAGTAAACAGGCCTGTATATAAATGCACATGCCAGTAGATACAAGGTTCAATGAAACTCCTCATGCGTGACGCCTTTGAATCGATTTCATTCATGCACCAATGCATTAGAAAAGTTAGATTTTTCATTACGTAGGTACTCGTATTATTGACTACGATCAGTAATAGAGTGGGGTGTAGATTGAGTAGCTACTTATCTAGGTACTTTATAAGTAAATTAGCATTTGCCAGCGGCTTCGCCCGCGTGGAGGTCGAAAATTATCCCACGGGAAGGAACTATCGGGATAAAAATATTCCATGTGTTATTCCAGGGTACAAACTATACGTGTGCCAAATTTCATTCAAATCCGTTCAGCCGTTTTTGCGTGAAAGAGTAACGAACATCCATACACACATCCATACATCCATACTCACAAACTTTCACATTAATAATATTTGTAGGATTAGTAAGAAGTAGGATTAGTGACCTGCCACTACTTCACACTACACCCTGCTGCGTTCTACTAATGTGACGACATATTTAATCATTATGATATCATTATGGTAGTTAATTTTAAAATTAATCTGGTAGTTCGAGTACTTTATGCGGCCTACCCAAATATCCTGTCTTTGGTATTGTTCGTCAAATCGTTGAGCTCCTCAAGTTCTGAGTTGAGCTGCATGATTACTGATAAATGCGTGCACTGAATGGACAGGTCCACTCAATCTGTATGGTTCTTTCCTGAAAAGAGCATTTCAGACACCGATCCACAAGGTCTTCACATGATCTGACCAAGATTATGTCTAGACTTTAAAAGAGACTGTGACCTCTGAGTTTGTTTCGGCCTTTCTTCTCAGAGTAGTCAGATAGGAAACGCCGACCTAATCTAGTTAAAAAAAAAATAATTGACGTGTAAAAGTGTTTGTACAAACCTACTTACAGAAATAAAATCATTTATCATTTATCTGTGCAACATCTATGTTTAGTATGACCGTAGCACAATCAGCCTATAATGCCCATTCCCACTACTGGGAGACAGGCCTCTTCCTGGTGAGAGGGAGAGGGTCATTTTCAACCACACTGGTCCAGTACGGGTCGGTAGATGTCACATGTCTTCGAATGTTTTGGTTCTAGAACATGCTGGTTTCCTCACGATGTTTTCGTTGGGAACCGTGGTGGTGAAATGATTTACACAAAGTAAAGCTCCTGTCTGGGATCGGATCTACGACCTACAACTAGTAAGTCGCGGCTGGGCCGCCACTGCTGCTATGGTGGTTTTAGTTCTTGAACATGTCGGTTTCCAAACGATGTTTTCCTTCACCGTTATACATATCTATGGTTGAATGGATCAAATACACATAAGCCTTCCGGAATCATTATAATTATTCTCTAAATGATGGAGGAAGCCGTATCAAAAGCTATTGTCTCGTTTAAAAAACTAGCCGGGCATACAGATTGATATGAAAAATTTAATAAATTATATATTTAAAAGATTTTAGTTAGACTTGAAAAATGACTTTGTTTGATACTATGATAGATGTAAATTATATATTTAGAAGATGTTAAAATATCTATAATGTCTGATTTTTTATCGTACTCCTGTTTAATTCCAATGCTAGAACATTATTATTTATATTTAATATTAATTTTTTACCTCCAACAGAAAATATATTAAAAAAAGTTAATATAGATAGGATAAATGAAAATAAATTGTAACTTGTCAGAATAGGCGCAGATACTATATTATTATTACAGATAGGTATTTAAAAAGAACTGTACTATGATTAAAATAGTTATTTTAAATAAATTGTGACGGAGAACTTGTAGTAATTTTATAGAACAAAATGAGGAAAAGCAAAAATAATATATATAATAACAACTCATGAATGCACAGATGTATTTTTCATTGAAATTGACGTAACACCACTTGAGTCAAGAGTAGAAATACTTGTTCTAACTATTTATTACGTTTTGTAATACGAAACTCGTTGTTTTGTCACTAGGCAGTTGAGTGACTAATCGTTCAATTACTTACATTTTTCTCTAAGATTAATTCACTATCCCTCCCATTTATTTAATTATAAAATAACTTAAACACAATTTTTCGCGATTACGCTGAATACTCCACAGGCAGTGTAAGTTTTTAAAGTAAATTTAAAATCGTTTATTTGAACATTAAAATTACATAAAGATCCCAAACTGGGAACAGCTCGTATCTTGGGCACCATTCCTTAAGTTATTTAGATATAACACAGAAGAATCTTGAATCTATGTACCGAGGTCTTCCGATATTTTATTTATTTATTTAACAATTTATGCACACACATAAACACAAACAAGAAGATCGGAATATAAAAAATACGCAAACGTGATGCTTATTTCTACAGAAATCTTTCCTACAATACCCGGCAGTATAAAATTACGAATATGTCAAGACAAGTCCCGGCAACATTGTTCAGGACAAAAAATAAACATTAAAAGCTTAATTACAGCGAAAAAATAACGCTGGAAAAGTAGGTCAAGGGGATTTTTAACGGTTGGAAACAAATTGCTGTTGTGTTTCATCTTGAATAAATAATTAGCATATTTCGTTCGGGCGCCATTCCTCTGTTGAACTGATAAGTTTTAGCCGAGCATAATAAAAAGATGATTAACCCGACCCATTTTTGTAGTAGAAGGAAAAGTACGTTAATAAATGTCCATAAATGTGAATAGAATTACCAGTTAAACTAATTTATTTGCAGACTACCTATTGAAAGACACGACTCGATCTAATACTTAAAGGCAGACCTACCCGACGCGACAGTGCGACGCGACTCTAGTCTGTAGAACAATTTCCAGAAAGTTTTCATAGATTTTTTACTATGACAGTAGCGTCATACTGTCGGGTCGCGCCTGTCTGAGGGAGCCTTAAATTGTCTACAAGCTCGTATTTATTTTACCACTTTTGACAATTTTCCCAGAAAACTGGAACTTCATTAAAACTGAAACTATTTTACCGTCACATAGTCAAATAGACCACGTCGCTTTAGGGAGGTACGACATCTGGCGAGGGCGAGATTGTATTCCCTAATTGTAGCTAAGGCTAGGAATATCGGCATAAATTATTTTGTTTTGGGAGCTGCTATAATTTCAACTACTAAGTCCAATTGGTTGAAAATTATCAACAAGTAGGTACATATTGATTGTATTTATAACATACAAACCATAATTATCTCAATAAAACTCACCTCCCCCATTCCTTGCAGGATTCGCAATATAAACAGCCATGTTGCCCCACCAGCTCTGATCACAACTGGCGTCAGGAAGGTGAACACTGCCGTACTTAGCAGTCCAACACCAAGGGTCCATTTTCCTCCAAATTTCTCAGCTAAGTACCCTCCTGGTATTTGTGTTGCTGCATACCCGTAGTAGAAGCCGCTTAGAATTAATCCTTGTGTTTTTTCGTCCCAATCGAAGATTGCGTACTGGAAAAAAGCATACATTGTAGTACAGACTTTTGAAAGATAACAGCGGAGTTTTGTGTGAAGAGAATCTCGGAATTGAGAACATTATTTCGTTAGTTGCAGTTGGAAAATTAAAGATTTCAAAACTTGAATTATGGACCGGCGGGGAAATTGCATCTACACACTAACTGTAGGAATTAGGCTTTCATTTTGATAGATCAACAACATTCACTGCGTTATTTACATTTTTGAGCGGACAAATTATTCGAGCATATGGAGCAATGGAGTAGCAATAGCCTTCAAAATTATTCAGATTCCGATTGATAGTGAATTACGCAATTAGGTTGCAATACGGAAATTCTGTAGGTATAATACTCAACTATCAGCTATACAGGGTGGCGTTTTAGTCTCCTGCATCTGTTGTGGGGGTGATTCTAACCGTCGGCGTTGTGTCGTACTAAACTACTTTCACCATGAAAATCATATCCGATTCGCAAAAGCAAAAACCTTTTTGAAATAATCTGGGCCCTGAGACAAAACACATTTCTGTTAGCGTTCACGTCAAACGCTACGACAAAATGTACGGGAATGACATTACCTGCGGAAAGATTACGTCGTGTTTTTTCCGCAGGTACTTTCATTCCCATACATTTTGGCGTAGCGTTTCGTGTCTTGTCTAGGCCTGCTGTAGTGTTATTCTGTAAAAATCTCACCGTGATAACTTGGGTGAAATGAGCTTAAAGTGAGCTGTCATAAGTAGCAATCCCTAGTGCAAGATGGAATGACAGCTCACATCACCTAAGTTCTCACGGTGAGATTTTAACAATAGATTGGCTGTTTACTGCGTGGAATTTGGTTCTTTGTTTCACGAATACATTAGAGTTTCGTAGTTAAAGTTGTTTTGAACGACGCCGGTTAGAATCACCGCCTTGGCAGATGCAATTGACATCGCTACCCTGTATAGGTTTTAAAGGGTCCCACCCTTTTAAATGAAAGAACTCCATATTCATCTGATCCAAGATCGTGTGACTGACGAAGGTACTCAGGTGAGACCACGTCATTCCTCGCTCAGTGCACAAGCGTCAAGCAGATCTAATCTATTTTTAACCTGCCTAGTCTGTTCCGCCATTTTAGCATAATTTAAGGTCGGTATCGTTAGAGGTACTCGAGGTGATTATTAATTGTCGGATGACATGTAAATAATCATTATTTATTATAATGTAAGACTAAGTGATCCCACGTACTGCCAACGCGTCTTTGAATATTATGCTGTATGTGTTGTGTAGATAATTCAAGTTACACAGGTTTCTTACTAATTACTTATCCTTAGGTGTATTTGCGGCTATTCTTGAGAGCGGAAGCCTGTATGCATATGCGTTTGCATACGATGCGTTTACAACACTAAGTGAAAACAAAGAAATAGCGCGGGTAGGAGATGCAATTCGACGTGGTGGATCAGGGAAACAAGAATTTTCACGCAGTCGTAGTCACGGGCAAAACCAAAATTAGTATAAACGATGTACTCTATTAAGTAGATGTAAACGATGTTTTTAATTATTTCATGTGAATCAAGGAAATAAATAAAAAATAGAAAACAGCTTAGCTTAAGACTCAGACAGGCATAACGCGACAGCGCGACGTGAGGCTATGTAGTAGAAAAAGTAATGAATGAAGTTTTCATAGAAATTGTTCTACTAAAGTTGCATCGCACCTGTTTGCAGGAGCGCGTTTATAGTAAAAACTGTCTGCAGAATTATTTCTATAAATGTAAGCAATAAAACTGAATCAAAAATATTTCAGAAGGTAGGTACCTATGTACCTAACATTGTAGTTAACCTAATCATATCAAATGACACATCCACACAATATACTGAATTATCAAACATGTGCAAACAAAATGAACGTAGACGTCCGTGACAAAAAGTTAAACGCTTTTAAAATGCAAATTCGCAATATAAAGTCTCTTTGCACACACTAAAGGACACAATATAATCGAATGAGGACAGTGTATAAGATATCATCGTGTCAGTTTACGTTTGAATAATAAATCACAATGTATAAATGTATTTCGTCGGTGCATGTGGGTTTTAGGTACAAAAAATTATGGATAAATAGGATAAGTAATACAGAAATAAAAGAAAGTGAAGTGAAGTTAATAAAGTGTCATTGGGTTTTTTATCTGGAATTTCTCAGTAGCATTTTTCAGCCCGGAGTATTTGTGCCCGTGTTTGGCAATTGGCTCGCCTATGAGACTTAAAAACATAACTGGAGTTTAGGTGTGCTAATAGAACACCTCTGCCCAAACTTCCGGGGAAAAAAGCGTAATGTTATCCTACTAATATTGTAAATATGAAAGTTTATATGTTTAGATGTTTGGATGGTTTAATCACGCAAAAACGGCTGAACGGATTTTGATGAAATTTGGCACACAGATTGTTTGTAACTTGGAATAACACATAGCATACTTTTTATCCCAATATTACGTTCCCGTGGGATAACTTTCGACCTCCACGCTGGCGAAGCCGCTGGCAAAACATTGTTAGGGAGATTTTAATTAAGTGATGGCTTTTTCTATATCTCCTTCTTGTTTCACATTAAGCGTTATGAAGCCAACAACTGTCTCTGCCAACTGACTAGAGCGTTTCAAACGTGGGGGTAAAATTGATTGTTCCAATCAAAATACCTACATTCAAACAGTATTTTTTATAGTCCTTAAGGCAAAAGACTGTAAGGACGGATATTTTGAAGTAACTTACTATAATTAAGGTCATAAATTATCCCAAAATTGGCCTATTTACCAGGGGAAAGGCCTCTTCATATACAGAGAAGGCACGCGCATTGATCACCGCGCTTGCTCAAGACGGGTTGGAGATTCCTCGTGGAGGGTATCAGCGGCAGCGATCTCTCGCATCCGGCCCTGGTCCAGGCCATAGTACGGAACGAGAGTGCATGGGTAGCCGTCACCTCCTTCTGCGAAGCAGTGATGCTCGCGAAGAGGGAGGCGGCGCACGTGAGGGAGAGGCAGTATACGCGCCCTAACGGCCCACGCCGCCGCAGGAGACGCCCTGGGCTTCGGGAATCCCAAGCTGATTCCCGGCCACCGTAGGCGTGAGCTTGCGAACGGTGAGTGATGGTAGCTCGCTGTCCGATAAGGACTAAGACCGGGTCGATGGCGCGTTGCGTTCCACGCGCGTCTCAAAGAGATGTTAGCACCAGCTGGTGTGGTCCGGAAGGGCCGATGCCTGCCAGGGGTGCGGGTTGTTTGAAAGAGGTACCGTGGCCCCTGGCATACAGGCAACTGAGGGAACACGGGTGGGTTTTAATCAGTAAAAGTCTGACACGCCCTCCTGCTCCACCCAGAGCGGGAGAAGTTATTTGACGATTTCCGACCCTCAAAAACAAAAAAAAAACGGGTTGGAGATTCCAGATTTACATTACTCAACTATTATTCCAGGTTTCCTCACGATGTTTCCCGTCACCGATGACAGTAATGTCCAAGATAAACTTAGAAGTTGATAGAACTCACAATTTCTTTAAAAAATAAACATGACTACTGAGAAGCAGCCCAAAATGAGCAGTGATAGCTCAGTGGTAACGGCTGCCACTTACGAGTCGTATGTCGTAGGTTCGAACCCAGGCAGATGACTGTAATCCAGGTTACAAACTATCTGTGTGCCAAATTTCACGTAAATCCGTGCAACCGTTTTTGCGTGATTGAGTAATAAACATCCAAACTTTCACATCACTACATAGTATAAAACAAAGTCGCTTTCTCTGTCCCTATATCCCTATGTATGCTTAAATCTTTAAAACTACGCAACGGATTTTGATGCGGGTTTTTTTAATAGATAGAGTGATCCAAGAGGAAGGTTTATATCGTCTGCTTACGGGTAAAAAGTAATAAGTGCAGTCTGTGTCATTTCGAGCAAATGACATTTCAAAGCTTATGTTTTAATTTGATCTATTTTAAACACATTAATTTAAAAAACTGTTAAAGCAAACTGTTGCACTAATTACCTTTCTTTTAAGATATACTCTTATCTATATAATATTTACAAAATGTGAGAAGATATCATTTTTACAAACTTACTATCTCAGCAGCCATTGGACATTGCATTTTTTGATTTTACCAGTAGATAGCCCGTAAAAAATTACACGTGACTGCATTTTTAACTCGATTTAGTAAAAAAATGTATTTAACTTGTTTTACCAGTAAGCAGACGATATGTATAATACACCGTCCTCCACGCGGGCGATGCCGCTGGCAAAAGCTAGTTTATAATAAAGCAGCTTGTGCTCGCGACTTTGTTCGCGTCAAATTTCTTGCTCCCCCGACCCACCCCGTAGCTTCAAATCGCCTGCCCGTGCGAGTACTTCGTATTCGTGTTTTCATTTCTCGTTACTCGGCTCCTAAGGGTATTAGCGTGATGTTATATAGCCTATAGCCTTCCTTGATAAATGGACTATCCAACACTAAAAGAATATTTCAAATCAAACCAGTGGTTCCTGAGATTAGCGCGTTCAAATAAACAAACTCGTCAGCCTTATAATATTACTAGCTTTTGCCAGCGGCTTTGCCCGCGTGGAGGTCGGTGTATTATACATATAAACCTTCCTCTTGAATCACTCTATCTATTAAAAAACCCGCATCAAAATCCGTTGCGCAGTTTTAAAGATTTAAGCATACATAGGGATATACGGACAGAGAAAGCGACTTTGTTTTAAACTATGTAGTGATTATACGTAATACGTATAATCACTACATAGTATATTATAGTAGGATCATTGCTCACAAAACGGTGAAGGAGAACATCGTAAGGAAACCGGATTATGGCCTACCTTCTCCCTCTCACCGAGAAGGAAGCAAGCCCATGTCCCAACAGTGGGCACATTATAGGATGATTATGTACGTTTGTTTATGTAAACTAATATATATTACCTATCATTGTTATTCATGGATGTTTTTATGGTCTATTTAGTTGCAAGTACCTTGAGCCATTGTGAACATTATGAATACAGAAGCGTTCTCAAGGACCATAATATTCTAAACAGTGACAATCATTTTTAATTCCTAGAAAAGGAAGTGGTGGCAAAGATCAAATGGCCAGTACCCATTAGTTTACAGTAGTCAACATTAACTCATAATTAACAACAATTAAACAAACAACCTACATTATTGCGCAAACAACGGCTGAAAATTACAACGAAGATTGACATATTTATTGACCCTTCAGGAGTTCCCATGGGACCTAGTTAAGAGCTTATGGGAATAACTAACAAAGAAGCAGTCACACAATGGATAGACACTTACACTCTTAATACAAAACAACCACAAAGCCAATTTTTGAATTAAGAACCCAAGATGCACAGAAATGCAGCACTTCTTACAAAACTGACAACTTAGTCCGGTGCTAAGTTGTCATTTTTGTATTAAGAACTTTACCCAAATCGAAATAAAGTTGGAAATGCACAAATTTGATCAGGGCTTTAGGCTAAAACTAAAGTTAGATCGCCTTTTGTAACAAGATGGTAAAAGTTAATTAAGTAAATTTAAGAGCCTTGTTCGGGAAATAATTTTGGTTATTAGACTGTTTTTTTATAATTTCCTGTTTTCCTTTTTATTTGCATGCCTGTTTCATTTTCTCATGAACACTTTATGAAATCTCTTTGTACCTATCAAACTGTAAGCGCACATCCATCGATCACTAATAAAGAACTATCTGATGATCGATGGGCACATCGCATTAATTTCTTTTTTTTTATAATATGTGGAAAATGACATGGGCTACACATATACTCTCCCTGTAGCTCAATTTTTATAATATTATAACGTGTAACTGTTTATTTTTTCAAATAAAATAAATTTATATATTAATAAAATAAGTTTATATTTAGGTCTCTTTCTTCTTTCACTCTCACTACGCCCGCGTCTTCGTCCACAAGACATTTTGGCTCATCGCCCGATTGCGCTACTATTTCGTCCTTTCCGAATTTTTATCCTTCTGCTTGGCTCCTAAGGGTTGTAGCATGAGATTGAATAGCCCATAACGTTTCTCAATAATTGGGCTATCAAATACAACAAGAAGTTCTGAAATATCGACTGTTAGTTCCAGCGATTACCGCCTACATACAGATATACAAACAATTTTTTAAATAGATATACTGAGTTATAAGAAGTACCGTGTTGCTTGATTTCAGCCGTATACCTTTTGGCTACTGAGACTATAACAAAATTAAGTCAATATTGAGTAATCTGATAAATTGTAACGTCTCACTGATACCTACGGAAAATGATGAAAAAAAAAACAGTTAACTACATTATAATAATACCTAAGTCTGTAAGGTTATACGAAGGGAGTGAACAATTTTTACTAAGGAATTAATCCTAAAATATAAAAAAGTGCAAAATAGTTACTCATTTATGCTAAAACACATTTTAATTTTTTTATTTATATATTTATTGATTTTTTTTTGATGATTACTACACTCCCATAATAATTTCCCTCGTCCTACTTAACATACTATATAGATACATTTTGTGCTAAAATTACACGTTACCTAACATTTATCTGATGTCGCAGCATCATGCTGAGGCAGCCTTTTGGCCTCGGGTAGGACTTTCTGTTTAATTTTTTTTACTTCCAAGAAATTTGCTGTTTTTTTATCATTTCTGTACGATTGTGTGTTTATTTTAGTATGTGCTCGCCCTGTGCAAGTCACAATAAATACTTTTTCTTTCTTTCTTTCTATCTCCCCGAACAGAGTATCCTGTTGCAACTACTAAATGTGGAGCTTAAGTATTTTAATTTCCCATTATTAACGATAGCCAGCTCTCTCGCTGACTTTAGTTAGATCATGATTTGTTGTCGTGGTATTCACTTTAGTATGAATGTAGAGGAACTACTTTGTAGGATTGGTCCTTACATACACAAACTCAAAATCAACCCATTTATTTCAATTAAAATATTTCCTTTAGTCGAAACTTTTAATTCGGAATGAATTATTGTTGAAGTGTTGTTTTACTTATGAGAAAAATTATGCGGTTGCGGTTTTTCCTATTGAATCACCAACCAGAAAATGCAAGTAATATTTAGTGACGCCATGTTGAGATAAGAAATAAGAAATGTATTTAATTTATAGCAAGCATTAGGTACTTATTGGGGCACGTTGATGAGGTAATTGTCATTGTATAATCAAACAACGTCATCAGAAGTAGGCATGTTACAAATTTTCGACCCAGGTCAGAACTAAAAATTATTAAAACTTTCAAAGCGACTTCTAAAGTGACGCCATGAAACTCAATCTTGAGGTAAATAAGGGTGTTTTTTTTACTTATGAGAGAAATTGTGCGGTTGCAGTTTGTCCTATTGCATGACATATTAGAGCTTGCAATGCAAATAATACTCAAAAATGTATTTGTTTTATGGAGAAGTTTACTCAAAGGGCCAGATTGACAAAAGTAAATGTAAATGTATAAAATAAATCAAACAACGTCATCTGAAGTAGGTATGTGAGGCATTTTGGACTCAAAGCCCAACTAAAAATGATTAAAACTATAAAAGCAACGTCTAAATTGACGTAATAAAACTCAACCTTAAAGTAAATCAACGTTCTCCTGCCCTTATCACCAACATGTCTTTTTTTTCTACACTTCTCCATTAGTCGTGATTGCCGTAGTTACACTCTTTCTAACCATTTCATCATTCATACAGTCCATCCATCGTTTCATTGGTCTCCCCTTACTCTTTTAGTCATCGACACTCATACTCAAAACTTTCCTCACGACATTTACCTCACTCCTCCGTATCACATGCCCATGCCATGAAAACCAATTTTCACACAACTTTTCAGTATCTTGAGGTAAATAAGGGTGTTTTTTTACTTATTAGGAAAATTGTGCGGTTATGGCTTTTCCTACTAAACTACCTAACAGAGGATGCAAGCATTACTCACTGAAGCCAAGTTGAGCAGGTAAATTGTAAAATAATTTATTTTATTATTTTATTTTAGTTAAAATTAATTCATTAAATATCGAACAACGTCATCTTAAGGAGGTAAGTAGGGATTTATTTATGTACCTACCCAAAATAAGGTAATACCGCAATGCGATATGTTACTGTTTAAGTTTGGAATTTTCTTTCGAAAACAGGCTGGAAAGGGAAACTGATCGCCGATTTCAAAACGCTACTAGTCCATGAAGATGCCAATGAAGGGAACTACCGAACTCCCTGAAGTGCAAACTTATCGAAATGTGTATTCTGCCCATCCTAACCTCAAACCTGGGTGCTCATGGATTCGCGAAAATTCCGCCTTAGAGCTTGTCAAAGAGCATATAAAAAGACAGGACAGAATCCGGAACTTCACGCTGCGTTCCAAAACGGGCATACTGGACGTAGGAAAGTAGGCTCAAATGAGGTTAGGCGAGTCATATCAGTCGCATGTACGATGACCGCCTGGCAAAAGTCTCCACACAATAGTTGCCTAAAGATGGATGGCGCCGCCGAAGAAGGCCCAGAAAGTGACGGCGAGATGACCTGGACTGGTTCATGGTGGAGTGGGAAAAGAGTTCCGGAGGAGGCATTTACCCAGCAGTGGGGATGTAAAAATGGGTTCACATATCAGTTTCATACTGCATTTTCTTTTTAATCGTACGAACAGTAGGATGCAGAAGTGTGATCCCAACTTTCAAAGGTAAAATTGCATACTGATCATCACCATGTGAACTGTTTCAAGCTATACTGATACTCACAGGTTTCTCGGCAATAACAGTAGTGACGTTATTAATAAAATCGTCGCTTGGGCAGGCATCAGGGTCGACGTAATCCGAGCCGCCTCCTTTAGTGCGGTTGACCATCTGTGTGATAGCAAGGTTGAGGCAGACCCGCATCGTGTACGCATTGCACACACCCAACAGGCCCATCACGCCGAGAATGTATCGTTGGGGGATCACGCAACCTGGGGAAAAACAAAAGACAGTTATTATGGTAACATATCTAACATCTACCTGCGACCCCTGAAGAGTTAGGAGGTGGAAACGAAATGAGAGTAATTTCGTTTAAGTCCCATTTAATAGGGGGTGAACCTATTCCCTTGAACTGGACACAAATTCTGCTAGCTAATGGTAGTTTCTTGAAGGAATAAAGCAATGACAATTTGCCTGACCTGGGAATCGAACCCAAAATCTCATGCTCAACAGAAGCGCTTTGGACTACTATACCAACGAGGCAGTTATTATAATAATCTGGCCCATACAGAGCAATGTTGGCCCAGTGGTAACGACTGTGACTTATCTACTAGTTGTAGATCGTGGGTTCGACCCCAAGCAGGCACTTCGCTTCGTGTATGTTATTTCATAATCACTGCTCAATTAGTGAAGGGAAACATCGTGAGGAAACCGGCCTGTACTAGAACCAAAACTTTGAAGACATGTGTGACATCCGCCAACCCGCAGGCGGGTCCTCCTCTCACATAGAGGAGGCCTGTTTGCTTGGGGTTGCTGAGCAATTGCTCCGAACTGCACTGTACAGACAAACAGACATCACTCATTTTCACATCCGTGTTATCTGAAGCGTGTGAAGTTGATCTGCTTTCATTTGTAATAACAATTCAATATAAATTAAAGCCAGCAAATCCGTCTCACGGAAATAAAAAACAATATCCTGAAAAGTTGCGAGATCTGGCTAGAAACTCGTTTCTAGCTGTCAAAACAAAATCCTGCACCCTAATTGTGTTAAGTATTACTGCTAATCTATTCTTGCATATGTTCGAAAAACTGTCTACATACTTAAATAACGCTATAAATTTGTGGAACTGTCGAAATTAAAGCGATTCCTACTGATAGTGCTAATTGCATTACGCAATTAGCCCTCTGACCGAAACAAACAAGTGTGAAATATGAATTAGTGACTGGAAATTTCCGTTTTACCTATTTTATGGATATTTCACACTCAAACCAGCCTAAAATACTGAGCCAATAATTAAGGAAAATTATAATCACTTAAACCATTGCTCATTGGATGTAATTAATTGTGGTGTATGATACATTGTAATTAAATAGGTAAACCACATCATTCTTGAACTTATATTAGGTAACAGGTAAATATCACCAATCACCTTAATGGGTAATTTGTGCTTTCATAATGAACCCATGACATCACATTAGCACCCTGAAATGAATACCAGTTTTTTTATAGGAAATTTCTAAGTAGCAGCGCGGATTCTAGATATGAGCCCAATTGATGGCACATGGGACTTAAATATAACTGCTGAATTGAGGATGTACTGTGGGTTCATAGCATAGCATAATAGCATAATCAACCTGATATGTTCGAACTGCTGAGACACAGGTTTTAAGACTCCACATGATGTTTTTCTCACCGTTTTGAGGACAGTGGCGATGAAATCAATTACACAAAGTAAAAGAATAGCACCATCCCATTTCTTCTCCTGGGTGTCATAGAAGGTGACTAAGGGACTCAATAGTGAATGGGCAGCAGCGTTCTATATGCATTTTACCACCATACTGCGATCGCCAACCCGCCTGCCAAGCGTGGCGATTGTGGCAAAACCCCCCCTTTTGGAGGAGGACTATGTCCAGCAGTGGACGTCTTTCGCTCGGGGCCGCTGCGGTCTACCACTGTATCACCACTCACCACTAAGTACACTCCTGCCTAGCCTTATATGTAAACGTTAGTTATGTTATATTATGTTATTCTGTAGATAATTAATTACAAGTAACTTCCAGGCCACCGATTCATGGTGGTGGAAAGAACTGTGGGGTTTTAGCCGGGAAGAGTTTGACATGACAATGACGATAAATGAGGATTACCCCGAGAAAATAGGGATTCTGTATAATTCATAATTCATTTAATCACTTGTTAACATAGGTACAACAAATAGTTGTTATAAGAAATTACAAGCGCGCTATGTTATATCAGAAGGCGTATAAATATTCGTGGATGTCCTTAATTCTAAAGTTTATGACATAATTACATTAATCAAACGCATATTAATTGCTAAGTCTACTACATTACATACATTTACGCAAAACGCCAGTTCGTCACAGTTTTTCAACTAGCACCCTAATAGCGTAACACTGTCAATCAGAATCTGAATCATTTTGAAGGACGTTGCTAATCCATTGCTTTATATGTTCGAAAAAATTATCCGCTCATCAACGTAAATAACGCAATGAATGATGTTGAACTGTCAAAATGAAAGCCGTCCGTACTATTAGTGTGTTACACAATTTTCTCGTAGATCCCTTTATGCTGCAATGTATAATGTATTACTTTGTCTGCCGTTTATGTAGAGCAACTTTTGGTCCGAGACCCCAGCCATTTGGTGAGATTATTACTTTTTAATAGTAGCTCAAGATGCGTTCAAGAGAGGAAAAGTTTTCTGCATGAAGTTTGGTTATTACGATGTTGAAATTATTTATTATTCAGTGCAGCCAAAGTAATTTTGTAGCATTAAAACTTTTGGTCGGACTTGTGATAAATTGATTTAAAAATCGTGTAGACATGATTTTATTTACATAACTTGTTTTCTTTTAAAACGATCATAATCATCCATCCTTCATAACCAGCCGAAATTTTCCCAATGGTGGGAGAAAGACCTCCTCTTGGTGAGAGGGAATGGGCTATAATCCACCACGCGGGCCCAGTGCGGGTTGGTAGATGTCACTTGTGCTTGTATTTTTGGTTCTAGGACATGCTGCAACATGTTCTTTACGATGTTTTCCATCACCGTTTTGAGAGCAGTGCTAATGAAATAATTAACACAAAATAAAGCGCCCATCTGGGTGCGAAACTACGACCTACAACTCGAAAGTCGCGGCCGTTACCACTTGGCCGCCACTGCAATGATCGTCATATTTATACAGGATGTACCAGAAACCCTATTGCTATTCTTAAGCACTAAAGATAACAGCTGGTATAGAATCACTATACATAGTTTCAGCTCAAAATAAAATACTCTAAGAAATGATCAAAAATTTTCGGTTTCATATGCTTCTTTAATTCAAATCATAACAAACGTGTCACCGCACTACGTAGATTAATAACTTTCCACGTTACTTGCCATCATAACAGCCGAAAGACGTCCACTGCTGGATATAAGCCTCCCCCAAAAGGGGGTAGGCTAATTGCCACGCTTGGCAGGCGGGTTGGCGATCGCAGTATGGTGGTCAAATGCATAGAGAACGCTGCTGCCCATTCTCTAGTAAGTCCCTTAGTCGCCTTCTATGACACCCACGGGAAGAATTGGGATGGTGCTATTATTTTACGTCCGGCATCACACGGAACGTTACTTGCCAATATCAAGATAAATCTCTTCCGAGTGATGTGTTTATTTCATTTTGAAAAGTTCGGTTTCTGGCATCAATGTATTATATAAAAATTCTCATAACTTCCGAATATGTAGAGATAGGATTATAAACCCTTCCAATATCGTTTGATATCATCCAAAGAAGCCGTGCCATTGGTATGTATATACCCTTTCCGTTACACGTTTTATAATTACTATTTAAAAAAAACTCCATGCACACAAATATACGGAGGTAAAGAGATATGGAAAAAAATTATGATACAAATTCACAGATTATCCTTGAAGTAACTCATTTCCTACCCAGATAATTTTGGAACCAGAAAAATAATTACAGTCAAATTGAAAACCTCCTCCTTTTTAGGGTTCCGTACCCAAAGGGTAAAACGGGACCCTATTACTAAACTCCACTGTCCATCCGTCTGTCTGTCTACTCGTCTGTCTGTCTATCCGTCTGTCTGTCTATCCGTCTGTCACCAGGCTGTATTTCAAGAACCGTGATAGTTAGACAGTTGACATTTTCACAGATTATGTAATTTCTGTTGCCGCTATAACAACAAATACTAAAACAGAATAAATAAAATATTTAAGTGGGGCTCCCATACGTTTTTATAGATAATGGTATGGAACCCTTCGCCAGTTGTCCGGCTTTTTAAAAAGTCGGCAAAAAATAAACGCTACTACCCTTCGTTCTCAATTTCCTGCGCGTAATTCTACTTGATAAAGGGAAATGGGTTAATCTGGTGCTTACTGATCGATTCACTTAGCAAGCGGAGTGACTGTGAGCTGGCAATGTCATCCGATACTCAGATAGGCGATATCTACTCTAGTTTCTGATATCTTGTCACAAAGTAAATATACGGTAAGCTATGCATATATTTGTGCTAAAGATATTTAGTTAGTGTCTGGATAAAATGCACTACCGAAATGAGTGAAAATAAAAGGCAATTTAGTATCGAAACAAGACAGTGGAAACTTTTTAGATTTGACACTTTCGTATGTGGACGAATTTCGAAGTATTGCTGTTAGAATAGCGAAAGCATAGGTACTTTACGTAATATTCTTTTTTTATTTGTTACAAATATTTAAACTGCCTCGAAATACGGCTTTGATAATTGACTGCCTCGTTAGTCTAGTGGTCGCAAGTGCTACTGGTGAGTATGGGGTTCGATTCCCAGGTCGGGCAAAGTGTTTTTGTAACTGGAATTTCTGAATAGCACAACGGAGTCTGCATTTGTGCCTGGTTCGTGGCATTGGGCTCGTCCCCTATTACATGGTACTTAAATATAACTGCGGATATACTTCTGTCTAACCCTTCGGGGATACAAGGCGGTATTGTTTTGTCGCATGTTTGGATATATATACACGGGGGCATTAAGTTCCACAAATTTTTATTTGTTCTTTGACAATAGATTAGGAACTTTTCAAGGTTTAGTTTTATTGACTTAGCACCATTATCCATAAAAGGTACAGATATTACAAAACTTAAGTTAATTATAAGTACAAAACCGAGGTCGGCGGCTCAATTCAGCGTCTAGTTTCACAACATTGCGCCCACTCTCGGATTAAAGCCCTTTACTTTCAACCGAGAATCAATTAATAACCTCTTATTAATTCTTCTTTCTTAATAAATTCTCACTTCCTTACTAATATTATAATCGCGAAAGTTTATATGTATGGATATATTGATATTTGTTATTCTTTCACGCAAAAACTACTGAATGGATTTGGATGAAATTTGGCACAAAGATAGATTATAACCCGGATTAACACATAATATACTTTTGGGTGGAATAATTTTTGACATCCACGCGGGCGAAGCCGCTGGCAAAAACTAGCAAATAAATAAAGTCTATGACCGTAAGTCCACGTTCGCAAGAAAGTAAAAATATCGCGACGGGTTATTTTCGCGCGTTGAATTTTCACCGCACCGGTTAGCGCCGAGTGTTTAAAATTGAACGGTGATTTTTCGACGAGCTGGGATGGTGCATGTTCTCAATGTTCGGTCCAACACTGAGTATTAAAAAATCAAGTGAACGATAAAATCCCACCGCGAGATTTTATTTCCGTGCGTACGGGTTCAATGCTCCGTGGTGGTGTCAAATTTACATTGCAAAACAGCTTTATGTTTTCCATACTGGCAAAAGTTGAGCAATACGAGGGCACTCGAACCTTTTCGAGTTTACCTTAGACTAAACGGCCTTTAACGTTTCCTCTGGTGGGATATAGTCAGAATCTCTATGAGAGAGAGTGGGCAGAATGGCTGGTCAAATGCATAGAGAACGCTGCTGCCCATTCTCTAGTAAGTCCCTTAGTCACCTTCTACGACACCCACAGGAAGAATTGGGATGGTGCTATTATTTTACGTCCGGCATCACACGGAACGTTACTTGCCAATATCACGATAAATCTCTTCCGAGTGATGTGTTTATTTCATTTTGAAAAGTTCGGTTTCTGGCATCAATGTATTATATAAAAATTCTTCTATCTTCCGAATATGTAGAGATAGGATTATAAACCCTTCCAGTATCGTTTGATATCATCCAAAGAAGCCATGCCATTGGTATGTATATACCCTTTCCGTTACACGTTTTATAATTACTATTTAAAAAAACTCCATGCACACAAATATACGGAGGTGGTGTTAATGTCATAAGCATTTTCTACCAGTGAACCTTTGAGTGACGCAGAGACAAAGAGATATGGAAAAAAAATATGATACAAATTCACAGATTACCCTTGAAGTAACTCATTTCCTACCCAGATAATTTTGGAACCAGAAAAATAATTACAGTCAAATTGAAAACCTCCTTTTTAGGGTTCCGTACCCAAAGGGTAAAACGGGACCCTATTACTAAACTCCACTGTCCATCCGTCTGTCTGTCCGTCTGTCACCAGGCTGTATCTGATGAACCGTGATAGTTAGACAGTTGACATTTTCACAGATTATGTGATTTCTGTTGCCGCTATAACAACAAATACTAAAACAGAATAAACAAAATATTTAAGTGGGGCTCCCATACGTTTTTATAGATAATGGTATGGAACCCTTCGCCAGTTGTCCGGCTTTTTAAAAAGTCGGCAAAAAATAAACGCTACTACCCTTCGTTCTCAATTTCCTGCGCGTAATTCTACTTGATAAAGGGAAATGGGTTAATCTGGTGCTTACTGATCGATTCACTTAGCAAGCGGAGTGACTGTGAGCTGGCAATGTCACCCGATACTCAGATAGGCGATATCTACTCTAGTTTCTGATATCTTGTCACAAAGTAAATATACGGTAAGCTATATATTTGTGCTAAAGATATTTAGTGAGTTCTTCATAAAATACACTACCGAAATGAGTGAAAATAAAAGGCAATTTATTTTCGAAACAAGACAGTGGAAACATTTTATATTTAACACTTTCGTATGTGGACGAATTTCGAAGTATTGAAGTTAGAATAGCGAAAGCATAGGTACTTGACTTAATATTCTTTTTTTATTTGTTACAAATATTTAAACTGCCTCGAAATACGGCTTTGATAATTGACTGCCTCGTTGGTCGAGTGGTGGCAAGCGCTATGATTCCCAGGTCGGGCAAAGTGTAATTGAGTTTTTATAACTGGAATTTCTGAGTAGCACAACGGAGTCTGCATTTGTGCCTGGTTCGTGGCATTAGGCTCATCCCCTATTACATGGTACTTAAACATAACTGCGGAAATGTGGGTGTATTAAAGGTATACTTCTGTCTAACCCTTCGGGGATACAAGGCGGTATTGTTATGTCGAATGTTTGGATATACGCGGGGGCATTAAGTTCCACAACTTTTTATTTGTTCTTTGACAAAAGATTAGGTACTTTTTCAAGGTTTAGTTTTATTGACTTAACACCAATATCCATATAAGGTACAGATATTACAAAACTTAAGTTAATTATAAGTACAAAACCGAGGTCGGCGGCTCAATTCAGCGTCTAGTTTCACAACATTGCGCCCACTCTCGGATTAAAGCCCTTTACTTTCAACCGAGAATCAATTCTAAAGAAATTCTTATTCATTCTTCTTTCTTTTCTTATTTCTTAATATATCCTCACTTCCTTACTAATATTATAATCGCGAAAGTTTGTATGTATGGATGTTTGTTATTCTTTCACGCAAAAACTACTGAATGGATTTGGATGAAATTTGGCACAAAGATAGATTATAACCCGGATTAACACATAAGATACTTCTGGGTGGGATAATTTCCACGTGGGCGAAGCCGCTGGCAAAACTAGCAAATAAATAAATTCTATGACCGTAAGTCCACGTTCGCAAGAAAGTAAAAATATCGCGACGGGATATTTTCGCGCGTTGAATTTTCACCGCACCGATTACCGCCGAGAGTTTAAAATTGAACAGGGTGATTTTTCGACGAGCTGGGATGCACCATGTGGGATTCTCAATGCTCGATCCAACACTGAGTATTAAAAAATCAAGTGAACTATAAAATCCCACCGCGAGATTTTATTTCCGTGCGTACGGGTTCATTGCTCCGTGGTGGTGTCAAATTTACATTGCAAAACAGCTTTATGTTTTCCATACTGGCAAAAGTTGAGCAATACGAGGGCACTCGCAACTTTTCGAGTTTACTTTAGACTAATCGACCTTTAACGTTTCCTCTGGTGGGATATAGTCAGAATCTCTATGAGAGAGAGTGGGCAGTAGGTTTGCAATAAACGCATTCTAGATTACAGAATCCATCACGCGGACCGAATCAAGTACTTCTTACTTTACACACAGTTGTGCTGCTGAGGAGCTTGTTGTGCCACTTTTCCTTCCCAGCGTAAGCGCTAGTGGTGAAGGGAGGGCGTTTTCTGTCTTATGTAATTTTGACGTACAAAAAATGCTGATTCTCAGCGTAATTTAAATGAATAACTTTTGATTTGATTTTACTCAGACGTCCCGAAAAAATTAAGTGTTCATTATTTTTTTCACGATTTTATTTTTGCCATATCGTGTTTGGTCTTTGGTCCCGTGGTAAGGGCTGTTCAATGAGTAGGAACTTTTCCTTTTCAGATTTAGAGTAAACAACTTTATATGTTGTATACAGGGTAAGTTTTTAGCCAGTGCGCAAACTGTAACCATGTATTCAGCATATAATTATAGACCCCCTAGCGCAGAAATTTTTCGTCGGTTTTACAAAAAAAAATCTACTTATCTCTTTTGGTGACCGTATATAGGTAATACCGACATGTTTATAAATATTCCAAATCATATTAGTATTATGCCTGCCTTTGTCAGATAATCCATGATAACATTCAGCCGAAAGTTCTTGAGGCGTGAAATTACACGTTTATTCCATCAAAAGGTATCTCAATCGAGATCATGTGACTAGAACCTGATAGAGGTACATAGTCATTTATTTGTAATCGCTTACCGAATCGTATAACTATTGCGGGCTCTCTTGGCTTTAACATTTCTATATCAAAACAGACCTAGTCGAAATTGAGATATCTTTTTAGGGTTCCGTATCCATAGGGTGCCAACGGAACCTTATTGCTAAGGCCTGAAACTGCGTTATGCGGACGCCCGCGACGGTCATCCGTCGCGTGTCTACGCGAGTGGGCTCCATGGGATCGTGACGACCCCCATCGCGAGGCCATTTTATTTACTACTAACTACTAACCGTGGGTCCGAACCGTGAATGTCGGAAATTATCCCACGGGACTTGCAACCGCGACCAAAAGTAGCCTACCCTGCGACGGACGCCCGCGCGGGGTCCCCGTGACGGAGCACATTTGTATGAAACCGTGCGGACGTCCGCTTAACACAGTTTCCGCTGTCCGTTCGTCTGTCTGTCATCGGGCTGTATCTCATGAACTGTAATAGGTATTTAGTTGAAATTTTCAGTGGCCATATTTTTTCTACGGAAAAAATCAATAACAAATTTGTCCAACCCAGGGATCAAACTCCAGTTCCCGGTCCCCGCAATCAACAGTTTCATTCGCTACTACTAGATCATCAAAGAAATCTTTTATTGGGACTAACCGCTTAACGTGTATTCCGAGGCATGGAGAGATCTCTATATGTAATGGATGGTCATCAATCGACGAACTGTTCTATTGTTTTTTTTTTCTCTTTTTTGTGGGTGGGAAATTATCAAATAACTTCGGAGCGGGATGTCAAACTTTTACTGACTAAAACCCACCCGTGTTCCTTCACTTGCCTCTGCCAAGGGCGGCGGCATCTCTTTCGAACAACCCGCACCCCTGGCACAACAACCCGCACCCCTGGGCGGCTGTTATAATTTAGCCAGAAACCCCACTGAACAAAAGTTTCTATGATAGAGTAAATGTTTATCTGATAAGGTTACCATGTATTTACTTATGTTATTATTACTGTAATTGTCAGGCACATTGTATATTAACGTCAACTACTGTATTATTATTATCATTAAGTACTTCTGGTTAACTATAAAGACATGATTAAAGTTTTAGGGATGGGTATGGTCACTCCTTTATATATTTCATTTAACCATTTATTTACACACATAAAAATAGACAAGAAAAAAAACATACAATGGGAAATCTCTTATAGCATATCTGCGATAGGAGTGTAGATGAAATGAAATCTAGACAACGCGTGTAAAGAGATAAGGTAAAACAAAATACAATATTTCAAAAATAATTCTCTAATTTAAATATAAACATACCTACAATGTGAGCACATTACTTACATACTTAAGTACTTCAAAAATAAATATTACTAAAAAATTATGTAATTTAAATAATAAATGTCATGGTTCCTGATTAGCAGTGGTGGCCCAGTCTTAACGGCCCCGGCTGGCACTTTATTTCGTGTAAATAATTACATCACCATTGTTCTCAAAACGGTGAAGAAAACATGGTGAGGAAACCAGTATGTCCTAGAACCGAAAATTCGAAGTCATGTTACATCTACCAACCCGCACTGGGATCACCGCATCTACCAATCCACTCAAGAGAGAGTGGGCTGTCTAGCTAACACACGGAGTGTTAGATATGGTCTCAGATTTTTCCATACTGATCCATTTAATGGATTAGTTACCTACCCTGTATCACAGTCGGTAAACTTTCACAGCCTCACTACAAAACAAGGCTCATATCCAGACACAGGTTGAAACCATCGAACCATTTTCGATTCAATATCGAAGAAATAAAAGTTCTAATTACAAAAACTGACGTCAAACCCGTGACTAAGTTGGTGGTATAAATAAAGTTCAAAATACAAAACTGGCTCAAAAAGTTAGAATTTGTTTTTTTATCACGTCGGTTAAAGTTTCTATCTTTTGATTCTTAAATAGAAGTAAAGATTACGGTAGCACTTAGTTTAATAGGCCACAATTGCTCCGATAGAACTTCTACGTAATTATAAACAAGGTGGGTAGGTACTGCAATTACTAAAGTCAGTAGAAATCAGAAACTTGCGATAACGTAGGAAGGAGCAAGTCGCATAGTTATTAATGAGAGCATTTTTGATAAAGGAAAATAAGACCTGCGGGGTAATGGCGTAAAAAGCCATCAGTAGGCAGGCATGGCTTTCATTCTGAAAGCTGAACAACATTCATTGCGTTACTTACGTTGTTGAACATACTCGTTTTTCGACCATATGAAGCATTGGATTAGCAATACTTAACGCATGTTACGCGATTAGGGTGCTGGCAATGTAATATAACACTTATGGCTGTCTATAAGACAAGCATGTCTCCCATTTCCTGTAGTTCCTTTCCAAGCCTACAAATAAGCTGGCGAAACTAATACATTCTAAAAGCTAAGCAAGCGACGTGCGATGCGATTATGGTAGAATAATTTCCATGAAGTTTTCATAGAAATTGTTCTATTAGAGTCGCGTCGCGCAGTCGCGTTGGACTATCGTGTCCGGCCTATAAATTATTATGTAAATTTATCTGCCTGTCTATTAATTTTTTATGCCTTAATGGCTAAACAGATTTGGATGAAATTTGAACTCAGGTAGACCATGACCTGGATTTGGACATAGAATACTTTTATCCCGGTACTAAGTTCCTGGATAAATTCAGAACTCCACACGAACGATCCGTGAACAAAAGTTATATTAAAATATTATATAATTGATATATTAAATTTATATAATATGAAATTCATAGTTTTATCGAAAAGTATGATTTCGTCTCTACTTCAAATTATGTAAATATTTAAGATATGAAACGAAAGTTATTCCAAAGTAATATTTATCAATTATATAATATTTTAATTGCACAGATACCGAGTATCATATGCTTTAAATATTTAATTAACTTTACATGTTATTCAACTTATCTGCACAGTGTTTTCACCTGTTTTAGTCATGATAGATAATGCTATGTCATCAAGCTTATCAATGTTCCATTTTGGTAGTGATTATTTACTGAACGTTATTTTAATATTTGTGTTGCTATAGTTTTATGACAGACACGAGTAGCTGTGTCCACTTCTCATTATCATCTTTACATTGTATTAAAAACGTTTGTTGTCTGTGGACCCACTTAGATCTTCAAATATTTACGATAGATTTTTATTTGCTGATGCAATTTTCAGCATACTTGGTAGTATTTATTCCGGAAGGTAACTAAGATATAACAAAGAAAAACAGTTTCGACATGTCGCCATACCAGAAGGCCAATTCTCATAATTAAAAACGTTCAAAATCTAGTCGCAGTGTCATCTCGGCGACAGCGAAATATCAAAAACTTGTCAAAAATGTATGGAAACTCGAAGTCTTTTAGATAGATTGAGACGGAGATCAGACTGTGAACGTTCTTAAAATTACGAGAATTGCCCCTCTGTTGTATCGTTACTGTGAATATTTACTTTGTGAAAAACCATAACTTGCTAACTAGCCACCGGATCCATCGAAGGTTAAGCAATGTTAACCGCGGTTGGTTCGAGGATGGGTGACCATCCATAAAAATTGAGACTCCCCCGTACCTCGGAAAGCATGATAACCCGTTGGTCCTGGCTGTCATGATAGTAGTTATGGGTTGTCAGAAGCCCGAAAGTCTGACAACCAGTCTTACCAAGGGGTATCATGTTACCCAGAAGTGGTGATTGTGGAGGTCAGATAGGCAGTCGCTCCATGTAAAATACTGGTTTTCAACTGCATCTGGTTAGACTGGAAGCCTGGGGTAGGCTTCCAGTCTTTGTAATTTGTTAAAGGTAAGATTGATATATTACGGGCTCCCCCCCAGTGGGGTTCCCGCATTGTCGTTGCGGGGGGGCTCAGTAACCGTGGTCACCCTTCCATGGTGAAGCGAAGAGGAACCCCAAGGTGGGGCCGCTCGTCAGGGCTTGTGCCTCCAAGCCGACGACGTAGCGGCCAAAAAGTAGGTTGCGGTGAGGTGCATCGCAACTGAGGCGGGCCGCGATGTCGAATGGGAGGCATCGCGGCTGAGGGTTACAGGCTGCGGCGGAGGAGGAGTGCCGGTACTTCTGAGTAGCGCTCTTCCATTCCGTAGCCTGGACGGGGCCGCCCCCGTTTGATGGCGGACGCGGTGGGGCCGCAGGGGAAGAGGAGTGTCGGTATAGCGTTGGCCGCTCTCCCTATCCCCTGCGGCTGAAAAGTGGTTGGCGACGGGGCCACTGTACTGACCCGTCGCAGGAGGACGTCAGCAGCAGCTGGTGGGGCCCGCAAGGGCCGATGCCTTCTAGCGGTGCGGGTTGTTCGAAAGAGATACCGCGGCCCCTGGCATACGGGCAGCTGAAGGAACACGGGTGGGTTTTAGTCAGTAGAAGTCTGACACGCCCTCCTGCTCCAACCAGAGCGGGAGAAGTCATTTGATGATTTCCCAACCACAAAAAAACAAAAAAAAATGTATTACGGGCTTAACATGCAACTTCAAAATAAAGACATTCTCACTGTAGTCTAGGAAACGAAATATAATGAACAGAACAAAAAACTTTTTCAAAAAAATAAACAACCAACTTCCAAAAAAACACGAAAAGTGAAAAATAACTTTAATTTCGGAAGTCGGTGACTTTGGATATGTATTTTAATTTTTTGTCACCGCCTTCCGAAATTAAAGTTATTTTTCACTTTTCGCGTTTTTTTTGGAAGTCGGTTGGTTTTTTTATTTTTCACTTTTTAGTGGTTCACATGTGCTTACCCCTTCACAGCGTACCGGCGTGCTGTTATGTTATGAATTGGTATAAATAATAGATAGACATAAGATCTCAGCAATCCCAGTCCATTTGCTATCATTTATAGAGGAGTTTCATTGCCTATCTCCGAAATTCTTCATCAGATCTTCACCAAATTGAAATGGAACCACTCCGAAAAAGTACTCTTCCAAAAACTACCCAAATCGCTTCAAGTGTGCCTATAAAATTTGAAGAGTTCTCTCTATTTCTCCAGGATTCCATCATCAGATCATTGACGATCATGGGACCACCTGGGAAGTATACCCTTTCAAACAAAAAAAAATCCAAATCGGTCCAGCCATCTTCGAGTAATCGGTGTAAGTATGTACATTAATTTAAAAAAAAATACCAATCGAAATGAGAACCTCCTCCTTTTTGAAGTCGGTTAAAAGCATGTAAATATAAGTAGAGACCTCCACGACATGGAAGTAACGTGCCAACTTTCAAATTACCCGAGTAATGTTCTTGGAAAAGTCTATTTAACTCGTACAATTAACCGCACAACAGCGGTTACAATCTCACACTGACAGCGCCTTTATATCGTAGCTGTAAGGGCGTTTTTCGCAGTGTAAGTGTTGCCACTGACGCCCGCTCCCAGCATTACGCGCGGTAACTATATTATATTACTTTAGCAATGTATGGGAAAGTTAACGTGTTGGCTTGGGAAGTACAAAGTAAGTACAATGAAATCTGAGCGAATAGACGAGGTGTATAAATAAGGTAGCTATATTTTTAGGCGTTCGCATTTGGTAGCTGCTGTATTTTAAATAGAATGTAGTATGTTATGTGCTCTCCGAGGCTAAACTTGATCCACGAATGCCGGCTGTCATTCGTGGATCTTTGACAGTCGTTACGGGTCATCAGAACCCCGACTGATAACCAGTCTTACCGAGGGATATCGTGTTACCCAGTAACTGGTCAGGTAGGCAGTCGCTCCATGTAAAATACTGGTATTCATCTACTACTATTCTTTATTTCGTTTAGTCCAATCCAGCATTTTTTACGCAACTTGTTACCATGAGTTCAGTACAAGTACAAGATCCTAGACCACGAGCGTTGAAATTTATCGTCGGTTATCAACAAAAAATCATGGTTACAGTTTGCGCGTCGATGTCCCTGCCTCCCTGAATACATATTAGTAGGTACAGCTGATCTATTCTTTTAAAATCTCACCGTGAGGACTTTGGTGAAGTGAGCTGTCAATCCATCTGTCACTAGGGTTTGATACTAATGACAGCTCACTTTAAGCTCACTTCACCCAAGTTATCACGGTGATATTTTTACATAGTAGCACCGCTGGTAGCTCGTACAACTAAAGTAAATAGAGAAATTAAATTGACTACCAACTTAAAAAGTCAAGCCATCGGCAACGTATACATAGTAATCCAAAGTTAACTACGTATGACGTGATCCAACTATCCACCACTATCTCTTGGCTGCTGTCCAATATGCAGATACCGTTGTAACGAATCACAGCTCAATTTGTATTGCAATCGCGTTAATTTTCTGCTGTCACTACTATTCGCAAACAGTTTAATGGAAACCGTAACTTTAAAACAAAACGGAATATTTTGTTCAAGGTACGGTTTTTGACATCGACTATTATATATATTTTAAGTCCGCTTAGTCAAATTATAACTATCATTCTTCGACAGTTAATTAAAATGTCCATAACACAGCAAATTGTCGTAGTGTATCAATTTGATAAATAATTAATTTCCCCGTGTGTATCTACATAATTAATTGATTCGAGGTTTTAACGATAGTGTGTTATCTAAAGTGCTGAAGGCCACACATGGCGCATCCATTAGAATGTCTATTCCCGGTTTACATTTACTGTCACTAACAGCGGATACGATAGTGCTCATGCTGACTTATCCACACTAAAAGCATGATTCACTTCACAATTAATATGTACCGAAAAAAATTAACGCACTACCTTTGACTTCGGCTTCGCCCACGTGGAGGTTGAAAACTATCCAACGGGAACATACTACCGAGATTAAATATATATTTTGTGTTAATCCAGATAATAAACTACCTGTGTGCTAAATTTCATGCATATCTGTATCTGTTCAGCCGTTTTTGCTTTATTGAGTAACAAACGGTCGGTAACAAACATCCAAACATTAAAACTTTCAAATTTATTATATTACTAGCTTTTGCCAGCGGCTTCGCCTGCGTGGAGGTTGAAAACTATCTCACGGGAACGTAGTACCGAGATAAAAAGTATCTTATGTGTTATTCCAGGTTACAAACTACATGTGCGCCAAATTTAATTCAAATCCGTTCAGCCGTTTTTGCGTGAAAGAGTAACAAACATCCATACATACATCCATACATCCATACTCACAAGTTATCACATTTATAATATTATAAATGATATAGCAGGATTATGTATAAGTTATGTATGGATTATTTCCTGGACCATGAGTCCGTGATACATTTACATTCATACTATTTTCACTAGTTTTTAAATATCTAATATTAAAAAAAACCCAGCTACTCAAAAAGGTTACTTTAATTAAAAAAAACGGAAACACAAAACCTTTGCTTTAAGAGGTTGACTATTAAACTGAACAAATACTATATTAAGCAATCGCATCCAGTCGGAAGCATCTTCTTAAATTTAACACTAATCTTTAGTGCCGCCGACTGCATGAGATTGCTTTCAGACAATTTTTTAGAACATACGAATCAATGGATTATCTTGATTATTATCCTTCAAAATGGTCCATAAATTGTGGTGCAGTCCACATATAATGACAATACTGACACGGTTAAAAAAGCCTCCATCGGCAACGTATACATAGTAATCCAAAGTTAACTACGTATGACGTGATCCAACTATCCACCACTATCTCTTGGCTGCTGTCCAATATGCAGATACCGTTGTAACGAATCACAGCTCAATTTGTATTGCAATCGCGTTAATTTTCTGCTGTCACTACTATTCGTAAACAGTTTAATGGAAACCGTAACTTTAAAACAAAACGGAATATTTTGTTCAAGGTACGGTTTTTGACATCGACTATTATATATATTTTTTTATTGGATTTTTTTTTATCTTTTGTTTTTAATTGTGTCATCTGTCGCTTAGCTGTCTCTTTATCGTAATTGTTCACACGCAATACGTACTAGGTACAGATGTGTTTCCTTTGCTTATCTATGTAGCGTAGCGTAAATGTATTGTCTTGGATTGAAAGTTTCCAAAATAAATTTCTCAACTAAATAAGTTCTACATTTCTATGTCGAATACCTAAACAGGGTAACTCGTCGGTATCGTGGTTGCAAGCGCGACTGCTGAGCCTGGGATTCAGGGTTTTATTCCCAGATTGAGCAAATTGTTATTGGGTTTTTCCATTCAGAATTTCTAAGAAACAGCCCGGAGTTTGGAAGTTGGCGGTGTGATTCCCCTTACCTTGGAAAGCACGCTACCGTTGGTCCTGCGCCTGAGGCCCTAGTGTGAGTTTCATTTAACCATCTCGATCAAACGCATCGCGCGCGTTTGGCGCTCCGATTGGACCTGGATTGGTGAAGGACCAATCGGAACGCCGAACGCGCACGATGCGTTAGATCGAGATGTTTAAATGAAACTCACACTAGGGCCACTGATCTGTCTCTGGTCGTGTCGGATTAGTTGCCGAGTGAGGGAAGAAAGCCCCTGTGTCTGCGCACACACTAGTCATCATCATCATCATTTCAGCCGAAAGACGTTAACTGCTGGACATAGGCCTCCCCCAATTTGGGAGGTTTTGCCATAATCGCCACGCTTGGCGGGCGGCTTGGCGATCACAGTATAGTGGTAAAATGCATAGAGAACGCTGCTGCCCATTCTCTAGTAAGTCCCTTAGTCGCCTCCTACGACACCCACGGGAAGAGATTGGATGGTGCTATTCTGTACGTCCGGCATCACACGGTACACACGAATGCACTATAACATCTCCCGCACTGAAAGCTAGTCCCCGTTGTGATTGTCCGCCATGCCCAAAATATGGCCTGAAGAACTATTATTTTTACCTAAATAGGGTTATACTAAAATTCCCAGAAAAACATAAAAAGTTCGATTGCTCGAAAACAACCTAATTTGGACCCAATATATCATATATCTGGATCCCAGTATATCTGGATCACAATGGATGGACGTAGCGAAACTCAGAGAAAGCTGGCATTCTCTGGAGGAGGCCTTCACCTCAGGGGTTCTCAAATAAAAATAATATAAACTATAATAAACGATTGTTAAAAATTGTACCTAAATTAAGAGAAATATAAGACTTTTTTATTTTATTTATTTATTTTATATTATCGGGTTAAAATTGTTGCAAATCAGCTCTAACCCATTTTAAAGTATGAGCCCAATTATCAATGTCCCTGTATAGTAACCTAAATATTACCGTTTAATGACAGCACGCATTGGTCGTAAAAAAAAAAACAAATAAAAACGACTCAATGACAGAAAATCGACTTATCTTCACGCTTCAGTAAAAATAATGAACTAAACAACATTATGGCTCGCAGAACCCACTACTTTAATTGCATTATTTTGATCTACTTATTAACTAATAGGCTCCGCTGTGTGGCTTCGAAGATACATTAGCGCCATGCATTAGATAACGATTGATTGAGTATAGAATATAAATATAGAAGTGTCAGTATTTATTTTCATTTGCCATCCTTTTCCCAACTATATTATAACCGAATGCATCTGAATACCATTATTTAACAAGAAGTGACTGCCTATCTGACGTACCTAGTTACTGGGTAATACAAGGCAAATGGCAACCAGTCTTACAGTCTTAACAAGGGGTACCTTGGTAAGCCTGGTTGTCATTTGTTTGAACCTCCTGGTTTGTGACTACCCGTATCGACTATCTACTAATTACAGCTGGGATCATTTTTCATCCAAGGCCCCGATAAGCGTAGCAGTACTGGGACAGCATGGGAAAATCCGTGTCCGTAATAGGTACGGGGTAACTGTCCAAGTAAACATTAACTCATTATTCATGATTTTTTTTGCCGTATTTCTATAAAATATGAACACTTACAAACATCTTTGGACCTTAATCAGTAATACCAGGAGGAAAAAAAATGAATAGAAAAAATTATAAAATTTCCTTTTATGTTTTGCTCACATGTGGGAGGGGACTACACCATACAAATGACTCAAGTTAGCATTGTTTTTTATAGAGGATTGACTCGATTTTTTGAGAATCATTTTACTGTATCGGAATAAAAAAAAAATGACCAGCAGAAGTCGATCAAGTAAAACATTTTTCAAAAAAAAGCTAATGTTTCCCCTTAGACAGTTTCCAAGTATCACTCACGTATACGGATTTCCCCCTACTGTCCCATTTAAATGCTCTCTGAATAGGTATATACATATATGTCTCATGCAGTGGGTAAAATGAAGTGATTCGTACTGAAATCACCACAACCTAGAAAATCATTAAAAACGGTAAACGTCAAGGGAATAGGTACCTAATTCGTGGCGTGGCGGAATTTTCGTTCTATAGAAGGTGTTGTGGTTTGCTTTGTGTACTTTTAATACATATACAAGCTTAGTTTCCAATTTGTCCTGAACTTAAAAAGATTACGGAACTAACCCTGAAATGGCGAAGAAGAAACAGCTTACACTTTTTAGTGAGAGTGGTGGGTAAGGATAATAAAAACGAAGGTTTAAGTTTTAACCATCATGAATAGGCACTTACGTACTCAAAGAGACCAAAAAATATGTTTTTCTAAACCTACATTTAGGATAAATCTATATACCTTAGTTAAGAAAACAAATGCTTTTCCTTATTATGAGGGGCAATTCCCGCAATTTTAAGAACGTTCATAGTCTGATCCCTGTCTCAATCTGTCAAATATAGCCTGAGTTTTCCTACATTTTTGACATTTTATTGTCGCCGAGGTACATAGGCCGTACGTTTTTAATTACGAGAATTGGCCTTCTTATACGATATCATAATTGTAGTCTATAGTTTTTTTCTAATAAATAAATACAGAAAAACATTTTACTTATTCGTTAATAATCGATATGACGATCTATCAACACGTGCGACTTGTTTAGCCATAACTCCCTCCCGAAGATATAATCTTATCACTGACATAATCAATTATACACTAGTGCCGACGACCTTGGTAACAAACTGCACTAATTTTTGGATAGTTTCGTCTTTTCCTGGCTTATAAAACAAGGAAAGGACGAGAATGAGTAAAAGCTATCAATTTTAGTTTAAAAAAAATACCATACAAAATAGTAAATACGTCAAAACGTATCGACCAAAACCACATCCAAAACTGGGTGAAGTTTGACGGTGACAATGATTTGTCAGTGAGTGGACGATGCATTTCATATAGTTGCTTCAACTTATGCCATGCTAAGGGAAATGGAGAGGGCTATGCTTGGAGTTTCCCTGCGCGATCGAATCAGATGAAGAGATCCGTAGGAGAACCAAGGTAACCGATATAGCCCGAAAAAATGCCAAACTTCAGTGGCAGTCGGCAGGGCACATTGCTCGCGGAAAAGATGTCCGCTGGGGCCGCAAGGTTCTGGAGTGGCATCCACGTACCGGAAAATATAGCGTTGGAAATTCTCACACAAAGTGGACCTATGACCTTGTGGGGCCGCAGGAATCCGCTGGGTGCGAGAAGCAGAGAACCAGTCGAAGTGGCGGTGTTTGGGGGCCTATGTCTAGCATTGGAGCTTTATCGACTTAAATGTTGTTCGCAACTGTCACAGCTTTTTTCTCAAGTTAAACTTACGCTAGTAAGAAATTTTCTAGCTTAAGTTTCGATTTTGATAAAGGTAATCAGTGTAATTGTCATTAATAAATTAAAGATGTACTTACATGACCGCAAGGCTCTTGTAAGGCCGTTGTCAGGTGGCCGGGGAATCAGTGTCTTCTGGCCGAGAAGCTTATGAGCTTGGACCTGCGCTTCCGTTTCGTCCAAATTAGCCATATTGAAGCTCTACGAAAGTTTTTTCGATACCCTGAAATAGAACGAAGTGTGCTTAATGGATAGATTACGTTTATGGTGATAACTGATAAGCTTCTAAGCTGATTTTTTTTCTGTTTTTAACCAACTTCAAAAAAAGGAGGAGGTACTCAATTCGACTGTATGTTTTTTTTATGTTTGTTACCTCATAACTTTCGACTGGGTGAACCAATTTTGATGATTCTTTTTTTAATTTGAAAGCTCGTGCTTTCCGTGTGGTTCCATTTCAATTTCATATAGATCTGATGATGTGTTTCGGAGACAGACAACGGAACTCTTCAAAAAATAACACTAAATGAACCGCGATTGCTGCTATCGCATAAATATACATTGTTTTGACCCCAAGGATGATGAAATTTCGAATTAGTGGGGTAGGTACTAAAACTAAAAAGTGAAAAATAAAAACTTTTTCCAAAAAAAACAACCGACTTCCGAAAAAACACTACAAAGTGAAAAATAACTTTAATTTCGGAAGGCGGTGACAAAAAATTATTAAGTCAGTTGTTTTTTTATTTTGGAAAAAGTTTTTTGCACTTACACTCGTACTATAGGTAGATAATGGTGTGGCTGATAAGGTGAAGTCAGAGCCCCCTGACTTTGATTACAAACCTAAATTATTATATTCTAAACACTAATGTAATTATTTGACAGCTGAATGAAATGGCTATGACATGGCAGGTTGGCATAACGTGTCTATCGACAAACTATTAATTTCGCAAGTACGTGCGACGATAGGTCGATGTAATGAAACTTATGCTTATAGAATAAGCGGAATTTCAATAATTTGGACGTAAAGCTTATTGTTTTTTTTTGTTGTAATATAATATTTCCATAAGTAGGTAATTCAATTTATATGTAGGTATTTATGGTAAACTACTCTAATTTCATGTATTCGTTTTTTTTAATTATGTACGTTAGCTTGACAATATACACCGTGACATTTTAGTCGTCTTACAAAGGTGGTCCACTCAATGTATAAGTCATAAAATACCTCTAGGCGCGATTAAAACATTGTTACCATTAATTAAGTTATTAGGTACTAAGAAAAATAAATAATGCTCTAGAATTATGAAACTCCCTCTCTGTTAATAATGTTTACGTATCAAACGGTAGAAGATATCCACCTATTTACTATTATATTCCATCAATAATCCCATCTCCATAACAGGGTGTTTCAAACTACGTCATGCGTATTAGTGAATACTATTTTATTTTTTTGAATTATGCAAATGTTTAAAAAAAAATGTTATAAATGATTAGTAGTCATTGGATACATGAAGTAGGCTGCCATTGTAAGACGACTAAAATGTCACGGTGTATAAGATAGCAATTATATTTTTGACTCTAATGATTCAGAATACATGAAACAGTGATTGAATCGCTCCTAACCTAGACCTCTGGCGTAGTTCAAGAGCCGAGGCTGCGTCTGATATCAATGTATGTATACCGATAACTACAACGTTTACTGTAACTAATATAAGCTATTCTTATTTCTTATTATCATCTACCTTACCTACTCATTTTATTTTTTACTAAGATTTTAAAACTTTTCAGTTATTTATTATGTTACTAACATAAGTCGTTTCAACTTACGTTAATTATAAAAATTGGTGTTAGTAACGTGGATGTTTTCTTCATTAATTATTTAAATAAAAATTTAAATGTATCTTTAAAATATTTTCACTGAATGTTTCAGAGATATACCAGGAAAAATGGTTAAATATAAATAAGTGCATAGTGCTTATTAATTTCTTAATAAGTACAAACAAACAAGCAAAACTATGACTAATTAACAGCAATAATTACAACTTTGCCAGAGACACAAGAAACTATTCTGTAGTATTATTCTGTATACTTAACTTAGGCAAGTAAATTAATTTCCATTACTTTGCCTTACAGAGTGTTATTGCGAAATCTTAACTTAAATGTCAAAAGCCAACGAGCTATAACGCACTTCATTCTAAAAAATTATATCGTAGTACACGTTTCTAACTAAAACGAATAACTAAAATGTGCTAAAACCGTAAAACAGCCAGTTCAATTACAAGCTAAACAAATAAAAACTATACATTCATTCATAAAATTATCATAAATCGCACAAATAATCGCCAGATGGTGGCAACTCAAATATAAAAATTCCACTTACACAATAATTAATCGAGAAAAAAATCCAGAAAAACACACTAAACGCACTCGCAAAAATAATGGCACATTACATTATTTTAATTGTAAAAAAAACACAACACACGCGACCTGAACAACAAACGCGAGTACAGTGACACAAATTACCGATCTTTATCGTGTAATATATTGTTCAAGTATTTATTTATCAATTGTGCGCAAGATTTTAAGGCTACGGGCCGCGTGGTCGACGCCGGCGCATAGCGAATATTGTCAACTGTTCAGCCGCGCAGCCAGCACGAGGTTGTCGGCCTTGGATGAAATAAACAATTTTATACACTGGCGATACCTGTTGCGGGGTCAGCTTTATTGAAGAGTGTAGTGTGATACTCATTCGATCCGCCCGTTTGAATTGCGAATCCGTTACGAATATTGTTCACACGATTAAGTGCTCTTACTTAATATGGAGCTCAATTTAGTCTCAGATAAGTTTATCAACGTATGTTGGTTTTCCTGTTTAAATATAAAATACACGTTATTATTATTTCTATTTACAATCGCAGTATAACAATGTTAAGGATAGTTCAAAGGTTTTGTGTTTTACTGTTCCCAGAGCAGTGGTGGCCCAATGGAGGGTCGTAAGTTCAACCCGCTTTACTTCGTGTAAATTATTTAATCATCATAGTTCTCAAAATGGTAAAGAAAAATATCGTGAGGAAATCGGCATGTCCTAGAATCAAAAATTCGAACACATGTGACATCTACCAACGCGCACTCGGCCCGCGTGGTAGATTACGGCCCACTCCTCTCACAGGGAGACGGCCTGTGTCTCAGTAATGGGGATAGGATATAAATATGTATGCATGTACATATCAGAAAAAATATGTTTTTTTTTTTCATTCCTTCTATTCGAAAAGTGTCGTTTTGTTCCTCTATAAGCGGGAGCAAAGTAGCTCTTTTCTCCACTAGACTTAAAAGCGGGCAGTAATGAGATTTGAATTTAGAACATGAATCGTTCATTGAAATCAAACGCAAATTGTATAAATTACTGGCTGTAAGTGTTGGCTGTAGGGCGCGGTAACTAAAAAAAAAACAAATGCGCGCGATTTACTTCCCTGTTCTTGTAATCGGTACGGAGTTTATTGTATTTTGCAAAAAAATTAGTTCTACGTCGAGTTCTGAAAGTGATAGTGCATTAACTCCTGAAACAATAAAAATAGAAGCTAATAACATTACACAAAAATTAATACCTACGAATGTCCCGGGAGAAATATTTTCTCGTAGAAGGAGATGAAAAGTAGAGTGTATGACTCGAGAACAAAAATATTTTTCCCTCAGGCGATGTAGGTACTTTGAATCCTCCGCTCCGCTTTGGATTCAAAATAGCGCCCTCGTCGTAAAAATATGATTTTGCTCCCTTGTCATACAATCTACTATTTCGTTCTGTCAGTGTACGCACGATGATCAAGGTTTACATTTCCAGTATAAGCTGACTTCTCACTGTTCGAAAAGAAAAATGTGCGTTCAGCTAAAACTGAAAATGTATAACTTAATAATGTCATCGTGTGTGCTACAAAAGTCAAAACATAAGTTATCACTAAGCTAACTTCGTGTTTTTTTTAACGTTTATTTTTAAGTAATCGTAACAGATAATAATTTATGTCGTGGACTTGACATCTACTAGAGATAAGTGGGCAGTAACCAAACTCGTCTGGTTTCCGGATAGAGCTCTACGACTTCTGCGACTAGTCAAACGAGAAGAAATAGATATGTTTTCTTTAATGGAATGGGACTCGATTTTAACTGAACATAATGTTAGATTAATTTGTTAAAAAAAAACTTTTTATTTTGTAAATTATAAAGTACGTAATGTGAAAGTGCAATTAAAGATTGTTGGGCCTATTAGTCAATTCGCACGAATTTACTCGCCCGAATTTGGCAAATCGACAATAATATATTATTTTATTAGTGGGCCAATCGGCAACTCCAGAAATAGGTACGTGTCAGGCATTAGCAACCCAGTACCTAACCTTTTTTTGCAACTTTATTGCTTACTATCTGACCCAACAGACGTTGTCCTGTCTTACCTATTGTATAATGATGAATTCGCATTGTATTATTTTAGAATTGTTAATAAGGTCGTTTAGTTTTCTTAAATTGTTACGCGCCAGTTTCTTAATTTTTTCTTTCATAAGAACCTTCTCCTAACAATATCAAACACAAAAAAATTATTGCAAAATTGGTCCAGCCGTTCACGTGTGAAGCCTTAACCAAGGGAAATAGGGATTCATCTATACATCTACACATATAAATAAAATTGGGGTGTCTGTTTGTAATATTAAAATAACCGCTTTTTGCTACATGCATATGAATACATAGGTATACGGTACATATACCAAAATAACATTTTTTACAATTTTTGTCTGTCTGTCTGTCTGTTTGTACCCGCTATCTCTGAAATGGCTGGACCATTTTTGACGGGACTTTCACTGGCAGGTAGCTAATGTAATAAGAAGTAACTTAGGCTACTTTTATTTTAGAAATGTTATTATTTTTATTAATATATATATTATTATATAAATAAAAAATAACTATTCCGCTCGGACGAAGTCGCGGGCACAGCTAGTTTATACATATATAGATAATTCAACACGTGCCAATTGCTTTATAGGTACGTATTTCTGGGTTTGTCGATTGGCCCACAAATAAATTAACTTCGTGCAAATCACCTATTACAGAAAATGTTATAATTTTAAGTTGTCAATTCAACCAATTCGGGCGATTGAATTCGTGCGAATCGACTAATAACTAATAAGCCAATTGTCTTTCATCCATATCCATTTAAACCAGAATCCTAATTGTACACAATACACAATCCATTGATTCATAGGTTTGAAAAAATCGTTTGCTAAACCACGTAAATGACGCTATGAACTAGGCTGAATCACAACTACCCCCCAGGAGTATTCTAAACATAAAGAAAAATAAAATGGTTTTAGAAGAAAATATATTTTCAATCTCATGTTGTATAATATCCGTTAGTTAACACGTGCCTGTCCTTCTAAGAATGTTAGGAGTGACGTCATTCGTTTGCTCTCAAAACTGGTTTTACTAAATTTAACTAAAATCGTCTACTAAACTTGAACTAAAAATATTGAGTCAGTCGAAGGTCACCATTTTCTCATGAATATTTAATATCTTTATCTACATTGTTTAAATTAAATCGAAGTATGACACACCTAATGGTCGTTGGCGATACCTACCTACTTATGTGTTTCATTGACATGAATGTGGCAAACAATATAAGTACCTACCTACAAAGATTCTTACGTAATTATTTAAAAACTAGATTTAGCCCGTGTCTTTGCACGCGTGGATGTAAGAAATTACCCCACGGAAACGTCCTACCGACAACAAAAAGTAACCTATGTAATACCTAAACCGAATCCTTATAACATCAGCTATCTGCCAGTGAAAGTCCCGTCAAAATCGGTCGAGTTGTTTCGGAGATTAACCAGATCAAACATGCAGATAGACAAACAAAAATTTAAAAAATTGATATTTTATTATACTATGTTACGTATACCTATACTGTCTTATGCACTAAGTGAAAACCTGTCATTTTGACATTGCAACCAGACACTTAAATTTTATTTATTTTCATGTTTACATTTATGTATACATAAATAAGATTTCGCAACCTGTGATTGGCTGGTATAAATTCCAGTACATTTCTATTTAGAATCCCAAAAAAAAAACAATAATACAATACTAATAGGTATTGTACTGGCAATGATCGCTGGGCAATTTGACTGCCCCTTTATACGTCAATGCTGCGACAGACATGTGTAGCTTTTGATTTTATGACACCGTATAATGATACTGACATAATATTGATAATGACATTTTTGTATTGTTTTGTTTTTTTATGTGCAATTTGAGTATCTATGTGTTTTGTTAATTTAATTTTAATTCTGTGGCCGTAAAGTTTGACATTTTATTGAAATTCTAATTTCTTCCTTTGACATGTTATTTATTATATTCAAATTTTTGTGACTTTTTATTTTAAATTTTTATGCTGATAATTTATTCTTCTCTTTGGCAGCATTGTGAAATTTTTCTTTTATTTCTATTTATAATATGGGTTTAGCCTGATTTTTTTTTATATAATGGCCGTACCTACTATTATTATAAATGCGAAAATGCCTCTGTATGTCTGTCTTCCTATCAGTTGTTACTATTTCACGCCTTAACAGATGCAATATTTGACACACGGATAAATTAATATGATCGGCACCCTAATTTAACATTTTGCAGGATATTGCTACACCATTACATCTTAAAAGCAAAAAAATTGTCAGATCAACAACACAAATAACGCGATGAATGTTGTTGAACCATCAAAATGTCATTCCTACTGTTAGTGTATTAAGCAATTAACCCGCAGTACAAATCACAATGTAGGTTGGTATGCATTACATTAACCTTATTTGAAACAGTTTTATCGTAATCACTGGTCAATGAATCAAACGTCATCACAACGTTTTAACATTCAACTTGAATTTAAATTGTGTTCAACTGTGACCTTCAGAGCTGTGGATTGTGCGTACAGTACATACCTATGAGAATTCGAGTATATGAACTTGTGAAGTAGGGTAAACTGACAGTTAAGACATGAATGGTTTTTTTTTGTGTGGGAAATCATCAAATAACTTCTCCCGGTCTGGGTGAAGCAGGACTTTTACTGACTAAAACTCATCCGTGTTCACTCAGTTCCCTGTGTGCCAGGGGCCGCGGTATTTCTTTCGAACAACCCGCACCCCTGGCAGATGACATGTACGGTTAGCGATAAAAGTCGATAAAATTACTGCAACTTTCACACATCATCTGTATTGATACAGTTATTCCAGATTTTGTATTTTATTTTACAGCATTTCAAATTAATAGCTAAGAGTCGGAATATTCTGTTCTTAGATATTAATTTACTTAAAAGAACATTTTTTATTTTTATTTAAGGAATACTTATCACCACATAGTATAAAACAAAGTCGCTTTCTCTGTCCCTATATCCCTATGTAGGTATGCTTAAATCTTTAAAACTACGCAACGGATTTTGATGCGGGTTTTTTTTAATAGATAGAGTGATTCAAGAGGAAGGTTTATATGTATAATACACCAACCACCATGTGGGCGAAGCCGCTGGCAAAAGCTAGTTGTCTATAAATATTACTTCTGTTCAGATTTGAATTAGAAAAAGTATTCAATTGAGTAACAAATAAACGTGTTAATCAACTTTTGTCCCTGATTGCACGTATTCATTGATAAACAATGTTTTTAGCAACATGATTTTGTGTCGCTGTAGGTATACAAGTTGCTGGCAACTTAGAACGCTGTAGTGTTGCTGGCAACATGCTTAAGTTTTGTATTCATGATAAAAGACGGATGCGCAACTGTTTCTCAACTTTAAGGGGAAAGCGCCAGGGTGCCCAAGAAATTAATTTTTTTAATGTTTTTTTTTTCAATTTGCCGGTAAGTGTCAGGCCACCAAATATTATAATAGATATAAGTATTTATTTATATTTTTGTATGCAGACTGGGAACGTTTTATTAGATATACAGAGTTTAATTTGATGCCGTATTGTCGTCTCCACCTTATGTATGGACATGTATATATGTACCAAATTATGGATTTTACAACGTAAGAATAACCTCTACAAATAATGGGTAAATATTGGGATTTGGGGATTGGAATGCACAGAAGTGCATTCTTTTAAACACATTCCGCGTTGTTTTAATATAATTGATAGGTTTACTTTTATATTTTTATACTAAACTTCTACGCGTTCAATTTAGATGCCCTCTAAAAATAAGTAAATAGCTGTCTACTGGAAAAGGGCACACATTACAATAAATCTTTCAGATTCAGTTATCATACGGTCAATCAGTTTTGAGTTGAAAAACTAGGGATTTACCTAAACCCTAAGCTTAGATTTATCACTGGTGAGTCTTGTGACACTGGCTTTACCTCATTCATATCGCATTTCATTATAAGCGCAGGTTAAAGGTCATAGTTTAATGCTATTTATGCAGTATTCATAAATTCATAGAAAATGATAATGATATTAAAGTTAATATTTTTCCATTCGTTTTAATTAACAGAAGACAATTTAGCGGTTTTATTATTAACTAGCGCCCGTCCATGCTTTGCACGGGTGAAACCTACTGGTGCCAAGCATCCACATTTCTTTTAAAAAGCACAAAAATCTGGCATGTCAAAATATCAAGATTTTTGTTTTAAAGAAAAATGTGTTAGTACCTATATATTATTTTAGGATAGATACGTTTATAATAAAACATAATAATGAATCCTGTATTCCTATACAGTAGAACAAATACAACATAAATAACGATAACTTACATTTTTTTTTTTATCGAGATCCAATAATTATTATGCTTATACCCAAATTAAAACGTTTCCAATTCCGACCACAATTGTTTTATTTGGTTCTCAAAAAATTTGTTGCAAAATAAAGGTGTTTCTCTGAAAAATCCAAATAAATATTATTTACCCGATCTAGCGGAGTTTTATTCGTCCTAGTAAACAAGAAAAGTGCATTCAATTCCCGAAGGGAAAATAAGTGTCTTAGCTCGGCGCATCGATAACGATGTTAGGAACAATGTATTAAACAACGAGAAACTCTCTTATTACCGACCACAAATCCAATTTTGAGCTGCAAATAAGAGATACGAACGAATACAACAAGAAAATTCGCTTCATTTTCAACGATGAACCCAATCACTTCAGAATTTTAAATAATATTTACAACCACAGAACAGGTAAAATAGGTCTTATCTTTTCTGGGCTTCGTCAGTCTGTTTGTTCCGTGTAGTCGCCAAAACGGCTGGACCGGTATTAATGGGACTTTCTCTGACAGATAGCTGATATAAGCGGTTATCAGAAGTAATATAGGTTACTTTTTGTCCCGGTATCACTTTACCGTGGGATAATTTCTAGCATCCACGCAGGTGAAGCCAATGGCACAGCTAGTCTTAAATAGTACTTACAACCAGAAAAAGATAAAATAAGTTTTATTCCTTCCGTGCTTTCAACTACGAAGCTGTTACGCGCGGGTTTGCCCGCGCGGAGATTAGAACGATAAAAAACTATTTAGTTGTACCTACCCTTACAAATTAATGTACCTACCACTTGATAAGTAATCAATAAATAACAGTGACAGGAAGGGTTGTCACATCATCAACACTAAGTGGATTAAATACGTATCATTAAAGGTAACACAAAAACTACAATATAATTTGTATGGGACACAACGCGGTCTTACTCTACCAATCTTCCTTATCCTAACATAGTATAAAACAAAGTCGCTTTTCGTGTTTGAACGCTTAGATCTTTTAAACTACGTAGCGGTTTTCATTAATAAACAGAGTGATTCAAGAGGAACATTTATACAGGATAAGTTTTTATCCAGTGCACAAGATGTAACCATGAGTCCAGCATATTATTCTAGAACCCCAGCGTGGAAATTTTTCGTCGGTAATACAAAACAAAATCAGCTGTTCCGTACATTTTGACCACGTAGGTCTTGCACTTTTGTATGAAACAGCTGATTTATTTTTGTAAAACTGACGTAAAATTTCTGCGCATACGGGTCTAGAATGATATCCTGAATTCATGGTTACAGTTTGCGCACTGGATAAAAACTTATCCTGTATGTACCTATAATACACCGACCTCAACGCGAACGAAGCCACTGGAAAAGGTAGTTAATTGTAAAAGAATCAGGTAAATCGGCCAAATAACCAGGGAACCTCCTCATTTTTAAAAGTCGATTAAAAAGAATCCCAAGGGAATAAAAAGTTTGTGGGCTATGTCTTAATCCAGGTTATAGTCGATCTGTGTCATCAAAACCTATTCAAAGCGAATGTCACCAATGAAACTGAGCCCGATCAGCACATAAACACACACATTTAAGGGCTGTCTGTGTCATTCATTTTTGTGAAATAGTGATATCGACACCTCTAGAACGCGGTTTTGATGTACTTATCGCGTTCAGTTTCATTCGTGAAATTGGCAGTCAGACGTTAAGATGTGATTGATGATTATACAAACAAATTCGCAAACTCACTAACCAGAATTTTAACCAAATGGAATTCGACATCTTTCATAATGTGTATATTTGACTGTACCGTTGTCCTTGTTACAAGAGACAAAACATTGTTTACTGTGCTTAGTATTCAATAGGTCAACAGCAAATTAAATACAATAGTCTAACAACTTGTCGTTTCACCCTATTTGACTTTACAACGGCAAAAAACGTCCGCCGTAAAGAGTCCAATCAACTTGACAGTCGTCATGGAGGCTTATCTAATGGTCATGGTCATATGATCCGAAGTCGAACGTGTCTATTTCTGGCTCTATTTTATCGAAGCTTAGATTTTATGTCGGTTCGGGAGTTGTGACTATTAAGAACTAGCTTTTGCCAGCGGCTTCGCCCACGTGGTGGTCGGTGTATTATACATATAAACCTTCCTTTTGAATCACTCTATCTATTAAAAAAACCCGCATCAAAATCCGTTGCGTACTTTTAAAGATTTAAGCACACATAGGGATATAGGGACAGAGAAAGCGACTTTGTTTTATACTATGTAGTGATAAGGTGATACGTGTTTCCTTTGGATAAAGATATTTGGCTCGGCTTCCAGCTTAAGCGGATGCAGCTACCAGAGAAACTAAACTCCGCTCCGCACGAGTGGATTGGCACAACTCCGCTCGTCTCTTCTCTTCTATTCTCCAGTGAACAGGCAGCCTTAGACTGGTTTTCAGACTTGCGGCCGTTTGACAACCCGTAACGACCACCGGTTTTGCGTGCTTTCCGAGGCACGGACGGGTCTCGATATGTAATTGTCATCCACGGACCGACCGCGGGAAACATAGCATAACCTGATGGATCGACCTGTGAGGATGTTATTACTTAGCCACGAACCCCTCCGGAACCTCTTAAGTATACTAGCAACTGCCAGGGGTGCGGGTTGCTCGAAAGAGATACCGTGGCCCCTGGCATACAGGCAACTGAAGGAGCACGGGGGGTTTTAGTCAGTAAAAGTCTGACACGCCCTTACCCTCCACTCAGAACGGGAGAAGTTATTTGATGATTGCCCACAAGACAAAAAAGTAAACTAGCAAATAACAAGATGATTAAATGCATAGCCATTTTCCCTACCTTAGGGTTTAGAACCTCATCTGTTAAAGATGGATGATGTCGTAACCAGTATTAAATAAACTAGTCACAAAAATTAGGGGTTAGGTAGGAGGGGGGGGGGGTATAAAAATCAAAATAACAAATATACTATACCTATATACATAAACCTTATAATATATATATCTGTACATAATTATTCATGTAATATATAGATAATTATACAACCAATTATACATCTAATAATTTTATTATGAAAATGAAATGAATTATGCATTTGACGTAGGGTCCATATTGATCTCACTGTTTATACCATCTATGTAAAACATATGGAATGCAATAAAGAATTGATAATTGAGGTAAAATATTTATTTTCACATTTTTGGGTGGTTTTTAACAGGCTGTAACTCGGAGGAAAATGACCTTATAGCAAAAAAAAAGTCAACTCTAAGTGCCTTCTTTCCAACTCTGACCATGAACTTCATATCTTTATAAAACTAAAAAAAGAAAAGATAAAAAAAGCGTTTATTTATAACCCCTAATTTTTATGACTAGTTTAGTTAATATTTTTTCCATGTAAAAACATTACAGTCACTTATTTCATGGATGGTGATGTGGTTCACTATAATGATGTCTAGTTCAAGCCGTGTACTAATACTACAATAGTGTTAGAATGGTCTATCATTGATTTCATAATTGTTGATTTTGAGAAGTTTGGTAATCTACTAATATGATGGCGTCATTATGACTTTCCACTGACACTCCATTGAAAGAAATGGTATTTATTGGTAATCTCGTACATAGTGACAAATGAATGACTGACTTAGGCGGTAATCTGCTAAAATTTGACAGTAATCAATAATATGTAAAAATATATATAAATGAAAGGAATAAAATGATCAAATTTAGTAGTCGTTTTTGGAAAAACGTTTCTACTAACGGATTTTATAATAATGGCAATACGACAATGCCATTATAACACAATTCTATTACGAGACCATTGACCGACCAATTTGACCCACGAACTTTTAGCAAAATGACAATGGGATCGTGTTGGAATGACGAATTTATAAAAATAGCTGACTTAGGCCCCAGTAGGTAAGTAGGTTACATAGGCTACATCCAAAAATCAATGAGTCCTTTTTTGCGACGACAAAAAAACCTTAAGTATACAATTTGCAACGGTAATCACTAATCACTAAAAGAGCCCTCACGGGTGGCAGTAGCTAAAGTCAAAGACAAATCGTTTATTTCAAATAGGCCCATAAAAGGCACTTTAAACGTGAAACACGGTATCAATATCCGTATCAAGTTACGTACAGTAAGCCGCAAGTCATAGTAGTAACAAAACCAGTATAATCTTGCCTCTTATTGTAATGGAACTCCGTATAACCCAAGGTCAAAGTGTGATCGTATGTACGATGTAAACCCAGGACATTTAACCGCGTTCTGACTGGCTAATCTTTAAACCTACCATGACATGAGCAAATATTCCGGTATTGAAAAAAAAAAAACGAAATAAAGAAGAATTTTTAACTTCTTTCTTTTATATAAAAACTTCTTTCTTATATTTATATATCAACTGTTGTGGCTAGTTTCGCAAAATCTCTAAAAGTGCTCCAGAGAAAGGTCGTAGTCCAAAATTGGCATACGTAGAGTTCCGTACAAACATAAAACGTTTCTTCTATGGACCCCTTTAATTTTTTACTTTATTTTATTTTTATTATTTGTTGTTATAGCGGCAACAGAAATGTATACACATTCTGTTCAAATTTCAATTATCTACCTATTATGGATCATGAGATACAGCCCGCTGACAGACAGATGGACGGGTTACCCTTCGGATACGAAAATCAAAAATTGAACAGAATTTAGTCAAAACATGCTAAATATCCATTTTTCTTTAGGTCATCCACACACTAGCCTTGTTGCTACTCCAAAACACAGATAGCGGTAATACTCGTATATTGTACAACGTAATCAATCAACTTTATCGCTGCTTGTACAAAAATATGATTGATACACAATTTCTTGTCGGATTTATCGGTCGGTATATACTTAGACAGATTTGGTTATTATCTGTCTGGCTTTGAGTCTATTTATATTCCGATTTGTGTGAAGCGTGTCCTATTTAGATGGTTGGTTTTATTTTTGCGAGGGGAATAATGGGATTGACGTGGCTCTAGAAAAGGATGCTAGGAAGGTTTCAGACTGTTGCTCAACTCAGCAGTGGGCCAAAGTAAAAAAACATCTTTATTGTGATAGGGTTCCGCACGTACTCTAGCGGGATAGGGTGTGACACTGAAAAGGTTTAAGCAATATTTAAATACATAATACAGTAGACAAACCTCAGGGAAGTAATTTGACCTTGAGCTAGAATTGAAGTTACAATATAATAAGAACTCAGCTTATACTGGTATTCATTAGCCGATTCTTAAGCTCAACCTTTTCATTCAACGATCGTACATACTCACAATAAATTTAATTTTGTGTCTTCTAATCTTGCGTTGCGTGGTGGCTAAGTGAAGACCACATACCATAAATTTAATCGAATTATATCTAACGAGAGGCTTTCGCTAGCAGTAGCTGGTTCGACTGAACTGGAAATACAAATTGTTCTGCTAGAGTCGCTTCGTGCTTTCGCGTTACGCTTGTCTGCGGGAACTTTTAAACTTAATCGGTCTGCAATTCCAAATGCCCAGCGCTTCCTAAACTGCTAGCACTCGGTAACGCAGACTCTAGCTGATTAATCCTTTCAACACGATGGTTAACCCAGTAGATCTTCATTGTAATCTACCGAGTCTTTTCCCACTATGAGGTCAGCTTCTTCTAGAAGCCGCTAACTTCTAGACAAATTTTACATGGAAAATCTGCATCTGATGTTCAGACCCCAGTTACTGAGTAATAACGAAAGTCTGACAACCAGTCTCACCAAGAGGTATCACCTAGGTAAAACTGATTGTCGGACTTTCGGGCTTCTGAATGTGACTACTGTCAAAGCCAGCAATAGATTGAACGATTCTAAATGTAAAGTATAGGAAGGGAAACCCTAATGAAGCCCCTTAACCTTGAAACAGGTAATAAGGATATTACGAAGCTGTTTATCCTTGGCCAACATTTTTTTACACCATGGCGGTTAAAGTTAAACAAAAACCTATGTAACTTACTATACCTACATAGTATTACGCCGCGTTTACACCAAAGTATGACATTGTATATATGCCGTTTTGATTATCGTTTACAACTTAAAGAAGTTGTACTTATACAAAACTTGTAGAAAATTGACACAAATGTATAACAACGTGAGTAAATCTTTTAACAAAACATATCTGTAACAATGTCAATGCATGTACGACACATGTTGTAGGATATGTTTATACCTAAATATTTTACTAGTTTAGTCTTACTTTACATATTTAAAATAAAACTTGCTTTTGCAACCGGCTTCACCCGCATGGAGGTCGAAAAGTATCCCACGGAAAGGCCGAGATATAAAGCATCAGGTCATAAACTATATGTCAGTGCCAAATTTGATCCAAACCCGTTCGCTCGTTTTTGCGTGATTGCGTACAGTAATGAAGTCGAAACTGTACATTGAATATTTTTAAAGCAATAGTTATGAGATGTGGGAGCGAGTCTAATGCGAAAATATCGTTTGTCTGTACCTGTGCCTGTTTCGGAATGACGCAAAACGGCGGAAATGCACCCGTAACACACAATCAATCAGATTCTGAGGCCTTAGTGTGAGTTTCATTTTACCATCTCGATCAAACGCAGTGAGCGCGTTCGGCGTTCCGATCGGTCCTTCACCAATCCAGGGCCAATCGGAGCGCCGAACACGCTCACTGCGTTTGATCGAGATGGTTAAATGAAACTCACATTAGGGCCTCTGTATAATTTTGAGGGATTATTGGTAATCCATTGCTTGAAATGTTCGAAAAAGTCTGCTCAAAAACTTAAATAACGCAATTAATGTTGTTGAATTCATACTGTTAGTGTTAAGCAATTACCCCGCTGATTTGGATGAAATTTGAGATATTCGTATAACCTGGATTAACACATAGGGTACTTTTTATACCGGTAGTACGTTGCCGTGGGATGTCCGCGGGTGAGGCTGCAGGCAAAAGCTAGTGGAAAATATGAATCACAGCTTAACCATTCATGTGGATGTAAACGCGTGGTCAGAATGACACATGGTGCTATTTATAGAATTTGTTACTCAGCAATTTGATTCCAATTTTAGACAAATCGTAGACGTTGTACTACGTCGATTTTTTCTTCAAACTTTTTTATTCTATGGCCAAATTAGAATTAGACTTAGGCACCCCTAGTAGAACTTTACTATTTACGTTAGTCCACGCGTTAGAGCACTCTTTTTTAAATGGTATCTTGTAGTTGACCTTGAGAGGTCGTAACTACTTAACCGGACTATCCTGTGGTTGTTTTAAGAAAACTTAAAGCCTCCAGGGCCTGGATTCACTATGACCACTTAACGATTCTTTACTCGTAACCACGTCAATTACACACGAAATCTACTAATATCGTATTAATAATATCGACAAATTGTCTAAGAACATACAGAATATGACATTTCGATTCCTTACCGCTACATTGGTTTCCAAAAAAAACGATACTGACTTAGTTTGAACGTAGTAAGATTCCGCGGGGAATCATTATAACGATACAGGGCCCCAATTCTGTGAAAACTACGTTTGTTCCGCTATTTGACCGAGGTGCGTGCATCGTCGTCTTAGGCTGCGACGTCGTGCGTCATCGCAACGCAGGTGTAGCATACAATGCGTTGATCCGTAGCGACGACGCAATGCAACGCATTAATGAGTCATTGCCCTTATTTTACTTCTGTGTGAACGGGGACTTAGTAAATATCGGAGCAAAATCTTCATAGCTGCTTACTTAGAAGTGTGCTATTAAGTATAGTGGCATGCAATCGTCTGTGCTCCTTTTCTAATTTGGGTCTTCCATTATTTTTTAAGAGTTCATAAAATGTTACGCAACTGCCCCGCAATATCTTAACCTCTTCTTTATCCAGGCTATTATATAATTTGTCGAATATTTAAGCTCATCATGATTTTCTTACTCTTTTCACAATTTATGTATTTTGGGTCGTTGCAACTTTTATCTTCCACACTTCTACAAGTATTTTACCTCAGATTTTGCGTCACTATCAAAATCAAAATGATCTTTGAAATGGTTACAATAAGTTTGCTTTTGGGTTGCTGTCACAAGTATGTCAATATTAAAGTGATCTATATTCTCGTTATGATAAGGTTGCTGTTGGGTTGCCACTGTCAGAGGTAAAATAATTGAAAACACTTTATCTCAGTAGTCATCCTTTAACTTTAAAAAAAATGAATTGAAACAAAATAATAAGGTATATATTGACCAAGGGACTATTAAGGGATATATTGTCTCCTTGTTTAATTTTATATTGGCAAAATGAGATTCGTTACCAAATATGAGAACAAAAAAAAACTTGTTTCCGGAGTAGCTAGTTACCTACTCTACTACTTACCTATGAATAATTTATCAGCAAACATGAGGAATGTGACTAGTTCGTGATTTATTGACTCTAGGTACCTTACCTGTCTCTGTGCGAAATATAACCGACATGAAATGTTGATAAATGTATTTTGAAAGATTTGTTAGATATTATTTCGAGTTTTATTGTCAGTAGAATTCAGTGAAACATTTTTTTATTAAAATCGGCAACTTGTAATTAAGGTATCTAAGTATACTTGTAGAGTCCGTTTCACGTAAGAATACCCCTCAGAGTGGCGCTTCCGTCGCTCTCAACATTCGAAAATAAGCTCTATCAATATAGATTTATGCAAACTACATATAAATTCCAATAATATTCCGTGGGACTTCTTACACGACGCGGACTTTACTCATAATCGTATTCAGTAACTTGACAGTTCAAAGAAAAATAATGTTACCATATTATAACTAATAGTGTTGGGGTAATGAACGATTTTGCGTAAAGAACGAATGATAAAATGGTTTAATTTCAATTTCGTTATAAAACTTCGTAACGTGTAGAATAAAGAATTTATTTATTTATTTGGAAACTCAACAGCTTATAATTAATTTACATGAGTTATGAAAAACAATTGTCTCTTAAGCCAATAACCGAGTTTCACGGCATTGATTTCCTTTCGCTACTTCTAGTTAACCCAGCCCGGGTTAACTAGAAGTAGCGAAAGAAAAATGAAAAAACTTATACAAGTACAAATGCAGATATCAATAATAGGTAAAGTGCGATTGTTGACACATTGCTCACATTAAATGAAAGTTACAAGTATGCACTTACCTAAGTACTATGACTTTACTAATTGACAAAAGGTAAAACAACGGAAAAATAAAAATAAAATATTTGTTTAACATTGTGAATAAATTTCCACACATCAACGCGCAACGTGCATTGATGAAATAATTATATGAATATAAATCTTTTTAAAACTGAGTTATGTCATGACACAAATTGTTTACTATACTACTAATATATAACAAATTCTACTATTTTTAATAGTGCAAATTATGTTTTTAAGACAAGTTATTAAATAAAAAAATATTTTTGCATGTAAGTAGGTACATTATTTTAAGTTCATTCAATTTCATTCATTCTAACACCACCTCATTATCTTTTTTCTGTCATAATCTGACCCTTCAACTGTCAAGTTACTGAATACGATTATGAGTCCAAGTATAAGGTCTATTCAAATCCATGTTTCCATTTTTTCATTATATTGATAATAATAATAGCATTATATTTGTATCAACGAATACGGCTACTTAATGTTACATTTTTGCAGGATAAGTTTTTAGGCCTGAAACTGCGTTAGGCGGACGTCCGAACGGTTTCATACAAATGTGCTCCGTCACGGGGACACCGCGCGGGCGTCCGTCGCAGGGTAGGCTACTTTTGGTCGCGGTTGCATGTCCCGTGATATAATTTCCAACAACCACGGGTTGGAGCCGCGGTTAGCAGCTAGTAGTAAATAAAATGGCTCGTTACGATCCCACGGAACCCACTCGCGTAGACACGCGACGGGCGACCGTCGCGGGCGCCCGCATAACGCAGTTTCAGGCCTTATCCAGTGCAAAAATTGTAACCATGAATTCGGCATATCATTCTAAACCCCCCAGCGTAAAAATGTTTCGTTGGTTATACAAAACAAAAATCAGCTGTTCCATACATTTTGACCGCGTAGGTATTGTATTTTTCTATGAAACAGCTGATTTTTTTTTGTATAACCGACGAAAATTTTTTACGCTGGGGGTTTAGAATGATATGCCGAATTCATGGTTACAATTTTCGCACTGGATAAAAACTTATCCTCCTGTATATAAATACCAACATTATCTATGTAATGTATATTAAATTGAACTTAGATCGATTAGTGGGTATAGTATATAGTCGGTACCTATTATTGAATTGTCTTTGTATTAAGTGGTAGCGCGACTTTATTTTACGTCATATGTCATAACCTGCCCCCCCCACCATCCCCTTTCCCAATTATGTTTGGGTCGGCTTCTAATCTAACTAGAAGCAGCTGAATACCAGAATTTAACATGGAGCAACTGCCTATTCAGATAGGCCAGCCCACAACCCAGTTATTGGTTTGGTTACCCCTTGGTAAGACTGGTTGTCACAGGCTTGGACGACCCGTTACGACTGTCAAAGATCCACGAATGACCGTCGGAACCAACGGCTTAACGTGCTTTCTGAAGCACTGACGGGTCTTAGAACGTAAAGATGGTCCACGGACCGCGGCAAGTGTAGTTAAGCTGATCAATCGACCCAAGCGGCAGTTATTACTTTTCCACAACCCCGTCTACGTCGCAACTTAACCTTGCGTTGAAGTAATTTTTCTAATATTTCGTATTTTAAGTTTAGTATGTCATCTTCCTGTGCGAGTCACAATAAATACTTTTCTTTCTTTCTATTTGTTTACATGTTTGGAAACTAAGTAAATTACGAACGCAGATTATGCTAGGACACTGTTCCACCCATCACGATTAACGAAGTCGCGTTAGGAAACTCAGTTACGGCTACATCATCATCATAAATAAGTATGAATCCATTATAATTATGCACTTTTCTATAGGTATGTACTCAGATTACTCCTCGAACTGTACCTATAAATTAAATTGAACGTATCTATTTGTAGAAGTATTTAACTAAAACATGCAACATTTGCACACACACATACTTAGATCAGGTTTTCTGCAGTAAGTTTCCAGAAGGTATTAAACTGAGATGGCGAGCTCATTGTGTGGGTAAATTAATTTATAAGTTGGTGCATTTGGAAAAGCAAATTCGACCATCGACAAATTGAAATTCAAAATGGCGATGGCGTTTCGTCATCTTGCAACCAACGCAGTGATCTAGTTCAATCAATCTGTCTAGCCTTTCCCTAAGTTCGTTGGGTTCGTTCGCTTCCAATTCTATCTGAATGCAGCTGAATACCAGCATTTAATTTGGAGTGACTGCCTGTCCTTGCCCTTGTAAGATTGATTGTGAGACTTTTGAACTACTCGCAACGACTGTCAAAGATTTACGAATGTCAGCCGGATATCAACGAAGGCAAGGAGGACTTGATATCATATCGAAATTGACACATTTTGATAACCTACTTTGCCTTGACCCCGACAGCAAACAGCTGTCGGAAAAATAGCGGTCGTCTATCTAATTTAAACTGACAACATTTTCGGGGTTTTGATTGTGTACAGCGTTTATAGGACACCTACGATAACACCGATTGATGTTCGATTCCGTATGGAAGCGTATCGAATGGTTTTGATTAGCTATGCTGGTAGATTTAAGGCTCGTGCAGACTAGTGACGCTACGCGACGCGACGGTCGCGTCATGCCTGTTTGAAGAAGCCTTTATGTGGTGTTTTCATTGATTTAGATAAACTCAAACTCAAACTCAAAGCATTTATTTCAATTAAACCATGTACAGGCACTTTTGAATTGTCAAAAAGTCGATCAGTTGGAAAGTTGAAGCTAGTTGCCCATTCCAAAACGTAGATCTCTATGGAGAAGAACGGGCAAGAAACTCCACGGACACTCTTTTAAAATCAAGTTGAAATATTACAAATTCTTGGGAACATTATTCTTGTTGCTTCTGTATGTCAGAACAATTAAATGTAAAATATTTATATAAAAGATATTTATAGACGATCTCGTAAGTGCTCTTCCAATTTGGGTAACAATTGCCAGTAAACTAAAACTTCACTATGGTTGCAACTACCTAACTGTTACATAGACAAATAGACCTTATCGTTTTATGACGTACAAGTGACATTTAACTTTAGGGTATAAGAGCAATTACGAGAATTACTATACTTGTTTGCCCTATCTCGTGCCATGCATAGTTTCGTTGAGTCATGACCGTGTAAATCAACCCTAAGAATATTAACACGTATCACTCCAACGTCTAAATATACACCACAAGAAAAGCAATCAACCTCAGACACAGGAAAAGAAATGTGCATGTAGTCCAGTATGAGTCATAAAAGGTTCATGTAATATAGATCAACGTCCATACTAATCAAATCAATTTGCAGCCTAGCCTTTTCCTTACAATGTTGGGGTCGGCTTCCAGTCTAATCGGATGCAGCTGAATTCCGGTATTTTACATAGGGCGAATGCCTATCTTAGGCCATAGTCTGAAATCAAAAAAATCAAAAGTCATTTATTCAAACTAGGCTGAGAGTCAGCACTTTCTGAACGTCAAAATTACATAAGACAGTCCCCGAAAACGCCCGCCCTTCACCACTTCCTATTGCTTTCGCTGGGAAGAAGAAGTGGCGCAACAAACTCCCCAGCAGCACAGCTGTCTGTTGAGCACAGCTGAGTTTCTTTTACCCATCTCAACTTAACGCAACGACCGCGTTCGGCGCTCCGATAAGCCCTTCAACAATTCAAGGCCAAACAGAGCGCCGACCGCGGTCAATGCGTAAAGTCGAGATGGTTAAAAGAAACTCGCACTAGGGCTTCAAACCTCCACAACCCATTTACTGGGGTACTGATACCCCTTGGTAAGACTGGTTGTCAGTTTGTCAGACTAACGCCCAACAACCCACAACACACTAAAACAAAAACACGCTAATAACATCCATACTTAATTTTCTAATACTATAATTAATTGACCGTTTATATATATAGCCTGGCTCGCCTCTTTTACTTGGAACATAACTGGCGAAATTTGGGTGTGCTATGGTATATCATAATCAGCTATATAATGTGAAGAAGCAGTTTATGTCAATGTATTACCTATCTAAGGACTTCGATGAACTAGCTACATGCACACCATATATAGCTACATAGAGCAACGCTTTAGTAAAATGTAAACATCTGGATAACTATGAACAGGACATAAATAAGACCCTGGAAGATGTTGTACATTGGCTTGACAAAAACAACTTAGTGATAAACTTACAAAATACTAATATCATGCACTTCCATCAACGCACAATTTTAAAAGAAGTATATGTAGAGTACAATAAGCAAAAAATTAACCAAGTTAAAGTAGCAAAATTTTTAGGGATTTACATTGACCGACAACTAAACTGGCAGCCACAAGCAGAGGAAATTTGCAAAAGGATGAAAACAGCGGCATATGTCCTTTCAAAGTTGTCCAAAAAAGTTGACATTCAAACAGCACATAATCAGTTATATAATGTTCCCACTGCTGGGACACAGGCCTCCTCTCTATGAAGTAAAACGTCGTGAAGAAACCAGCATGTCTTAGAACCAAAAATTGAAGGCATCTGACAGCCACCAACCCGCACTGGGCCCGCGTGGTGGATTATGGCCCACTCCGTCTCATAGAGACGAGGCTTGTGTCCCAGAAGTGGGGACATTATGGGCTGATTATGCTAAACTGCCCGTCCAGGTTGTTTTTGTTTTTTTTTTTGGGTAGGAAATCATCAAATAACTTCTCCTGCTCTGGGTGGAGCGGGAGGGCGTGTTAGACTTTTACTGACTAAAACCCACCCGTGTTCTTACAGTTGCCTATGTGCTAGGGGCCACGCTATCTCTTTCGAATAACCCGCCCACCTGGCAGGCACCGGCCCTTGCGGACCCCACCAGTTGGTGCTGACATCTCTTTAGGCGCGCGTGGAATACAACGCGCCGTCGACCCGGGCTTGGTCCTTACCGGACAGTGAGCTACCCATTGCTCGCCATTCGCAAGCTCACGCTTACGGTGACCGGGAATCAGCCTGGAATTCCCGACGCCCAGGGCGTCTTCTGCGGTGACGAGGGCCGTGAGGGCACATATACTGCCTCTCTCTCACGTGCGCCGCCTCCCTCTTCGCGAGCATTACTGCTTCGCAGAAGGAGGTGACGGCTACCCATGCACTCTCGCTCCGAACCATGGCCTGAACCAGGGCCGGCCGCGAGAGATCGTCGCCACTGATCACCTCCACAAGGACACGGCGGTGCTCAGCCCAAGCCGGGCAGACCTCCACCTTATGCACCACCGTGACCTCAGGGCGATCTTCGCAGTGGAAACACCCGGGTGTTTCCTCCCGCCTTATGCGGAACAGGAACCTTCCGCAACAGCCGTGTCCAGTGAGGACCTGCGTCAGGCGGAAGGTGAGAACGCCGTGGCGCCTCTCAATCCACTCCTCGAAGAGGGAACTTACCGCCGCAATTGTGGCATGCCCAGCCTGTCCGGGTTCGAACCTACAACCTGCAACTCGTAATTCGGGACTGTTACTACTGGGCCAGCACCACTCTCCTATAATACACCTCTCCCTAACCTTTCGAGGAAACCAGGCGTGATGTGGTGTTACGTTCCCAGGCTTGATCAATGAACACGCAAACTATACTGTTTGGTTGCGCAACCTAGTAATTTTTATCATTTAGTGTTTTAAGTACTGCATGATGTCAGCGGGCTTGTGTTTATAATTAATGCCTTCCAAGACCATTCATATCTACTCGTAGTCTCGTATTGTGTCGCAACAGGTCACAGTGGGTTTCGTCATGGATATGTGATAAATTTAATACGTACGATTTTAGTATTGTTCTTGTTCTTAGAATTATTTATTGTTGTTGGGCAAAAGATTTGAATCGTGGTTAATAAACTTGAATCAGGTTATGATATTGGCCGTTTATTTGAAGATCAATCCACCCATGTTTCGCCATTTATGTTTGAGTTCGTTGTAATAGGGGGCGAGTCTGTGAGGTATAGGTAGGGTTCCCAACCATACTGTTAAAAACAGTATTTTACTGTTTTTCCTTCGTTAACACTTTTTACTGTTCTATAAAAAAAAGTATACAAAATACTGTTTTTATGTCCGCTGGTATCCGGAGCGATACGTAAAGTCTGTATAAAATGTAAACGTCCTTATACAAACTACGTTTCTGAACGAAACTGTCAATGTCAAGGGAGTGCCACGCATCCGCAGCGTAGAAAGCATGTATACAAAAAATAACCGATTTTTGTTTTTCAATTGTGTAAGAAGCTTCAAAAAAATGTATTTTTAAAACGTCAAAGCAATAAAACACTGTTTTCTTTTGTAAATACTTTTCATTTCATTTCTCCGATCTTAATATACTTCATTTCTCGTACAAAAAGTTGGGAACCCTAGGTATAGGTCCACCCACCTCTGCATAACCCCTTGAGGAAACAGCTCCAATATTATATAATGTAAGCTGCTATACTAACTAGCAGTGGTGGCTCAGTGGTAACGGCCACGACTTACGAGTTGTAGGTCGTAGGTTCGAACCCAGACGGGCGCATTACTTTGTGTAAATTATTTCTTCACCACTGCTCTCAAAACGGTTACGGAAAACATGCTGAGGAAACCAGTATATCTAAGAACCAAAAATATAAAGACATGTGACATCTACCAACCCGCACTGTGCTCGCGTGGTGCATTACGGCCCGCTCTCTCTCACAGAGCGGAGGCTTGTTGTGTCCCAGCAGATAGCAGTGGGTACATTATAAACTGATTATTCTCTACTAACATAGAACTAAACATGTTCTCAAACACTGTTGCTAATCGGCCGTTTCCTATGACGTATCACATTCGGAAATTAGATTAGTTTTGGGCCCGAGCTAAGAAATAAATGACAAAATGATTTGACGGTTCTCCGTACTTCCGATGTGTTTTTACCAGCCTGAAATCGTTAATGAATCGGGGGTACATTCTGAAGTATCGAACTACTTTCGGAGTGGCCGGTATCTTCGCAGGTGGACTTAGAGAGAAGGCCTCTGCTTTTCTTCTTCTCTAGAGAGCAAGACATGTATGAGACTAATTCGCTATTCAGTGGTTTGGTGCCGAATGACTGCTGAGGATGCAAAGAACAAATACTTAAAATAGCGGCACTGTATAATGGATTGTGATGTTTGCACGTTTACGTTAATATTGACAGCTAAATGTGAAGAAATATTTATGAATGAAATATTTATATAGTACAATGTTTTATGTGACGCAATAATAAAGTACTTACCGCTAAAGCTGTAATTGATCGAATGCAAAAGCTGTATTTTTATAATTTGTAAGCTGCCACAAACGCCACTAAGGCTCCTACACCAGGCACGACGCGATGGTGCGACGCGATGCTGGTAGAACAATTTCCATGAAATTTTAATAAAAATTGTACTACGTGTCTCTGGAAGCCTACACTCACACTCGTGGACGATTTTTTATTGGACATGGCTGATGATGAAGAAAATTCCGTATTCCTTTGCCTCGTTGGTCTAGTGGTTGCAAGTGCTTCTGCTGTCCTGTGTTCGATTCCTGAACTTCGGGCAGTGCTACTGGTTTTTTTTATTTTTCTGAGTCTATGTTTATGCTCGGTTGAATGGCAATAGGCTCACCCCTTATTACATGGGACTTAAACAAAACTGACGTAATAAGGGGGTAGATACTATGGGTACACCTCTGCCTAACCTGATTTTTTTATTTGAGATAAGACCCTCTCTAATAGTTAATGACTATAGAAATACAATGTGTATGATTTGGTGTCTGTTCTAAACATGGATACGAGCAATAAATATCATTACCATGTCGACCAACTCTATTTCAGTAATAATAACATAGTAATTTAAATGGGTCATTGCAAAACCCAATGAACGACTGCACAGATTGTAAAGCCAATTGCATACAATTGATAGTTGTAAACACTACAGATTTATCATAAACTGGCGACTCGCCTCTGCTTCGTATGAATGTAATAGCGACATTTAAAAACAAAGAACATTTCTGCACTATACCTAAGTACATATATTGATAATTTATACACAAAGCTTTCGGAATAAATGCTCCAAACGACGGTGAAAGCCGCATCAGAATCCGTTATTTTGTTTAGAAGATTTGTTGTAAACGGTCTTAATATATTTCACTTGAATATTAGGAGTATAGGCAATAGCACTAATTTTAATAATCTTCTAATCCTACTAAACAGAATTAAGGTGCATTTTGATGCTATTGTTTTATCAGAGTGTTGGTTACGCAAATGCCCTTACCTTCCTACTATACCGGGATTTGAAGCATTCCAGTCCGAACACGCGAACCAAAACGATGGTATTGTGGTGTATGTTAGACAAAACCTACGGGTCACTGTCGAAATACCGATATTTACGGATGCGAATTGCTTGATTCTAAAATTCGACACAGAGATAGCCCTTTTGGCAATATACCGATCTCCGTCGTTCCGTAATACTAAGAACTTTATTGAATGTCTGGATCTTACTTTGCACTCGTTAATGTCATTTAAGACTATTGTTTTAATTGGCGATATCAATATAAATATCTCCCAAAACAGTAATGATATAAATTCTGACACGTATCTAAACACAGTAGCATCCCATGCAATGCTTCCTGCACATTTGTTTCCCACTCGTAACAGCGCCTGTCTAGATCACGTAGTTATCAAATCAAACAAACCTGCTATAACCTTAGTTCTTGATTCTACTATTACAGACCATGCTCCAGTGATTGTGTTTTGCAAATTAGTATTTGATATAACTAAAACCCCGTCAACATCGCGCCGAGTAGACGTGGATGCATGCGTTGCAAGCATAAAAACTGTAGATTTTTCTTCAGTGATGACTTGTGTTGATGCAACTAAGGCTGCTACTGAATTTGTCAATATTGTTTCTACAGTGGTCAATAACCACTCTGTTACACGCACTATTCCAAGTAAAAAAAGGATTACAAAACCCTGGATTACTCCGGGGCTTTTGAGATGCATACGGAACAGGGATAATCTTTGCCTTAAATCAAAACGAGACCCTAATAATAGTATACTACAAGTGACATGCAAGCGGTACAGAAACTACTGCAATAATTTACTTAAAAAAATTAAACGGGAATATGAACGAACTGAGTTTGAGAGACATCGTAGGAATCCTAAGGCTACATGGAATCTTATTAAATCAATATCTAATCTTCAAAACAACAAATCACCTGCTACTGAACTTTTATATAGTACTCCCGATCCTTCAGATTCAGTGGATAAAGTAAATGCCTTCTTTGCGAATGTTGGAAAGACCCTTGCATCAAAGATAACTAATACACACTACACACACTCCTCTGACAACAATGCCTGTCCTAACTCTATGGCCATTCTCTCAACAGACTGCGAAGAAATTGAACGCATCATACTCGGCCTCAGGGCCAATTGCACCGTGGGTTGGGATGGCATCTCTGCTGCCTTGATCAGGGCTGCCCGCGACACCCTAATCCCTATTATTTCGCACATATTTAACCTTGTTCTTACATCAGGAGTATTCCCGGCTGTCTTTAAAAGAGCACTTGTACATCCCATCTATAAGAGTGGGGACAGGGGCAGTGTCAATAACTACAGACCTATCTCTGTTCTTACAATTTTGTCCAAAATTTTAGAAAAAATTATAAACAGTCGTCTACTTAATTACCTTAATAAACAAAATATAATTTCAGCAAACCAATATGGCTTTCGATCAGGTAGAAGCACACAAGATGCAGTATTAGAAGTAACTGCAACTGTAGCAAAAAATATAAAGAATAAACTCAAAACAATAGCAATTTTCCTAGACCTTTCAAAAGCTTTTGACACAGTTTCTGTTCCCCTCTTGCTGGAAAAGTTGGAGCGAATTGGTGTTAGAGGAGTGTGTCTAGATATTTTTAGGAGTTACCTGAGTGAGCGTTCTCAAACCGTAAGGATAGGAAATCACATTAGCAAAAAGCAGTTCTTGACCCACGGAGTCCCGCAGGGTAGTGTCCTTGGACCTACCCTGTTTCTTATTTACATAAATGACCTATGTAATCTAGCTCTAACTAACGCTAAAATTATAACCTACGCGGACGATACCGTCATACTCATTCATGGTAGGGATTGGTTGGAAACCCGCTCATATGCAGAGTCCGCTCTGCTTGTTGCAATGAAATGGCTGAATAAAAACCTGCTAACCCTCAATATAGAAAAAACCAACTTCATTACATTTGCTCCAAGTAGAGCCTCTCAACCTTCTTCTCCCTATACTCTGACAGCGCATAATTGTGGGTTAATATCGACTGATTGCACCGGTTGTACTCAGATTACGCGCACCCATAGTATTAAATACTTGGGTGTTATAATAGATAGTACGCTGACATGGAAGGAACAAATTGAGGCTCTGGTTTCCAGGGTCAGAAAATTAATATTTGTTTTTAAAAACCTGCGAACATCTGCTGATTTTGCCACACTACGCACAGTATACTTCGCTCTGGCACATTCCATCCTAACATATTGTATTGCAGCTTGGGGTGGGGCTGGGAAATGCTTAATGCTCCGTCTGGAAAGGGCACAGAGGGCAGTGTTAAAAGTCATGACTCACAAACCTGTTCGATTTCCAACTACTGAACTGTACGCTCTTTGCGAGTTACCAACAGTCAGACACGCATTTCTTCTTGCTGTAGTGTTGCGTAAACACTCAGACCTCCCACTCGATCCTGTTGTCGTAACCCAAAAACGCAGATCTGATAGAGTCTGCCAGGTGGAATCTGCCAGAGTACAAGTTGTTCGGCGGCAATATCACTTTCTTAGTTCCACTTTGTATAATCGTGTCAATAAACAGCTAAATATATATCCACTGACCTTGCGAGAATGTCGTAGGATCACAGATAAATGGCTTCATACACTCACTTATGAAGAATTAGAAACCTATGTAAAAACTTAAACTCAATCAATTACCCTCTACATGTATAACATGCGCAAATACACACCTTGCACAAACGGACACTTCTCCCACACATACACACACACACACACCACACACCCTCTCACACACATACACTCTATGCACAAAAAATTCACAATCTTTCCATACAGACATCTCACATGAAATTACGCAGTGAAAATTCTTTAGTTCAACTTTAATTTTAAGTTCTAATTTTTCATTTAATATTTTTATTTTGTTTTTATTTTTTAATTTTAGATTTTAGTTTTTAGTCTTTTAGTTTTGCTTCTTCTAAATTTGTGGAGGTGGGCGTTAATGACTGCGACACAGTATTATACTAATGCAGTTGTTATCGAACACACAGTTTCTGTAGACTGAGTTTTTGTTTTGAATAAAAATGTATTATTATTATTATTATTATTGCATAGATTAGAAAATAACGCTTACTGAAGTTTGCTGCATGGATCGTCTTACGTCTTTCATAATAAATAAATTTATTTTGAAAAGTGACAGCATTGTTACAGATATAGAATAGTGTCTTTAACATACATCTGCTGGCTCCCAAACTACATTTATAGCTTTGAAATTGGACTCAGTGTTCCTCCACTAAAAAGTTAGTGGATTGCTAATTCAAAACATAGCGCAAAAGAAAAATAAATCAAAAGTTACACAGACAGACACGAAAAGTTACTTTGTTTTAAAACCATGAATAGATTTGACTCATAAATTCTACACTGCAAGACAGGAATACATACAACCTAATAATAGAAACATAATATTAATAATTTAATGCATGAATATACTCATTCATTACAGTACAACGGCGAGGTGTATTTAAATAATTTACTATTGACAAGGCTAAGTGATTATTTACTATTCAACACACATCGTTTGACTAGACTCAGCACTTGGTACAGAATACAAAATACTCGATTTAAATACGCGATTAGATAGATAACTTTGTACAGTCTGCAAAGGGATACATAGGTAAATATTCTTTCGCTATGATAGATGTAAAACGCTAAATGCAGCAAACGGTATCAATTGGCTCGCGAAACATGTTTTAAGGTTAAATACTGAAAAAACTAAAATAGTAACCTTGTCTACGATTATACTCAGACTGCTTTCACGCTGATTTTTTGCTGCTGTGTGTGTTTATTTCGTGAGTGTGTTAACTCTATGTATAAATTGTTATGGTGTCAATCATTCAATCAATCTACTCAGCCTATCGCAGTCCACTGCTGGACATAGGCCTCGCCTAGGCTGCGCCACAACACTCTATCCTCCGCCTTCCGCATCCAGTCTGTCCTAGCCACCTTTTTAAGGTCGTCGGTCTATCTAGTTGGGGGCGTCCCACACTACGCTTGCCGATACGCGGTCTCCACTCCAGGACTTCGTCTGCGCTACTGTCCATCGGACCTTCCACAAACATGATCAGCCCACTTCAGCTTGCTTACTCTGCAAGCTATGACGGTGACTCCAGTTCTGTTCCGGATATTTTTTTTTATAGTGTATAATAAAAACGTCTGAAAACATCTACTGTCTTAAAAGAGAACTTAATCTGTTCGAGGCGAGATCCTATAATTTTTGAGCTCAATTCTAAAGCTTTTGTGCATTAGTCAACAAAGTAGGTACCGAATTCTATCTATCTCTGCATTCTCGTCATCCCTCATCTCTACTTATTCTGTTGGTTCTTGTACGTTATGTAGGTAATCTTTTCATTTCCTAAGAGTACCTACACCGTGCTTATATCAACTTATCTTTATATAAACGTAATCAAAAAAATACATCGTAACTTTGATCAAACCAGGAAGATATTATCTAGAATTTAATCAATCAAGCTCACGAGCTCAAATTAAGATTTTAGAATATATAAACCTTTAGTTTCACTGTTCTACTGTAGCGAAATATTTAAATATTTAATCAACAAATAAAGTGCCCCAAGAATAGAAGTTATTTGGGCAAAGTAATTTAACAGTCTGTTAGGAGTCATTAAGGTTTACGCAAAAGTTCTCTCACGACTTTATAGCTATAATAATTTCATCAGGCGTTGTACTCAGAACAAGCATCTTCACTTAACTTTTAAAATTGGGTAGCGAAATAACAAAGCATAGTTTTAACAATATTTATTTTAAACCTTTTAAAAAATAACACATATTTATTCATTTGTTAATTCTTGGTTATCTAGTAAACTACTAGGGGGTTTATTTATAAACGTCGCTTAAAGTTAAGTAATAATTAGCGACTGTTGAACCATACATATTTGACGTTTAAGTAAACATCTCTTAAGTTTAAGCAACGTTTATGAAAAAAAATCTTACAATGTAAGCTAAACTATTTAGTTATTATAATTATCACATTCGCTGCAAATTACGTTAGGAAAATTCATTAAAATAACCTATTTTATTAAACTAGATTTAAATAATTCTACATGGTTATTCATAACAGAATTGTTTTATCAAAGCATGCATTTATGCATTGAATGCATATACAGGGTGGCAGAGATATCGACGCGATAAGGGTAGCTATGAATTCAACACGTCATTCTAACACCCTAGAGTAGAAATCTTCGTCGATTATTTAAAAAAAAAATCAGCTGTTTCTTATGTAAGTCCGACTCGGCCAAAATATATGGAACAGACCTTTTTTTTGTGACCGACGAATAATTTCAACATAGAGGTTCAGAATCTGCTGAATGCACGGTAAAAGGTTGCGCTCCCCCAGCCTAACTGTTTATGTAACCAACATTTTGTAACATAATTCCTTATTTAATTAATACGACTTATCGTTATAAAAAGGGAGACATAATGGCAAGTTTAACTTTAAGAAGATGGTCTAATAATGTTCCGGAATCTGTCTAAATAAGGTTTTATTCTACAAACAAGCTTAGATTCGAGTTAAGATTGTCTATTGTAAAAAAAAAACGGAATCTTACAAACTATTTACAACTGGAATGAAGCTTAAATAGGTTTTCCTATGAATAAATAGTTTCACAAATGAAAATAAATATGAAAAATTAAGTCATCAATATTATTTGTAAACTAATGTAACTGTATGGAATTTAAAATGGCACATCAACAAATTCATTGATATAAAATTCAAGTTATGTTGGAGTAAGTAATTAAATAAATTTTACGGAATCAATTAAAAGAATACAAAACTTTATTTTTATTTTTGGATAAACGGTTTAAATAATACGTTTCGCTGCACAAAGAAAATCGGACTAGTAGGTAATGTAGGTACCCATATGAGACGCTTCACCACTAGCAAACAATATTCACATGAAGTACAAACTGTACCTACCTAATTTCAATCGGTATTTAAAAACCCGCCTTAAAACCCAGTCGTCATTCAATCCAAATGAATCCTCATTCCAATTAACTGGTCGCACCGCAATTAAAATTCTAGGCCAAGTTCTTTTATTCACGGCAGTACCTACTTCGTTATAGCCTGGCATGGTATAGATTCTCAGCCTTGGGCCTGATTAAATCAGGGCCTCAAATGAATAAACTTCCACTTTTCGTCTCAATTAATATCACCTACATTGCTATAATACTTAGCCAATCACATTAGTGACTTATAAATACTTAAGTTAACTTAAAAATCTTTTTTGATGAAATAGACCACAGACAGAATTATCATTATTTCAGCTGACAGACCTCCACTGCTGAACAAAGGCCTCCCCGAAGCACCGCCACTTTGACCGGTTCTGTACTTCTCGTATCCAGCGGATTCCTGCGGCCTTCACGAGGTCATTGGTCTACCTTGATGACAGAATGATGAATATACACATAACAGAAAAAGCATAGCCAGACTATTTCATAACTGAGAGACGATAAATCTCATAAAATAAATGATAATCACGCCATCATTCATCAGCGCCATATGGGTAAGCTTGTTGACAAATTATGTAGAATCTAAAACCCTCATTGATGAGCCTAAAAGTGATTATACTCGAATCGGAACAAACATACAACCAAGTTTTTGTAAAGAATCAGGTCTAGTCTAGCCTGTGGCCTTAAAATGTTCTAATCACAACACTTGAACTTATTTCGAAGAGTTTTTAGCTTCGATTGCTTTCTTTTTTTCTTTGTTCTTCTCTTTGTCTTGGTTGGCCATCTTAAGTGGTCCATGCTTCCAATCTTCAGGGTAACCGTACTGCCTGACGTCATCCCACCATTGCTGTTTACCATCCGCCCAGAAGATGTAGACAATGTTTGTGCCTACTAGAACTGCGAAGCATACCCAGAACGCTATCCGCCATTGGGCCAGTGTTGACTGAAAAAGAAAATAATATTTACAACTAGTTTCGAACGAAGTATTTACCTAAATTCAGGAGAAAATGATGAAAAAAAAAAGAAAATTAGATTTAGAGCTGATTTCGAAATAGTTAAGGTCAAGAGAAAATAATTATTACTAAAGCAATTGACTGCCAACTTAATTTTCCGTACATTTGCATCACAATTATAATTTTTTGATAGTTCAACGAAATAGCTATAGCACGAGAAATTGACGAAGGGTGTCAATGTTGAGCAATTAATTTCCTGACAGTACACGCATGGGTCCCTCTTAATGGCAAGTGACATTGCGGTAGGCCCAGAGGGAGACAGCGGGATGAGCTGGACTCCTTCAACAAGAACTGGTCCTTAGTAGCATTAAACAGAGAGAAGTGAAAGGAGGGTAGAGAGGCCTTTGCCCTGCAGTGGGACATCACTGGGTTGTAAGAGCATTCATTCCACGCGGGCTGGCAATAACGCATTTATAGTAGTTTTTCGTGATTATATCATTAAATACAAACAAAAGTACAATTCTTTTTCAGCCAAGCACTACTTAGATCGTTGGTGTTTATAATTATTTTAAATATTTACTCTTTCATAAAAACATTTAATCGTACTTAGTAATGCAAATAGAAAATAATTGATGGGATGTCGTTTTTTATAACCAAATACCAAAATAACTGTAAAAAAATTGCAAAAAAACTTCAAAATACCAAGGATCTAGTGCATGGCTGAAAAAAATGTTTACTTTTTGTATTTAATTAATTAATCACGAAAAACCGCCATAAATGCGCCGTTGCCAACTCGCGTGGGGAGAATGCTCTTAATAAAAAATCATTGGCACTCCTGGAGTGCCGACAGAAGTGAAAACTTGACGAATTACGTGTGTTGATTTAGCATGATCACCAAGATTATTAACTGATTTTACATTTTTTGTAAGAAATAAAACAAAAATTTGTAGTTTGAGTCAATTTTGGCAAATCTTTTATTAAATGTAATTTATACTTAACACGCTCAACTTAAACTATCTTAGATACAGAGGTGTCAGTAACGGTGTTGCGAGTTCAATTGTTTTTTCCCATCTCAAAAATGCCCAACGCGCATAAAGAAGTTTTCACTTGAAAAATAAACAACATGAAAAGGTATGGAAAAATAAACACATACCAAAACATTGCCAACAACACAACACACCTAGAAATAGTTTCCAAGGACGTAGTTGAAGGACTTATGAACAACAAGTAGGTACCTATCGAATAATAACAGTGCGCTGCCGATAACAACATAGTTTCAAACGTAATAAGGAAGCGACTCCTATGAAGCACGTATGTAATTGCATTATTTTGCCAATATCACAATCGGTAACTGATTACAACCAGTATCGATTCCTTCTATAAATAGATATTGACGCAGTGTCAACAAGATTGAAGCAACTTCAAAGACATCAAGTTCGCATTAAAGCCACAAACTCGACATCATGTCGAAACTTGACACCGAGTCGAAAATGTTTTATTAATAAAGGCCCATTTATTGTTTGAAACGAAGTTTTCGGAGACGAGGCTTTCTTGAAGATGATTTTACTGGATTTGTTTGGTTTTATTAAAGTTTAAATCGGCAAGAGGCGGTTACGTGATCGGATGTATTCATTGAGATATTTTTCATTTGAATGAGGTTTTTTTATCGTCAAGTGGACATCAGAAGAACTAGACAATTGGTAATCGCTTTCAAAACGTTTCGCATTTCTACAAAGACGGGATTGATAGGAACTTCTCGGTGGCTTATTTCAGTCTCATACATTTTTTACCCTTCCATTATGGCTATCGCTGATAATTATTATTTCACTTTGATAAGGCTCTAAGGACACTTAAAAAAAAAGAAAATCACATGTAATCCTGTGCTGTAGGCTCTTTTATTAGTTGTTCTACAATGCAATGAAAATATTGACTGGTAACTGGAATCCAATTAACGTAGAGACTAGATTCGAACAATATTAAAGAATTGTTGCTCAGTTACTTAAACAAGAAAGCCATAACAATGTGTCAGTAACTAGACCAAGCCAAGTCGAAAAGATTGTTTGCAAATGGCTGCTAGTCCAATCGCTGAGTCAAAATTTCTTTTAAAGGATTTTTTTTAACGCACCAACGTTACTGTTTTAAATCTAGACAATGTTTCAATGTTTTAATTTCTTTAAAATAATAACACTTTTTCATGTGCTTGTCAAACTGTACAAATCCATAGCATTTGTTAGGAATTACATCTATTAGTTATCACTAAATATAATCTCACTAGCCAATATAGGCGAAACGTAAATTAATTCCGACATAAAAGCAAACTGATGGATTTTCAACGGTCAGATCTGCGGTCGAAAGTTGAAAAACAAACACCACATAAATATTGCTACTGGGTTTTTTGAAATCCCTGCCATAAAATAAGAGTATGTCATATACATAAGAAGATACAAAGGAAAAAAAGCTAACCCAAAATGGTTCTCTATAACTAAATTCTAAAGGTTTGCCCGAGCTACCCCAATAACTCCATCATGAATGTTCTCGGGTACTATAAGTTGCCTCACAAAGGATTTTTCAGTGCCTTTATAAAGTACTTTCATACAATGTATTTCTTTTTTTAGAAATCTATTAGAAAAGGGCTGGGCTTGAAAGCTTAATTTTCCTCCAAAAATCTACTTCTGGGAGAATTTGCAAATCTAAATGAAAAGCTTGGGAATTTAAACATAGGTGCCTGTTATATAGCCTATAGTATAGATAATCGTTGAATTTGATTTATTTGTCCACACATTTATAGACAAGGAGTTACGAATTATAATATACACCTAGTACCTTATATCAGAATGAAAAGCAAGTACCTACGTATTTTTTTTTTCAATATAAATAAAGAATTTTTTGCAAAAATTTTGATGTTATTATGACTTAAGAGGTTTTCACTCTTTGACAACTTTTTAAGGTTTTTAAAGCAAGAAGGAGCTTCTTCAAGTTTGGTTTAAATAAAGCCTGATGCGATACGAACACGAAACAACAAATAAAATAACCTTCTAAACATTGTCTAGACGATGCAAGCCATTTGTTGCTTCAATTTGATTGTATGCCACACGCAAGAAACTTGCATCATGTGGGGGCTTTAAAATCACCAGGACTTATCAAATCATCGAAGAGATTTTTCTAGGCATAATACCCCATTACCACAGACGTAATAAAACCGCGGCAGGATTGTATCGCACTCTGGACTTTGAACTTTCTGTGATGAAACGAGCATTGAGAATTCAATCGAGTGTGTCCGAGCGTCTACAAAACACGCAGTTCGATTTTCAACTCTCGGCCCCAAGCCGTGCGTTGAAGATTCAGTGCGCAAAAAAATACCGCCGCGTTGTATTTACGTCCATGCAAATCTGGACTAAGTTACCTATATTTACGTACAGATATAATAAAAACTGTTAATACTTACATCAGGTGTCAACAGCCCTATCAAATAGGGTGTTATAATTCCAGAGATGGTGGATGTACCGTTGATCATTGCTGTTAGGGAGCCAGCATAGTTTGGTGCCAGATCCAACGCGTTTACCTACGGACATAAGAATTAATGTGAAGCCCAAGTCTTGCCAAATTGCCTTCGTACACAGAAATAAATGTGCTCACATGGGTGTAAAGGTCTCGTAAGCTGTTTGGCGTATTGGCACTGTTTTGATGGCTATCCAACAGAGTAACAAGTTCTAAATCTGGGTAGTTCTGGCCGAATTTAGAGGCATTTAACAGCATCCTATCATTTACCCCCTTATTTATAAACGTTGCTTAAAGTTGAGTAGTGATTAGCGACTGTTTAACCATAAATTTTTTGATGTTTAAACATCTCTTAACTGCAAGCAGCATTTATAAATAAGAGGGTTAATTTTAACATGAATGAAAATCTCTTAACTGACTAAGAAGCCAGGTGGACTGCTGCACGAACAAACTAGTAAGGTGGGGGTACTCCGATGAGCAACAGTGCGACTGTGGAGCCATCGAACATCGCAAACTATGCCCCACTTTCTGTCGTACTTCCCGTGCACGCACCTCTATAACGAACCTTTGCGAGGTCAACAATAATGTCGAAGTTTTGGTCGAAGCTAATTAGAATCATCGATACGATCAAGAAGAACATGAAGCTGCTGGATTACAAAATAAGTGTATGTCTGTATGTAACCCCTATGCATACTGTGTAGTTAACCGTTTTGTTCAGACGCTCCCCGTGCTCGAATTAGATATCAAACATTCCCATAGGGCCAAAAGTCATTCCGGGGTTCCCCAAGTTTAAATCGGCTGGTGTAAATTTCCAGGAATCAAACCACTCTATCCAGGAGCCACAACAAAAATAGCTACAGAAAGTCGACTTCATACAACGAGCGAGAAAGCACTCACACATTCAGAGCTCACATTTACTAGACACGTGTCACTTATGTGCTTACAGCGAGAGCAAGTGTACTCGCGTAGTCGCGATTGTCATTTGTTTGTTATCGCTGTATGTATGCATCTGTATGTACGTGCACCTGTTTCTCTCTCAATCTATACATTAAAATAGTAACGTCAAAACAGCACATTGAATATTTTTGAAAAAAAAAAAGTAATTTCTATGTGAAGTTGATGATGCCAAAAATACCTATAGTTTTTAGAGTGTATGTCTGTTTGTATGTTTGGACGTATGTTCCGGATTGGCGGTTGAAAATATTTGGATGAAATTTGGCACACATATAGTTTATAATATGGATTAATACATATAGTAGGTCGTACGTTTCTGTGGGATATTTTCCGACATCCACGCGACGTTATTACAAAAGGAGTATTTTGAAACTATTAACCTAGCATCGAAATTAAAAACAGCTATTCTTTTTCATACAAACTAAATACAGTAGCAACTGCTAGTGATGGGCCGACTATGGATTTTGTCGATCAGTCGACTACCTATAATGTAATGAAACTGTCCGATATATTTGTTTAATTTTTCATAATATACAAATTGGGTACGTCATCAATTATACGCAGCTTAACTTTTTTGTCATATCGTTGTCCCCACCGTTTATATCCGACCTTCTGTTCCTATGTATTTGCGCGCCTTGAATCGAACTATGAGTCACTCGAGCATGAAATTTCAGTGATATCAATCCACCGGTTGACTGAGTAACGAACAATCATAGCCACATAATTAGAAATGGAACTGGAGTTGAACGACTTACGTTAATTGCAAAAAGAGTTATGGTTAAGCGAAAAATATAATATGTAGGTGTATGTATCAACATTGCAATCGCGAAAAAAACAACTTACTGTCCCATACAAAACTTAAATATCTACGCGACTCAAATGTGTGGGACAGATGCGATTTTTTTTGTTTCGCGATGCGATTACGATTTTGGTCCCATGGAGAAAGTTGTTCAGTTTCATGGTCTGTACCACATCCTAAAATATGAACAGACTTTTTTGACACACGGTGTACATAATACCTAATAATATTTTATATTACCTATACATACAGGGTATCGAAATGGACGCGCAAACTGAAACCATGCATACAAAACATGGTTTTAGACCCCTTAGCGTAGACATTTTTAACGGTTGTCAAAGAAAATCTGCTGTTTCATAGGAAAGTGCATAACAATCGACGAAACATTTCAAGGCAGAGTATATAATCATGTTCTGAATCCTTGGTAGCAGGTTGCGCTTCGAAGTCCTTGCCACCCTGAATTACATCGAATATACGAGGATTCCAATTCCATCAGCAGTTCGGCCAAAATGAGATATTCTCATACCGACATTCGCCAGCAGAAAATATCAAAGGTACACAATTTTATACGTGACCCTATAAGATGGCGATCATCAAAATTCGGGTCACACTCCTGTTTCTGACGCAATAAAGTAGTACCGTCATCTACAGACTTATCTTGTGAAGCTTCTGAGGCTTTTAACCGGAATAATGGAATTAGAATAATATTAAGGCGTGACTTAGGAATGAAATAAGGAATACGAGTGAATGAAATTAAGTTCGGTGTGAGAAAATGAGTAGTCATTTTAAGGAACAGGTCTTTTTACTAACACATAATTCATCGTTATTGTATGAGAAATACATATAGGAAATTTTTTTATTGATAGTTTTATGTTATTCAAGATCATCATAATAAACGTTCCCTAAGAGAAGATCCCTCTACTAATATTACGAAACCTTTACACCCTTTTAACCAGCATAATCCAATTCTGTAAGCAAATAAACTCACAAATCACTCTCCAGAGAGTCACAAACAACACTTCAAACGCATTAACGGGATAATATTCCAATTCTATATCGGTAAATTACTTTATTACCTTCATACCGCTGTAGAAACCTCCCATGAGCGCCATTGAGGCTATGAAATAAGCGACAGCGGCGAACCGATCGCAGCCCGAGTATGATGCCAATATGATACATATTGCGGGCCCGGCAGCAGCTGGAACAAATGTCAGGGAATTTATGAAACGTGCCACATATAATAAAGAACAATCTCGAAGAAACACGTAGAACTCATCTGTGTTACTGTCTTGTTTGGAAGTTACTTTAGGACTTATTACACGGATGTGTTCCAATAGCGTAGAAATAAATGGCGAATATTTTTATCTAATAATCGGAAGAATGGTACAATTATTTTGTTGGAAATAAGTATGTTTTTGCAGACAATCGGTTACGATTTAGACCATTTCTCTTTGTGTTCTCTCATCATGTGGGCTGTCCATCTCCATTTTAGCTGGTCAACTCTGGACAAGACATCGGTTTTTTTTTTTTGGGTGGGAAATCATCAAATAACTTCTCCCGCTCTGGGTGGAGCGGGAGGGCGTGTCAGACTTTTACTGACTAAAACGTGTTCCCTCAGTTGCCTGTGTGCCAGGGGCGGCGGTATCTCTTTCGAACAACCCGCACCCCTGGCAGGCATTGGCCCTTGCGGGCCCCATCAGTTGCTGCTGACATCTCTTTGAGGCGCGCGTGGAACACAACGCGCCGTCGACCCGACAAGACATCGGTCACTTTTCTTTTAGCTCTCCTTATCCTAGGACTTACAAACGGAGCAGAGAAAAACGGAAAAGGAGATGGGAGGATGAGCTCCAACTTACAGCGGGTCCTAACTGGAGGAGAGTGGCTCGTGATAAATTACAATGAAAGAGAAGGCCTTTGCCACGAGGCATGCTGAATTAGGGGATATACTGTAACTTGAATAAGTGTAAAAACCAAAAGCGATTCAGAATAAAGAGGCATTGCTATTATTGAATATCTTTTTGGTGACGACAGATGTGAACCCACTCCTAATTAACCATAGTGGGAATGTTTTGTGTCATCGTTTTCCTGGCCTTGTCATAATATTACTTGTGATCGGCGCAATATGTTCTATTCTTCCATTCTCTCCTCGCAACTGTCACGCTCATTCATTCTATATGCTTTCATATCATTCCTCACACAACCAAAGCATCTTTTCTTTGGACGTCCTTTCCCTTTCTATCCATATTTTTTTCTTACTGGAATACACTGACACTGGAACAGCGTACCGTAGCGGTAGGTTCATTGAAATGTACAAATTACTAACAGAATACTACGAAGTGGCCAGCCTTCAAGACCTGTACACACTGAATGCTGACAAAAATTCTTGTAGTCGTTTCCTGGTAAGGTATGGGAAAATTAATCTAAGAACAATCTCTCGTAACAATTCTTTTCTAACCGACTTGTAACAGCATAGAATACGCTCCCGAAAAATGTTTTGACGGCTCCCACACTGAGCTGCTTCAAGAATCGACTGCCCAGATTAAATATCTCCAATCTTTTTGACACATTTGCATCAACTAATTTGCTGTTAGTGTGTGCAACCAAATGTATTGTATATATAAATACGTGAAGCAAAAACTTTTTACGTTTTTACCAAAATTATGCGAACGGAGGAGTATGAAATTTGGCACAGTTAAAGTTTATAATTATGGAGAAGGAATGCAGAGAGCTAATATTTTTGATTATTTTTGATTAAAATTTAAATTAATTACGGTTGAATTTCGACTAGTGGGCGACCACTTATAAATACTGTATATAGATTTTGCAATTTAAAAGGGATTGGATCTTTGGAAGTGTTGTGCTACCCAATTAGGCTCATTCATTATTAGTTCAACCACCAATCAGCTTATATCATACCAAAAACCATAGTACAAATCAAATTGTAGCTGCAGCAGCCAATTACGGAGCCTCGAGCCGTTCGGTTCCGAACCAATAGTTCAGCAAATTATTGTTCTCGTCTGATTTCCATTGCAGACCGCGTTGAATAACAACGGGGTCTGGAAGGCCAACTTCACCTTAAAATTGAAGACCAAGTTGCTAGCTTAGATGAAATAATATTATACTTAGCTAGACTGTGATTTAGTTGAAAGGCTTGAATAGTTGGTATACATGGTGTTATTGTAAGAAGGTAGATGTAGTAGTCATGCCTTCACTGGAGTGTCACAGCAGGCTCGGCACGAGAACCGTAGACAAGCGTTTTGTCGTCGAAAAAGTAGTCGTTTCTGTATAGACTGTTGACAGTTTTTCACCGAGAAATGTAGACAGCGATGTCTATTATACAGTAGAGTAGAAATAGAAAGCGTCATGCTAAGCCTGCTGGGCAAAATCTGCCCCGCAACTTTCTTACCAAGCGGTCCTGACGGCTCTGCGACCGACTTTCAACCACAGTATGAGCTATTTGGAGGGGTACTTGCATAAAACACTAACAGGCAGGAATGGCTTTCATTTTAACAGTTCAACAACATTCATTGCGTTTTTTGCGTCGTTGACCAGACATTTTTTTCGAACATATATATTGTGTGCTTACAAGAGAAGTAGTGGAAAGTACATTGACCTTTACTTAAAGCCTAATCATGAAGCGTGTGACATACTCGCATATTATTCTAACTTGATTTTACAGTTCACACCTTCCCTATAACCACCATTATTCATTTCTTTTTGGGTGTGAAATCATCAAATATCTTCTCCCGCTGTGGGTGGAGCGAGAGGGCGTGTCAGACTTTTACTGACTAAAACCCACCCGTGCTCCGTCAGTTGCCTGTGTGCCAGGGGCCGCGGTATCTCTTTCGAACAACCCGCACCCCTGGTAGGCATCGGCCCTTTGCGGGCCCCATCAGTTGGTGCTGACATCTCTTTGAGGCGCGCGTGGAACACAACGCGCCGTCGACCCGGGCTTGGTCCTTACCGGACATCGAACTACCTATTACTCACCATCCGCACTACGCGCCTACGGTGGCCGGGAATCAGCCTGGGATTCCCGACGCCCAGGGCGTCTCCTGCGAAGGCTACGGCCGTGAGGGCGCATGTATGCCTCTCCATCATTATTCATTAAATTGCTTTTAATTCACGTAGTAAGTTATGAGAGCTTTAATATTAAAAAGAAATATAAATACATTACCTATCGTCGTGTGAATAATTCTTCCTGTCTTTATCGTGTGCCATTTTCTCTTCACACAAACATCACACACCCAACCGAATATAAAGGAGCTTATCCACATGGCGAGGTAAGGTATCGCTGTCAAAGTACCCGTGGCTGCGATGTTGAATTTGAGGACATCCGTCATGTATTTAGGAAGATCTGTCACCATTGTATAGTAACCCCAGTCGTGGCCAACCTGAAAAACATTATACAACCGTTTTAAAAGAGCGTAAATTTCTTGCATGTTGTATGTGTACAGCTGTTAAACTACTTTTCAGTAATGATTCAAAATTTTAAACACTATTACTTCCTATTATCTTAATGAACAGCACAAGGCATTACGGAAAAGAAAGTTATTTTCATTGTCATAACAATTATATTGACATAACAAATAAGTAGAAGATACCTATGAATAACAATTGCGTTTGTACAATTATGAGAATTGTATTGTAATATAGACAGAAATTCATTTACCAGCATACCACGAAATTCTAAACAATAGTTGTTCTAATTAATTTTCTCCATGAAAATATCTAAGCAAAGGAACCTTTTTATTACGTAAGCATTTATTATTATCCAATTAGCGGGTAGAAAATGCTTTGTCCGAATGTCCTCGTGCACGAGGCAGTCGGTCTGTTTGAACGGTTCCTAACAAACAATTTCTGCTACAGATGGATTTAGATAGGGTCTTGAAGAACATTGGACATATTGAAGAAATAATTTGATATGCGATTCTCTTTCCAAATTACCAATGTCGGTTTCCTTTTTTAATATATATTTATTCAATAAAGGCCAATTGTCGACAATTTCATTATTCGCTGTTCTAAAACTTGTGTTCAGCCTAACTTGCTATCCAAGCAGTAGGTCTATGTATGGTAACTTTTTGTACCAAAATCAACGAAGTCTTTTTGACATAGCTTCAAAAACACAGGGGTATTAATTTAAAAGAGCATACTTTTAGGGACTGTAGTACCTAGTTATGAAAATTAACAACTTTTACTCTGAGACCAACCCTGAAATATGACAAAAAAGAAACAGTTGTTCCCTACGAACTTACGCAATCAAAATGTAGGAAACAGCCGCCTTTTTTGTTCACATTACGTTATTTTTTCCACAGTAAAAGCTGTATGCCCTGCGATTAATCAAACATCTAACTACTGACTCTATAAAAATCCTACTTCCTCCTAATATTACAAATGCGAAAGTTTCGATGTTTGCTACTCAGTCAAACAAAAACGACCGAACTGATTTGAAACCAGCCTGGATTAACCCATATGATACTTTTTATCTCGGTATTACGTTCCCGGGTATAATAAACGACCTCCACGTATGTGAAGCCGCTTACAAAAGCTAATTCTGAATAAATACTTACAGCAGCAAATAACAGTGCCCAAACAGGCACACAGCGAACTATAGCCTTCCAAGGTACCGGGTCCCGGACGCTCGTAGTTTCAGCACTGGTGACCGTCTCATTCAAATACTTTAGCTCCTCTTCAGAAATGTATGGATGCGTGTTTGGGGTACTGTAGCACAGGAGACTCTGGAATATGTATATATTGGAGTTATGTTAATTTTTATATTCTGAAGTAGTTAGTACGAATTTTAATTGAAATTATGTAAAAAAATATATTTTGCAAAGCAATTTTATAACCTAATGCAGGTACTACCTAGCTTAAGAGTCAGGGCTTCAAATGAAAAAGTTACACCATTTTAATACCATTTTTTAAACAAATGTTTATTTTTTTGGCACGTTTAGGATTGAAGTATCGATAGTAAGATAGATAAGTAAAATGTAAGTTATGTTTTATATTTTATTTACGTTAATAATTATTATTAACATAGGTTGAATAGGGCAATCATTTAGGTAGGCCATTTTCTTGAAATCAGCTCAAATCGTGTCTATAAAGTAAAATCATATTTTGTAAATGGATCGTATCACTGCACTCGATTGAGTTTAGGATAAGAAACTATATTTTATTAAAATCATTGTTGCAATTCATGTCATTCCCTCTTAAAGAAAAACCAACTTTAAGTGTGTGTGATTTATTTTAGAATTAATAGTTGTAGTGTTTCTGTGTTGTAGAGTAAGCAGAACTATAAGTGTATCTATGTTTTAAAGTATTTTTTCCTAAAACACATATTAACATTTGTTTACAACGTTGACTATTAAATTGCGAATGTAGCTTAGTGCGTTTACCTACAACTTTGATCAAAAGGACAGTCGATCACCTTCAGTGGCGTTCTAGCCTCTTGACAATTAAGAACTTATAATTGGTCATGTTTAATAAAGCTTAATTACTTACTACCATGCAGTTAGTCGGCAAGCACTTACATTAAACGTTATTAATGTTCTGTTACCAGAGTAATGAAACTTTAATAACGTTTTGATATAACTTTGCTATTAACACAGATGTTAATAACAAAGTTTTATCATCGTTAACATTTATAGTAGCTTTAATAACAACGAAATCCATATTCTCTTTCTGTTTGTAGTTTAAAACATTCGCAATTCGCTATAAAAAGTATACGAGTACCAGCGAAATGAAAAGACGAAGGAGATCATTTAAATTTTCAAATAAAAAGGCGAGTGCGAAAAAGTTTTATTTTAAATGATTTTTACTAATAATCCATAACTAAAAACAATTATTTAAACTCAGCTAAACTGTCACTCATTTAAACTTGACTCTTCGCTTAGAGAAGTACTATGAAGAAAGCTAACCAACGTACGAGCAAAAACTCATAATTGAAGGCCAACGACCCTTTTACCTATAATTAAGTTACCCTGAAGTTGTGTTTACATGGACGACTTTTATCACCTCTGTTTACTCTCTAGACACAAAAAAATACAAAAAAAAAATACTTCTCACCCAGGCCAAAAACCACAGTATTCCGAAACATCCAAAGAAGTAAAACACATTAGCCCAGTCTCCATCACCAGCCATCAGGAAACCAGACATGAAGGATCCGAAGATATTTCCGATCTGAGCTCCTCCAAACACGAGAGCACCTTGTCTTGAACGCTCGTGAGGCGGGACCCAACGGGCTAGCACGATCATCAGGGCTGGCATTGTAGGACCCTGAAATTAGTGAAGAATGGAATTTATTATTAGTTAAATTGAAATTATAACATGTCAATTGTAACACATACTTTTTTATTTTTTGTTGAGGGTGGAAAATCATCAAATAACCTCTCCCGCTCTGGGTGGCTCTGGACTTTTACTGACTTAAACCCACCCGTGTTTCTTCAATTGCCTGTGTGCCAGAGGCCACGGTACCTCTTTCAAACAACCCGCACCCCTGACAGGCGTCGGCCCTTGCGGACATACTTAAATATCGGCGCCCAAACGCCATTCAGAAGGGGTTTTGCGTAACACACTAACAGGGCCTCAAGTGTGCTATTACAATAATGTCAGAATGGTCTATCATTGATTTTATAATTGTTGATTTTTACAAGTTTGGTAACCTACTAATTTAATGGCGTCATTATGACTTTCCAATGGTCAGCCACTGACACTCCATTGAAAGAAATGGCATTTATTGGTAATCTCGTACATAATGACAAATTAATGACTGACTTAGGCGGTAATCTGCTAAAATTGAACACTAATAAACTAATAAATAATCATCATCATCTGCCTAGCCTTTTCCCAACTATGTTGGGGTCGGCTTCCAGTCTAACCGGATGCAGCTGAATACCAATATTTTACATGGAGCGACTGCCTATCTGACCTCCACAACCCAGTTACTGGGTAACACGATACCCCTTGGTAAGACTGGTTGTCAGACTTTCGGGCTTCTGACGACCCGTAACGACTGTGAAAGATCCACAAATGACAGCCGGGACCAACGGTTTAACGTGCTTTCCGAGGCACGGAGGGGTCTAATTAATATTATGTAAAAATATATATAAATGAAATCGGGCATGAATACATGTTCAAATTTAGTAGTCGTTTTTGGAGAATCATTTCTACTAACGGGTTTTATAGTAATGGCAATACGACAATGTCATTATAACACAATTCTATTACGAGACCATTGACCGACCAATGATCGACCATTATGAATTTAGCAGATTACGAACTTTTGGCAAAATGACAATGGGATCGTGTTGGAATGACGAATATATAGCAGACTTGGGCCCCAGTAGAAATGGCTTTCATTGTGACAGTCCAACAATATTCACTGCGATACTTACATTGTTGAACAGAAAAGTTTTTCAAAAGGTGCTGTCAAAACTAACCATAACTTCTAATACAAAAATGAATCCCTATTTCCCTTGGTCACAGCATTACACGTGAACGGCTGCCTTGACCAATTTTGCTAATTCTTTTTTTGTTGTGTTTGTTATTGTCAGGAGAAGGTTCTTATGAAAGAAAATAATACCAATGCGAATTCAATATTCATAGTTAAGACACGACAACGTCTGTCGGGTCAGCTATTTATAATATAGGTAATTCATGACGATGTGAGACTAGGAAAAGCTACACTGTTCAGGTTCCAATGACTGATAAATGATAATGGTTCTTTTTGATTTAATATTTGACATTATGTGTTTAATATTCGACATAGTCAGGTTTAAATTGATTTTTTTTTTGTCAATTTTAGTTTCACTGACATGCAATTTTTATTACAAATTTTCTTTGCTCTTTTTGATTTTTTGAGATTGTACAAGGTTCACAGGTTTTGTATTCACAATTATTTTATGTGCCTAAGCAAATAAACGATTTTGAAAATAAATAACGAACGAAAAGGGTTCATCAGAACAAAAATATTGCTTTTGTATAATTATGCAACATTATTTTATTTGAGTCAGCGATCACCAATTCGTATTTCTGGGTGGTTGATTAGAGTGTAATAGTTCATGAATTATTATTCCCTTGAGAACTTACCCAGGTTCAGTAGTGGAGATTTACTGCCATTATAAATTACGTTTAAACGAGCGTTTAAAATAACACCGGTTTTAGGTGTTCCTATTTATTTTTCTGCTTAAAGACATTTATTTATTTCTCATAAAGAAATTTACATTTCACTTGCATGAGAACAGATTTAAATTTAAGTAAAAACTAATCAGTGTCCTTCGACAATTGGAGCCACAATTAATCTACTTCATGTATTAATTATATATTATCAGTGTACATTATTACTACAAATTATTTTGGTTTGAAGGTACTCCCAAAAATTTAAGTACACTATGCGAAACTACCCTGCTTTGAGATATTTTTCTTATATTTTTGGGATCGTTCATAACTTGGGATCATAATTACTTGAATATGAATGCAATTCTGTTCTTTGTACAAATTGCATAGATAATATTGCAGTATTCACTTTGACAAATAATTTTCAAATTATAATTTTTATGCTATCGATACTTTTGGCTTTCTATTTTTTACTCTTCGAGGTTGTAGCTTCCATCGGATTTCGATAAAACTAAAAGTGCAGCAACCTTGAGTTGGATTCGTGAGAGAAGTGGATACAGACTCGATAAAAACAAGGCTGTGGCTACATTTGCACGATTTGACGGCCAATCTGTCACTTGTCATTGAATTGAAATTATAGCAAACTATACTACGTCATATTTTATTTCTCCAGTTACGACTGGTAAAATCAAATCAACTGGTCGATTGTTTCGTCAAAGATCTGTCTAAGTCTTCTGTCACATACCGTCAATCACTTTTTGTATTAGATTGTAAAAATTAATTCTGTCTAAATCTATATATTTTTTTTTATTTTCTTCTATACAAATCTTGTCCTGACAATAAGGAACACATAACAAAAGAGTCACCCAATTTGGTGCAGTCGTTCGGAAGTTATGCGCGTAGATACATTTCCGCGATTCATTTTTATATATACACTAGCTTTTGCCAGCGGCTTCGCCCGCGTAGAGGTCGGTGTATTATACATATAAACCTTCCTCTTGAATCCTATCTATTAAAAAACCCGCATCAAAATCCGTTGCGTAGTTTTAAAGATTTCAGCATACATAGGGTATAGGGACAGAGAAAGCGACTTTGTTTTATACTATGTAGTGATGATAGTGATGATAAAGATAATGTAATGCAATTTTGTTCTAATACTGTAGAACTACTTTGTGTCTAGAATGTGAAATTGGCTCAATAGGTGTTTATTCATTTTATTATTACTCCATAGAAATATAACATAAAGGGTACTGCAAACAGGCGAGACGTGACAGCGCGAAGCGACACTGGTAGGACATTTCTTTGAAAACGTCGTGGAATTTGTTCTACCACAATCGCGGTGCACCGTCCATCGTGTCGCGCTTGGCTGCGGGAGCCCTTACTCGCAACCAGTGTGCACATGACCAGATGACGTCTCTGTCATTATATCTATGGTCTCAACGTATATGAAGCATGTATCAAAATGTTCTAATATGAGTTAAACTTAACTTCAACATACAATTTAATTTTAAATCCTACGTATGTAATAAGTTCAGTTATGTTAATAAAGTGGAACAATATTATATCTGTCGCATTATTGTATTGTTCTTTGCAACAATGGCATCCCAACTACTTATTGTTTACGTTTAGAGTAAAAATATTCTCATAAAAGCATAAAAGATGTTTCTTCTGTCACGTCCACAATGTTTTACCTAATCTTGTTGATTTGCAAACAATAAAATGACTACGGTAATCTTCGCATGGTTGGTTTTAAATTAAAATAACAAAAGACACCTTCGCGGGCACTGGCGATTAAGCAGTTTTTAACCTTATTACAAAGGTCATAAGGGTGACAAGTGGGTTGACGTCGTCTGCGATTGTATATAGGTATTTAATATGTATTTTCATTAGTTCAGGAATTTTTGTAACGTCATTGAAAATCCTAAAATGACTTCGTCTTATTTTTATTCATGACTTTGTTATTGTAAATTTATTCGCTCTCAGGCTTGGTGGAGCGACGATGATCATGGTGGCTAGTAGTAGCTGAATGAGAGTTGCCCAGAATCGAGCTGAATGGCGAACCATTCGAGAGGTATATGTCCAGCATTCACTGTTGTAAGCCAATAACGCTGATGATGAATAGTAAACATATGAGCCAAGTAGGTATGTAAATAACTGAACTCTATTTATGGTGCTGGCTATATACAAAATTTAAAGAACGAGCCACAAGCCCGAGTCTCCGATTCGCTCATAACTAAATAAACTTCGTGAGCATCGCCTAAGGTCAATCCGCTGTATTCGTGGAAATAAACATTTTCGGGAGACATTAGTCCCCGAAAACGTTTCTTCATTTAGTAACCACGTGCACACAAAACAAATCTCTAATGCATTATAATTACAGCATTGCAAAGTTATCTCTGTTCCCTTTACCCACTTACAAGACCATAAATATAACACATAATTCACTTACCTCGCCCATACCTTGAAGTACTCGCAGAATAAACAGCCAAGTGGCGCCCCCTGCCTTCACCACCACAGGTGTTAGCAGGGTAAACACGGCCGTACTTAACAGGCCAATGCCCAGAGTCCATTTACCTCCATATCTCTCAGCTAAGTAACCCCCAGGGACGTGGGTAATAGCGTACCCATAATAAAACCCACTGAGGATTAACCCTTGAGTGGATTCTGACCAGTCGAATATTGCGTACTGAAATTAAAGAAAATTTTATTAGTGATCCTCATTTATTGGATATGTGACACAGAACTGACAGTGACTGCCTCGTTGGTGTAGTGGTCAAGCGATACTGCTGAACCTGGATTCGATTCTCTGGTCGGACAAACTGTTATTGGATTTTTATCTGAATTTTCCCAGTAGTCTGGATTTGTGCCCGATGTGTGATGGCAAAAGGGTCGCCCCCTATCACATGGGACTTAAACATAACTGACAAAAAATAGGTGTACTATAAGCACACCTTTGCCCGATCCTTCGGAGAAACAAGGCGTGATGTTATGTAATGTAATGTGGAACAGATTTTTTATAACTGATTATTTATAACTGATCAATTTTAGTCGTGGCATAAAATTTCGTTTGCGTATAGGCTGATTTTCGTTTGCATTAAGTATGTACAGAGTCCCTTGATTTATGTATTCGATAGTCATAATGAAAAACTGTTACTTTTGGACAGACGTTTGGTCATGTAACTTGGTATGAACTTAAAACTAAACTCGCCACTAAAATAGTGCAAATAAAATCATTCTTAACAATAATATTCGAATGTTGATTCTGTTGATGTTAAGGGTCACCGAAACGATCAATTGCAACTGTCAATATTTAAGTGTTTGATACATATTGATACGTAAATTGATCGTCTGGCAAATTCAATTGAAGCCATTGACAATACTACTACGAAAGCAATTGATTGCAATTAATCATTTCGGGGACCCTTTACTTTATCATTCTAAGCTATGTATTGTAACAAAAGCGCAGAAGGTTGGTTTGTAATATGTTTCGATTTCTCTCTTACTAAATTCATTGTGTCGGCAATTTTTTTCTCTACACCATTATAGGTTGGGTCCCCAAATCATTATATGGGGACCTAATCTATAATGGCGTTGGCAAAAAAGGCCCTTACCTATATACTAAATAAGGATATTTTTAACCCCCGACGCTATAAAGAGGGGTATAATACCCCTTTTTGAAAAGCAAATTTGGTCTACACAAAAGCATGATTAACAAACTTGTAATAATTATGACTTGCTTTGGCTTTGCCATTTATGTAACAACTCACTGCTCGGCAATTGTTAACTTGCTTACAAATATGTAGCTCAGCGACGAAACAGACTATACGTAAATTCTTTGGGCGAATAAAAAAATCCAATTTAAGGCGTTACAATAATTAAGTAGATACAATGAAATATTTTCTGTTATGCTTGTAACCTCACTTTATTTTTATTGGCCATGACAATGGATATTTTAAATTAATTTTATCGGTCGAACAATGAAGCTGAAATGCAATTATTTGGCTTGTCTGTCAATGGAATCAAGCTGATTGATTTATTTTATTATTACTGGGTACTTGTTCCCATTGCTAACGTTTTCAAATGGGATGAAAGTAAGAGATTCTAGGTGTTGAATATTTTAGGAAATTCTTTATTAAGTAAGGTTGGTGTTTCATGAAAAGTCAACTTTTTTAATAGCAACGTTCTTATGCTTCGAATAAGAATAGTGCTTGTTCATACAAATGTGCTCAAATTCGTGTGTATAAACATAGCACTAAGAAACAAATTCGTATGAAACGATTTCTATACATACTTAGCAAAATAAAGTCAACGTGCGATCTGTGAATCTTGCCTTAAGAGCATTTGCCAAAAACATTTCGTGAGACTGAATATAATTTTCAAAATGGAAATAAAAAAATTATGAAATTTTTAAAATAGTTTAAATGTTCATGTTAAGAATTTTGATGGTAAGCAACCAAAAATAATTCTATGTTAGCACATACTTAAAAGTGTGCAAATTTGGAAAGAAAACATCACGACTTATCATCGATGATATGAACTCCGTCCTGATGTAGATATAATTTGTGTAAACATTTTCTATGAAAAATTTACAGCCGATGACGTCAATATACGCACATAACATAATTATGTAGCTAAACATCACGTTCAATCCCTAAGGCCGAAATATATGAAATAACCGAATAAGCCTCTTAAGAACCCAAAGTATGAATAATAAAGGTAAGTTTATTGTAAATATTTAATCAACATTTCCATTACAAAGTTCTCTGTAGCAGACCGAAATCTGGCTTTGTACTCGGTTGATGGATATTAGGGCGAGGCACTATGTAAAGGCTTCTTCAAACAGGCGCGACGCGACACTTGTAGAACAATTTCCATGAAGTTTACATAGAAATTGTTCTACGTGAATCGCCTTTATACCTTTATACGTATAAAGGCTCCTGCAAAACAAGCGCGCAATGCAATTGCTGCAATGTATAAACATACAGGGTGAAATTAAATAAGCAAGCGAAATTTCGCAGACGTGATGGTATAGACATCTAACATGATAAAACAAAAAGAAATCATTGTGACGGGTTTTTTTGGAGTCATCCGCCACCTTTGTGTAATCACTTGAAATATCACTTTTTTTTGTGTGAATTTCTCAAACGTATTGGGTATCGATATTTATCTAAACACAATAACATAAAAAAAATCTGGTAAAAGCTCTTAAATCGGTCGTTCACCCCAAAAAAGAAATCATGAAATCTTTTTACTTTTACTAAGTCGTGTTTATGTACAGAAGCCAGCATATTGTCTCTGTCTGTTTTTTGTTCTCTGTTCTGTGTGCTGGTTTCTGTATATATGGATACCCATCACGTCAACCAAGTTTCACTAGCTAATTTAATTTGACCCTGTAACCTGCAATTCTGTAAGAATACAGCATGTATCAGAAAAGTTGGGTCAAATTTAAATGTGTGGAACAGACCGTCAAACATAACAACTTTCTCCATGGGACCAAAATCATAATCGCAAAAAAATATCAAGCTCTTACTCACTTCATACTTCTGCCTATCCTTTTAAGACATACAAGCGTGATGGGATACGAGGAAATGCAAACTCAACATAAGTACGTTTGCAACCATTATTAATATCTAATATCACTGTAAATGCTTTGATAAGTCATTTTCAAATTTTGCAAACTACAATTTGTACATAAGTAGGTATAAACTATAAAAACTAAAATACACACTCAGAAAAAAATATTGTTACTAAAGCAAATATGAGAATTGTGATTGACGTCACAAAAGGTAAATCAATTGTACGAGTAACACGTGTTTGAAAAGTGCCGACTGTATGTAGTAGGTATAATGCAGTACTGAGCATACTTTATCACTATCAGTGAGCACTTCAATAAGTTATTTATCTATACAATAACAAAGATAAATGGATAGAAGACTTGAGGGATTAACATTGAGCCCTTCACATCAACCTGTATCTCGTTAAAACTAGTATATTTGAACAACTGACAGATAATATTAACTAAGAGTTTTTTGTGCTAGTAAAACATGGGAATTGAAAATAGAAATTATGTTTGTTCTCTATGATTTAGTTTTGAAGTTGCTGCGCAATAGAGGCATTGGTACTACAATCGTTGTGTGTTTAGAGACATATTATGTACAATCATTACAAGTTAACCAAAGTTGTATAGAGACTGCAAGAAACTTGTCACAATATATTTTACAGTATAGGCCACACGTGTTAACAGAAATAGTATAAGCCAAATAGCATACATGCTGATAATTGAAACAGAAAATTATGAAAGAAACTTACAAAATTGATAGACTGTCGCCCCTCCCCTGTCTCCCCCTATGGCTTTTTCTGCTTCTAGTACGCAGCAACTTCGGAACTAAATCACTGAGAACTATTCAATATGTAAGTACTATGATTTACTAGCCACCTGTCTTGAATTAACTAGGCCTCCTATTAAACTAAACAGAACTAGACAGGTGACCGGCTGATAGTACGGCATTTTTGTGAGATTTTTCATAGATTTCTGTTTTATTTAACAGCACCTGTAAAACTTACATGAAATAGGATAACCCTAATTACATGGGACTTACATACCTGGTTGATAGCTGTAGACTCACCAGTCTAAAAGCCATCAATCAGTCACAAATTTTTACTCCAGACTACCACTGAGAGATTTGTAACTAAAAAATCCTATAACAGTTTGCCTGATCTGGGTAACCCAGGACATCGTGCTCATCAAAAGCGCATGCGACCACTAGACCAACGAGGCATCACTATAAAAAAAAAATATTATTACAAAAAAGAACCACTCACCGGTCTTGAACTAACAGTCCCATTCGTCAATATCTCACTATCATCAGGGCATGCGTAAGGGTCATAGTGCTGTTCTTCGTTCTTTGTATTGTTCACCATTTGTGTGACAGCCAGGTTTAGGCATACGCGCATAGTATACGCGTTGCAAACCGCCAGTAGCCCCATGATGCCCAGGACATACCGCTGAGGAATTAGGAACACTGAGCGGACAAAACGATCTCATGTAGTTAATATTTGCTGTGGAATATGTAGTGATAATGGGTGTATAAAATATTTTTGTGTATCTGAAAATACTAGCAAAGCAAGTAATTTAACACTATACTCTGTTCCTAAACAATTTTATGAAAATATAAACGAATGGGTAATAAAACGTAAGTGCGGATGCCACATAAAAATTCAGACCCGAAATTTTATTTACCTTTTTTCTATTATCAACTAAATTATATTTTTGACATTTTAGGTTAATTTTATAACCTCAGTATTCATCGATAATTGTTCAACTACATCTTATTTAAACGATAATCGTGAGAAAAAGTGGTTTGATAAAAATTTAGACCTTCTTAATACCGATGAATGTGTTACTTACACGTACGTTACCCGAATTTAGGTTACTTTCGTGGGTAATTTCGTTAAAATGTAACTTCAACAGGATTTGTTTATACTTTCATCAAAAAGTTTTGGAACAGGTTTATATCTACGGGCCTAATCATCGTTGGATATGGATCGAAGAACATTTTCAAGAGTAATAATTTCCTGCATTTTACGTGTAGTTATTGTTTTCTTTTATTACTTTTCTATAAAGGTATTTTGCCCGACAACAATTAAGTTCTTAGACAAAGCGCTTGCAAGGGAATCAATAGGATAAAAGAATATCGCCCATTGTACGTGGATCCAATAAATTTCACACGCTAGAGGCGAAATATTTCCGTCGTGCACCCATTTCACACGTAGGTAGGTATATTGTATCGTATAGAGTAGGTAATGCAATATAAATGTTACATTCAATTCCTACTAAAATCAAAAACATTCAAACTAATCAAGAAGCGTCGGTCGTGGAAACGTAGCTAACATTTCTCTCCGATGCCATCTTTAATTTGTTACAAATACGAATTAGCTACTTACAATACCAGAAATATTTGAAATATCTATCAATTTAACCATTGTTTAGGTTTTTTGCCCATAGCCGATCCCCATACGTTTAGCGTTTGCACAAGTCAAAACTATGTTTAAAAAAAATCAAGAAAACCCAGAAATAAAGATTAATTATTCCATATTGAATACACATAGGTAATAAATGGAAACGTTAATGACATTTTAAAACTGAAAATTTATATTCTGAGTCTATTCGTTAATCGTTACCTACGAAACAGGAAAATAAGTCACCGAATACTACTTATAAATAATAATAAGAAAATAATTATATAAACTACTTAGATATGTCTATATTTTTGTCAAATCGAGTGCCCTTTTAAAAATGAGGTATGCTACCAACTTGTTGGGTTGGTATTAATTGGCACAGCCGAGAAAAAAAATCAACATAGAATGTATCAAAAAAGTGTGACACCGTTTTATACGAATTTAAAGGTCCCAGACCATCAAACTGAACAACTTCCTCTAAGCGACTAACACCGTAATCGCAAAAAAATATCAGCGATCCCATATATTTGGGTGGAGTAGGTATTGAAGTTTTGTATGGGACACTTGATATTTTTTCGCGAGTAGGTTTTTTTTACACCTAAATATGACCATACCAATATGATAGTATTTTTTTTGGGTTGGCTTTAGTGTCCAGGAAAATACCGTGTGAACGACCTAACCCAAATAAGTGAGTAGCACGCCTCATAAAATCAATTCCTCTAACTTACGTCTTGAAATCGTTTTCCGCCATCTTGGTAACATTGCAACGTAGTTCCAGTTCCTTTCTCTCCAGCTCTACTTTATTACCTGAAAATAAAAGAAAAAAGATTGAGCACACTGCACAAAGATAAAATATTTCTGAGTAGTTTTATATTATCATTCTAAGAGTATAGGTAAATAAGATAAGGAGCTATTGATGACTAATTGCAGATAAGCAGGCATTATGTGAGATATAGTTCTTAGAATCGAAACATTGTACATATTTCTCATGTACCTATAGTCGTGTTACTAAGTAATGCCATAGAAAAAGAAATTCCTAATACTTTGTTAAGAAGCGAAACTGCTACCGATCAACATACATACTAAATAAAAATAAGGCTAAAATCCTTTTGCATCGTTTTCGACCTAGATGTATGGTCATCAAAAGATGTGAGTAACCAGGATCGACAGAAATAGTTGAAGATTAGTTAGAACCCGATGGATATTTTAAATGGAAACAGCCTTGTAGCCGTATACCAGTTTAAAGATGTATAGTAATTCCCTAGTAAGTATAACACATAGAGCACATAGTCTTATTTTTTTGGTTACAACAGGCGTAAGAGGGGCCGAAGTCAACTCCCAAAGGCCATTAGACAGTTTTAAATGAAATGAGGCACCAACCGACGATTTAAACACTATATAAGTGTATCCAAGGACAACCCCCGGTTGGTGTAGGACTATTGCAGGATATGGATTATGGGTTTGTGTGGCTATTCTGGATTGGTTACCTAGAACTACCCCTGCCGCATCAATATTTTTATAAATACATGGATAAAATGGCAGACGGTGACTTGTACAGACACCAGCACATCAAGCTATCCCAAACAGTAAAATTTTCCCAATTGAATATGAACCTTATGCTTTTGTAATAAAATTGAAAAACTATCAAAGAAATTTGACAGATTGCAGTAACTTGATGTGCTGGCGTCTGTACACTCAATAATGGACCCCAGGAAATTGCCGCCAGCACGTACATATATAGTGGCGTAGCGACAAGGAGTTATGAGCTCATATTATTATGAGACTCATGCAATGATTGCATATTTTCACTACATTTATCTTCTCAATCTAATCAGTCTTTAACGTTCCTTCTGCTAGGAGGCCTCTTCTCGTTTAGAAGGCGTGGGCCATAATCTACCACGCGGGCCCAGTACGGGTTGGTAGATGCCACATGTCTTCGAATTTTTGGTCTAGGACATGCGGTTTTCCTCACGATGTTTTCCTTCACCGTTTTGAGAGTTGTGGTGATGAAATTATTTAACGTGGTAAAGTGCTTATCTGGGGGAACCCACGACCTACAACTTGTAAGACGGGGCCATTACCACTGGGCCACCACTCCTCTCATTTATCTACTGCCGGAACTAAATTAAACAACTTTAAACTTCTCAGTATCTAATGAATAAGATAATGTTATGGTACCTATTACACAATGGTTCTCGTAAGAATGAAATACTTATCTGTTACGTCACCTTCAGGTACACGATTCAATGGACATGTAGGTCATTTTTTTTTATATTTATCGATTTACGTACTATTGAATAGTGTAATAATATCTGTGTTCGACATTGTGTCGTATTTTTACTATTAGATGATGTTTTGTTATTTTTTTCTGTATAGGCTAGAAGTTATATCGGATTGCATGACTGTTTACGTTTTTTTTATTTCAGTCATTCGTAATGTAAGTTATGTTCTGGTTTCCCTTTTGATAACTTTTCTTTTTAGCAGATCCAGTAGTCATATTTAGGAAGTCGATAACAAGTGAAGACCCGTATCATCATCATCGTTTCAGCCGAAAGACGTCCACTACTGAACATAGGCCTCCCACAAGCTCCGCCACTTCGACCGGTTCTGTGCTTCCCGCATCCAGCATATTCCTGCGGCCTTCACAAGGTCAAGACCCATAGTTGTAAAATTATAATAATACGAGTCTATTATTTTCACACTGGAGATATAGGCATTCAGAGGCTTTGTTTGAAGTTTTTTATGCTATTTTTTTAAGACGAGTCGGTGATTTCAAGCTCGGATTAAAACCTCATGCATGAAAGGCGAGGCCCTAACCACTAGACCATCACGAACCCTTGTTATTGAAAGCGTGGTATCCACTATGTAGCGCAGCAACGTATCTTACACGCATCTCCTTTCTGTTTCAGAACGATAAAACATTGGAACAATGGAACAACAATGGAACAACATTTTTTTTTTTTTTAAACGTTGCCCCACACTAGGAATTTCTCCTGTATTGTGGGTGCGTTTACAAACATTTAAAACTCACATACACAAACAGCCAGACCCGGAACAACTACTTGTAGTTCATACAAATATTTGTTCCGTGCGGGAATCGAACTCGCGACACGCAGCTCAGCAGTCAATCGCTTAACCACTGCGCCAACCGAGCCGTCATTGGAACACAGTTCCTGCGGGAGCAATGCTATGTAGTGAATACACAGCCTAAGATTATAGGAACCATTCAGGAGAAATAATATTTTATAGATCATATTCTAAAGTTGCATTTACATTCCCTCTTTTTCTAATGATATCGAGTCACTAAATTAACAAATTCCTTCTATGGTTAATATACCTACTAACCTGTTATTCAAAGTGCACAATTTTGGTCAAGAAATGCGCCAATACTGGTCTATATGGTATGCCAAGGTTATGTAAAGCTAAGTAAACTAGTGAACTTTGTTCAATTACATACTTTAAGTATTATTTACAGGGCTTCTGCGTAGGTACTTAATTTGTTGTTGAATAAAAATAAACTTAAATAAGAAAAAAAAATCAAAATATGGTAAAACTAATACAGGTAACTTGGTTACAGATTGAGTTTTGAGAAACAAGTAATAAAACTGATTTGTAAAAATATAGAGGCTGCATCCATCCGAATCATATCAGATAGTACCTAAAAATAGCCCATATGGAGTCGTCGTTCATACTAGGTTTAAACATCCATCGGTTTCTTTGAATATTTTTATAAATAAATTGTGTTCAGAATCATTAAAGTTACGACTTATCTGTGCGTAAGATTATAACTTCATGCTGAAACTTAGAAAACTGCACATAGAAAAAGTGTTTTCTGCATGTGTGAAATAATCTATATATACAAAAATTAATCCCTATTTCCCTTGGTCACGGCATCACACGTGAACGGCTGGACCAGTTTTACTAATTCTTTTTTTGTTGTATTTTTTATTGTCAGGAAATGTTCTTATGAATGAAAAAAATAAGAAATATGCTCGTATCATTAGAAAATTTAAGAAATCTTTACGACCTTAGTAACTTTTCTAATATTATACCAATGCGAATTCAATATTCATTGTTAAGACAGGACAACGTCTGTCGGGTCAGCTAGTATTTAATAAACTAACGGACAGCATAAAAAGTGACACCCTTCAACAACTAAAAAAATCTTAAATTTTTGATACAGAAATGTTATTTATTCCATAAGTGATTTTTTGAATGACCCTAAATGTGACATCTCAACAGTTTCATATTATTGACATTATTTAAAACACTTTGTGCATGATCTGGACTTGTTAAAATGATTTATTATTATTTTACAAACTATTTCATAATTTTGCTCATGAAATTATTGATGGTGACATTATTTGTTAAATTTTGCATGCCAAAACTCAGGCAGAATGTACCCGGCTCACTATAATTTTATAAGAACTCTATTGTAAAATACCTACATTCTATGCGCATAAATAATTTGATTTGATTTTATTTGAAATGTTTAATTATTAATGCGTTACCTACTTCATATTTATAAAGCTACAACCGACTTATTTACAAAGTACCAATCAAAAATACATTTGCTTTTATTTTCCAATACCACGTTATTTCAACATGGCGTCAAAGTTAGCAAGCCAATTAATATCTCAATAACTAAATCAACACATGTAGCAAACATGTAATCAAAACATGTTAGCTTCCGGAATTGTGAAAACAAGCCAATGTAGGTTTGTACCTACTACCATCCATTAAAGTTTGACCGATATACCGCGAAGTTTAGCTAACACACAGAAATTTGAATAGGTTCCTATGGCAATAGAAATTGTATTTCATATGTACAGTCGCTAAAAGAGAAAAGTAACCAGGTTCGTCGGATATAGTTGAAGTTTAGTAAGAAACCGATGGATGTTTTCGAATGGAATTGAATTGAATTAACAGAAAAGAAAGAATCAATTTATTTTATTTTATTCCATTCGAAAATCCATCGGTTTCTTACTAAACTTCAACTATATCCAACGACCTTGGTTTTTTATTTATTTTGGTGAATGTACCTGCATTGACTGCTTTTGTTTATTAGAAAATATGTAAGTACGTAATTAACCTGGGCTCGAAGGACCGTTGTCTAAACAATTACAGCTATATGATCGACCTATCGTCAAAGCTAAGCAACGCTTGACGAGATCGGTCCGTGGATAGGTGACCATCCAAAACATACCGAGATGCTTCACGACTTGCTTCGAAGGTGCTGCACGTTCAGCAGTTGGACCCAACTGTCATTCAATAATCTTTGACTGTAGTTACGGGTCTTGCCAAAGGGTAGCGTGTAACTTAGTACCTAAAAAGGTTGTAGAGGTCAGATAGGCAGTCGCTTCATGTAACATACTGGTATTCGGCTGCATTCGGGTGGGTAGACTGGAGGCCGCCCCAACATTGTTGGGAAATTGATAGGTAGATTGATTGAGTGCCGAATTAAATTGATCCGTAACCTAGTTATTATATTTTATTTCCATTTTCTTTAGTATGGACAAACCTGAAATTATGATGACAATGATAGAGCACCACGTCCTCGATTGCGATACATGTCCAATTTTAAAGCATAAATGGGTATCATTAACAAATACCGAACCTAAAATGCCATAAACAAAAAAAAAACAATTAAGTATGTTTGTTTGTTTTTTTTAACCCTTGCCGCACACTAGGAATTTCTCAAGTATTGTGGGTGCGTTTACAAACATTTAAACTCACATACACAAACAGCCAGACCCGGAACAGTTGTAGGATTGAGCTTGCCACGTCTGCCGTATGCCTAATGAGCTGTGGGCCAAAATAACCATACCTGGAGCCCTGATACAGTCCGAAGGCGCTGCGGCACACCGCGTAGACGGTGGCGAGACAAGCTGGAGAAAACACACGACCAATAGTCCACTTTAGTCCTGGATCGAAAGTGTTGGAACTCATGGGGAGAGGTCTTTGCCCACCAGTGGAATGATGCTGCTATCAGTAACAGTAACAACAGTGATTAGGAACAAGGGTCGGTCCCGTAGTTACGGTACTGTACTAAAAATATCATCAATTTAATTTTTATGCCCTGCATTGACGACGGAGTGTTAGAGCACCTGGGCTTCCCAGAATATTATGATGTAACTGACGTCATCAAATTGATGCCTACTACCTACGATATTGCTGCAATAAAACGAAATAAGGCAATGAATTGTAATGTGGTCGTGAAAGTTTTCATGGAGTAAAATAATAAATTTCCCTAGGTATTTGGCAGATAAAATGACATTTTATTCATGTGATAGAAAGTATATTTACTTATCTTAAGGGGAACCTAGTCGCAGGCTCGAACTCACTGGTGGGCCTGGCTAAAAAACACGCTGTCTCACCAGGCATCGTAATCGACAGAGGCAGTATCAGTGATGAGCAGTTAGACGCTAATCTACACGCACAACATTATTGTGTGAGATGCAGGATCATTTATAGCACAATAGGCGCATAAAAAGTTAAGAAAAGTCCTTCGGAAGATCGGGTTTTATGAAAAAACCACTGCATAAATCAATGACCAATAAAGTTTATTGTACTTTTCGATATTTGAGCTTTGTCGGTACCGACTTGGTTTTCCAAATTTTACACTTCTTTTATTATTTAAACACGCCCAAATTTAGGTTAAATTAGCAAGAAAAACAAATCTTTGTTGGCTCCTAACTTTTTAATGGCTTTTTATTTTAGTATTCTATTTCCGTATAGACAATATTAATAGTGAGATAAAACCATATCATGTTTAATTTTTGATGTACATGGTCGAACAGTGGAGTAATACACTCCCGAAGTTTGTATGGGAAAAATGTGGACTAGATTCACCTTAAGAAGGTATCTTTACTTGAACTAACGCCAAACTTAGTGAGTAATACTAGACTCAAAGGTCTTTTAGCAAAATTGTCACAGGTAGCAGAAGAAGCGAGAAGGTAATGCACATTTTATCCAAGCAAAAATTCACGTGTGTAAGACTCTTCAATGCCAAAGGGCAAAGTTTGTCTGCAGTAACCAGGCCGTTTCAAAATATTATAGATTTTGTTTTTTTAGGGTTCCGAGCCCAACTGCACTCCTTCCAACCTTTGGGTACTTCTTGGTTACCTTTGTTAACTTTTGGTACTAAGGTTCCGCTGTACGTCCATCTGTCACAGGGCTGTCTTTTAAACCGTAATAGGTAGACACTTGAAATGTTCACAGAGTGTGTAGGTACCTATAGCCGCTATAACAATGCTATTAAGTCTACAAACATAAATATCAGTTGCAGTTATCTGTGATTAAAGATTGCATCAGATGCTCTCATCAAATTCGAGTGTCAATTGACCCATTTTCCTTTTACTCAAAGAAGTAGTCTATTGTAGATTACTTAGCACTCAACGTTTACTGATTTTCCCCTCTTTGAGGAGTGGCTTGAGAGGCGGCATGGCGTCCTCACCTTCCGCCTGACACAGATCCTCACTGGACACGGCTGTTTTGGGAGGTTCCTATTTCACATAAGGCGGGAGGAAACGCCCGGGTGTTTCCATTGCGGAGATCGCCCTGCGGACACGGTGGAGCATACGGTGAAGGTCTGCTCGGCTTGGGTGGAGCACCGCCGTGTCCTCGTGGAGGCGATCAGCGGTGGCCATCACTCGCGTCCGGTCCTGGTCCAGGCCATGGTATGGCGAGAGAGTGCATGGGTAGCCGTCGCTTCCTTCAGCGAAGCAGTGATGCTCGCAAAGAGGGAGGCGCCGCACGTGAGGGAGAGGCAGTACATGTGCCCTCACGGCCGTAGCCTCCGCAGGAGACGTTCTGGGCGTCGGAAATCCCAGACTGATTCCCGGTCACCGTAGGCACGGGCTTGCGGACGGTAAGTAATGGGTAGCTCGCTGTCCGGTAATGACCAAGCCCGGATCGACGGCGCGTTGTGTTCCACGCGCGCCTCAAAGAAATGTCAACAACAACTGATGGGGCCCGGAAGGGCCGATGCCTGCCAGGGGTGCGGGTTGTTCGAAAGAGATACCGTGGTCCCTGGCACACAGGCAACTGAGGGAACACGGGTGGGTTTTAGTTAGTAAAATTCTGACACGCCCTCCTGCTCCACCCAGAGCGGGAGAAGTTATTTGACGATTTCCCACCCAAAAAAAAACGTTTACTGATTTCTCTGACCAGGCATATAGGTAAAGGTAAAGGTAACTATAAGTCTATGTCTAAGCCATCACGTGAACCAACAGTTCTAAAGTGTAATGCAGCTGCATGCAGCAGCATGCTTGGTATTGACGTATAAACATGTAAATTAAGTACATGTACTTCATTTACATGTTTAATCGAAACTGCAGTTTCGATTTCAAAAACTTGTGATTAATGGAGTGTTGCTTAAGATAAATAAATCACGACTCAAAATTGTTTTGTAAATAGAACGCACATACTCGTAACATGGCGTTTCCCCCAAGCTAAACTCTATTCAAGTCCTTTTTTCCAATATTCATATTATTTCCACTTATTCGAATATCAACTTTTTGACAGTGTAAATGAGATAGATCGTGAGAATGTTTGAAGTTAGAGGAGGAAAATGTTTGAGAACTGTATTTTCAGTTGTTTTTCCAACAATACATATTTATTTGTTTACATGTTTGAAAACTAAATCGCGAGTGTAGACGGACCGATGCCGGTTGAACATAAAGTGGCTGGGACAGACTGGATTCGGAATAACCGGATGTTGCACCTTGAGAGAGGCTTTTGTCAAGCGGACTACTACAGGCTGTGTTGGACAAATCAGTTCCCTGAAAAACTTTGAACTTTAAGATGAGTCATGGAATTTCCTACAGTTGTTATGCTACATAGATAGATACAAGTTTCAACGGCCGTCCATCAATATTATTGACAATAAACGTGGACGATTTATCTAGAACATGAGTTAACATGACAATACTCGAAGCATTAGTTCAGCTAATTTGTTATACCTACATACCTACGTAATGTATTTTTATGCTAATTTCTGTATCAATAGCGTTAATTTTCTAGAAAAGTATTTTGGCATTTAATTTTTGAAACATGTGTGTAAAGAGTGAACTTGTGGTATTTCAATAGTAGGTAATACGTATTATAAAGAAACTAGCTTCTGCTCGCCACTTTGTCCGCGTGTAACTTCTTGTTCCCCCGACCTACCTCGTTGCATGACGTCGCCCGCTTGCGCTTTTTTTTTTCAACCCGCACCCCTGGCAGGCGTTGGCCCTTCCGGACCCCACCAGTTGGTGCTGATAACTCTTTGAGGCGCGCGTGGAACATAACGCGCCATCGACCCGGGCTTGGTCCTTACCGGACAGCGAGCTACCCATTACTCACCATCCGCAAACCCGTGCTTACGGTGGCAGGGAATCAGCCTGGGATTCCCGACGCCCAGGGCGCATCGCATTTCCAGAGACTAGTGCTTTCAAACTAACGAACTATTTAACGTTATTAGATTATTAGTAAAAAGTACGTGACCATGTAATAATAGTTACTTATTCAACAGAAAATGTAATTTACTGTTACCTAGGTAAATACCAAAGCAATCTAGTATATATTTGCTTTGTAATGATTAAAAACCCGGTAGGTTAGTACTCATTTTACAAATGGTAATTTGCGGTATGTAGTCAGGGAAATTAATTAAGCAAGTTGCCGACCAACTTACATTGTCCGTATATAAAAATCACAACAGTCATTAATTAATTGTTTTATGAAATTGGTATAATACGGTAAATAAGCGTAGTAGAATGACATGCCGGTTCTGTCTCGGTTTTTGTAACCAAAACAAAACCAGACGGCGTCGTTCCCGCTCGTATAAAAATCCAGAATCACACGACTGTACCTAATCTCGTATGCTGCACGAGGGCGAATGCGACAGTGCACAAATCTAACTCACTCAATAAATCTATAAGGTCACCCACTTACGGACAATATTTTGTATTTTGGCACTCAATACCGGACACAGAGCACGTACCTGCTTCCACTCTCTTTAATAGATTGACGATGTTATCGTTTATTTGGTTGAGTAACGATTTCTGTTTTTGTTTTTTACCTGTTACGTGATTTGCATAACAATGAATATGTGTCAGTGCTGTTCAGATTTTAAGCAGCCATAATTTATTTTAAAAGTCTGGTTGATATACAGCATGTATAAAAACTTTTTCCAAAAATAAACAACCGACTTCCGGAAAAACACTACAAAGTGAAAACTAACTTTAATCTCGAAAGGTGGTGACTTTGAATAATTTATCACCGCCTTCCGAAATTAAAGTTATTTTTCATTTTGTAGTGTTTTTCCGGAAGTCGGTTGTTTTTTTTCTGGAAAAAGTTTTATTTTTCACTTTTTAGTTATAGTACCTTCCTTACAACAATTCGAAATTTCATCATCCCTGAGGTCAAAACAATGCACATTTATGCGATATCAGCAATCGCGATTGATTTGCTGTAATTTTTTGAAGAGTTCCGTTGTCTTTTTCCGAAACCCATCATCAGATCTATAATAAATTGAATTGGGACTATTTCGAAATAAACCCCTTTCGAACAAAAACGAATTTTGCAAATCCGTCTATATCTCCCGAGTTATGCCCGAACACCCTACCACTCCTAACCGTTAAAGAGTTGTACCTTCCTTCATCAGATCGGCGTCATGAGATGATTATGACCATACGCAAATGTCTCAATAGCTTTAGAAAATATATGAAAAACATTGTTAATACCTATAACATTTGAGGGTTACCCTCGTTTTCCCTAGGATTTTATCATCAGATCCTAACTTGGTGCCAATGAGACCACCTCAGGAGTATACTCTTTCAAATAAAAAAGAATTTTGAGAATCGGTCCACAAATCGGGCAGAAATCGGTGAACATGCATAAAAAAAACACAGTCGAACATAGAACCTCCTTCTTTTTTGAAGTCGGTTAGAAAGTGTGGTCAAATTTAAGGGTGTGCTATACGTATAGACCATCAAACTGAACAACTTTCTTCCAGGGACGAACATCGTAACTGCGGTAAAAAGTTCAACTATCCCATCTTCTTCGTCTAAGCATGTCGATGGCAACAATAATACGAAAAATCGTTGTATTGTTTTCTAAATTTGTTTAGCCCATAATTCCGCTGGTTAACGCAGCCATTAGGTCCTCATGTGTCCAGGTGACAGGGCATACGATTCAAGATTATGATGGGACATGGGGAGGCTTGAGCCATTGTCTGTGGCGAGACGCCGCGTATACACCGGAGGTCTGAGCTGTCCATGTGGAGGTTGTCTTTGCTGCAACCTACTCGTGTACAAAACTGGGACAGTTTCAATGCAAAACTTTAATACCTACTCGAACTAAATGTTTGGGACGGTTGATATTTTTTTCTTGAATACGATGTTGGTCCCATGGAGAAAGTTGTTCAGTTTCATAGTCTGTTTAACACCCTTTTTGACACCACCTTTATAAAACACGCTGTATACAACAACTATTATTTACTCTCATAATGCTCTACATTGATTTAATACTCAACCTTTAAAGGTGTCATTCGACTTCAAGCTTTATTAATATGGTGGCATGATTTGTTATTTAAGCATTACGCAAAGCACTATTTATCGTTTATTTTATCGGTTAGTACTGCACTGACAATGCATTAAATCTGGGCTGAGAACAATGTTCGCGGTTTTATTATCTAACTTGTCTATTGAGTGGTAAATTGAATACAATCTCTTACAAAGCAAACAGTACTAAGACTAAGAAGAAATAATTTTGTACTCATTTATTTTTAAACGACTTCAAAAAAGGAGGAGGTTATAAGTTCGACTGTACGTATTTCTTTTTATGTTTGTTCACCGATTTCTCTCCCATTTGTGGACCGATTCTCAAAATACTTTTTTTATTTGAAAGAGTATACTCCTGAGGTGGTCTCACTGGCAAACATTTTGATTTGGATTTTGTTTTTCATATGTTTTCTAAAGCTATTCAGACATTTGCGTATGGTCATCATCATCTCATGGCGCTGTGCTGATGAAGGAAGGTACAACCTTCTTTTTTTATTTATGTTTGGGGATAACTCCGTCATATAAAGACGGATTTACAAAATTCTTGTTTGTTCTTTTGAACAAACAAGAAAAAGCGGAAGCGGAAGCGGAAGCGGTTTATTCTAAAATGGTCACATTTAAATTTCATATAAATATAATTTCGTTGTCTGTCTCCGAAACGCATCATCAGATCTAAATCTGATGATGCGTTTCGGAGACAGACAACGGAACTCTTTAAAAAATTACAGCAAATCAACCGCAATTGCTGCTATCGCATAATTATGCATTGTTTTGAGCCCAAGGATGATGAAATTTCGAATTGGTGTGGGGTAGGTCATGTAACTAAAAAGTGAAAAATGAAACTTTTACCAAAAAAAAAACAACCGACTGACTTTGGACACGTATTTTGATTTTTTGTTACCGTCTTCGGAAATTAAAGTTATTTTTCACTTTGTAGTGTTTTTCCTAAAGTCGGTTGTTTTTTTTTTTTTTTAAGTTTTCTAGGTACATCAACTTCTGATGATGATGACTTTAGGTAGGCACTCGGACTTTGCAGTATGCTTAAAATAGTAAATAACACATAATAATGTAACAACAGTAAATGGCCTAATAGCGAAGAGCCTCGACCAACACCTCAGGAGGCTCTCATTGCGCGGATGGATCAAGGGCTTGATTCAGAAAGCAGTACTCCTAGACACGGCACGCATAGTCAGGAGGTTCCTTTCTCTAGAGCACTGACCACCGACGTCTGGGACCCTGCTCCTGATGCCGATGGGCCACTGTTTTTTGTATAATTTTTGTAAAAATATACTTAATATGACATGTATGAAAGTAAATAAATGAGATAATAATAAAAATGAAGGTTCTAAAATTTCTGTAGTTCAGTTAGTTTCTGACTAAAGGATCAAAACATTTTATTTAAAAAAATACTACATAAAGAGTAATTAAACAATAGAAACGACTTGTATCAAAAGTCACCAAACCGTTCAGCCTAACTTAGGTGCCCTAACTCGTGATGTTCGTATCATGCTTGTTTACCAACTAAGACAAGGAAAAATACGGTATAGCTACGTGTATTATGTAGGAAATAATAACAGCTATGTTGTCCCTGTTAATGACAGAATAGGAAAAAACCTTTTCTTAGTAAGTACTGCTTTTTCCTGAAAGGTACTCTGGGAAAAACATACTGCTCATGTCTGAGACAAGTACCTACAAATTTGCCTTTTACGTTGACAATATGTTGAGGAAAATGGATTTATCCTCATGCCTGATAGGTACTAAGATTTAATATTTATTTGAACATCTTGGTACCTTAATACAGGGTTGGCAAGGGCATTGACCCACAACCGGTTGCCATGAATTCAGCACATGATTCTAGACAACTTAGCGTTGAAATGTTTCGTTGGTTATAAAAAAATCTGCTGTTTCCAAAAGTTTACAAAAGTGCAATAACTACGCGGTCAGAATGTATGGAATAGCATTTTTTTTTAATAACCGACGAAATCTGTCCATTCCACTGGTTGCCTGGAAAAGATCGCGAGAGGGCCGCGCATTGTGGGGTTTATTTTATAAACATTGATTAAAGTTAAGAGTTGTTTCAATATCAAAAATGTATAGTTAAACAGTCGCTAATTATTTAATAACTTTAAGCAACGTTTATAGATAAAGGGGTGTATGTTTTGTAGTGTTCAATGTATTTTCTGATGTACAATATAGTATATCTATATAAATACAAAACCTCAACACAAGGGGGGTCCAGAATAATGTACTGAATCCATGCAGTAACAGGTTTTGCGTCGATCCCGGTCACCCTGTATATTTGTAAGATATTACATTTTTCTATTCCTTTCTTCTTGTCTAATTAAATGTGTGTATAAAACTGTTCTTTACACAAAAAATTACTACCTATTTGCAAAAAACAAACGCATGTGTCTAAAAGAGTGATGAATATAAATGTTGATGGATGGAGTTGTGTGAGGAATGAATGAAAAAGAAGGGAGTGAATGATAGTGTGACGGTTGACAGGAGTGAGTGGAAGGTGCAAACATGTTGCGAGGATCCCAAGTTAAATAGGACAAGGGCAAGAAGATGATGATACAAATGTAACATTTATTATATTTGGCGCTATGCTACGCGAGTGTACGGTCACCAAAAGATATAAATAACAAGGGTCGTCCGATATTGTTCATTTAATTGAAGTTTACGAAGAAACCGATGGATGTTTTAGACTCAAATCAAGTTAAATTAATAAAAGCAAACAGTTAATTTATCAAATTAAATTTCATTCGAAAACAACGATCAGTTTTTAACAAAACGGCTACTTATCTCCTTTGATGACTGACATACAGGCCTGTAGCCTATGGGTGTGGTGGTCTGTTCTGTATCTTCTCTTTGTCTGAAAATTTCGCAGGCTCGGGATTCGGCAGGATCGCCCACTTTAGATGTGCTGGTCACGTTCAGTTTGATATAGGTGAAATTCGACTTAATTAGCTGTATTTCCGACTTTATTGGATTTCGGATAAGACAGTCACAATGTGACATTTGTTAGTAATTTTGCTGACCGTGTTACCATTTCCTCTATTTGTACGTCAAATGCCCGGGGCAAGGATAACCTAACGACGTTCGTCATTTGAGTTGGTAGTTCACACGAAAACCGATAGCTGACAAAAAATCTGAATGGATGCGTCTTTTTTAGTCCTAAATACTTGGATATTAAATAGATACATTTCCCTAGTGGTTTATATTACACAAACTTTGTGCCCGATGAGATTTCCTGTCGGCAAAAATGACGAGCTTCCATACGAATTTCATCCCCAATTTAACCCCTTAATTTTAGAAAATCGTTCCTTAGTGCTCACCTTCATTTTGTGCAAATTGAAGTTTTTAGATGAAGCAAGTTTAACGCACAGCGCGTTGTATGTCAGTGAATGAATAAGTGAATGAAATTAAGAAATAAATTATGCAGATAAAAAAATACATACGGGTTTAGTTTTCAAAGACCTGCCAATCTAAAATGAACAGCTTACTCTACGGTACCGATCAGACCAACATCGTAATTATATTTTTTTAATTGATTTGTTTGATTGATTTTATCAATCTTTGCTAATTTTTCATTTTTAATTGTTATTATTTTAATTTTTTATGTGTTAGCTATATTCGTTAATTTACGTATCGAAACACTTTTGAAGAAATGTAAATTTATTATTAAAAATTGGTTGATGGAATATAAGAAATTCAAATGCAATTTATTTTAGTGTATATATCGTAATTGTTTATTTGTGTGTGTAGGTTCAGATACAAGTTACTTGTTTATTAACAAATGACTATGGCTATGAATATTACGAAAACAAATCTACTGACTGTCCAATACAAAACTTCAATACCAACTCGGCCTAAATATATGGGAATAAATGGAGGAAACTGTTCACTCTTATGGTCTGTACACCACAACCTTAAATTTAGCTGGTCTTAGCAAACTAAACCTGTATAGATAAATCTGTAAATCATTGTTTTAAATTGGGTACTCAGGTATTGACAGTTTACGGAATGATTGATTTAATTAAATAAATATTTTGGGGTTTATTTATAAACGCCAAGTTTATAAATAAAGCGACTGTTTAATCATACATTTTCGACGTTTAAACGTCTCGCAACTTTAAGCAACGTACCACTAAATAAGTGATCATTACTTTGGATCTTGGTTGCCTGAATAAATATTTATTATTATTAGAACCATGTGTATTGTATAAATTATCAATTGAACGCATTACAGATGTTCTTATGTAAATACAGTAGGTTTTCATTTGACGTCTTAACATGAAGTAGATAAATAAGAACATTCATTTAAACGGCCCATGTGATTGTAAACAGCACTTATAAGAACAAAAAAATGTTTTATTTTTTATGATGGTGGGAAATGATCAAATAACTTCTCCCGCTTTGAGTGGAGCGGGAGGGCGAGTCAGATTTTTACTGACTAAAACCCACCCGTGTTCCTTCAGTTGCCAGGGTGCCAGGGTATCTCTTTCAAACAACCAGTAACCCTGGCAGACATAAAAAATTGTTACCTACTTATTTGTCTACATACGTACCTACCTACCACACATCATTAGGTTTAAATTATAGGTACACACGGCTACACATCAAGCTATATATTTCCAGTTTACGCTGATCTCGCACTGCACGGAAATCCTATTCAATGCTAGATCAGCTAATACTGGAATGTAATGTTAGTTAATAGTACCCATAATGTAACCCTAATTGTACAAGGTGGCAGAGACATTGACGTGCAAACTGCAACCATGAATTCAACACACGATCCTAGAAACCCTAGCGTAGAATTTTTCGTAGGTTCGGAGAAAAAAAATTGCTGTTTCTTAGTCAATTGCAATACCTACGCGGTCACGATGTATTACCTATCAGAATCAGTGAAGTGATATGAGCTTTTAAGAATTGCCAAACTTAAGTGGCAGTGGGCAGGGCACATTGCTCGCAGAACAGATGGCCGATGGGGCCGAAAGGTTCTGGAGTGGCAACCGCGTACCGGAAGACGTAGAGCGGGAAGGCGTGGAACAAGGTGGACCGACGACCTTGTGAAGGCCGCGGGAATCCGCTGGATGTGGGAAGCACAAGACCGGTCGAAGTGGAGGAGCTTGGGGGAGGCCTATGTCCAGCAGTGGACGTCTTTCGGCTGAAATGATGATGATGAATGATGACATGAGCTTTAAGTTTGAAATTTAAAAGACCAAGACGTATCGTCTTAGCTAAGAAACCAAGATTTTAAAAACAAAATATTAAGTAAAATTCGTCAAAGATAAATGAACCTAACTCTCGAGCTAATTGAAACGGAATTGCGTGGGTAGATATCTACCTATTTCTATTAGTTGAAGGGATTGCAAGTGTAGCCTGAGGAATAGGGAAAACCCGATTATAGCAGCAACTTGAGAGGTAATTGATCCTAATAACGTCATCGACAGGCCATAAGGGCCTGTGCACACTGTGTATGGCATTTTTACGCACCTATCTGCGTTGCAAACGCACCTACTGCTGATTTTTTTAAAGTTCACTTGTGTATGAAATTTACTCGTTGTAAAACGCGATCTATCTATTCTAGCGTGAAGCTCGAGTAATTTTTTGCATTTCCAACTTTATTTCGACTTAAGTAAAGTTCATAATACAAAAATGACAACTTAGCACCACACTAAGTTGTCAGTCTTGGAAAAAGAACTGCATTTATGGTACATAAAAATGAAACCACCAAGAAAGTTTTTGAGCTAAGATTTAATTCCTGGCTTGGTGGTGTGAACGTGATCTGAAGAAAACCTTGTTTTTTAATAAGTTTGGGAAATAATCATTTCAGCTGTAAAAAGTCACGGCAATTATTTCTTTCAAAATTTTAAAGAAGGTACGGATAAAAAAAAACCATTGCGCATTTCCTTTGATGCAAACAACGCAACAAATCATTTGTTAAGGTACTAACTTTTCCAGCGGCTTCGCCCGCGTGGAGGGCAAATATTATCCCACGGGGACGTACTTACGGGATAAAAAAGTATTATATGTGTTATTCTAGGTTACACACTATCTGTGTGCCAAATTTCATCCAAATCCGTTGAACCGTTTTTGCATGATTGAGTAACAAACATGCAAACATCTAAATATCCCTCCATCTAAACATACAATCTTTCACATTTAAAATATTAGTAGGAAGTAGGGTTTCCTCGTCTTCCTTATCCTTCAAAAACTGGTCATACATACAATATACATATTTCCCTAATGCAATTCTCATGGAACCAGTTATGTTTATTAGTCAGTTGCAAATTAAGTAACTGATTGTCCTCACTTAATTCTGTTTAGCTGGCGCGAACTGGATTTATCCGGATCGCAGTTTTTGTAACGTTACTTTCCATTTCACGACACGTTACGTCGAGCGCAACAAAGCTACGTCGTGACGCAAAAAATCAAACGCGGAATGTGTTAAGACCTTTATACTGTATCCAATGTTCCGTGTTTCAAGTTTCATTTTAATTTTAATAAACGTGGCGATGGAGACATTCATCATGGTAATATACATATACCTATAATATGTAAAAAAATGTATACTTGGATGTTTTTTACCCGCATTGGCACCACGTGGTATAATTACAGCCCACTCCCTCTCGAAGTGAGAAGGCCTACTCAATCACTCAAAAACGGCTAAACAGATTTGGGTGAATTTTGGCAAACAGATAGTTTATAACCTAGATTAATAGACATATTACTTTTAATTCCCGTAGTATGTTCCCTTGGGATATTTTCTATTTCAAATCGGGCGAAGCCGCGGGAAAAATCTAGTAATTATTAATGGCATATTAGCTTTTTCTGAGCTTTTTTTTATATTATAATTTGAACACGTTAATACGTAAGTCCATAAGTAAAAGTAGCCTTTGCATTGTATGTACAGACCAAACCTAAAAATAACTTCTGGTTTATCAACAGTATTTTCTCAAGGTCAGGCTGACTTTGTTTATCTACTTTATGCGTGAAGCAAAAACAGTGTAACCCGAAAATTACGATAAGTTTGAAATTTAGCACATAACTTAGTTTGTGTGGAGGAGTGCAGAAAACTATTTTTATATATTTTTATAATGCATTAGAAATACGTTTTGAAAGTGCGAACGAGTTTGAAATGAACTATGGTCAATTCGACCGAGGCTAATTTCAACTACTGGGTGACCAGTAAATATTAATCGGTCAGACAAGGTCTTATAATATTTATGAAACAGAAAAATATTTTTCTAAAAGCGAAACTAGATCAATACCCTAGTTCTGGAAAGAGATTTCGATTTAACACTTCAGTGCTCCTTCGCGTAGCTGATAAAATGAGACAGTTTTTGACGTATATCATACAATATACTGATCAAAAATAGTCCACTACAGCCTGTATAAAAGAGAAAAATGGGATTTATTTTATATAACAAACATCTCTCTCAACTCTTCCGATACTTCAAGTTCAAGCGTTGAGAGTTGAGTTTGCGTTGAGTTGAGCTGACATAATTATAAAAACACGTTACTGCAATAAAAAACTTTTTTCAAAAAAGTAAACAACCGACTTCCAAAAAAACACTAAAAAGTGAAAAATAACTTTAATTTCGGAAGTCGGTGACTTTGGATATGTATTTTAATTTTTTGTCACCGCCTTCCGAAATTAAAGTTATTTTTCACTTTTTAGTGTTTTTTTGGAAGTCGGTTGTTTACTTTTTTGAAAAAAGTTTTTTATTTTTCACTTTTTAGTGGTTCACATGTGCTTACCCCTTCACAGCGTACCGGCGTGATGTTATGTTATTAACTGGCGTAAACAATTGACAGACATGAGATTTCAGCAATCCCTGTCCATTTGCTATCATTTATTGAGGAGTTCCGTTGCCTATCTCCGAAGTTCTTCATCAGGTCTTCACCAAATTGAAATGGAACCACTCCGAGAAAGTATTCTTCCAAAAACTACACAAATTGCTTCAAGTGTGCCTATAAAATTTGAAGAGTTCTCTCTATTTCGCCAGGATCCCATCATCAGATCCCGACTTGATGATCATGGGACCACCTGGGAAGTATACCCTTTCAAACAAAAAAAAATTTATCCAAATCGGTCCAGCCATCTTCGAGTAATCGGGGAACATACATAAAAAAAAATAAAAATAAAAAAAAAGGTTCCGACGAATTGAGAACCTCCTCCTTTTGGAAGTCGGTTAAAAAAGTCTACGACTTTGACCGTCACGACCTTTTTGCTGTAGGCGGCGCACGTGAGGGAGAGGCAGTACATGCGCCCTCACGGCCCTAGTCAGACAGGAGACACCCTGGGCTTCGAGAATCTCAGGCTGATTCCCGGCCACCGTAGGCGCGGGCTTGCGGACGGCGAGTAATGGGTAGCTCGCTATCCGGTAAGGACCAAGCCCGGGTCGACAGCGCGTTGTGTTCCACGCGCGCCTTAAAGAGATGTCAGCACCAACTGATGGGGCCCAGAAGGGCCGATGCGTGCCAGGGGTGCGGGTTGTTCGAAAGAGATACCGCGGCCCCAGGCACACAGGCAACTGACGGAAACCCACCCGGGGTTTTAGTCAGTAAAAGTCTGATACGCCCTCCTGCTCCACCCAGAGCGGGAGAAGTTATTTGATGATTTCCCACCCAAAAAAAATCCTTTTGTTATTATTTCCGATCTGATTTGTGTGTTTACAAGCATAGGTCTATGTATAATATTACTGCGTTACAATTATGTCAAACGGTTAACGATATTCAATGTTGTACTTGTTATTTAGAAAATTAAAGACACCGAATGCCGAAATTACGGTAATTTTTCACTTTGTAGTGAAATTTTGGAAGTCAGCTGTTTCTTTTTGTTTTAACAATCAGCTAATCTGGCATTAGTAACAACACAACTACGGTATGTTGTTAATTTATGCATTAAAGTTGCCGCGTTGCGAGTGCATCGAAGGTCGCGGCCTAAATGCACCTTAATTTATTTTTAACACATCTAACACTCTACTTGTATACAAAATGAGACAGCCTTGTTAATTACTAATACTACTACTACTTAGGTGTTAATTACTAATTAAGTAATAGTAATGTACGGTACAATAATGGAATGGTTAAAAATACATTTGAATGAATTTGAAACATCATCGTTATCATCTGCCTAGCCTTTTCCCACAGTGTACGACTAAACGCCCACAGACTACGCCGACAGACTGAACACTGACAAGACTTTACTTCGACGGGACTCTTCGCCGACAGGACACTTCGCCGACAGGACTCTTCGCTGACAGGGCTAATCAGGTATGTTATCAGGTATATATTTTTAATTTTTTTGGTCGGGAAATCATCAAATGACTTCTCCCGCTCTGGGTGGAGCAGGAGGGCGTGTGAGACTTTTACTGACTAAAACCCACCCGTGTTCCCCTCAGTTGCCTGTGTGCCAGGGGCCGCGGTATCTCTTTCGAACAACCCGCACCCCTGGCAGGCATCGGCTCTTGCGGGCCCCATCAGTTGGTGCTGACATCTCTTTGAGGCGCGCGTGGAATACAACGCACCATCGACCCGGGCTTGGTCCTTACCGGACAGCGAGCTACCCATTACTCGCCGTCCGCATGCCCGCGCCTACGGTGGCCGGGAATCAGCCTGAGATTCCCGACGCCCAGGGCATCTCCTACGAAGGCTGTGGTCGTGAGGGCGCATGTACTGCCTCTCCCTCACGTGCGCCGCCTCCCTATTTGCAAGCATCACTGCTTCGCTGAAGGAGGTGACGACTAACCATGCACTCTCGCTCCATACCATGGCCTAGACCAGGGCTGGACGCGAGAGATCGCCGCCGCCGATCGCCTCCACGAGGACACAGTGGTGCTCTGCCCAAGCTGGGCAGACCTCCACCGTATGCTCCACCGTGTCCTCAGGGCGATCTTCGCAATGGAAACACCCGGGTGTTTCCTCCCGCCTTATTCAAAACAGGAACCTCTCGAAACAACCGCGTCCTGTGAGGACCTGTATCAGGCGGAAGGAGAGGATGCCATGCCGCCTCTCAAGCCACTCCTCAAAAAGGGGACTTATCGCCGCAATCGTAGCGTGCACAAGGTATGTAATAGGTAAGGTTAGGATCGAATTGAGACCCACCGCGCGCGAGCCGAGCGAGCGCTACTTCCATGTTAGTGGCAGTTACTTGACTATTTAGTAATAGCGCAAGGATGAGCCTTATCGGCGAAGTGTCCTGTCGGCGAAGAGTCTCGTCGAAGTAAAGTCTTGTCGGTTTTCAGTCTGTCGGCGTTTAGTCGTTTTTCCCAACAATGTTGGGGTTGGCTTTTAGTCTAACCGGATGTAGCTGAATCCAAGAATTTTACATGGAGCTACTGCCTATCTGAAATTCACAACCTAGCTACTGGGTAATACGCCGGAAATCTAACAAGCACAGGAAAGGCATATCACCCTTTGGTGAGACAACTTGTCAGATTGTCGACGACTTTCAAGGATCCACTGTGCTTTCCGAGGCAAAAGTCATCTATTTCTTAGTAACAGAGGTACTTATATTATTTTATGATGTAAATCGATCAACATACCTAATCATGTCCTAAAAGTTTGATACGGTAAACCCGAAGTTTTACCCCAAATGAGAATTTTATTTAGCAGTCGTTGACAGTAGGACTGACAACCAGTCTTACCAAGGGTTTTGTGTTACCCAGTACCTGGGTTGTAGTCGTCCGATAGGTCAGTATCCATAACGTACTGGTAATCAGCTGCAATCGGTAAGGCTAGAAGGCGAATTCAACTAAGTTGAGAAAAGCTAGGCAGGCAGGCGTTGACGTAGAAGTAGAAGTCGAAAGCTGATTAGGTTTCAGTACTCGTCACAGTACCTTTGACAGTGGAATATGGTATTTACACTTTAATACTTCCACTATCGGCCATCTTCACAGTGACTGGTGTCCAGTCGAAATTCCACCAATCAGTCGAAATTTCACCACTGTGAGACTCATCGCACTAAACACCATCGTCATTGACACGTCAAAACAGTTTAATTGATCGACAATAACACTCTAATGACAAGGCAACGAAGGCAACCACCTGTTACAACAATATTTTGAACCTAAAATTAAAAGTATGTAGGTAAGTATAATAAGTTCGAGAGTTTATCAGCTCAAGGTCAATTCGTCGCAGACCACAAGGTCGAATGTTGGCGTTGCTTAATCATAGCATTCATGGTCCAGCACTTATAATAACAACAATTACAAGAAATGTAGGCATGAATTCCAAACAATAATTGTGTTTTGATCAAGGAGACCTACCTAATTTAGAAGGTGTATAAACTACAAAGCCAGTACTAAATAGATTTATTTTTATTTTTGCAATAAATCTATATAAATAAACAGAAAAGTCCTGACTTACTGACTGACTCATCAATGCCCAGCCCAAACCCTTAGACCTAGAAAGCTGAAATTTTGCACAGAGGTTCCCTTTATAATGTAGACAAGGATTAAAGAATAATTTTAATGTTGTATGGAAAATCGTCATGTCTGTAGTTTAAACCATGAAAATTGGTGTTTATCATTCTGATTAGAAATCAGCCCCAGAGGGCGTAAAATAGGGGATAAATGTATAAATGGGAAACCCGTTAGTTTTGTAGTTCAAACCATGAAAATTTGTATTCAGCCTTTTGGTTGGTAATTAATATTTACAAGTATCAGCGTTTTTGAAAAATCATCCCAAAAGAGGGTAAAATAGGGGATGTAAAATTTGTATAAGAAAAAATCCGCGCGCCAAACCTTAGATACTATGATAAGCAGTGTGAGAAGACATTGTCTACCTGGATTAACACATAAGGTACTTTTAATCCCGGTAGTACGTTCTCGTGGGATATTTTATGACATCCACGTGGGCGAAGCCGCGGGCAAAAGTTAGTGTTTTATAAAATCATCATCATCTGCCAAGCTTTTTCCCAACTATAATGGGGTCGGTTTCCAGTCGGTTAGACCGCAGTTAAATAACATTATTTGAAATGGAGCGAGTACTTATCTGACCTCCACAACTCAGTTACTGGGTAAAACAATACCCCTTGGTAAGACTGGTTTTCAGACTTTCGGGCTTCTGATGATCCGTAACAATTGTCAAAGATAAACATATGGCAGCCGGGAGCAACGGCTTAACGTGTTTTCCGAGGCACGGAGGGATCTTGGTACGTAAAGATGATCACCCATCGACGGATCAACCACAGCTATCATAGCTTAACTTAGTCGATCGACCCGTGCGGCTAGTGGCTATTATTACTGAGCCATAATTTTTATAAAAATGTTTCTACAAAAAAAAAACAACCGACTACCAAAAAAAAACACGACAAAGTGAAAAATTACTTTAATTTCAGAAGTCGGTGTGTTCTGCACTATCGTTTTTTGCCACCACCGACTTTCGTTACAAAACATTTTTATTTTTCACTTTTTAGCACATAAATAATATAATTAAAAAATCTACAAGCCAAGTTAGTAAAATGCATATGGGATCACTGAGTTATTTCCGATCCATTACAAAAATAATTTTCGTAATCGATTTTCAATTGCTGGAGATATCGTGGAAAATACGATATACCTACGGGCGAATTGAGAACCTCTTCCTTTTTGAAGTCAGTTTCTTTAAACGCGGGGTAACAGGTAAAATTATCTTGTTAATATTTTAAAAAACAAAACAATGTTTGCTTAATACAGGTACAATTTTTTATATAACCCGTTTAAATACCATATGAACTTAACTAAAGTCAAAGAAACCAGTTACTGGTTTAGGACTTTACCTTATTTGAAATTTTCTTATAAGAAGTGAGACGCAATGTGACCTTCAGGACCTGATTTTGAACGCATCGTGCACGAAAAAAATCCTCTATTGTCAATATCTTACCTAATTATGAGAAACCTAAAAAATATATAAGCATTAAGACTGTGTGACTATAAAAGAGTACAGTTTTCGTGTAAATAAACCATTCGTGTCAATCTCAGTGTCACTTTTGCGCTCTCGAAGATAGAAAAAATAGGCCTAAGTAAATCAATGGCAAAACTCATTACTCATTCATTTTTAATTAAGGTATAAGTTTTGCGGTTTGACTGCTTTTGTTTGGAACATATGTCAATCTGTAATCATTATTCTTCAGTCATAAGTTATCTGACTATTTAAAAATCAGATCTTAATGAAGATATTGAACATACAAAAAAAAAACAGTTGAAGAGGCTACATTAAGAAATTTGTCAAACTTGGCAAGGTCTCTAACTGCCGTCAAATTTTGTTTTGATTATTTTCCCGAAAATAAATTATGACATATCGATCCATATTACACCATAAATATTGATTACCTATAATGTTTATATGGTATATTTAGTTTTAGATTTTTCTGAGTCAAGTGTAATATTCAGCCTCAATGCACCCTTTTAAACTCTCGGTTGCAGGAATTCTTTCAGACTAAACGGTAGGTAAGTAAGTACTGTTCTTAAACTGTTAGTCAACGTGGTACTTACTGATTAGCAATCTGTTAGCATTCATCACTACCTTAGCGAAGGGTATATTGCGCAAGTTCTCAAGCATCCATTGTTACTAAATGTTGGTTAATCTTTAGATAACACGAAGATATTTATAGGCATTCGAATTGCAGAAATCTGTATTAGCAACTAGCTTCCGCCCGCGGCTTCGCCCGCATTGAAATCGAAAATTATCCCGCGGGAACGTACTACCGGGATAAAAAGTCCTATATGTTAATCTAGGCCATGATCTATCTGTGTGCCAAATTTCGTCCAAATCCATTCAGTAGTTTTTGCGTGAAATAGTAACAAACATCCATAGATCCATACATACAAACTTTCGCCTTTACAATTTTAAGTATGGATATTCAATGAACATTACGGAAAACTGCCTCGTAGGTCTAATGTCAAGCGATTGTGCTGAGCGTAAGGTCCTGAGTTCGATTTCCAGTTCGGGTAGGTGTTATTAGGTTATCTCGTCAGGAACTTCTCATTACCAGGTCGAAGTCAGAATTTATGACCGGTGGATGGCAATAGGTTCGCCCCCTAATTACATGGGACTTAAACATAACAGCGAAATATGGGTGTACATTAGGTATACCGTGCCTAACCGTTTTGGGAAACAAGGCGTGATGTTATGTATATATGGGAATTACTAAGTATATATTACCCTTTTTACCACTTACTTATCTTTCTGTTTTATTGTTTTTAATCTGTGAGTCTATTTTTATCATTGTTGTTTTTATTGTCTTTTAATTATTGATGTTTATGTTATGTCCTATTCTTTCACAGTTACTTAATGACTAATAATGTTTACATACCGTGTGGCGGGACCCTGGTGATCTGCTGTATCTACAGGTATTTATAGTGCAGACACCAGTCTCTCACAAACTAGTGTCACTTAGTTTTTAAGCTTATAAACTCTTGTTTGTGAAGAGAAAATAAAATTATTAGAATTTTTATTACGGAAAACGAAAAGGACTGCGCTTAGGCGCAGAGGCGTGAGCCTGTGGAAAAAGTAAAAGAAATACATGTTACTACTAGATTGATACAGTAGACTACCCGCCTTTGACCTTGAGTTGGCCTAACGTAGGACAGAGTTTCAATAGAATGTGAGGCCAGCCTATACTTTTTTAAATTGTTGTATGGGTCTGCTCTTGACCTCAATGACGCCGAAAGCGATGGATGAGGTCTATGGTGGAACGAGCGTGCCCAGAAGACGCCTGTTCGTTCTTTTTTACTGATTTTGTTACCACTGAAGAGCGGCCTGCTGTGCTACTTTGTAGGGACTCGTGAGTAAGTAAGCGCCGCATGGTTAGAATTGAACGATCAAGCTTCAATAGAAGCCAGCTAATACTGGTTTTTATGAAGATGTTCTTATGTGTAGGGACAGACAGCTGTGCTGCTGGGGAGTCTGTTGCGCCACTTCTTCCCAGCTAGTGGTGAAGGTCTCCGACCGAAGCTAAGTCTTAAAATAATAATATGTATAATCATAGGGTCAAAAAATTCATAGAAAGGTGCCCAAAAGGCTGGCAGCATTTCCATGTTGCATGCCAATGCGTTCTTTGCCAAAAAAAAGGCGAGACCTGTGGTCATGTGAAGAGCCGACCAACCGCAAACGGTTTGAACATAAATAATTTCCAATAGGATTGGAATAATTGCGCCGTTTGAAGTTTTTGGCACCTGCAGCATCCGCCCCAGCACAGCCTGCCGTGCTAGGAAGATGGGATGGCGCAAGGGTGTCGAAACATGTTGCATCCCACACTGAAGGCAGACCTAACTTTCAAGACATTATGGTCATTCCATCTCTGTGATCATCTCTTCTACAAAATAATCGATTACGAACTTAATCATTGAGATATGTATAGATTACCATTGTTTCCCAAAAATATATCGTTTGCATAATTTTAATAACTAACCACAAATTGAAATCTTCATGCAGTATCGACTAACGAGTAATTACCAATAGCATGGGAAACTGACATTACATAGTCAAATCGTGTGAACGCAGCATTATGAAAGGACCGACGAAATCTTAGATTTGCTATGTTTAAGGCTATGGTTAACTTAAGTGGTTTCAATCTGTGCTTAGGCATTCGAATACAACGATACTAGGCAATTAGACATATACAAGAAGTAATTTTAATTGTATTGGACGTTTGGACGAAAAGAGGGGTTATTGTACTCGACATTATGGATAACTTATACGGGATACAATACACCGTGACATTTTAGTCGTCTTACAACGGCAGCCTACTTCATGTATCCAATGATTACTAATCATTTATAAAAAAAATATAAAGAAATTACATTATACACATGGACATATGACAAAAAAATATCATTCACAAAGACGCATGATGTAGTTTAGAACACTCTGTTGTGGAGATGGAATGTAATGGTATTATGGTAGGTAGGTGGAAATCTTGTACCGTTTGATACGTAAACATTATTAACAGGGAGGGTGATTCATAATTCTAAAACATTATTTATTTTTCTTAGTACCTATTATCTTCATTAATGGTAATAATTCTTTAATCGCGCCTGTAGGTATTTTATGTCGGATACATTGAGTGGACCACTTTTGTAAAACGACTAAAATGTCACGGTGTATAACTTTGAATTCAGCATATTGTATCTTAATGAAGGTACAAGCCGTACGTGGGCATAACACGAGAAAACGGCATACATCACTGAATACAAACTCTAACTGGGCTAATCTACTCTCCATATCACCTTTCAAGTCTAGATTCCATATGATTTAGACCCTCTAGCGTAAAAACTTTTCGCCGGTTATAAAAAAACAGCTGTTTTTTTAGTGCAATACCTACGCGGACAAAATGTATAGAACACCTTACTTTTTTCAAAACTTATGTTATAATTCTACGGCAAGGGGTCTGGAATCATATGCTGAATTCAAAGTAACAGTTGGCGCACTGGTTAAAATTGTATCCTATGGATAAGAACAACCCTCGAAAAAGATCTGCTGCTCTATACATTTATGTTTCCATAACTCGACTTTTTTGCGATTTCATTGTTGCTTCTTTGGCAAAACTTGTTCATAGTCATGCATGAGTACAATGACCCCTTTTCAGGTAAAACATTATTTACATTACACATTGTATAAAATATCATCTATCGTCGCATATTATTCATAACTTCATCTGCACAACAATATTTTTAAAGTATTAAAAGAAAATCTGGAAGGCAGAGGACAGGATGTTATTCTGCAGCATAGGAGAGGCCTTTTCCAGCAGTGGACAGCAAGAGGCAAAAAAAAAGAAAAGAAAATGAAATGCATTAAAAAATTTAGAAACCGTTTATAAATAATATTTACATTATACTTTTAATGTACGTACTAGAAGTATCTCACGGTAAGCGTGAGTATTGTCTTTCCGCAGACAGACCATCTTTTTATTGCAACAAAAAGATGACCGCTAGTACCCACTTCAAACAAGCATACAGATGCAATACCACCTAAAGCCAATGACCGTTTTCTTCCAAAGAGTACAAAACACTCAAACAATCTATGCCTCCGATTCACTTTAAAAATATAGTAACTGACTACGATTTCAGGCCCTAACTGACAATGATACCAAAAGAAAATGTGTCCCAGACTTCATTTCAATTCCAACCTAGAAATTGCACTAAGAACTCCAAACCAGTTGGCGGGCTGGGGACCTAATTATTGACCAGTAGGTACCTCAACGGAATAAACCTCGCAACCAACGAATTAAGGTTTTTCTAAAAACAAATAAAAATTCGTTTGCTAAGGTCTCAGACACCAAGAAGGGTCCCATTAGAAGTCAATACAAAAACCTCTTAATTATCGGTGGCTATAAAACAGCACTACTTAGAAAAAGTGTTTTCTGCATCGGTCCAATAATATTTAATAAACTACCCGACAGCATAAAAAGTGAAACCCTTCAACAATTTAAAAATAAACTCAAGACTTTTTTGATACAGAAATGTTATTATTCATTGAGTGATTTTTTTATGACCCTATGTGTGACATCTCAACAGTTTAATATTATTGACATTATTTGAAACACTTGCACACTATTTGAATTAGTTAAAATGATTTATTAATTTACTTCTTTATCTATTTGTTAAATTTTGCATGCCAAAACTCAGGCAGAATGTACCCGGCTCACTACATTTTTTGTAACAACTTTATTGTACAATACCTACATTCTATGCAAATAAATGATTTGATTTGATTTGATTTGAAAAGGTAACATAGTAGCACTAACGTTCTGTAAAGGCTCGCGCACAATTGGGCCGACCGCACCGCATCGCAACGTAATGCAACATTTCGCCTGCATCAGTTTAGTGCATTTTGTATGAACGATCTGACGCTACAGGCGGGCTGCACTGGGCTGCAGCGCAACGCACTGGCGGATCGCTTGATAGGCATATTTTTGAAGCTACTGTTACACTTTGTGAAATTTTAATCTCTCTGTAACAATAGACGACGTTCGCATAGACGTAAAAATATCGTGTTGAACCAAATTGAGAATCGAATAAAGTGAACACTGCATCTCAGCGCTTCAAAAAAAAACAGTGGCACTCCGGGAGTACCGGCAGAAGGGAAAACTTGAACAATTACGTGTGTATTTTTTAAATCGTCAGGAAATATTTTATTGTACTTTTAAATGAAGTGTTTTTTATTCATTACTAGCTTTTGCCAGCGGCTTCGCCCGCGTGGAGGTCGGTGTATTATACATATAAACCTTCCTCTTGAATCACTCTATCTATTAAAAAAACCCGCATCAAAATCCGTTGCGTAGTTTTAAAGATTTAAGCATACATAGGGATATAGGGAGAGAGAATTGTAAACTACTACTACAAAAATTTTATTACAATGTTCATTTAATGAGCTATGTTAAATTAAAAAAAAAAAAATTGGCATTACCAAATGGGTAAAATCTTTTATCACATGTAATTTGTACTGATCAAGCTAAACTAAAACTAACTTATATACAGAGGTGTCGGTAACGGTGTCGCGAGTTCAATTGTTTTTTCCCATCTCAAAAAAAAGCCCAACGCGCCTAAAGAACACGACTTCAAAAATACATTGTTCGATATTTATGGCGCATTTTTGCAACGTGGCTAATATGTGCGCTTAACCTTAGTAGTATCTAGCAGTCAGTGTCACAATTTCTTCACAAAGTTACGATACTTAACATGGTTACATCAGACCTTGAATATTGGTACAGTCAATACTTATGAATTTGCACTTTGCCCGGGTGTTGAAAAATAAATAATTTTTAGCGTGTTCATCAGTAAGAAATTATAAAAACTGGAACTCGTAATCACGAATCGTCGTGTGGAGAGGTTTTTTTGTTTCTTTGAATTTAAGGGTGAATTTTTCAATTGGTGGATAACTAATTATCCCCTCTCTCTGTGAGAGGAAGTGGGGAACATATTATATAATCCAAAATACGGCAGATAATTATGTAGATATTCGAATTTATGGCTCAAGGATACTCCCGTTTCCACACGTTGTTTTTCTTCACCGTTTTGAGAGCAATGGCTATGAAGTAAATTACACAAAGTAAAGAACCTGACTGGGGTCATATACTTCGAACCCTCGACATGCAACTCGTAAGTCGAAGCAGTTCTACTGGACTACCACTGAAATGGTTTTTTATCCATCCACGTATTATCATATAGCCTTACCTTTTTTCAACTATGTTGGGGTCAGCTTCTAGTCTTACCAGATTCTGCTGAATACTAATATTTTACATAGAGTGATACTCCTTGGTAAGACTTGTTGTTAGACTTTCGGGTCTAAGACCGGGCCTTAGAATCGGGCCTAATGACAGCCGGGACGAATGTTTTCCGAAGCACCGAGGAATCTTGGTATGCAAATATCGTCACCAATCGATAGACCAATCGCGGCAAGCGTAGCTTAACCTGATCGTCGAACCGTGCGGCTGTTATTACTTAGCCTCGAGCCTTTCTTATCCATCCACATAAGACTTGACCTTCGATTTATGGTAGCATAAATCGAAGGTCAAGTGGAATGACCGACCCACAAACCTTAGAGCATGCGACCCTGACATGATGTTGGAATGTGTTTTTTTTGCTAAAGTAGTACTTACGTTATGAATACTCGTAGATACTTATAATTACTTTGCATTAGCATCTTGTACCTTTCCGTGCACGCGACGTTTGCATGTAATAGTCTATGTGTGTTTATAAACACGATTCTCTCACGATTTCCGATGGGTTTGGCATATTTGAGTGAACTGACAGTGATATGACTAGTCTTACTCACGTTGAAGAACTAGTGTGACGTAGACTACTGTATGTACGTGACTGTAAAGTATCCTAAGAACTACACAAAAGAGAAAATAATGCTTACACCTTTCAAGCGTAATATTACCAATGAAACGATAATTTGATTATTATTTATTAGGGTTAGTGCAGTGGTGGCCGTGAGTTATAAGTTGTAGGGGTCGTGGGCACAAGCAGGCACTGCTTGGACACTACTTTGTGTTAATGATTTTATCCCCACTGCTCTCAAATGGTGAAGAAAACATCGTAAGAAAACCGGCAATCCCTGGAACCAAAAATTCGAAGACATATGATATCTACCAACCTGTACTGGGCCCGCCTGGTGGGTTATATCTTATAGAAAAAGAATCCCTTACATTAATGAAACCCTGATTACTAGTTGCAGATGCTATAATTTCTTACTGATGAACACGGTTAAATATATTTCTATAAGACCTGTGATATCCGCCAAAGCACACTGAGCACGTGTGGTCACTCCCCACTCACATAGAGGAAGTCTTTGTCCCAGCAGTGGGAACATTATATTCTGATTATGTTATGTATTGGGGTTAATGTCCAGCAATGTCAAAAAAGGCCTAAGTGCATAACTATAGTTAATACATCATCATAAAGACCACTTCTAAATATGGGCCTCCCAAATGACCCATTGAATTTGACAAAGAGGATTGATGAAGATTGATTGTGTTTATTTGCAGACAGGAGAACGCAGGCTATATACACCGTGAAATTTTTATGGTTGTTTTCCCGCAGTGAAATGGTTTTGTCTTGGTAATACAATCGTTTTATAAACAAATAAAATATTAAAAACAAAAAATGGCAGATTAACCATTGTGAAAAATCACCACGTGCGAGAGTTCATTTTGGTTTGAACATTTATGCATCGCTGTTCCCTTTGTCAGCGGTGTGTGCGATTCGAGTAGTACCTACAAGTTACCTCTAGTGTTACTATTGATTAGTGTTTTATCGAGTTGATGAATATTTTTTTAAATTATTTATTTTAAAACAAAAAAATCTTTATTTTTTTCTTATACTCTATGCTTCGAAAGTACTCCGTAGGGCAAGTTGTTCTGCCGCGGGAAAATAACCATTAAAATTTATCGGTGTATAGCCTATGCTTATTTAATACAACACCTACGGAGAAGCCAATTATTTGCTGGCCAAAGACAAAAGGTGGCCTTTTATTTGCTGGAATACATAAAAATTTACAAGGAGTATTGAAAATTACTGAACATCCATTCATCACCATCATCATCTGCTTAGCTATATTTGGGGTCTGCTTCTAGTTTAACCGGATGCTGCAGAATACCAGTATTTTACATGAAGAGACTGCCTATCTGACCTCCACAACACAGTTATTGTTTAATACGATACTTCTTGGTACGACTGGTTGTCACACTTTCGTGCTTCTGATAACCAGTAACGACTGTCAAAGATCCACGTATGACAGCTGGGACCAACGGCGTAACGTACTGGACTATCCTATGAATAAATTAAGCCTTCCAGCCAGGGCATAAAACTTAGATACTGAGTGACTACATGCTAGGAGACCTGTGGAATACGGAACTCTGCTTAAGGCGTCGCTGGGGAAGAGCAGCAAGGGGCAGGCTGGATCAGATCGTGGGAGGAACTTAAAGCTACAGGCTCAGCGGCGTGGACTGGCTCGGGGCGGATATGGACGGGGGCGTCCTTAGCGGTCCGGGATAGCGAGGACGAAAGGACGGGGGCCTGGTTTTGTGTGTCCTAGAGGAGTATGCCTACGCTATATGTAGCATCATCGGAAATGGTGACGGTATGCCTCGGTCGACGACCACCCGAAAATAGATCGATCAAACGATTTATTCTTATGAAATTCAACTACGTTTTTAATGTTATAATAATACGAAAAGGTAATACATTATACCATTCTACAAAAGTCAAAGTCAGACAGATCAAGACCAAACTATTGATTGACACCAATCAAACCGTGATTGGTTAAATAATGAAAACCGATTAAATAATCACTCAATATTGATGTGACCTTTGGTTGATATGCGAACTAGTTAAATTAATTATATGCATTTTTAATTATAATTAAGTATTTTGTAAGGACTGGTTTTATTTTCGGGTTTTATGAATGTGTTCTTAACTCGATTTGTTATGTTTATATTAAACCTGATTAAGAAAAAAACAAGTTAGCCCGTATCAGGTAGATAACCTAACGTGAACCTTAGGACGAATGTTTATTTTAATTTATTGATATCCTTAGATCTATAGTCTAAGATGAATAAAAAAGAGCCTAACAAAAACTCCAACACAAGGCAGATGAGTGACCTTGACAATATGTCCCGGAATGTCCATTCTGTATGATCCCTTGGTAGACCATACCTACATTACTTTTAGATGAGGCATGAACAGAATGAAAGAAGGTAAAGTACTGAAACACTACTGTATTATCCCAAAGGTAATTCAAGTAAAATTAGCTTAATAATCTGAAGGTGTAACGAGAACGCCTGACTGACTTGATAGCCCGACGCGCACTGAGCTAATTATTATGAGTTGAAATTAATGTGTGGCGCAAACTGCTGAATTGCAGAGTGTACGGTTGCACCGTACACATTCATTCCATTCATTGGCGATGTTCTTCAGAAAGGTCAAGTGTTTCGTACCCGCAATCGGCGTGTTTATGCATGAACGTAAACGAAGCAAAAGGACTATGTATGGAGTGTGGAGTGAGTATTGTAACAGGTGGCATTCTGTAGTTTCTGTCTTCAAGTCTAGACTTTCAGAGGCAGAGAGAGAGAGACGGAGGCTCTCAGTGGACTAGTTCAGTGAGAGCCCGATACTTTTCATTTTACTAGTTTCTCTGTAAGATGAACTTCGAAAATACACCTCATCTGCCTAGCTTTTTCCCAACTATGGTGAGGTCGGCTGCCAGTCTAACTGGATGCAGCTGAATACCGGTATTTTACATGGAGCGACTGCCTATCTGACCTACACAACCTAGTTACTGGGTAATATGATTCCCCTTGGTAAGACTGGTTGTCAGACTTTCGGGCTTCTGACGGCTCGTAACGACTGTCAAAGATCCACGAATGGCAGCCGGGACCAACGGCTTATTGCGCTTTCCGAGACACAAAGGAATAAAGATGGTCATCTTTCCACGGACCAACCGCGGCAAGCATAGCTTAACCTGAACTGTCGTTATTTTATCAGCTGTTATTACTTAACCACAAGCTCGAGAGTACACCTATCTGGACATAATAAGAATCAATAAGTCATTTAGTTTAAAAGGGGGTGCGCTAAGGTAGCCCGCTAAAATCTATTATATCTACTATATCTCGAATTGCTACTTCATGAAATAGTCATTCTATGGGATTAGGAGCTTAGAGGGTTGTACTGATAAAATTCTGTAATACTTGTTACTGTCGCAAATCTTACCACCTTTTTCATTTTTATGACATTTTTCGAAAATTCCCAAAATTTTAACCAAACTTCTTTTTTATCGCCAAATTGAATGGTAAATGAATTCATCTTTATTTTTTATTTTATTTTTTACTAAAAAAGAACATACTAATTAGGTTAAAAAAATGGTAAGACTTCGTCTAAGACAACCATGGCTTAAATGGTTCTAAATTGTCTGTACTATCTTCGCCCTAAAGCTTTGCGTTGCCACCTTGTATTTTGTTCAACGTGCAGCCTGACACTGTCCTGCGAATTTTTACGTTCAAAAAGTGCTGACTCTCAGCCCAGTTTGAATAAATGACTTTTGATTTTGTTTTTGATTTTTGATTTTGAATAGCAAAATACGTAGGAAAAATGAAATTTCGCGAGCTACCCATTACAGAAACTATTTTATAATCAGATGACAAATCGATAAGATAATTTATTCGATAAATGTACGTCGATTGACGGGTATCTAGATAAATACGATCTCGAATCAAAATAATGATCACATGCGAGGCAGATTTTGATAAGTGAAGCATTGAAGATAAAATTTAATAAAATAATTTCATATCCATAACCATCGATACGCTAAGAAGACGCCTATCTTACTAATCCCTACATAGTATAAAACAAAGTCGCTTTCTCTGTCCCTATATCCCTATGTATGCTTAAATCTTTAAAACTACGCAACGGATTTTGATGCGGGTTTTTTTAATAGATAGAGTGATTCAAGAGAAAGATTTATATGTATAAAACACCGACCTCCACGAGGGCGAAGCCGCTGGCAAAAGCTAGTAAATATTATAAATGTGAAAGTTTGTATGTTTAGATGTTTGGATATTTGGATGTTTAGTTGTTTCAATGTGTGTTGTGTTACTCAATCACGCAAAAACGGCCGATCGGAATTGGATAAAATTTGGCACACAGATAATTTATAACCCGGAATAATGTAAAGTATACTTTTCATCCCAGTTATAAGTTCCCGTGAGATAATTTCCGACCTCCACACGCGCGAAACCTCTGGCAAAAGCTAGTAATATAAAGCTGAAGAGTTTGTTTGGTTGAACGTGCTAATCTCATTTTATGATATCAGCTCCTTGAATCAACAATTTATGTACTGTTGCTGACATATAGTACAAATGATAGAACTGTAGGTCTCTCTCTGCGGTCGTACAGGTTATACCTGTACGACCGCAGAGAGAGACCTACAGTTCTATCCTACAGTTCTCGAAATTTTTGAACATCGATGTTTTCACCTGATGTAATTGCTTGTAAAATAACTGCGAATCTGCGTACTATTTCTTCATCCAAGCATTAGTAATAGCTGCCGTTTTTTCAGGAAATGCGAAGAATTTCCTTGCCGTATTTCCGTCGTTTGTTGTCCCTGATCTCTGCTTCACGATATCTATCAGAGGCCCTAACACTTGTATCTGTTTCTTCCTCTGCTGCATCACGGATTTGTTGTCTTCTCCTTTGACAGACCAAGTTTTTTAGTCTTGTCTGTATGCTATGTGCAAAACACACTCCATTCTATTAATTTGAGCAAGCAAAGGTGACAAACCAAACTTGATCATATCAGATAACACTTCTTTACGCAATACTGCATCGAAATCGTTTATCTGAGATGATTTCGCCAAATACAAGTAACACACAGTACTGGAGCGAGCTTCTGATAGATACGTGCACACCTTTCCATCAATCATCGTCATGACGAGATTGTGTTTAACTTTAATGTCATCAACACATTTGGATGGGCTTAAAGTTTTTATCTCTGCTTGCATTTTAGTCATTTCATCTTAGACTACCAACGCACTTTCTTTAACGAATATAAATTGTACAGGTCGACAGAATAGTGTAGAGCACTACTTAGGATTTTCCCGTGTAATTGCTTCCTTTCCAACTGCAGCAGTTAGTTTTAAGGGAACTAAAGTCGTCATAAAAATGGCTTCATCAGTCTTTCCTTCTTCCATTTTTTGTTTATATCAACTTTGGCTTTTGACAATAAATTTAAGGACTGGTGAGGCGGCTTGTCAGGTAGACTTTTGAGTATACGTTGCACAGTTATGTCAAGAAGAGCTTGCATAGGTACTTTAGCCATTGTATCTTTAACACTAAACGCCTGCTTCGGAGGGTTTTTTTGGGTGGGAAATCATCAAACAACGTCTACAAGCATTGGCCCTTCCGGGCCCCATCAGTTGGTACTGATATCTCTTTGAGGCGCGCGTGGAACACAACGTGCCGTCGACCCAGGCTTGGTCCTTACCGGACAGCAAGCTACCCATTACTCGCTGTCCGCAAGCCCGCCTACCGTGGCCGGAAATGAGCCTGGGTTTCCCGACGCCCAGGGCATCTCCTGCGAAGGCTACGGCCGTGAGGGCGCATGTACTGCCTCTCCCACACGTGCGCCGCCTCCCTTTTTGCAAGCATCACTGCTTCACTGAAGGAGATGACGGCTAACCATGAACTCTCGCTCCGTACCATGGCCTGGACCAGGGCCGGACGACACGAGCGAGGACACGGCGTTGCTCCGCCCAAGCCGGGCCGACCTCCACCGTACGCTCCACCGTGTCCTCAGGGCGATCTTCGCAATGGAAACACCCGGGCGTTTCCTGCCGCTTTATGCGAAACAGGAACCTCCCGAAACAACCGTGCCCGGTGAGGACCTGTGTCAGGCGGAAGGTGAGGACGCCATGCCGCCTCTTAAGCCACTCCTCAAAGAGGGGACTTACCGCCGCAATCGGGGCGTGCCCATTCTTTGGAGAGTAACATACTAAATTTAGCCTGCTGCACTTTATAATACGATGGATAAATATCAGATGCACCCTCGCGGATTGTAGATTCTCGCAATGTAATATATGGCTACTTCGACAGTTTAAATGATAGCAGCAATCCAAGCACTCTCCAGAGTAAAAGTACACTTCTTGTGCTTCTGAGTTTTACTTAGTTGCGAAAATTTTGCTACCTCTTCAGGCTTTTTCATTAAATAACCAATGACTTCAGCCAAATTTTCTTTGCCATCTTTCTTTAACTTGCTTACTGTAGCGTAAGATAGTTTGTCACTGTATTGTTGATTCTGTTCGCTAATCCTCCATTTTTTCTGTTTAGTACACAATTCTACAAATGTTTTACGAGGACTAAAACGCTTAGTTAGTGTTCCAACAGATACAGATTGGCTGGTTGAAGGTGCTTCATACTCTGTAATGGAATCCTCTGCAGCTTGATGCGGGACAACACAAGATGGCCAATCCAGTAAGCGCCAACCAGTCTTCGTATTGTTGCTTAAATGTTTCAGGGTTTCTTTTGGCATTCTTCCGTCTTTTTATGACAGCTTGGCTGAATCTTCGTCAAAATTCCTTTAAAGTATCGCTGTCTTCTTGAACTGAGACACAACAATTCGCAGCAATGCAAGGTAATTACCCAGCTTACCAGACTGCTCTAAAATAACATACAAGTCAAGGTTATGAACTAAACTCACTTGTTTTATTTTGGAAAAATAGGTTATCACTCTTTGAAATAACAAAGTCGATTGAAAATTGTAATTAAATGTACACGATTTATACTTAAGGTTCGAAAAAACAATGTAGGAAGGGAGGTAGTTAGTTAATGAGATCTAATTATCTTAGTAATAGGACATTAGATCTCATTATGATAGATAATGGCCAATGTATCATAAGATCTCATTATATAACCCTCCTCGTTATTAAATTACAAAAAATATTTAATTAATTTATATATTATTAAATTTCTGTTCGTATTATTTATTTATAACCAATAAGTACCTAATGTCAATTATAAACATATTAAAACCTTTATGAATATATAAAAACACATTTTATTTAATTTTTCTCCCAAAATCTAACAAGTGCGCGCATTGTGCGCTATGTCAAAAAATGTAGAAAAATAAGGGGTATAATCGTGCCAAACGAAATTAGGCACTTGTAGCGAAGTCGAAACATATTCTTTTTTAAATATTTCTCCATACATTTTTTCAACCAAGTGCTATAAAGTAAAGAAAAACGTTTATTGAAAAACTGAAATACTTAGCATTAAATTGATCAATATACGATAACGGCAGAAATGGGTTTATTTCTGCTGAAAAAAATTAAAAAGCTCTAAATTGATCCCTAAGTCTATGAAGATCGATTTTCAGCCCACTGTGCGACGGGGTGGGTCGGGGGAGCAAGAAATTTCATCTAGTTGATTGATAAAATAAATGTAAATTCTGTGGAAATATCACTTTGAAAACTTTTGTAAAGTAAGCTGTCAAACAGTATCAATTCCTAAAATCGGATGGAATGACAGCTCAGTTCCAGCTGACTTCGACTAAGTTTTCCGATCAGTTTTTTGCAGAATAGACCTGCCAAGATCATTTGTAAAGTGTATGTAGTTTATTATTTTGAAAATGATTCATCAGACAAGCAATGATGAAAAATATATTTTTTGAGTATGTAGGCAGCCTTATACGTATAAAATACAATCTCTAGATTAAGATGCGTCAAGACTTGAATTTATATTTTTTGCATATTCATCATGAAATGTAATATTTATTTACACCGTATTTTTCTAAACCGAAGAGATAGTAATTGGTACTTTTTTAATACTTATATTTATTATTAATTAAAAACTGACTGAAACTGAATTTGATGATAAAACCCGTTCTAATATTATAAATGCGAAATAACTCTGTCTGTTTATCTTTACACACCTTAACCGCTGAACCGATCGTTATTCAATTTGACAGATAGGTAGCCTAAGACCTGGAGAAGGACATACAGAGCTATTTTCCTGCCTAGATAGGTAATTTTATTTAATAAAAATATTGAACACAAAACACGTTTAGTCCACTCTCGGCCCCTCGACCCCTGAAAAAAGTTTGTTTTTTTGTTTCCTCTCAGCCCTTAAACATAGTTCTCACTCGAATCCCAGGAGGTAAGACTGAATTTTCATACAAAAGACAGGTATACTTTGTCCACTTTCGATCCCTAGTTCGGTGAGTACCCAAAATTTTATTAATATTTTGGTACAGTAAGGTACAGACCACTTTGAGGGTCGAGAGGAAACTAAAACTTGGCTGGAAAATAAAATCCATCTATAGTCAGGGGTCCAGTGGACACATTATTATTATATATATATTATATTTATTGGGGGTCGAGGGGCCGACAGTGGACTAAACGACAAAACACACGCCCACGAAGTCACGGACAACAGCTTGTATTTTTCTAGTTTTTATAAATACACGTACGTACAAATATGTTTTATCAATCAACGTAGCATTGACTTAGTACATTGAACTTCTACCTTAAGTTGGGTAAAGACCTCTTTCCATTGATGTGCTCAAAACAATAAAACACATTTTGGTTCAACGTTTCAAAACAATTTCAAAACCAGATTCTTTGACATTTTTTGTTTATTCCTTGCGCAAATAAGCAAGCAAAGCAAATAATTATGAATAAAAAATGGAAAGAAAAATATTCAAAATTGTTCATTTATATAGTAATTGGAAAAGAAAATTAAATTTAATTTTTTTGTGGTTTATTTAAAATAAAGTAAATGCAATAATTAAGGTTTACCTTACGGTAAATAGGTACACATTGTAGGTCAACATTTTTGATTAGAACGTTCCTGGCTCTTATTATGACACATAGGTACACAACCATACTTATGTTTAAGCTATTGTTGATCGAAGATTTAACCATAAGTTTTTTTCTAGGTTCAAATATGGCGTAACTACGTTACTGATCCAATCATTATCAAAAAGGTCAAGTGCATGGTACTCGCAACCGCGGCATGCGTGTATGACCAGAACACCAATTCTCGTAATTAAAAACGTTCAAAATCTAGTCGCAGTCTCATTTCGGTGACAATTACATGTCAAAAACTTGTCAAAAATGTATAGAAACTCGAGGAATTTTTGACAGATTAAGACTGAGATCAGACTGATGAACTTAAACGAGGCAAAATTCGTATTTACTGATCGTAACAGATAGCGTTCTGTAGTTTTTACCCATCCCAATGGGAAGGGCTTATGTATGTATATAGGTACGATGTGTTAGTTCTACATTATTTATATTAAAAAAACAACCACAAATGGTGTTATTTGCTGACGACACATCCTTAATTTTTAAAATAAATAGACGTGCATCAAATCTTGACGACGTAAATAACGCCCTACTGCGGGTGCAAAATTGGTTCACTGCTAATAATTTAGTATTAAATGGGAAAAAAACTAAATGCATAAGATTTGCTTTAAATTTCAAATGTTAAAAGTACTGATTGTGACATAGTATTTAATAAAGAGAAACTAGAATTCGTCGATAGAACTGTTTTCCTAGGGATCACGCTCGACTCAAAGCTACAGTGGAGTCCTCATTTAACAGCTCTTGCAGGACGGCTAAGTTCAGCAGCATATGCTGTAAGAAAAATCCGCCAATTCACTAATGTAGAAACCGCGAGGTTAGTCTATTTCAGTTACTTTCATAGTATCATGTCTTACGGTATTTTACTATGGGGACGGGCTGCAGATATTGAGTCTATTTTTATTCTGCAGAAAAGAGCCATCAGAGCAAGGCGAGATTCTCTAAGGGAACTTTTCAAAAATATTAATATCATGACGGTACCTTGTCAATATATCTATGAGAACATTATGTACGTCAGGAAAAATTTAAATCTTTTCAGTAAAAGAGGTGAAAGACACACCGTTGGGACTAGAAATAGGGACCAATTAGTTCAACCAGGCTTCAGACTGGCTAAAGTAGACTCATCCTTCATGGGGTACTGTTTAAAATGTTACAATAAAATACCTCCCCACATTCTCCAACTGAATGAAATGAAATTTAAATCTTGTATAAAACGCACACTATGCAGCCATGCTTATTATAAGTTGGGAGATTACATCGCTGATAAAAATGCTTGGCTAAACGCTGCTTGTCCAGCTCCACAAGGTAGGTTAAACCAAATTGATTAGCATTTGAAAACGTTGGAGCTGCTGAAGACTGTAAAAGACTAGATATCTTTGCATTGTATAAATTCAAACTTTTAGTATTGTATAATTGCATAGCATATGTGTGAGCACTATGTTCCTACTATAAAGCTACCATTTACAGGGTACGTCTTTCATTGACCTGAATGTGCCTTGGCAGCTAGGAGTATGTCATGCTCACTCAAATGTCTCGCTGGTGGTGGCGTGTGTGTTGGATCATTAAGTTCCCTTCAAAATGGTTGAGCTGAATGGTGCTGATCCACACGTCATGTTCGTGAACGGGCGCCGCCAGTAGGGACTGGTCATCTCCTAGCTCCCACGGCTTATTTAATTTCTGAATTGTTATTTTATTTTTGTTTTAATTACGGACGCTTTAATGTGCACGTCTTTTTACATCGTTCTCACATTGATAATTTCAACATAATGATGTAACCAACTTTTTGTAACATTACCATGATTTTAAAAGAGTGTCCATGGAGTTTCTTGCCCGTTCTTCTCCATAGGTACCTACGCTTTGGACTGGGCAATTAGCTTCATCTTTCTAACTCACCGACCTTGACAATTCAAAAGTGCCTGTAATTGGTTTATTTGAAATAAATGCTTTGAGTTTGAGTTTGAGTTTGAATTACAAAATAAATAACTTTACTATGGGCCCCATTGTTACTAAACCCGAAGTAAAGTATCAATGGCCACGATATCAATGCACGTACTCTAACCTGCTACAAAAAAGGGAACAAAATTGTTGCAAAAAAAAAGAAGACGATACGATACTTCTTGCAACGTGACAAAGTATTTCACACAAGAAGTGGTTCAACTTGACCCAATGCTGGTGGTAATTTACAATTCATCGCCGAATCAATCGGTAATGGACGTTTGATGGTAATAAACCAGTTCTTAATCATTTGTGTATATTGCAATTTTTTAATTGCTTGTTCATTTATCACCTAGAAATGTTTGATTTTTTTATTTTGAGAATATTACAGTCCGGGTCGAATCAGAAACACATGACATTTCAGACAGAACTGGAAATTGCTCCGTGCAATTTACTGGTTCCATTGAAAATAGGACCTTATAACCATATCCTACAGTGTAAAATTGTATGAATATCGAAACAGTCGGCTGGCGCATGCTCGCGACTCGGTTCCTCTTTTTGGCTACTTTAAGCTATGGTAAAACAGTCCTATTTTTAATGGAGCCAATTAATTGCTCGGGCATTTTTCCATTCTGCCTGAAATGACCCTAAGAATTACAATTACATGAAAGGGTTTAAAAATTGATTATAAGTAGGTAGGTAATAATAACGTACCTTGAATAGGTTTGTTGGGGGAAGGCCTACCTTATGTCCTACCTTAAGCATCGTTGTCGGGTTTGGTTGACGGAGTAAATGCTATATTACAAGCAAATCTTAATAATAATTGCCATATTATTAAGATTTCTGTGGTTACAAGTAATTTACAGAACTACTTTTCGACAGTTTATAGTCTCGCGAGATAGATTATAAACTAACGATGTTCGTAACCATACGTTAACATTTATATAACTTAGAATTAAAACAGCCACATTAGCACTAGCCTAGATTTGAACTCACTACCTGCCAACGACGTCTTAACCACCGAGACATGACGACATTACAGAAATATAAAATAATGTAAATTCTTTAAAAAAAATAATTTAAGTTGGTAAGTATAGTTCTGAGCTAAAACTCGATAGTTTTAGCTCAGAACCATTCGACAAAACATAATTTATTAGGTATTTTTCTTACAGTCAACTAAAATTTTATGAGTAACTTTGAAGTAGTTTATTTATTTAATAAAAGATAAAAGAAAATAAACGTGTTTCATTTTCGTTTTTCCTTTTATTATTTTCAGTATTGTTATTTACTCAAGTCACGTTAATCTATTCAATGATATTTTAAACTGTCTGTTATTCATGCCATTGTCACCCTTAAGAAGACTGAGTTAAAGCTGAAAATGCTTGCATTCATGAAATATTCAAATACATTTTAATTTATAAAAATAGAATTTTCTAACAAAACTTGCAAAAACAATAATGTTCAAAATAAAATATAAGTTTCTTATCATTGTGTATTTAGGAAGACACTGTTGTGAAATCTGCAAACATTCATATTATTAACATTTATGTATACTTATGCATTGGTTTTAGTGTCACTACGTTGTATGGTTTGGCATGGCTTTTAACTATTTGATTATTAACTTAAAGTACCGAAATGACGACTAATATAGATGAACTGGAGAACTAGCTGCGCCCTGTGGTTCCACCCTCAAAAGTCTCGATCCCGTAACATAATATCGAGAAAAAAGTGTGCTGTCGTAATCCTGGTCATGGTCTACTCATGGGCCAATTTCATCCAAATCCGTAGAGCCGTTTTAGCGTGAAAGCGTAACAAACAAACATACATACAAAAAAATCAAATCTCTTCTCTTTATAATATTCGTTTAGAAAAGACATGTTTCGTCGACTCCAAAGAAATAAGGACTAAAGCAAGATAACAACTAACTTAAACACGGTGTAACAGAAACCCTATTGCTATCTTTAAGCACTAAAGATAACAGCCGGTACAAAATCACTATACATAGTTTCAGCTCAAAATAAATTACTCTAAGAATTGACACCAAATTTTCGGTTTTATATGTTTCTTAAATTAAAATTATAACAAACGTGTCACCGCACTACGTAGGTCAATAACTTTCCACGTCACTTGCCAATATCACGATAAATCTCTTCCGAATGATGTGTTTTTTCAATTTGAAAAGTTCGGTTTCTGGGATCTATGTACTAAAAATTCTCATAACCTCCGAACATCTAGCGATAGGATTAAAAAACCCTTCCAATCTCGTTTTATACCATCCAAAGAAGCCGTGCTCTTGATATGTATATACCCTTTCCGTTACACGTGGTTTATGCATTTATTTTGAAACTTATGTACTGGCATTGTTTTGATCTATTATCCTACTATATAATAATATTATAAATGTGTAAGTTCGGATGTTTGTTACTCAATTACGCAAATACGGCTGAACGGATTTAAATGAAATTTGGCACATAGATAGTTTGTTACCTGGATTAACATATAGAATACTTTTTATCCCGGTTCCCGTGGGATAATTTTAGAAGCTAGTAAATAATAAAGCTATTGTATAGAAATAGATAACTGACACTGAAAGTCTTTGAGAATGATTAGACTTAAGACATAAAATAACATAACATCACGCCTTGTTGTCCCGAAGGGTGTGGCAGAGGTGTACCTATAGTGCACCCACAGTTCGCCAGTTATGTTTAGTACCATGTAACAGGGGGCAAGCCTATTGTCATCAGCTAGGTAGAGCTCCGGGCTACTACTGAAAAATTCCAGATAGAAAAATCCATTAACACTTTGTCCGACTTTGGGAATCGAACCTGCCTCATGCTTTTTTTTTTGGGTGGGAAATCATCAAATAACTTCTCCCCTCTGGGTGGAGCAGGAGGGCTTGTCAGACTTTTACTGACTACAACCCACCCGTGTTCCCTCAGTTGCCTATACGCCAGGGGCCGCGGTATCTCTTTCGAACAACCCGCATCCCTGGCAGAACCTGCCTCATGCTCAGCTGTAGTCTTGCAACCACTAAACCAACGAGGCGAGTATTTAATGATAAATAATAAATTATTTTTAAAACTAGGATGAGGCCGGCGTTTCCTATCTGACTACTTTGAGAAGAAAGGCCGAAACAAACTCAGAGGTCACAGTCTCTTTTAAAGTCCAGACATAGGTAATCTTGGTCAGATCATGCGAAGACCGTGTGGATTGGTGTCTGAAATGGTCTTTTGAGAAAAGAACCACGCAGATTGAGTGGACCTATCCAATCAGTGCACGCATTTATCAGTAATGCAGCTCAACTCAGAACTTGAAGAGCTCAACGATTTGACGTAAAATACCAAAGAAAGGGCATTTGGGTGGGCCGCATGAATTACTCAAACTGCCAGACCATGACTAAATGAAGAAAAAAAAAGTATTGATTCTTTCCGCGGTACTTAAAAAAGAACCGGTATTAAGTATTGGACACCACGTGCAAAAACTTAAAGAGGCTATAATACATAGGTAGGTGCCTAAGCACGAGGTTATAGACTGCGTAAAATTACTTTCTACATTGTGAAATTATAGTTATTAAGTGGTTATTGTATGCACTGGGTTATTCCAGAATTGTATCGTTATCTATACATAATAATTAATGTCACTTTTCGCGTCTGTCTGTCAGACTGCGTTGTTTTTCTAAACTACGCAACGGATTTCGATGCGGGTCACCACCATTTAGAAAATTTATTTTATATTTAACTGACATATAATTATCATAACGTAATAATTTAAAAAAGTATTTATTCACCTCATGCCACTAGGGAATAAAGTACGATAGGGCTCTAAAAATAAACGGAGAGTTAATAATATCAACAATGTATACGAAATCTATCAACCATACACTTATTTCTTTACCAACATCCCAAAATGAATGCAAAATCGTCCGATAGTTAAGCAAGATACCGGCTATGTTGTTCGACATTTAAATGTTACTAAACACCGCTATTTAATTACCCGCACTGGGCTTTACGCTTTACGGTTACCTACATACAACTACCAGGCCTTGTAAAGATACCCTCTATCTTTACTGCCTATGATTACCGAGTAATTGACTCTGAAGTGGTTATTTAAGCACTCATTCATACTGCAAAATAGAACAGTGTCAAATTGCAACTATAATGTTGCAATATTGGTTCTCTTTCAATTGGCACTCGCGCAGATTAAGTCTTCATTCGATTTTCAATTTGAATTGTGACGGCCATTTTGTAGTCTATGTCTAACTGATACAAATAACGTAAACTAAAAGATATATGTCGGATATCTATAGATAGAGCACAGTCAAATTAATTATAATAAAATATTAAGTTCATCGTCATTAGTTGATTCTTAAAAATAGCTCAGAAAACGAATGCCAAAACTTACGGTGCGTAATAAATAATTCATAAAATGAATAAGGAAAATATTAAAACCTTATCGGTGTATTCTTCAGAAAGGTCAGAAGAATGGTACTCGCAACCGGCTTGTAAGTATGACCAGCTTGGCTATTCTGTAAAAATGTCACCGTGAAATCATAGGTGAAGTGAGCTTAAGGTTACATATTCGACATTTTTTCCATACAAACTTTGGGAGTGCATTACTCTACCGTTCAACAATGTACATCAAAAATTAAACATGGTATGGTTTTGTCTCATTAATAATATTGTTAGTTCGGAAATATAATACAAAAATAAAAAGCCATTAAAAAGTTAGGAGCCAGCAAAGATTCGTTTTTCTTGCTATTTTTTAACCTAACTTTGGGCGTGTTTAAGTAATAAAAGAAATATAAAATCTGAAAAACCAAGCCAATACCTACAAAGCTCAAATATCGAATAGTTCAATAAACTTTATTGATTATTGATTTATGCAGTGGTTTTTTCATAAGGGCCGATCTTCCGAAAAAAAAATATTTTTATTTTTAACGCGCCCGTTTTACTATAAATGATCCTGCGACTCACTCAAGAACGTTTTGCGTGTAGACTAGAGTCTAACTGCTCATCACTGCTACTACCTCTGTCGGAGACGATGCCTGGTGAGACAGCGTGCTTTTTAGCCAGGCCCACCAGAGAGTTCTAGCCCGCGACTAGATTCCCCTTAAAGTGTGATGTCATTGTATCTGTAGTCCTATTCTGTAAGAATCTCACCGTGATAAGTTGGGTGAAGTGAGCTTAAAGTGAGCTATCATCCCTAGTGCCAGATGGAATGACAGCTCACTTCACCTTAGTTTTCATGGTGAGATTTTTACAGAATGGCATTACAGATATATGAACGTAGCCGAGACAAAAAGAGTACGTTAGGATCGTAGCAGTTGTTATTCTGTAGTTTCTGCCTAGTCCCATGGAAAGAAGGCATGAGTTTATGTACGTAGGTAATATTTAAATCTAGATTATATCTGCTTTTGATCAATTGTATTTCAAGAGGACCACTTGACATTCAATTTGTCACTTTGCATCCGCGATGAGTGTTGTATTTACGTATGCTATTTGCTTCAATTATTACCCATATAGAAATAAATACCCTTTGAAAGTTACGTCTTCGTACCTAGTATTGATACTTTTTGGTTTAATTATTTATTTTCTAGAAAATGACTAGGTAATATGTCGTATCTGGACGTTTTTTTTTTGAGGGTGGCAAATAACTTCTCCCGCTCTGGGAACAAGCGTGTCAGACTTTTACTGACTAAAACCCACCCGTGTTCCTTCAGTTGCCTGTGTGTCAGGGGACACGGTATCTCTTTCGAACAACACGCACCCCAGTATCTCGATGTTGCAAGCGGTTTTGCTGAGCATGAGGCCTTGGGCTTGATTCCCAGGTCAAGCAGTATCACTGGGTTTTTCTATTCGAAATTTCTCAATAGCAACCCTCGTCCTTATTGAGTAACACACTACTAATCATAATCTGAATAATGTTTAAGGTTACTGTTAATACATTATTGCATACGTTCCAAAAAATTGTCTGCTTAGCAACGTACACAACGCCATGAATGTTTTGGAACTGTCGAAATGAAAGGGATTCCTACTGACAGTGTCTTACGGAATTACCCTTCTGATCTGAATTTGTGCCTAGTCGATGGCAGTAGTCACTCGCCCCCTGTTACAGTATGGGGCTTTAACAAAACTGGCGAAATGTGGACGTAGTTTGGTATACCTCTGCCTAACCCTTCAAGGAAACAGGATGTATTTTCCTCGTTAAATATCAAATACTTCCAAATAGCCTCAAACTATGACTATAGATTGAACTGGAAGCTGATATTTAATAAGAAAAATCGACATTTCAAACGCACACTCGATTAACAAATCAAAAATATTTGAACGATCAATTCGAATGCTACTAACATATTATCACTATCACTAATCAAATGTAAGCAGAATTTTCAGTATCAAGGCGAGAAACACGACCTTACGACCTTCAAACAAACTGGATTTTTTGTTTGTGAGTTGCATCTCGCAGGTAATCCTTAGAGGTAGTCGGCTGCGTAACCGGACTTGCCTGTGGCTACCTCAATAAATTAATAACTTAGATACTAAGCGACTACATGTTATGGGCAAGGGTGTGGGTGGACCTCAGTTTAGGGCGTCGCTGGGCAGCGAGGGACGAACTGGATTGCAATGATTATTTAGGGACAAATTTAAAGCTACAGGCTCAGTGGCGTGGGCTGGCTCGAGCAAGGGTCGGGGTCAGCCGTAGTCTGTCGTTGCGTCTAGTCGCTGAGCTGTCGCAGTCGCAAGTCGCATAGCTTGCGAGGTAGTTGATAATAAGGATTGTTTACCACGACTGTAGTTACTTCCTGTCTGTAGTACCTACCTGTTCATATATTTATGTAAAGTAGTGTCGAGAAACATAATGATAATGAGTTTCTAAATGAGGCGTTAAATGTTGATTTATATTATTTATTCTGTACTAGGTTTTCCTCATGGCTTTGCTCGCAGTTACTTCTGAAATTGATCCACAGAAATGTTTTACCGGAATGAATAGTATACTATGTCCTAACCCAGGTTATGGTCTACCTGAATGCCAATTTCCAACGCGTAAAAATTAACAAACAGACAGAGTTACTTTTCAATTAATATATTGTATGGAAGTATGAATTTTAATATAAAAAGTACCTAAGTATAGTATGGATGGACAAGTAATAAAGTGAGTACAGATTGGTACCTTTTTTAAACACTGTGTTGGTTTTAGGGTTCCGTACCCAAAGGGTAAAACGAGACCCTATTACTAAGACTCCGTTGTCCGTCCATCTGTCCGTGTGTCCGTCTGTCACCAGACTGTATCTCATGAACCGTGATAGTTTTTTTTTAAAAAAAACGTTGCCCCACACTAGGAATTTCTCCTGTATTGTGGGGAGTTAGACAGTTAAAATTCAATTTAGACAAAAAAAAAATCATCAACTCGATAAAACACTAATCAATAGTAACACTATAGGTAACTTGTAGGGACTACTCGAATCGCATGTACCTCCGACAAAGGGTGTTCCCTTTGCGATGCATAAATGTTCAAAGCAAAATAAACTCTCGCACTTGGTGATTTTTCACAATAGTTAATCAGCCATTTGTTGTTCCTAATATTTTATTTGTTTACAAAACGATTGTATCATCAAGGCAAAACCATTTCGCTGCGGGAGAACAACCATTAAAATTTCACGGTGTATATTATATAAACAGACATGATTGTTTTGCCGTTTTTATTGATAACGGTACGGAACCCTTAGTACGCGAGTCTGACTCGCACTTAGCCGGTTTTTTATCGAATGTGTAGCAATTTTATCTTATGGACTCAACGAGACAAGCTAGACCTAGTGTGGAGTTCATAAACAAAATGCTTCCTTTGCGTTATTTTTTTTTTTATGTTCATCTAGCTATTAGTGTAGACTATAAGGAAATGTAAAACACTGTTTTTGGCAAATAAACATTATCTTATCTCATCTTTAGCAATTTATTAAAAGTGCAGCACATTTTCTATAAACTCTTCTATGTTATTAAGCTCTCAAGGATACATAATCAGCCTATAACTTCCCACTGCTAGAACACAGGCCTCCTGTCGGTGAGAAGGAGTGGGTCGTTATCCACCACACGGGCCCGTGCGGGTTGGTAACTCTCAAGTTTACTCCACTCCAACCAAACATTGTTTTATTTTTTATTAAAAACACTGCCGTGAATCCTGGCTTATAGAAGTCAAAGCCAGCGAAAGGCGGGTTAAGCCTTTAACCCTCCAACCTCTGCGTACAAGTGGATTAACAAGTCCGGGTGGAATTAGAACTCACGACACTAAAATCTCCGCCTTAACTTGGGGGTTAACCCTTTCTTCACCTTTACTAAACTACAAGTTACTTTAGACCCTGCGTATAATATAACTAGCGACCCTGCGTCGCACGGTTATTTATAACTAGCCTAAAATATTTATTTATTAATTTATTAAAACTTAATGCACAAGTAAAAAAAATACTGTACAAAGGCGGACTTAATGCCTAAAGCATTTTCTACCAGTCAACCTTAGGGTGATGGGGCCCGTGAGGGCCGATGCCTGCCGGGGCGCGGGTTGTTCGAAAGGGATACCGCGGCCCCTGGCACACAGGCAACTGAGGGAACACGGGTGGGTTTTAGTCAGTAAAAGTCTGACACGCGCTCCTGCTCCACCCAGAGCGGGAGAAGCCATTTGATGATTTCCCAGCAAAAAAAAAAACATAAGGGATAGGTTACTTGAAAAATAATACATACTAATACAATATTATATAATATTCCCACTGCTGGGACACAGGCTTCCTCTCGGTGAAAGGGAATGGGCCGTAGTCCACCATGCGGGCCCAGTGCAGGTTGGTACATGTCACATGTCTTCGAATTTTTTGTCCTAGGACATGCCAGTTTCCTCACGATGTTTTCCGTCACCGTTTTGAAAGCAGCGGTCTTAATATAATTTACACAAAGTAAAGCGCGTCTCTGGGTTCGAACCTACGACCTACAACTCGTAAGTCGCGGGCATCACCACTTGGCCACCACTGCTCTTCACCACAGACGGTTATTACGACTGCACGAAATATTGTGGTTTTTTTTTGCATTGTTTGTCTAATAATAATACTACTACAGACGAGAGCAACGCGACAACGCGATGCGACAAGTAGTCGATGCGACAAGTATGCGAGATGCGTCTAGTAGGATAATTTCTATGAAAACTCCATGAAAAATATTCTACAAAAAATAAACGTAAGTACTTATTTCTTAAACGTTTTACTAATTGCTTTACTTTTAACCTTACTTATGTTATTAATCTTGCTCACATCCTAATTATAAAACAAATAGATGTCATTATTATCTTTACATTCCTGTATTTATTTACTTAACACTCGTCTTAACTATATTTTAAGAACGAAGCCTTCTTAGTTTTATAGCTACGGCAGCGTCGTAAAAAATACCTCATGATACGTATCTCACCTCATCATGCCTCATCATTATTGTTTTATTTTTTTTCCACGTAGATCCTGTCACGTAAATATTCGCTTAGTACTTTTCTCTTTGAAATCAGTCAAAGAAAAAAAGACTTAAGAAAACAGCGCAAAGGATGAAATTGAGGTGGTACTGACCACCTCAATTTCGTCTGATAAAATGGGATCATACCTATTACTTTTTGGATGGAATCAGTACGGAGTTATGTAAACTGGGTTGGGATGGTCACATAGATAGTCGCTCTGGGAAAAATACTGGTGTTCAGTCCTTGGTAAGAACAATAGCCGACAAAAAGATGGATATTCTGTGTAATGTCCTAATTACGACTAAATATTAAATCCTACAAATTACTTTACTATGAGCTGTACACGCGATTCTGTTCGCGTGGATATCGGAAAATTATTTTACTTCTGTAAGCAGGTTTGTACAAACACTTTTGCACGCCAATCATATTTTTTTAAACTAGATGAGGTTAGCGTTTCCTATCTGAATACTCTGAGAAGAAAGGCCCCAATCATATGTCGCTTAGTGAAGGTGGAGTGTAGTTACCACACCTCATATGAAAAGGGCGAATCTTCCGACTAAGCCAAGGATCTTGCCTGGTGAGAAGTGAGACCTGGGGAACTCTTCCACAGCCCTTTTGAATCTAAACGAATTTTTTTTAAAGTTTACTACAGTTTTTCCATACAAAATTAAATTATATTCCACGGATAAAACATCTGACGTTGGAAATTTCATAGCTTTATGGAATTTCAATCATTTATGTTGCCCGAGAACTAGTAGCAAAAGCTAGACGGTTATTGGATACATTTCTAATATTTGTTCGTATTCTTATTGCTTATGTTTGTTACCCGTGTGCCGAAGTGCAGTTTGTTTGTAATGGACACTTAAGTAATTGTCAGATAATGGTTCATTAACCTTAATCGAGTCTGTGGGTGGGTCCAGCAATGTAGGTAATGAAAAATGTCACTTAGGGCTCTTGCTTCTACATGTTATGACTAGCAATATATAGAGTGCACAGTGGTAAAAAAAATATATTATGATATTTTGAAAATCTGAAATCCATGGGTTTATAAAGAACACCTAGCTTATTTGTCGTGAAAGACTGTACTTAGGCGTAAGAAAGTCCCACATTTTGATAGCAATTAAAATCTCAAGAAGTTTAGTATGTTTTTTTTTAGTAACCGTTGTTAAAAATTATATCAAAAATTATTTCGACTCGCTAATTTACAAACAGTTGCCAACAAGGTTAACATACAATTCTACACGGTCACAAAAACACCTTTCTTAATGTAAACACGTACATCGAAAAAATAAAAATTAAATTGTACACAAAACAATATTATTATTAACGTTACAATTATAACAGCTATTCGCATTTGATTGTAATCGTTAATGACGTACGTAACCAACGGTCTGAAATAAATTTTAATTAAAATATAAATGATACTCACTAAGTGATTTCGGAAATTGTAATCATCAAATTCATTTAGAAATGGTTATTATATAAATATTTATGTATTCGTAGCGTACATTCTTATTTGAAAGATATGATTGGTTTTAGTATTTTTCTATATTCTTTATTACACATTAATTTTTGCGAGAAAAAAAAGTTAAGTATAATACCCGAATAAATATTGCAACCGTTTTTATGAAAATGTTTAAATGGTTTTAGTGAATGTACCTATTAAAACCACTTACAAAATAACACACAATTAAACTCGACGTCAACCAGATACTTATTGTCAATTATAACAAAAATATGGATATCTTTTTCCGTTCTCACTAGGTTATCATTTTGATTAATTATTAAAAATCACACTCACAGAGATCAGCCAAAAAATCCAGTGTTCCAATTTTCTTTTCAATATTTCGTTTCCCATTCAATCGTTGTGTTTACTTAACACGCGAACGTAAAGTAAGTCAAGTAAAGCAACAGACAGGCGAGCGGCTGTGCGCTTGTTACTCGACTAGCGCGAAAATCGGCGCGTACGCAGCCTCAGCGTTCCGTCCACAGATCATGACGATTGCGTGTAGATGTCATATAGATAGAAAGGTACCTAGTTGTGTTGAGATGCGCTTTGATTTGTTTTATTTATTTAATTTAATGAAATAGTTAAACTTTGTTTAGGAATTTTAAATAAAATTCAAATGTACCTAGGTAGACCTACCTACCTAGGTACATTTGAATTTTATTTAAAATTCCTAAACAAAGTTCTTCAGAGTAATTCAGGTTTCAGAAAAGATTTAGTCAGAAAATTATGTTGGAATACAAAGGAAGTTCTTATTTATTTTTAATGAACACTATTAAAAACAAATAATAACACTATCCCTTTATTATTTTAGCAATAACAAGTCCCTAAAGAACACAAATGAACACTAACAAAATGTCAAGCGAGTGTCAACTATTCTGCCGTCCTTTAACTAGAAAGGCGTTAAACCCTAAAAATTGTTTCCCAGAAAATGGCAAAAAACACGCGAATCTTTATTTCTTAAAAACTGTGATACTTACGTTACTGATTGTAGGACATATCAATTGATATTTCTTTCTGTTTATCCTAATGAATCCTTTACAGTTAACGGCCTACAAACGGGACGGGATCTATTTGTATTGTAAAAATGTTTGGTATACAATAAGATAGAGAATATTGAACTGTCTTAGATTCTATTAAAAAGTAAAAATTGACCAAGTGAGGGTTAACGCCTTTCTAGTTAAAAGATGGGAGTATTGTGATTATGGCACTGGGTAATTATTGCCCCACTGCAGGGCAAATGCTTTTCATACAGAGAGGGCACGAGCATTGATCACCAAGCTTGTTCAAGACGGGTTGGCGATTTCTAAGTCCCAGTTTTTTTCCGATGTTTTCACCGATGTCATTAATGTCCAAGATGAACTCGGTTACCTGAACTATGAAAAGCAAATCAGATTTTGACACGTCGTTAATTTTCGTTCTAGATACCGGGTGTAAAAGTCTCTACCTACTTGGTGCGTTTAAAAACTTAAGTGACTAGAATTAACTCGTATCTATGGCAGACAGGCCTTTTTTTGTTTCGGTGTGGTAAATGTTCATGGATGTATTCCGCCCTGGGGCATCTTGTGCGCTTTCCACGATCCCCGGCTGGTGCCGGCCCGTCTTTCCGGACCACCTCGGACTGGAGACTGTAAGACACCTCACTCCCGCAAAGGGCAGACAGGCCTAGTCCAACAGTGACCTGTGATTTGCAATGATAAAAAATAACCATGTGATCACAACACAACACAGAATTGGTTCTTTAAATCCGATCACAATTCTTCTTTTACAAACTACAAAAAGTAACCGACACTAAAATCCATTCTGTTTAATGTTCTTTGTTGTACATAAATCTGCATTACCTTAAAATTACCAGTACCTACACGTGCTTCTCCCGCATGTTAATACAAAACGCAATAACAGGTAACTCGTATTATTTTACGAGACCAATACTTTCGTTTTTAAACTTCCTTGTTCGACAAGGGCGAAGGAGCCATTGTTCATATTTACGTCCCATTTTTTCCTGAACGGAGCTTACTGAGACATGAGTTCATTAACTTGGGCATACAGCGTCTTCAATAGTAACAAAACCAGTATAAGCTGGCCTCTTATTCTATTGAAACTCTGTACTACACTAGGGCAGCTCAAGGTAAAACAAAGTGAAGCACTGAATATTTCTAAACGTTTGGTGCTAAGGATAGCCACTAGGTAGTTTTGGTCCAATATAACCTTAGCACCTATCAAAAAAGGACCTACGAGAAACATTAATAAAATTTAGTTAACATATTAATTAAGTTTTGTCTTTTGCCATGACGTATTTGGTACTCGGCCATACTTACACCTAAAAATACATTTTAATTTCGATTTTTTTATGATTATACCACTCCAATTCTGACATTTGAATTATGTTCCCTTCCAAATACAACCTGAAATGATATTCGAATAAATATGAAATGTAAGGCGGTGAGAATCAAATTTCCCGGAGGGGTTGGTACAATGCTATAACCTGAAGGGCAAAAATGAAGATGTGTGGATGATTTTAAATGCAATTTAATTTTGGAAGCGAAGTGCTTTTTGCTATATATGAAGGTTATCAATAATAGAATAAAGGTGAATTCAAAGGTAGCGGTTTTAAGCTTGCTTTGCAGACAGACAATTTTGATTTTAAAGTTTACAAACCGAACGTGTGTCAATGCGCCTGCACCGCTGTATTCACACGAACCATTGTGGATCGGTCAGTAGAGTATACGAACCTATAAGCGCGTCTTTGCTCATACCATATATAATATAGGTATACTGTGAGGGTAACAAAAGCGAGCTTTTATGAGCAGGAAAAAGATAGATTTCTGACCGCTCTTAAATGCTAATATGCGTAGCTTTGGAGGTAAATAAAACAAAGTGAAAATTGTGAGTGAAAAGTTAATCCTTATTTATTTTTTGGCAAAATACTGCCTATATCCAAAATCTTCTCTAAGTGAAGTGGAACTAAAAAAAAAACAGATTCATATAGAACCATCCCTTGTGTTAATGAGACTGGAACCCCTCGGGACTGGCTGCCATTTTTAGGACTATAGCCAAAGAATTGACTGGTTTAAAGTGACCCTAGAATAAGTCAGTTTGAGCCCAGTGCACCTGCATATTGATAGTTTTAAAATTGGATTAGTAAGTTTTCAATCTCAGAGGAAAACTGTTGAAACGTATATAAATTGATGACAGCTTTCACAGACTTGGTGGTGTAATTAGGTAAGTACCCATAGTACCTTTTTATAGATACTACTAGCTTTAGCGTTGAATGTAATCCTACGGGAACGCAATACCAGTACCTATATCTAATTTCATCGAAAATCGTTCAGCCATTAAAGCATTATAAGGTAACAGAAACACTTATCAGGACAGACAGAAATAGTTACTTTCGCATTTATAATACGTGCCTTAGGTGGCTAGTATGGACGTTTTTAACAAGATTTTAAAATTTTAATCCTCATATGAAACCCGGTTATTCATAGTTAAAAATTTACATTGACAGCTCCTAGGTATGTGTATTGTTAAGGTGAAACCCTAATTGCTCTCACTGCCATTTTGTCGCTAGATGGCGACACATCCACAATTTCGAACATTTTCAATTTTTACACCTATCATAGAAATTTTTAATAAACAACTTTATTCTTAGCGAAACCTAGGGCATTAACTTGATTTTTTTAGATCATCACTGTGCTTGTTAACTGGTATCATACAAAGATTAGAACATAATAATGATTTAGCCGCGTGAATTTACTCTTTACACACACATGCAAAGTAAATAGTAGTAACTTCCGACTCCACTAGATGTCGTTTTATTCAAACATGGTTGGAAATTATAAAGAAAGAGGACCAAATTATTTTTAAGATGAATATCCTTACATTATAGCAAAAACCGAAAACAAATATTAATTTACTAATTGAGCATACTTTAAATTACTAGAGGATTGTTATGTTCCAATCTACTTCTTAATAATATAATTATTGGGATATGCATACTTTTGTTTCTAGGCTCGTTATCAGATACCTTTTCACCATAACAAATTATTTTGGGTAATAAAGGTATATTGTACCTATATAGGTTGTTGTAATGTGACTGAACCTAAATAGTACCTAACGTGTAAATAAATTGTGACCTATACTAAATAAATAAAAGATTATGTATTCAATTGTAAAGCGTTTTATTGTATCTTACTATAAATCAATAATATTTATCTATGGTTAATATTTTCATACAAATATCGTTTTATTTACTCTCACTGCATTTACCTAAATATTTTCTGGTTGGATTCAAACCATCGACTCGTACCACCACACAAAGATAACATACTTTTTTCAATATTATGATATTTACAATTATGATTCTGAATTTAGTATTAGAAAGAATTATGTACGTAGATTACAATTTATGTAACATCACACGTAAGTGTTAAGTATCTTACACAACAACACACAAGTGGTTGCTAGCTAACCATAACATTTATGTTTCAAGAATACCCACTTATTATACAACTTTGAACAATAAATATTCTTTTACAATTGAATTGTTTGGCTGGTACCTAAATACATGAGTGAAACATATGTACACAGAAAAATCTTATAAACTAACAAATAACATAAACTATACATCGCTACGTACAAAAATAGCATAATAATTAGTCTATAATGTTCCCACTGCTGAGACTCAGGCCTCCTCTGAACAGTGGTGATGAAATAATTTACACAAAGCAAAGTGTCGGCTTGGATTCGAACCATCGACCACCATACAAAGATACATAAAGAATACTATAATAAAATATCTTCTCTTCTACATGCTACTTTTTGCTGCGCCGCCGTCGCCGCGCAGTATCAATCTTCTGCTTGTCACTTTTTACTTCCATTTATATCATTTCCGTGCGATCTGAATCAATTGCTGGGAGACACAGTTTTCGCTGCAACAAATGAATTTACAGTTTTGTTAGACTATTCTTACTGAACCCACACCTCAGAAACCTGAGGAATAAGTTAGGAAATGAGTAAGACTTATATTTTTCATACCTTTTAATTCCTTGATGTCTAGACATTTAGCATTTTTCTCAACTCGTCTCAAAATAATTTCCAGCAGTACACATGTTTTGAAAAATGTTACCAACTTCGGCATCATAGCGTTGATAAATTCCTCATCCCGGTTAACTTCTATGACAGTCAATGGTTGGGTGACAGATATAAAGCAAATGAAGTAACATTTACTCATTTTGGTAATTCGCAATTGACCCTGGACCTAGAATCAAAATAATAATAGCTGAGAAACAATCCAAGAAATACATTATATTTATACATACATGAACCAAGAAATAATGATCTTTGTTACTTACTTGATAATAATAATTATGCTTTTTGTTCATAACTAATTGATGTTCTTTCCACATTTAGTTGATAAGCTTCAGTCTGTGGATCGGGTTGCGGCCAATTAAAATCAGCAGTCTCTACTTGCTCTGTAACAGATTCAACTCTATTAGAGCTAGAGCTGCAGGCTATGGCTTCGTAACGAATTTGTGGTATACCACGTGAATACGTTTTGGGCGTATCTTGAGCTGTGGAAGGGTTGGATAGCTGATCATGATCTTGAGTTGTATTTGGACTGAAATAAAAAATAAATAAATGAAATAGGTACAGTTATTAAAAACAATGTTGAGAGACAGAAAAATATTGATATGTCTGTACCTACCTAAACACAGCAGGGCAGTCCGCGGTTTCTTCCACTACTTTTTTTTCTTGTTACGCCATGCTTCCAGCCGGCTGCAATTTGATAAAACTTGCTCAATACACTACTTGAAACTAACCTTATCGAGCTAGCCGTTTCTTTTTTTCCTACTGTTATCGACGAGACACAATAGATAAACAATTGTCATAAATCTCCTGGAGGTATCGTAACAGACAAGGGTCTACAGAAGAAATGGCGGCAAACCAACGGCAAACCAACGGCAAACGAAGACATTACATCACGGGCCAACGAGTATCAAATACACTCATAGGTACATTCACGTAAATCTGATTCGAAATCTTATGGGAATCTGATTTACTCACTAAAAATCATTAGAAGAATTTCCATGATGTCTTTTCAATGTTGCTTGCACTTTTTTCCGTGATTTTCGCGGCCCTGAATACATATGTCGTATATAGGCAAGTTTATTAGTCGGATTCATCTTAGGCAGAGATGCAATTCAATCTGTAATCAAAAAGAATAATTAAACACAACAGCAAAAGTATCGTAATTATGAAATGCTTCAAGAAATTTGTATTAGTCAGAAATAACACCACCATTTGTCACCATCAATCAAGCTGTCATGCTGTCAAGCTGTGTGTGAAAATTTGCAAAACAAGTAACAACTGAGTACTGACAGAACATGAAAACAGACCAAATAGAGATGTCAATCTGAGATCGATTGAGCAAAGAATCGATTTTTTGGAACAAATAAAAACGTTTTTTCAAATCGATATCTAGTACTGAATCGATACAGGGAATCGATATTTCACCCTAGAACATCAGTTTTTGTTTGTTTGAATTGTTAAGAATTGTGGTTGCGGGAAAATTACGAAGCATATCCAGTGCAAATCCTTTTGCGTAAAAATACGGATTTTTTCCAGATATGAGACCAGGAATCGTTTTTTCGGTTTTTTTTTTCAAAACGACAAGGGGCACCAATTTTTTATGTAGGGGCACATTTACAGCAGATTAGGCACCAACTATACGTTCCACTCATATAACTATAGGAGACACTTTCTTGCTAGGGTAACGTACACCCCGTAAACCCCTACATTGCAAATTTCATCGAAAACGAATGATTGATTTTTGGAAAATCATTTCTTTATTTGTGAATCGATTTTTCATATTTCCTTTCGAATCAATTCAGTAACGGATCTTTTTCAGAGAGTTTTTTTTGGTTCCTTTCGTCCCTCCCTCTGGGACAGGCAAAGTGAGTTTTTAGAGAGAATTGACGTCCCTATTAGGGGGAAATATTTGAAATTTAGAGTAGGTAGGTATGTGATGTGATGACAATCAACGAGTGTTGCTAACGTTTGATTTTGTATTTCCTCTTCTAAATCTTACACTTTTTAAAGTTTTAAGGGTAATTACTATTATAATATAACTCTGTATCACCTTCAAGCAGAAAAGCATCCTTTGTACATAAAAATAACACTTACCGTCAATAAAACACAAAAACACTTCACTTTTAAATAAAAACTCTTTCACGGATGGCACTCGTATGAATGGTTCTCAGTAGTAGCCTCAGTCACCAATTCTAAACCTGAATGGTGCTTACTACTTACTTAGCTGTTCAGACGAGCGAAATTGGAACTACAGCTACCATTTTGAGAACGTCATTTCGCTGACAGTTAAAAACCCTGAAACCTTAAATGAATGATGTACAGCAGTGGTGGCTCTGACTTGTAAGTCAGAGCCACCACTGCTGTACCTATATCATTCATCGTTTTAAATATCAGAACATCCTACAACTTACTACTAAAATACTGCCCTATGTTTTATTTCCCCTTTTTCTTGGTAAACTTCTTAGATGGCAAGACCAATTTATTTCGACGCACTTTGACGTGTGCTAATAATACTAAAATGTGCAATTGTTATGAAAAATCAATGTGGTTTGTCTGTGTATTCACTTATCTTGCTGGTTTCACATAAATTAAATATGATTCAATCAATAGATGTAAGTAGTACCTACGTGTCACCATTGCGTAGGTAGGTAATTAGAAAAAAAATAGGTAAATTTGCCTACGCTGATCGCCTGATTTAGGTATACCCTAAGTTTACATAAACTTCTATTCTCTGATTTTATTCAACCCAAACCAATGAATTAGTACCTAACCGTGTCAGAAAATGTATTATCAGTACCTACTTACATACAGTAGAAAGATTTTTAAATCTTTAGGTACTTTATATTTAAAGTAGATATTACAATAATTAGGTACATTAGTATTGTATCTGTGTGAACCAAATGCAGATCGCAGATATTTTTTTTCACTTTCTAGCATTCTTTCTCATTCCCTAATAAAAAACATTTTAACAATCATAAAATGTAAAACCCGCGGGCAAACCCGCGCGCCGGCGCTAACTTTCTAGAAACACAATTTTGGAAACGATTCGCAAGTTGTCAAGACAATCACGCATGGACTGACTGGAGCGTTGCATCGAATCGTTCGAATTTTCGAACAGCGCCATCTATTATAAATGTTTACCGAACGTAAACTCGTAACACAACAGCAAATAGCTCTTTCTCGGTGGTTCTTTAAATTTCTGTTAGATGGCGCGATTCAGGTCACTCACACATGTAAAGATTTTTCGTTTTTTATTGGGTCTAATTCTCCTAGAAATACTGTTTTTTTTATAAAATTTTGGCGTTTGGCGAACATAATACATTATAAAGTCTCATTATACTTGCTTTTATTCTGCAGAAACCGTTTATTTACGGAGATTACAACCCCTGAAAAATGTATGGCGAGGCCTATCTAGGGATCGACCTTAAGTGTGTGTAGGGTGGTTTTCGTAGTTCAAGAGCAGTGTTATGACCGATGTGAGATTAATTGTACCAACCACAAGGTACCTACCTACGTAGGTACGTAACACCATCTCATATACTACTTGTCAACTACCACGCTAAGAAGTTCACCGTTACACTACTAGATGGCGCTGTAATTAGTTATATGTGTCGTCTTTTGATGTCTGATATTGCGCTTAGTTTCGGATTGTTAATTAAATCTGTAGTGTACATTCTAAGATATTCTTCAGATATCAATTGTGAAGGAAAGCCGGGTGAATAGACCTGAACATAAAATAATTTAATTCTATTAAAAAGCGTGGGGTGCTTTTTGAGGTATTTTTATAATCAATTAATATCAAGCACCCCACGCTATTTAATAAAATTAAATTATTTTCTACTTTTTTAGTTTGGTTTGTAAAGCGTGGTTTTAGTTTTTTAAACTATTATGTATTTACTATTTATTAGTTCTGCTAACTACAAAAGCGTGACTTTTAATTTTTTTTTCTTTTTTTTCTATTTTTTTTTTCTGAATTGTCATCGGTCCTCGATAAGTCTACAAAGTTTAAATGAAATCTGACCATTTGAAGTGGGTCAAAATCGCGCCCTAAGGAGTCGGTTACAAACAAACATACAAGTGAAGCTAATATAAAGCGTGTAATTAGCAACAAGCAGACACAAAAAGGAGAGCTCCGGTCCTAGCTAGACCAATGGCAATCGCTCAACGACTTTCAACAAGATTGACATGCTTTTCGGTAGCTTACGTCAGTGGACACACATTTTATTTTTTATCATCGGTATCGTTGATATAATGTCACTTTTACTAGGCCATAAGGTAGAATCAGCTCTTGTATCAATCATTTTTTTTACCAATATTTGAATGTGTAGTGTACTGTTACAGGGGTACCTATACGTAGAGTGACCTACGCTCAACTTCTACAGTCTTCTTTTTTATGTTGAACATAAATTCCTACTAACATTTATTACTGTCCATCACCATCAGGCTACAGTGAAAAAATTCTGATCGAAAACCCAGTGACCGTTCTGGGATCGAACCCTGGAACCCAAGATCTGCAGTCGCGTTGGCAACCACTGATCAAGGACACATTCACATCTAACCTGTTGCACCCTACGTCACACACTATCAATCAGAATCTGGATGATTTCGAAGATACATTGCTAATCCATTGCTTTGTATGTTGGTAAAAATTGCTCGTAAATAAACCGGAACTGTCAATATGAATGCCATTCCTGTTGTTAGTCTGTTACGCAACTACCCCACAGCTAGCCAACATTTACACCTAAATATACGTAGATTCACCAAATATTTGAAAATAATAAATAACAACAATCGACTTCCGGAAAAACACTACAAATTGAAAAATAACTTTAATTTCGGAAGACGGTAACTTTGGATAAGTATTTTAATTTTTTGTCACCGCCTTCCGAAATTAGAGTCATTTTTCACTTTGTAGTGTTTTTCCGGAACTCGGTTGTGTTTTTTTTTGGAAAAAATTTTATTTTTCACTTTTTAGTTATGGTACCTACCCCACACCAATTCGAAATCTCATCATCCTTGGGGTTAAAACAATGCATATTTATGCGATAACAGCAATCGCGGTTGATTTGCTGTCATTTTTTTAAGAGTTCCGTTGTCTGTCTCCGAAACGTATCATCAGATCTATATGAAATTTAAATAGCACCGTTTCGGTATAAACCCTTTTCGAACAAAAAATAATTTTGTAAATCCGTCTACATAATAATTGACGGAGTTATATATATATATACATAAAAATAAAAATAAAAATAGGTATTTATATAAACATGTCGAATTGATAACCTCCTTATTTTTGAAGTCGGCTAAAAATAAAAAAGATTTTATTTACAATCAATCATTTGATACAGGTGAATGGTCATGTTTAGGGTATACGACTTTCTTCTCTCCATCTATGGCCCGTGTCTTCAATGGTCCATGTTTCCAGTTTGGAGGATAGCCATACTTGTTCACGTCATCCCACCACTGAGGCTCACCAGAACCCCAAATAAGATATACCATGTTGGTTCCTACCAGTACCACGAATACGGTCCAAAACGCTATTCGCCATTGTCCGATAGTTTGCTGAAAAGAAAAGGTTAATTGTATTCGGGAACGACGCTCAAAGTAGGTAGCACTCTATTCAAACTATCCGGCTTGAATTTCATGGAAATGTTTATGTCTAGTTTACAAATTCGTTCTAAGGAAGTAATCAATGGCGTTTTCGTTTCGCCTTCCTAAAACTTATATGATTACGAAAGGTTTTTGAAACTATCTCATTCAGAGAGCAACAAATATAAAATAGAGTAATAGTTTCCCTGAAAAAAACAAATAGACTCAGAAGAAAAAACAATAAATATAATGCGCTTTATGCATAAACGTTGGTTAAAGTTAAGAGATGTTTAAACGTTAAAAATGTATGAGGTAAACAATCGCTCAACTTTATTTAAGTTTATGCAAAGATTTATAAATAAAGAGGAAAATTATTTAAAAACGATACAGTGATCAAATTTGATTATGCTCATGGAATTTTTTTGAGGACGACGCGAAATTCCTGAAAAAAAATGTCCAAAAAATCTGTCTATTCTTCGCCTGAGTAAATTTATTCCGACATTCACAAGTTCGGTCGAGCGGAATGCCCTTCCATAACTCTTTATGAAAAAAGATTCAATTTTTCCTTTTTTTTGTACGGTAAGTACGTACTATTATGTAACTGCCTCATTTTTTCACACGATTTCTTTGTTTTTACGGGAAACTATACTTAATATAATAATTATTTTTTGTTAATCCTAAATATTTTCCTTTAACTTCTTTGTGTCAGTCCGTTATATTCTAAATTCGAGTAATACTTACATCCGGAGTCAACAATCCAATCAGATACGGCGTAATAATGCCAGATATGGCAGCAATTCCATTGACGAACGCGGAACATGTACCAGCGTAGTTGGGAGCGATATCCATGGCATTGATCTTGACGCTGCTGTAGAAGCCTCCCATGAATGCCATCGAGGCTATGAAGAGGCCGACGGCCTGAGCTCGGTTGCAGCCAGAGTACGACGCCAGAATGATAAAGAGAGCCGGTATTGACGACGCTGTGATAGAAAAAACGACCTTATTGATACTATAATCGGTGTCAATATTTTAGGCAATTGTTTGTGTTGCTGTTTATAGTTTTATGATTTATGAAATAATTTATAAAGAATTTCACAAACTATATTAAGTGAGGGATATTATCTAGATTATTGCTGTTGGAACAATACTGCCTACAAATCAATTACTGCTGGTAACAGCCGATGTGCCGACAGAGTTAAACAGTTTGAGGTAAATAAAAAAAAATATAGCCATGAATCAAAACGACAAATCAGCCTTGCAATATCTCGGAAGAGCTAGAAACAGCATTTAATAGGTAATTAAAATGTAACAACCGTTGCTATTGTTTATCAAAAGTTGCAAAATATATTGACGTCATTTGAAAACAATTGCTGCAACCATACTTACAGACAGTGGTATAGATTTTCCTGCCAGTTCCGATACTGTGCCATTTCTTCTTGACACATAAGTCACATAAACTGGCGAATATGAACGAGCAAACGTACATGGCTATATACGGCAATGCTGACATGAGACCCGTTTCTTTGATATTAAACTTCAAGACGTCAGAGAAATACTTGGGAAGATCTGTGATCATTGTGAAGTATCCCCAATCGTGGCCAACCTGTGAAGAAAGAAAAAATACTTCGGTGAGGAAATGTCATTAAAAACCGTTGATTCAGGAAAAGCCTTTTGGTATTTTTTATTTATTACTTTTATTACACAAACCATTAGGATTATTTTGCTATAGGTATTTCATTTATTTTTCAATGAATGGGATACACTTTAAGACTTCATTCAAAAAGAGAAATCTCTATTTTAACATAAGATTTATCAGTTTCAAAACAAAAGTCATTAACGCCACATAAATCAATATCGGATCCATACTCGAGAACAGTGCTCCAACATCGCCCATTTCCAAGGACATTGAAATATCTTTAATCTCTTTGCTCCTTTCAAATATCAACAGACTAACAAAAACAAAACGTCACAAACTTTCTTGTTTGTTTTTTCAAATTGCACTTAAAGAAATTCGATATTTGATAAGTGGAAGCCATGTGGAAGCCTTAGAGCTAGTGTGTTAAGTGACATGATCTTAGCTCCGAGCGAATCAACACACTATCGTCATCTGCCTAGCCTTTTCCCAACTATTTTATGGTCAGCTTCTAGTCCAACCGAGTGCAGCTCACTACCAGGCATTTACATAGAGCGACTGTATGGTTTCACCATTGCCATTGACACGCTGACGCTTGGTGGCACGCTGTATAACTTAGTTCAAGCACTACTCATTTAGCATAGCACCAATCGCCCTCATAGCTTTATGGCTTTGGCTTTATAAAGTTACTTACGGCTGCTAATACAAGGACCCACAAAGGCGCCGATCGTAACAGAGCCTTGAATGGTACTGGATCCAGCTTCTTATGCAAACCAGATGCTATTATATTGCTATTTAAGAATTCCTTCTCTTCATCTGATATAAATGGGTGGGAGTTCGGCGTGCTGTAGCATAGGAGCACCTGAAAAGAAAACCTATATTTACAATTTAATTATAATATCATCATCATCATCATATCAGCCGAAAGACGTCCACTGCTGGACATAGGCCTCCCCCAAAAAGGGGGAATTTGCCATAATCGCCACGCTTGGCAGGCGGGTTGGCGATCGTAGTTTGATGGTCAAATGCATAGAAAACGCTGCTGCCCATTCTCTAGTAAGTCCCTTAGTCGCCTTCTACGACACCCATGGGAAGAAATGGGATGGTGGTATTCTTTTACATCCGGCACCACACAGAACGGAATGGAAATTATAACATAACATTATAAAATGAAGACCGTCTACAGTACTCTTTCGTCAACATAATGGTACTTTATAACAAAGTAACTAGCTTCTGCCAGCGACTTCGTCCCCGTGTATTTTATTATTTTATCATAAAATATATCCAATGAAACTCAGTAATGCTGCTTGACTAATGAGTAGTAGTTCCGAAGATTACTTGCTAAATGCAAACTTACAAATTTGACTTCTTTATAATATTAGTATACATTGGGACTTCAAATAAGTTCAAAGTAAGAAATACTGATACCATAATAGCGAACAGATCGAGGAGTCTCAACGACTCTCATATTATTATGTATTCTTATGGCCTACCTACTCTACGCGTAGAATCATGTAAAATACAGATGTTACCCGAAACATTCCGCCCACATCAGCAAATCATACATTCATGTCACATTTTACAGCGTCCATAAATTTTGTCATAAATATGAAAAATGTTCAATAAACTTTACCCAGAAAAAGAACCATATAATTCCGAGTCCGCCAAAGCAATAAAATACGTTGGCCCAGTCGCCGCCGTCTGTTAACAGGAGTCCAGAAATGTAGGGTCCAAATATATTTCCAACTTGAGCTCCTCCGAATATCATTGCGCCAAATCTGGACCTTTCTGATGGGGGTACCCATCTCGCAAGTAGCAGTACAAATCCAGGTGTCACTGGACCCTGTAAGGAATTTCCGATTTAATTGTCAGACTGTAAAGCTATAACCGTCCCGTTGGTCTAGTAACTGCCTCGTTGGTGTAGTGGTCGCAACCGCTACTGTTAGACATCAGGTCCTGGGTTCGATTCCCAGATCAGGCAAAGTGTTATTGGGTGTGTTATCTATTATTGGTAGTGTTATTCTTCTGTCAAGAATTTCTTAGTGGCAGCCCCGGAGTCTGTATTTTTTCCCGGTTGATATTATAGCAAAAGGCTGTCTGTTAGATGGGACTAAAACATAAAATCAATAAACATCAAAAGTCTTTTATTCAAACTAGACTGAGAGTCAGACTTTTTTAACGTCAAAATAACTGTCGAAATGTACCGTACTATAGGTACACCTCTGCCTTACCCTTCAGCGATTAGAGACATGATGTTATGTTAAGCTAAATAAAAATCGAACCCAGAAAAAAGAACGCGAGAAACAGAAGAGAAAAATCGGTAAAAAGAGACAAAAGCTAAAAATATGTAATTAGTGCGACCATTTACACGATTCCAATCGAAAAATTTTGGTTTTATATTAAGACAATAAACGGATTTACCTCTCCACAGCCTTCTATGACTCTAATGATGAACAGCCCGATCGCTCCACCGGCCGTCACAGCCCAAGGAGTAAGCACAGTCGCCACAGAGGTCACAAGAAGCCCGCAGCCTACGGTCCATTTACCTCCAAACTTCTCGGCTAACAGACCTCCAGGTAAATGGGTGAGAACGTAGCCATAATAGAAGGCGCTGAGAAGAAATCCCTGTGTTGCTTCATCCCAGTCGTATCGGTCTCGACCCTGATGAAATTATTTAATGCATTACACAATTTAGATAGGTGCCAACATAACATAACCAGCTTATAATGTTGGGACTGCTGGGACACAGACCTCCTCTCCGTGAGAGGGAGTGGGCCATAATCCACCACGCTGGCATATGAATAAATACATAATCCTTTTAAATTATTTCGTGGTTAGAATTGAAGCTACCGCTCTTTGTTGTTTGCTGAAGTTATTATCACAACATGTGATTTAGACAGTGACGATAGCAAAGGAAAATATGTTGAGTAATATTATGATATTCAAATAAGCACTTTATTGCCCGGGATTTTACGATATTTTTGTAAGTCTTTGCTGCATAATGTAGGTATGTTATTAGGACTGGTATCTGGTATTATTTGTAGAAATACATATGTATGTCTATGAAAGGTGTGAAGTTTTGTTGTGATATCTGGGGAAACTAAATAGTAAGTTTATTTTTAAATAAAAATATATTTTTCAAAATCCACCGTCCATCAGTCAGAAGTTGTCAATCAAATCCATAGGTTTCATTTAAAAGCAAACAAACATGCTTCGCTAATAGGTGCTGGTTTACCAACAAACATCTTTTTCAAATCCTGCTACCTATAATGCGGCACTTGACATACATGGGCCAACTATAGCATCACACAAAAACGTGAGCAAGCGCGTTATAAATCTGACAGGCGCTCAGAGGCCCTAGTGTGAGTTTCATTTATCCATCTCGATCAAACGCAGTGAGCGCGTTTAGCGCTCCGATTGGCCCTGGATTGGTGACGGACCAATCGGAGTGCCGAACGCGCTTACTGCGTTTGATCGAGATGGTTAAATGAAACTCACACTAGGGCCTCAGAACATTTAGTGACACACCGCTGTCCGTGAAGTAGACAGAATTATTAAAAGGTTAGCTGTTCCTTATTTATGTTCGCATAACTCTAAAACTCTAACGGCAGATTTTTTTATTTATCCCACCCTAAAAGTTGTTTACAAACATGACTACAATAGCCTCTTTTTCAGGTTTTCAGATTTCATGTACACCTTGTTTTGTATTATGGAATCACGAGATAGGGCTACATTTGTATGACATAGTACTAAGAACGTTCTGCGCACTGCATTCTATACGAGGTCGAGATTCGAGTAGGTACGATCCGAATCAGAAATATTCTTAATTTGAACGAATAGAGTTCGCGTCTAGAGCTAAAACTCTCATACAACAGTAGGCCGCACGTCGTCGGTACAGTTTGACCTGAGAGTTGGGTTAGCCTAATATGGTAATGCCTACGGAGTTTTAATACAATATGCCATCTTATAAGTACTGATTTTGTTGCCACTGACGTAGCCTATAGTTTTACGGCTAGTTCTGACCGTCATTCCTCGGATTCTGATTTGTTTATTTCAAAGTTGTCTCACTTACCTCAAACACAACTGAAATATTATTAGTGGACGTATTATTAGAGCCAACTTCATTGGCTGGATCGGGACACGTTTCTCCAATTATGTGTTCTCCTGGCTCCACGTGCAATACCATTTGAGTGATCGTCATGCTGAGACAGACCCTCATGGTGAAGGAGTTGCCCAAAGCAAACAGCCCCAGGATACCCAGGACATACCGCTGAGGGATGACCATCACTAGAAAGAGGATAGAAGTTAGAAAGTGTAGAATTTAATTTCATAATATCAGCCAAAAAACGTCCACTGCTGGACATAAGCCTCCCCCAAAAGGGGGGGATTTGCCATAATCGCCACGCTTGGTAGACGGGTTAGCGATCGCAGTAAGGTGGTCAAATGCATAGAGAACGCTGCTGCCCATTCTCTAGTAAGTCCCTTAGTCGCCTTCTACGACACCCAGGGGAAGAAATGGGATGGTGCTATTCTTTTACGTCCGGCACCACACGGAACTTAATTTAAATAAACGTATTTAGCAAATAGATAGATGCAGACGCCAATGTTGATTTGTTTTTTTTTTCCTTTAATATTTCAACTAGGCACTACAGGCACGCGTATTGTAGTTGGAAGCCCGAAGTTCTGACAACTAATTTTAAGGGTACGTATTGCCCAGTAACTGGGTTGTGGAGGTCAAATAGCCAGTCACTGCATGTGAAATACTGTATTCAGCTGTATCCATTTATATTGGAAGTTGACCCCAACATCCAAAACTCTTCTTTCTGCCCTTTTCGCAGAAAACAGTCGTGATGCGCGTGCGCCTATATAGACGCTGATATGGCTCATAAAACCTAACGTTTTAACTAAGCTATGAGTTGACGTTAAATGTCGTTTTCAAAGTTCAAGTTGAAGGTTAAGTTGAAAGTTAACGAGTGTGGAAATATCTATTGTAACACTATGATGAAGACCACATTTCAATATAGGCATCAAACAGACAATATATCATAAAATGACAGATTGAAAATGATTATCAGATAAGATTATATGATTATTCGTATTATCTTCTGAATCTTAAATGAGAACGAGATTTGATTTATTTATTAAAATACACGCAAATTTTAAGTTTTTAAGAAATCTCTTAAAAAAACGAACCGATATGGATTGATAAGCTTGAGTACAAGCCTCCTGTTTCTGAAATGGACTATAATCCACCATGCGGATCCAGTGCGCGTTGATAGATGGCACATGTCTTTTTGGTTCGAAGACATGCCCGTTTCCTTACGATGTTTTCCTTCAAATAACTTACACAAAGTTAACTAAGAGGCTGGTTTCTGTGGGCCACCACTGCTATTGGTGAATAAACTGTAGAAACATACATAAACCTTTTCTCGAGTAGGTACCTAGGTACTCATCTGCAGGTTTTAAACCGTAGTCTAACCACAACGTCGTAGAAAAAGTATGGAAATTACCAGGACAACGATAACAGATGATCATAAAGGTGAGCCGGTTAGTTCCCCTTATTGTATGTCACCTATTTTCAATTATTTTCCTTAATGTAAAACACGTAAAATGTTTTTTATGGGGAAATTGCTTGGATATGTTGTCATTTTTCAAGTGTAGGTAAGTACCTACTTTTTTGTTGGTTTGAGTACCTGTATTACTTTTAATTGTGTAAGTAAACTGTAGAATTACCAAAACCGTTTTGTAAATAATATTCTAGTAATTATTTCTTCGACAGCTGGCAAACAAATTAATGAGTCATAATAACGTAGCATTACAACAGCCTGTATTTTTTACAATAATTGAATCAAATGGCTTGCGAAACTTTGTACCGGAAATTATAGTAGAAAAGTCCTACCAGAAAATACCGCTTTTAATACGAAAATCATTAATGACTCCCAACCTAAATATCTGAGTTTTTAACTAACGTTTGTACATAAAGTTCGACTTTTAATTGTACTCAGTAACTTGACAGTTAAAGGGTTACCAGATTTTGACAAAAAAAAGATAGTGAGGTGGTCTAAGAATGAACGAAATTGAAGGAACTTGAAATAATGTACTTACATGCAATTAAAAAAAAATGATATGCACTATTAAAAATTATAGAATTTGTTGTATTTTTTTTTTCAGTAGTAAGGTAATTTATTTAGTTTCTTTCTATCAGAAGAAATTGAATAAAGAAATTACTGTTATTAATGAATGATTAATTATTCTTACATTCTTACAAATGAATTTTTAAAGTTTTATAAAGAATCATAAAAATGGTTCAGTTTAAAATGATCATTTTTCCTTTACGCAAAATCGTTCACTACCACAACACTATTCGTTTTAGTGTGGTAACATTATTTTTCTTTGAACTGTAAAGCTACTGAATACAATTACATGTTGAACTATAGTTGTTGTCTTAAGGGGGAAGCGCCAGGGTAGCCCCCGAAATTCAAAATTTTCTAACGTTTTTTTTTTTTAATTTGCAAGTCTCTGTCAGGCTGTGTGTCGTTTTCAATCCCTTTGAATGAATATTGCATGAAAAGTCATTCAATAGAATTAAATGAGCTTAGAGAGATGTATTGATAATTTTAATGATTATAACTCTGTACAGTCATGTTTGTTACGGTCGCGTTATCATATTTTAATCAACATACAACCTGACTTCCATAGCGTATCCTCCTTAATACGCTGCTCTTAGTTTACAGCAAGCCACGCTACCCACGAAAAAAGGAGACAAATGAACCATAACTAAAAATACCCTACAAACAGGATACCCTAGAAACAGTAATAAATTAAGACATGTTAGGGCACAGTATGGAATCAAATCTGCCCGAAATTGCCAGTATTGGACCTAAAATACTAGTTTTAATAATATTATAGTACATTGATTTGGTGAACCTCCACACTGTGAAGACGGCGTGAGTGCCTAGCCAGCGCCTGCCAGGGGTGCGGGTTGTTCGAAAGAGATACTGTGGCTCCTGACACATATACAACTGAAGGAACTCGGGTGGGTTTTAGTCAGTAAAAGTTTGACATGCCCATAACTTTTCCCGCTCCACCCAGATGATTTACCACCCTCAAAAAAAAAATCCCTCCTCAGTCCTCTGTGCATTGCGTAGCAATAGACGGTTGAATTTATCGTTCAGTCCATAGGAATCAACGATTGTTGTGATCCATTAAGTTTCCGTTCTCACCTCAAAGCTTGCATAATATCGATTGATAAAAATAAAACTTTACGTAAGACAGCCTGCGGACATTGTTCCTACCTTGTACCTGTTTAGGTGTAGTTATATAAGACAATCCAGTGAAGACAAATGGTTGAATAAAAGTAAAAAATAAATGACTTATATCTAAATTTTTATTTACATTATTAGTACTTAGGTGCTATAAGGGATCTACTAGATGAGATGCAATTGTACTGCATTCTTGTTTTACAGGAAAATGGACAGTCCAAACATTGCATGAAAAATCGTACGGGCAGCGTAAAAAAAACGTTTCAAATGAACGGAATCGCTAAAATAATGTCAATCAAGTAAACGGTTCGTCCTCAATCCCGCGAAGAGGACTTTGTCTGTTAGAGACCTTACTCTATACGACGTATTTTTTATTTTATTTATACGTCTGTCGATGGCATAAAACCATCCCTTCCGACATTTAAATAAAACAATAAAATATTAAACCACCAACCTTTGTTCAAAACACGCCGCCATCCCGTCAGAGTCATTTTGGCACTATCATTCACAAACAGAAACCTTCGATATTTAATAAAAACATAAAAACCTACACTTCAAATTCTACTATGTACATCACGGAGTAGCAATAACTCGGATGACAGAATTGACAACGTTAACCTCGTCATATGAGCACTATCTGACAGATCTACTGATAAGGAACGCACTCAAGAATACTTGGAGATAAATAAAAATCCGGAGTTAATTTCGACTCCAGCGAAGAAGTGTGTGTTTATTTGTATTTTCCCTAGAATTGTGTGTTAATTTAGCAAATTTATTAAGGAAAGGTCCTTTGCGTGGTAATTCATCTTGGGTTCCTTTTTTCCTTCCTTATATTTTTGTATTAAAATCTTTCGTTAGTGGATATTAAACACAAGTCTTGGCATGAAAGTTAGGTAAAAACCGGTAGGTATTTAGATAATAATTACATCATTATTGTTTATTATCAAAACAGCCTTTTCTTTATTTAATTCTAGCCGGAAAATTGTTTATTTAGAGATACATTTAACATGTTGAAACACATGTTTCAAATCATAATTAGGTGTGAAAATAAAGTAAATTTAGCAGAAAAGGCCAACTTTTTCTAAAACGGATAGATACCTTGACGAATGGTGTCCAATAAAGTTACCCAGGTGCACCCGGAGGTGATGTCCCTACCACCAATCTAGCTGCTGACTGTTGATCATGTAACCATAGTCATTCTGCTAGAGACTACGACATAACTGTTAGATGATTTTGATCTTCCTCAAAAAGGTGAAGTAACTCTAATACTTTCAGATTAACCATATATTTTTCTGTGATAACTCTGTTCTGCTTTTTGCTTTGCTTAAACTTTTTTTTTCAAAAGTGTGTATGCAGTTAGCAATTAGTCGACAAGCTCCTAAGGACGTTTCCTGTAGCTACAATGTTTAAGGTACCTCCATGAAAAAATCCACCATGTACAGTAATAAATTTTAAAGATAACCACATATTGCAACAGCGGCGGACGTAGCGCGCCGAATCGCAAAATTGCGCCAAAGGTCATTTGAAATCTCGTTTGGCCTGGTCGCAACACAGCAAATTTCTCAGACTGATTAAAGTTAGAATTCGATTTTGAACTCCTTACTATGTATATGCTGTATGTGTAGGCTCGCCCTCTATTACATGGGACTTAGAGCTTGTGCAGATAACGCGATTTACGTGCAAGTTGAGTCGCGCGTAATCAATCGCGCGATTGTGAGGTTAAACTGGTGTAATGTGGAACGAATATACTTAGGTGAACCTATCCCTTGAGGGTGATATAAGTGTATCTATATCCAGTTCAGTACAATGAGGTTCGCAAATATTTGGGCGGGTCGCACTGCAACGCAGCGCATTGCAAAAATCCTTCTTCATCACTGTTGCACATTTTGTATGAAACATCGCACACTACAGATACGGCCCGCCTTTATTTCCGCTAGCCTTAACGATCTGTGTTTCATTTGTCTATTTTACAGTTGAATACTAAATACAAATGCTAAGTAATTTTTGTAAGTGTTTCCTATTCATAACAATGTAAAACTATTACTGTTTTCTTATTAGTATGACGACGTTATGACTTAGAGGTGTCATTATTACTGATTGAGTAATCGGTAGTAATAATTCTTCATCTTGTCGCGAAGGTTGAAGAAAATGGATGGTTATTGGAGTTTACGTTGTTTCATTAACAATTAACGAAGCCTTAACTCGACAGACTTCGACAGTGAAAAAGATTTTAGTTTTCTAGTCTCAAAAATTAATGTTGTTTTGTTCTTAGCGATTAGAGACTTATCTAGTATGTCCAGAAGATTCTACTTATCCATATACCGAAGTGAATCCACTATGAAATATGTAACATAAAGTAAACCGTACGCCCTGAGGACACGGTGGAGCATACGGTGGAGGTCTGCCCGTCTCGGGCGGAGCACCGCCGTGTCCTCATGGAGGTGATCGGCGGCGGCGATCTCTCGCGTCAGGCCCTGGTCCAGGCCATGGTACGGAGCGAGAGTGCATGGCTATCAGTCGCTTCCTTCAGCGAAGCAGTGATGCTCGCAAAGAGGGAGACGGCGCACGTGAGGGAGATGCAGTACATGCGCCCTCACGGCCGTGGCCTTCGCAAGAGACGCCCTGGGCGTCGGGAATCCCAGGCTGATTCCCGGCCACCGTAGGCACGGGCTTGCGGATGGCGAGTAATGGATAGCTCGCTGTCCAGTAAGGACCAAGCCCGGGTCGACGGCGTGTTGTGTTCCACGCGCGCCTCAAAGATATGTCAGCAACAACTGATGGGGCCCGGAGGGGCCGATGCCTGCCAGGGGTGCGGGTTGTTCGAAAGAGTTACCGCGGCCCCTGGCACACAGGCAACTGAGGGAACACGGGTGGGTTTTAATCAGTAAAAGTCTGACACGCCCACGCCCTCCTGCTCCACCCAGAGCGGGAGAAGTCATTTGATGATTTCCCACCCAGAAAAAAAAAAAGTAAACAGTGAGAGAAAAACGTCATGTTTTTATAGCTAATTTTAAAATCTATGAATGAATTTAGCAATTACTGCAAAGTTATGGATGGTTTCCTGAAGCAGCAACGGTTAAGTTAGCGGCCCTTTGTAACACATCTAAAATTATCGCCTAGAGAGCATTTACAACAAAAACATTTTAAAAGTAGCATACAAAAATACTCATCTCATGGCTTATTAGTTAATTTGCTCGAAATTACTCGCCCGCATCGGGCGAATCGTGACTTTTAACTAATATTATATTTTTTATAGGCAACTCGCACGAAGATAATTAATTTGTAGGCGAATCGACAATTACAGAAATACGTATTAGGCAGTTAGCACGTTTTGAATAAAACGCTAATGAAACAACGAAAAGTTAAGGAAAAAGTCATAATTATCATCATCATTTCAGCCGAAAGACATTCACTGCTGGACATAGGCCTCCCCTAAGCTCCTCCACTTCGACCAGTTCTGTGCTTCCCGCATCCAACGGATTCCTGCGGCCTTCACAAGGTCATCGGTTCATTTTGTGGGAGGTCTTCCAACGCTACGTCTTTCGGTACGCGGTCGCCACTACAGAACCTTTCGACCCCATTGGCCATCTGTACTGAAAGAAGAAAAGAAAGAAAAAATGTTTATTTGCGGTAAACATGACGCAAAAAAAACAGGAACACACAAAATACAAAAAAAGTTTGCGAGAAACATGCGTTACATCCTCGCAAAACGGGTATATCTCAGCATTATGCTGCGACCCTATGCAAGACAGAGCCCCAGCGCTGGTTGGTACTGCGTGCCATCTACTCTGCCAACTGGAGAAAGTACAACGACTTTATTACATAATACAAAAAATGCCACTTTCCTAATACAATAATTGCCACTTGCCTAATGATTCACTTAAAGAAAATATTTTGTTTTAAAATTCGTGCGAATCTACGAATAAGCCATCGCGTACTAAGCTAAGCTTCATTTACGCCCTTTTTGCAACACCGACCAAATTTTTTCTGCAACAATGTCTAAATAGGCACTCATTTGTTCTGCGTCATGTTGCAATTTGCAACGCTGTGCATCGTTTCTAATCCACCACGTGTAGCTCGTCAATTATGTTGTGCCCTAGTGGCGTAGGTATATCTACGAGATATCATTTAAAAAAGATATACTCATATCTTTGTTTTGATGGAAAAAAACTTTTCGAGAAAGGTTCGTCTGCGTTAGAGATATTATTTGTAAGAGATACGCAGACAGACACGTGTCTAATGTCAGTTTTATCTTAATGGATGGCCATTTTTAGATAATACATCTCGGTGGGGAAGTCCTAACTTAAAGATGTGACTGTAGCGGCACTACAGAAAAAGATACTTCGCAACAAATATCTTAAAAAACAAAAGTGAGGTGGCGCCATCTACAATGCCACATGCGAACCACGCAAATCTGGATGTCACATAAATCCTACATCGCGCCACTCGTATATATACAACAACCCGACCTCAACTGTCGCCCAGAAGACAAAACACCCGTCTGGTCGGAGGATCCTCTCTTTCCAATAGAGTATGAGTGAACTTTACACCCTGTCCCTCATACCTCTATATGACGATACCTACTAGGTTTTACCTTAAAACAGTGACGTTGCCAGTGTCACGATTAAACCATTCCCGATGATGCTACCATCCTCCTCCGGGAGAGTAGTAAGCTCACCAGCACTCTCAAGATCTACCGTCGCAGACCGCCTTGCATCCTTGCCACCAAGGCCCACCGCGACGTCCCAATCAATGTCCACCCCGACCCTTGCTCGAGCCAGCCCGCGCCGCTGAGGCTATATGGTATTAAATTCGTCCCTAAATAATTATCATTCCGATCCAGCCCGTCCCTTGTTACCCTTTTCCAGCGATGCCCTTAACTGAAGTCCGTACCGCACAGCTAGAGGGTGCCCTTAACGTTTAGTCGCTCTAGTTTTAAGTTTTTAAGCCCTGACTGGCGGCCTTAGTTTATTAAGGTAGCTACTAGCAAATCTGGTTAAGTGGCTGACAACCTCATAGGTTGACCTGCGAGATGTCATTCCCAAAAACAAAAGTGTCATGATTAAGGAAGTGGAGGAGTGAATAAGAACTGGGCATTAATATTTATATTTTCTTTATTTTCAGAATTAAACACTTATAGCCATTTTCTTGATCTCATGTAGATCATTTTAATTCAGACACTATTTTTAATGGGTCACTAACCTAAAGAAGGTCTTTAAGTCCATCCATTTGTGACGTTTCGTGTATAAAATTTTGTTTGTGGTTCCAAAGCTAATAATAAAAGATTGGATTGTGAATACAAGTTAAGTAGGTACTGTGGCAATTTCACCGAGTATTGCCCTTAGAAGATGCTCAAATGTGAATGCAGCTTTAGGTTCCTAGATAACAGGGAAAGAGACGGACAGATAACTCAATTCAAGCGTATATATACATAATAATTATGTACCGGGAAATCTAATATTACCTTATTATTAATCTAAATATTACCCTACCTATTCCCACGGTATAAACATTTTGATATAAACTTCCACACCCTATTTCACCCCTTTGCATATACATATATATACGGGGAGTCCCCCCCCCGTACATATATGTATATATTCGCTTGAATTGAGTTATCTATCCGTCTCTTTACCAGGGGCCCAAGTCTGCTATTTTTATAAATTCGTCATTCCAACACGATCCCATTGTCATTTTGCTAAAAGTTCGTAATCTGCTAAATTCATAATGGTCGATCATTGGTCGGTCAATGGTGTCGTAATAGAATTGTGTTATAATGGCATTGTCGTATTGCCATTATTATAAAACCCGTTAGTAGAAACGATTTTCCAAAAACTACTACTAAATTTGAACATTTATTCATGCCCGATTTCATTTAAATATATTATTAGTGTTAAATTTTAGCAGATTACTGCCTAAGTCAGTCATTCATTTGTCATTATGTACGAGATTACCAATAAATGCGATTTCTTTCAATGGAGTGTCGGTGGCTGATCATTGGAAAGTCATAATGACGCCATTATGTTAGTAGATTACCAAACTTGTCAAAATCAACAATTATGAAATCAATGATAGACCATTCTGACACTATTGTAATAGCATACTTGAGGCCCTGTTCTATAGGAACCTAAAGCTGCGCTCACATTTTTGCATCTTCTAAGAGCAATACTCTGTGAAATTGCCGCAGTGCCTACTTAACTTGTATCCACAATCCAATCTTATATTATTACCTTACTAGCTTTTGCCAGCGGCTTCGCCCACGTGGAGGTCAGTGTATTATACATATAAACCTTCCTCTTGAATCACTCTATCTATTAAAAAAACCCGCATCAAAATCTGTTGCGTAGTTTTAAAGATTTAAGCATACATAGGGATATAGGGACAGAGAAAGCGACTTTGTATTATACTATGTAGTGATGAACCACTCTTAAAATCCTTTCTAAGTTGACGTCCACTACTCATTTAATCTACCTGAGTGCGAAATTTCATTTTCGTAGGTCCAGTAGTTTTTGAGATTTCGTGTTTAATAAGTGAGTGAATGAATGAGTGACCTTTCGCTTTTTTTTATAATATGTTGGTGTCAACGACGGCTGAGCGATAGCTTCGTCATCAACTCGATTCAGCGGTATGGAATCCATAGTTTACAATAAAAAAACAACCGACTTCCGAAAAAAACACTACAAAGTGAAAAATAACTTGAATTTCGGAAGGCGGTGACTTTGGATATGTATTTAAATTTTTTGTCACCGCCTTCCGAAATTCAAGTTATTTTTCACTTTGTAGTGTTTTTTTCGGAAGTCGGTTCTTTTTTTTGGAAAAAGTTTTTATTTTTCCCTTTTTAGTTATAGTACCTACCCCACTAATTCGAAATTTCATCATCCTTGGGGTCAAAACAATGCATATTTATGCGATAGCAGCAATCGCGGTTTATTTACTGTTATTTTTTGAAGAGTTCCGTTGTCTGTCTCCGAAACGCATCATCAAATCTATATGAAATTGAAATGGGACCACACGGAAAGCACCAGCTTTCAAATAAAAAAAGAATCATCAAAATCGGTTCACCCAGTCGAAAGTTATGAGGTAACAAACATTTAAAAAAACAAAACATACAGTCGAATTGAGAACCTCCTCCTTTTTTTGAAGTCGGTTAAAAATACGATGATACAGTAAATCAGTTATTATTTCACTTTGAGAACAATAAACACAGTATCTACTAAACTAGATAATAACGTTCACGAACTATTTTCAAAGTTCTGGCAAACCGACAGTTTCGAGTAGGAGAAGTGGAAGGCTGCATTCTTTCGTTGTCTTCACAAGACTGCTTCGTCTTGCAGATCCAACGAGCACGTCACGGCGCGGGGCGGTGACTTTTACCCTGGCCTTAGTAGGTACTACAATAATCTACTGAGAGACTATTATCGCTCAACTTTTACAATCTATCACATATAAGTTTTGTTAACTGTCTGTCTTCATAATGGGATTAAAAATCAGCTGTTACTTAAATTTTTACCGCGTTGGTATACACGTTTATATTTTAAAACTGAAGGCCTATTCTCATAATTTAAAAGGCTCAAAATCAAGTCGCAATCTCATCTTAGTGATAAGCAATTCCACACATTTTTTCATGCGAATCTACATCGAGCCAGTTTTGTTTTTCGATGTTTATTCCGAAGATAAAGACATTATATGTAGTACATAGGTACTCATTTCATGGGTAAAGTACTTGATCCAAAACAGTCAACTTAGATGACTAAGTTGTCAGATTTGAAAAAAGAACTGTATTTCGATCGCAGATGTTCTTATAACAAAAACTGACTTGTAGGTTTAAACCATGACATGCCATAAGAAAAACCTCGTTTTGGCGGTTACAATATGAGGGCTAGACAAGCTGCAATCGCTTTCAAAGCGTTTTGTATTTCTACAACGACTTTCAACAAGACAGTAGCTTTTCGGTAGCTTCATAATTTGTCAATCCAATACATTTTTGACTTTTCCATCATTTATCTTAAACTACCATTAGGTAAATTATATTGATGCCTCCAACTAAACTAAACTCGAAATAAAACAACAAAATACGTCAATTAAATAATCTTATTCATAAATAACAAAATTAGCCTAAATACAATATTTACAGAACATTAAGTTTAACAGTCGGTTTATTTTTTATCTTTTTCGCTCTTTTCTTTCTTCTCTCCCTCTGAGTCCGCCGGTCTGACTGGCAAGTCGCCGTGGGCCCAGCCATCAGGGTACCCATGAGCCTTAACGTCGTCCCACCATACCTGTTCTCCTTTCGCAAAAAGTATGTAGATTATATTTGTGAAGGCTAGGACTCCTAAGCAGACCCAGAACGCTACTCGCCATTGTTTTAGTGTTGCCTGTAAAGAAGAGAAAATAAAGTTATTACATGAGAAGTATGAAACACTAGCTTGTGCCAGCCGCTTCGCCCGCGTGGAGGTCGTAAATTATCCTACGGAAACTTACTACGGGGATAAAAATGTAATATGTGTTAAACCAGATTATAAGCTATATGCGTGCCAAAGTTCATCCAAATCTGTTCTGCCGTTTTTGCGAGATTGATTGACAAACATTCTAAGATTCAAACTGTCACATTTATAATATTATAATATAGTAGCTTTTTTTTAACTGAGGCTCGTTTTAAGCAGCGTTCAGATTAACTTCTTTTGTAAACGTTACTTAAAGTTTAGTAATGATTAGCCACTATTTAACCACACATGCTTGACGTTTAAGTGTCTCTTAACTTTAAGCAATGTTTATAAATAAACCTCTAAGCGACCAACATCGTTTTTATATCCTCGTCTTTGGCTTACATCTATCTTGTTCTAATTCATTAGAATGATTCACGTAACTCAACAAGCTGTCAGATACGCTAGCGTATCTGACAGCTTGTTGAGTTACGTGAATCATCAGTCAGATATGCTAGCGTATCTGACAGCATTACATGGCACGCGTCAAGTTTGCATCTAACGAGCGTACTTCTTATCAGCGATTACCAACCGTATCTTATATAATAATAACTAGTTTTTGCCAGCAGCTTCGCCCCCGTGGTAGCGGTAATCGCGTAAAAAAGTAGCCTATGTCCTTCTCCATATCCCAGGCCAAATTTCATGACAATCGGTTCAGCGGCTTAGGCATGAAAGCGTAACAGACATACAGACAGACACAGTTACTTTCACATATTTAATATTAATAGGGATAATCCATCCCGTGCCAATATTGGCTACGGTGACTGTTTTTGTTTGTGACAACTATAGGTTTATATGGGCGCGAGCTCATTGGGTCTACTCTATAAGCATGAAATCCATAGTTGCGCCCCAAGTTACGGATATTTACGTACGACGTAGATATCACCGACGGCCATAAGATATCTAAGTTTGAGCTCGAAGTAAGAATGAATGACAACACGATTTGACACTTTTCCGTACTCTCGATCTGTTTTAGCCCGTCCGAAATTAATCGGGAGTAGGGTTCTTACCGAAGAATCGAACTATTTTCGGTCGTGCCTGTTTCTTCGTTGACGGACTTAGAGAGTAGGTCCCACGATGTGGCCAGTGTGAATCTTGACTGCAAAGGTACGTGCACAGCGCGAACACGTTAGAATAATACCATTGTTGTACACAAACGCCTCCAAACAGGTCTATCTTTTGCTTGCCAGCTCCTAATGAAAGGGATCTATATCGCATCTCTTCATATATTTTTTCGGAACAATATCTTTGTTACTTTGCTGTATTCATTTAGTATCTAGAATGAGTTTGAAAGTAGAGGAACTCTTTTCTCTCTTTTTATTGAAAAGACCACGCCTCCTCACACTCCTATATCTAATCTTACGTCAAGAGAGAAGAAAAGTAACGGTTTTTACAAACTTCTTAGGCCGATATTGATAAACGGTACACGGCACGTGCTTTGGCTTAGATAATGTTTCCGTCACTATCTTGCACTTGAAGTCTGACAATTGTGTAAGAGTGTCGGTAATACTACTCAGCCAAATCAAGTACCAAATCAGAGGTGCTATTGGTACCGCTTTGTTGGGGTCAAAATAACTCGGCACAAGAGGGTGGCAAAACAAATATTGATATAGGTATGTTCGGGAAAAACCGCTCGCTCAGCTTAGCTCGAACTATGCCAAGCTGACCCGAAAATGATTCAGACAGAATAATTGCCAAACCGAGTTTGAAATGTGTAGTAATAGCTTTGTTGTTCATCAAATATCATCCGAATGGAATGTGCCGACCCGAACAAGCGAGTAATGTTTTTATCTTAGCCTGAGTCTCTTTAGTGCTCGAGGAAAAGATAGCTAGAAGTTACTTTATATTTTCTAAATCGTCTGATCTACGGTATCAATTCTAGTCGACTAGTTACAGAACAAATTTTATAGACATAGGTACATAATTTGTTGACTAGGTAAAATGTTTTGCTACGGGAAAATAATGGTGGAAACGTTAATGAGCACATTGCTATTATTCAGAGCATAATAATTCATTTACATTTTAACAAGTATTTTTCGTATTTTTAGTTTAAAACGGAAATACAAAAATGTTTGTAAATTTAATATTAATGAGTAGCAAATATTTAAACAGTACCTAATATGTTTAGTGTGTTTGGACAACGGTTACCAATACTTTGGCAGATTTCAGACTATTTCTTTTTTTAACAAATGCCTTTTTATAAATATTTCTAACCCAACACTCAACAAATGGCAGCCGTTTTTTATCGTAATTTTTTTAACCTTATTTGGGTATGTCAATTTAAAATGCCAATATCTTTGAATGTAAGAAAACAACAGGCAAGGTTAAAATCAAACATTAAGGCTATCGAATAAATACAGATTTTTTTTGAATAATAATTATCAAGAACAGCCATCATGAAATTACGAAATTTTACGCAGAACTAAAAGTTCATTTGTTTATAAAAATATCATGAAGTCGCCGTAACCGTTGTCCAAACACACCTATGTTTCGTAATCATTTGTATTTTTTTTTTTTGTTATAACTTATTTATTTCCCATGGATGCCACAAAACGACGAATTAAGATAGAGCACAGATTCAAGAGACCTTAAGAGTAGGACAAAATTAAATCTTTGATATATGATTATCTATGATTATCAAATATTTGATAAAAAATAAACTTTTCAGTAAACCATTTCAACCTTTCACCTTAAGAACCAAAAAATATATATATAGTAAAAAAACAAACTTACATCTGGCGTCAATAGTCCTATGAGATACGGTGAAATGATGCCCGAAATTGCAGCAATTCCATTGACCATAGCTGTGGTAGTTCCAGCGTAGTTTGGAGTGATATCCAGAGGGTTAATCTTCATACCACTGTAGTAGGCTCCCATGAGGGTCATGGCGAATATGAACCAGAAGACGGCCAGGGTCGTGTCGCAGCCAGAGTAGGAGGCCATGATGATGCAGATACCAGGTCCAGTGGCCGCTGTGAACAGAAATATATAATGAAAGAGCCGTCCCATCTATGGAAGTAGGCCCAGGAGACGGAACGATTTTTTATGGTGCACTCAATTTTCAACTCCGGTGCTAAGCCCAGCATTAAGAATTCAACAGCTTTTTTCCCGGAGCGTCAAATAAATACACTGTTGGATTTTGAAGTCTTAGCGGTAAGCCGTGCGTTGAAAATCCAGTGCGCGGTATAAAATCTCCCACGGGTACGACGAGGGCTTGAGGAACCAAGAGTGCAAGTGTGTTTGCACACACGTCTTTGCACTATTGTAACTCCTGCGTACTTCGCTAATCTTCGTTAAGATTGGACGCTGTGGGTGTAATTCGGTCGGAAGGATATTATTAATGAAAGAGCTATCGTAGTTACGGTCTCGGTTGCCGCAAGAGAAACTGTTAAGCGAGGGAACCTAGATTCGGTCACTGGGTCGGACAAAATGCATTGTGTTTTCCTTTTCGTAGGTAAATTCTTCTTTAAACCCAGAGTGATTCGCTGACTCATTTATTTTGACGAGTAAATAAACCTAGCTTTTATTGCCTATATAGAATTTAGTTTTGGTATTCTTCGGCTTGTTTGAATTACTTAGTGGTAACAAGAGTTTTTTTTTTTATTTATTAATTTTATAGATTAGTTTTACAACGGGATTTTTTACATCTAAAATTTTTGACTCTTAACTACATTCGTGACTTACCAATAGTAGTATAAAGCTTCCTGGCGGTTGTAATACTGTGTATTCCTCTCTTCACGCAGAAATCACAGACTAGACCGAAGAAGAACGAAGCAACCCACATCGCCACGTACGGCAAGGCTGACAAAAGACCAGTAGACTTGATGTTGAACTTCAGAACATCTGTCATGTACTTTGGAAGATCTGTGATCATTGTGAAGTAGCCCCAATCGTGTCCAATCTGTTGATAAAAAATCAAAAGTAAATAAGGCCCTCTTCACGGTCTCGCGCGATGCGACTTGCGTCATATTAGTCGATTCGCAAGAATTTACTTGCGTGAATCCGGCAAATCGCCACTCTTAAATAATATATTATTTTCAAAAAGCGACTCGATTTCATTACATTCAAAGCATGCCAATTGTCTAATTCGTATTTCTGGAGTTTCGATTCGACCACAAATTAATTAACTTCGTGCGAGTCGCCTGTAGAAAATTATACATTATTACAACTGTCGATTCGCCCGATACGAGCGAGCAAATTCGTGCGAATCGATTTATAAGCCGACTTGCGTCAAGCTACATGCACGCGCGTCTCTTGTTTCTGTACGTCGCGCGTCGCGACACAAGTCGAGTCAAGGTGACTCGTGTCATGCTCTTAAACGTGCTCTTACCCGGGCAATTTTTTTAGCAATTATTGCTCGACAACACTAATGGATCAATCTGGATCAATTAAGTAGAGCAATCTGGAGCAACAACAATAGATTGCCGATGTTCTCCAACAATATTGCTTCTGTTCGCTCCATGTATTTCATGAGTTGCCGAATATTCAATCGGTTTGTAAATTTTTAGTCTATTTTTTTTCTATCTCGTTTGTACGTATAACTACATCTCGTTTCTGCGAAAGGAACCGGCTTGCGGCGGAGGCGGTGGGAGAGGCTCATCGCCTAGTTTTTTAAGTTGCTCCATATTGTGTGGCTGTATCTCTGGCAACAGGTTGCTACATGTTGCCATTGCCCTATATTGCTGGATTTAGGCGTGACGTCATAGTTGACGAGAATTGCTCAAGAAGTAGCAATTTTAGTTGCTCGTGTAAGCGCACCTTAACAACATTTTTCATTAGTTTCCTGCGCATTTGCACAAGGCCTAACCACGGGGTAATCCAAGATTTTCTAACATTCTATTTGGTTCATTGTGAATCGATATTTTATCATGAAACTATTTTAAGTATATGGTGATGATAAAATCTACACAATTAATATAAGTAGATTACAATGAAATAAGATACCGACAGTAGATAGTAAGACAGTTTTTATGTTCATACTATGCAGTTTGTCGAACATCAATCAGTTTTTACCGGGGTTTTATTTTAATTTGAAACAATATGGCTTGTGGTTTCAACCATAATATTTACATTAAATAGCAGCTATTACCGTAAAAAAATAAGCATTGAACTGTTGCAAATATGAACATGTATGTATGTAATGTATAACATGTATGTACGAATGTAAACATGTCGGGTCATATGCTGAGCTGAGAAAATTTTATCAAATTTTATTTCTGTTTTTAACAGTTTCATTCACTGCATCGCCTTTTCTCAACAATGTTGGATTCAGCTACCAGTCTAACCGAATGCAACTGAATACCAGTATTTTACATGGAGCGACTCCCTATCTGATCTTCGTAACCACTTATTGGGTAATACGATACCCTTAATAAGACTGGCTGTCAAACTTTCGGGCTTCTGTTCTGATGTAACGAATACTTTGAACAATATAAACCACCTTTAGTTTTAGTTTTACAAACGCATTTTCTATATTTTATTAACAAGAGAATAGAGTAAATTACTCTGTATGGGAATATGGTAGATCCGAAATTCAGTACCTTTATTTCGTGTTTCAATAAAAAAAATCTGAAGCAAATTTCAATATCACTATAAAACGTGAAAGTATTAATGTATTAATTAACACGTCATTTTTCAAATTCTCTAAATGTATTTAGTGATGTGCTGCAACTGACCCAAGGAGAGAAAACAAAAAAGACACTAAATAAATTTACTTACACCGGCGATAATCAGGGCCCACAGAGGCACTGATCTGAGCAACGCCTTCCACGGGATGGGATCCAGCTTCTTCGAATATGTATGGATCAAAGCGTCCACATTCTGGTTCAGGAACTTCTTTTCACTATCTGATATGTAAGGATGTGTGTTCGGGGTACTGTAGCATAGCACCGACTATAACAGATAAAGATAAACTTTAGTATTAATATACACAAGAACATTACGTTTGCTTTTGTATTATGAGCTTTGGTTTTATTAATTAGGAGATGACCTTGATGACCTTGATGATGATGATGATAATTGACGTAACTACATTATTTGTTTGTGAACAATGATAATTTTATACAAAAACTAGCTGACCCAGCAAACGTTGTTTTGCCTTATAAATTATTTAGGGGTGGACTACCCCTAACATTTAGGGGGATGAAAAATAGATGTTGGCCGATTCTCATAGATACCGGATAAGCACAAAAAATTTCATCAAAATCGGTCAAGCCGTTTCGGAGGAGTATGGCAACGAAAACTGTGACACGAGAATTTTATATATTAGATAAAACGGTTTAACTTTAAAATATTTGCCATGAAATCTTTCACAGACCGATTATTTGTAGTTTACAGCACCTTTATACAAGTGCCAATAATTTTTTTTTCATCGGTAGATATAAAGAATTGCGAATATTTTGTCCGACTATGCCTGACTGATGAAGAAAGTTGACCATGAGTTTTGTGGTGACAAGTAGGTAAAGTTCTAAGGATAAAATAAGGCAAGGAGATTAAGGAAACTACACAGATTATTAACTTTTTAGGTAGTAAATATTCGCTACGTCATCAAGAATTTAAATAATTATACTGGCTGGCAGGGACATCGACGCGCAAACTGTAACCATGAATTCAACACATGATTCTTAAACTCCCCTAGGAAAAAAATCATCGCAGGGGTTTTCAGAACCTATCCGTGATAACAAGTTGCCTTAAAATTTTGGTTTTTTTTTACTTTTACGGCGATTCGGGTTTTTGAAAATTTCTGCTGTGCAGATATCAGTGGTAACATATGAACTAACAAACGGCTCGTAATGATACGACACAAAGGCACTTTCAATGTATCAAAAACCAATCTTGGATATCGAGATCCACATTTAGCTCAAAGAGACGTTTCGTAAAGTTCTCTCGTCAAGAATGGATTCGAGTGACGAACGTTGTCAAAAGAAAATTTTGTTTTGAAATTTTGTGAATTCTCATTTCGGTACCAATCGAATTTCAAACTGATGTGTTTAGGGAATAACACAACAAAAGCTAACCAAGCTTAACCATTTTCCGTAACCGTAAACTATTTTGAAAACTGAAAAGTTTAAAGCCGAAACATGCAACGGTTTAACTGTAAAATAAAAGTGTCCAATACAGTAAAATAAAACGCCACTAGATTGGAAACAAATTGGAAACTGAATCGATAAAAAAAGATCAGAGCGACACAGCACTTCGACAGATATTGTCTATGTTATATGATTGTGAACCACTTGCGATGGAAAAGTTTATTTTACTCGGTTTGTTATTTAATATGCGGCAATTGTCGACGCTTTTTTCAATGTATTGCTCAATTTAAATATAAATGAATTTTGAACATGGTAGCGAATTCAAGTTACCTACATGTTTTATGCTTTCTGGAAGTTTTTCTACTCTCGTTTTGACAGGAACTATAAGAATACTTCATATCAGTGAGGATGCGCTAATGTATCCCGCGAAATTATTATTTTTGGATAATTTTGTAGGTACAGAATGATCAAATTTAGACCTTATATTTACATAGATTCAAAATTAAGGTCATAGTGTAGTATGAAAATGTCAGTTTTATTTACAACACGGTAAATATTTGTAGTTCACTTGTGTAAGCAAAAACCAATACACAGTACAGAAAATATTGTTTTAACACTTCACAAGTCTCTATGATGGAAAAATAGGACCTAAGGCCGGTGACCTTTGCATGTGATACATAGTTGCATAGTAATCGATTCAGTTATTTTTATTTTTAATCGACTTCAAAAAGGAGGAGTTTGTCAGTTCGACATGTTTATATATAATATATTTTTATGTATGTTCACTCATATATAAACAGATTTGCAAAATTATTTTTTTGTTCGAAAAGGGTTTATTCCGAAATAGTCCCATTTAAACATCATATGATCTGATGATGAGTTTCGGAGGCAGCAACGCAAGTCTCCAAAAAATGACAGCAAATCAACCGCGATTGCTGCTATCGCATAAATATGCATCACTTTTGATCTCGAGGATGATGAAACTTCGAATTGGGGTGGGGTAGGTACTATAACTAAAAAGTGAAAAAAAAATCAAAACTTCCGGAAAAACACTACAAAGTGAAAAATGACTTTCTTTCAAGTCGGTGACTTTGGATATGTATTATTGGTTAACGCTACATTAGCAGAACTAAAAATGCGTCGTCGCCAAGGAAGTGAGACAATAAAGAAGCGCAATGACATCTACTAGATCAAGATAAGCAGTCCACCGTTTTTTTTTTATCTTATGCCATTCTTTTAAAATTATCTAAGATACTTCAAGCCGAAACATCGCATGATTTCAGCTGTGTGTCATTAAATTATAAATATTATTATGTATTACTTAATTTTACCACTACACGCCAGTTTCTTTGTTTCAAAAGGAATAGTTGCCGATGGACGTTTGTTTTAAAGTAAGCAACGTTTTTGGTTTTTTCTGGTGTTACAGTCAGCGATTGCCGTACCCACATTTTCGTCAAAGAAGTAAAAAAGTATACAGGGTGAATTAAAATAAAGTGAATTCCCAGACCCGACGGGTGGGGTAACCATATCGAAATAATAATAGAGAGTGCGTTTCAGCAGAATTTCCTTCGCTGTACTGCAATGGTCGTAGCACAGAAATTTAATGTTTTAACAGGTATCTTCCCTCTACGGACACTATAATTATTTTCACAACACAAATGTTGTTGTGAACAGGAAGTACTTAATCTCTTAAACAAGCTTATTTTTTGTTTGAATTATCCTTATTGTGAAGTTTAGCCAATTAATCTAAATTGACCTTATAAGTTACCTAACAGAGTATATTATTAAAGAAACTCACCCATAACATGAACCACAGCAGGCCGAGTCCTCCAAACATGTAAAATACATTCTCCCAACTTCCGGTATGCATGATGAGACCGGAGAAGTAGGATCCAGCAATGTTTCCTATCTGTGCTCCTCCGAAGACGATGGCCCCGATACGTGCTCGCTCTTCTTTGGGGGCCCATTTTGAGAGCATGGCCATTAGAGCTGGCATTGTAGGTCCCTGGGGGCAAATTTACTTTGTTAACTATAACAACAACCATAACAACTAACTATGACAACTGGAAACTTCATAGATGTACTAACACCTATGAAGTTTCCAGTCGTCATTTGGATGTCAAAATAAAAATGAATGTAAAAGGTTGGATTGTCAAGGCTAAGGACAGAAAGATGTGGAGTAAAAGGCTCACGCAGATAAATGATTTTATTTGAAAAAAAAAAAGATATTACATTACATAATATAACACCTATCAGTAAGGTATATACATACACTTTCTGCGTGCATATTAACAAATAGAAATTAAATCATTTATCATTTTTTTTCGTTGCCCCACACTAGGAATTTCTCCTGTATTGCGGATGCGTTTAAAAACATTTAAACATACATACACAAACAGCCAGACCCGGAATAACTACTTGTACGTCGATTCCCGCACAGAACAAATATTTGTATGACCTACAAGTAGTTGTTCTGGGTCTGGGTGTTTGTGTATGTGAGTTTAAATGTTTGTAAACGCACCCACAATACAGGAGAAATTCCTAGTGTGGGGCAACGTTTAAAAAAAAAAAATACAAATATTTCATCCGTGCGGGAATCGAACCCGCGACACGCAGCGCAGCAGTCAATCACTTAACCACTGCGCCAACCGTGCCGACTATTATTTTAGTTTTGGTCGTACAGCGTTTGGCCAGTTTTTTTTGTTGCTTAAATGCTTTTTCGCAGATCATTAAGATACCACAGTCTATGCATTTTAAATTAATGAATTAATTGAGCGACGTTATTTATGGTGTTATTTACATAAAAAGAAATCATTAATAATTTTAACCATTGCTATTATTGGTTTGAGGTACTTGTGTAGGGGATTTCCTTTTACTTAATATTAGTATTGCGATGTAAATATTACGTCTTGACCACATCCTTGTATGTTAACCCATTGACTTGAAGAGGTTCACTTATATTTCAAGAGCTTTTTTTTTCATTTATACTACGGTCAAAAATTCTCGAACTGTTCATGAATTATAATCTCAAAACCACTTAAAAGATGTATTATTAATTCAAGAAAGTTTGACCCTTAAATAACTCGTGACATTTTGTGTGTTACCAATTTGGAGGTATTTTGTGTCGTAAAACTGTACCTATCCCAACTAAACATAAAATAAAGTTAAAGCCAAATATATTTTTTTTTCAAATAGGCACATAAAAAGCACTTTTAAACGTCGAAATTTACAAGAAAATATAATTAATTACTAGACTAGTAGCTAAGAATCTCCATAGCTAGATACTCATACATACATCAAAAAATATAATTTCACTCACCTCTCCAAAACCTTCAATAACTCTTAAGATGAACAGCGCAGTGGCTCCTCCCATTTTGACCGTAATTGGCGTGATGAAGGTACAGATAGCAGTCGACAGAAGTCCAAAGCCGAGCACCCATTTACCACCGAACCTTTCAGCCAACATCCCTCCAGGAATATGGGTCAAAACGTAGCCATAGTAGAAAGACCCTAGGATCAAACCCTGGGTGGCTTCACTCCATTCAAACAGCGTTTCCTGTTAAAATAATAATAAGTTCGTTGAAAATAATTATTGTCCAAATCAAAACTGTCATTTATTTGGCAGTTGCATTGACATATATATTACTGCGTAAAATGTCTTTAAAGCCAAGCGTACATTACAGACGAAACAGAAAACAGACAGCGCATCGTATTTTTTACACAAGGTGCGGTGTGGTGTGTTTTCATTATAATCATTTCAGCTGAAAGATGTCCACTGCTGGACATAGGCCTCCCTGAAACACCGGCACTTTGACCAGTTCTGAGCTTCTCGCATTTAGCGGATTCCTGCGGCCTTCACCAGATCATCGGTCTACCTTGTGGGAGGCCTTCCAATGGTACGTCTTCCAGTACGCGGTCCCCCAGAACCAGCCTCATCGACCATCTGTTCTGTGTTAGTGTGCTTTGGGTAACAGAAAAATTACGAAAATGATGACGGAATATTTTTGAACTGTGTTGCGATAGGCTTACCACGGCAAACAGACAGGGTGTCAATGTGATATACTATTAATTTCCCTGATTGAACACTGTAGTAATTGTTATCATAATAGTTATAAAAGATTATTAAATAACAGGTGTATCATCATCAGTCGGCACTATTTATATAATTATCCACTTCAGAGTATAGATCATTGAGACAGTCTGTCTTTTGTTATTACTCTTGGTTTGTCATAATTGTATAGATTCGAGGATCGATTATTGTTTTTTGTTTAACAAAATATTACACGAACGCCTTAAGTGGATATAGTTTTAATTTTAATCAGAATGAAAGAAATTCGATTAAAAAGCACATTAAAAAAAAAACTAGGCGTAATCTCTAAATACCAGTCTTGACGCCACACTTTGCACGACAAATCTTCCCTAATAGGAACCTACTTTAAAATTATTTTCATATCAACTTTAACTAAAACGACCAATGAACTCATGATTTCCCTCAAACAAATACATGACATGAATAAAATATGTTTGTTTTGACAAACGTTCTTCGGAAACTCTTTAGCAATTCATTTCCTTGTAGAACCAATAAAATAAATATGCGGTTGAAATCAAATAAATGGGACACGTGGCATACATTATGTATTGCAAATACAGCTTCATATTTATTTTAAGATAACAATGTATGTTTGGAATCACAAATGATTTATTTTGTGGTTAGATACTTTTCTGGATGAGTCCACGCGTACCTTACATAAGGCCTGATTTGAGGTATTGCCGGAAAAGAATAAGAAGCTGGTAGGATTTAGGAGTTTTTGTCCAGCAGTGGACCAGTTTTTACTAGTAAAATGTTATATTGCTATGTTGGTCGCACATTACTTGTATTCCGGTTCACCAAAGTGGATTTATGCCAAAAACCGGTTTCTTGCACAAAAAAAGGACTGTGTTTTTGAAACTACAAGTAACTAGCTGAGCAATTTAGTCATCTGCATCCGTCATACTAAACCTCAAATTTTTATACAGCAGTAGAGAGACTATTTTATAAAAATAGAAATTGTATAAAAAGTTTTTTAATCGAGCAAGGATTTGTAAGGAAAGTTCAGTAGGACGGCTAAAATTGCCTCTTGACTAACGCAGGTGACTAAATCGTCATCCTGTATTGATAAATTATTATCAATCATATCGTACAGCCTTCAAGCCTAAAGACAAAAGAAAAGACTTATACATGATGGCAATGCAAAAAAATTCTAAGTATATATTACGCTGAATTCAAAATGCTCTCGTAATCTAAATTGTAAACAACATAAGTGCCTACGCTTGAGAAAATAATCTTGTGATGATAATAATAATATCATTTATCTAACTCCTCTACCACCAGAGGAAACTATCAGATGACAGTTTACCTTGTATTCAGATATCATTGTCATTTTATTACCTACATTTCATATGGTTCTTTAGTTTGTAAATAGTAATATAAATTAAGAGTATGTATGTATGTATGGTGTATGCTGAATACCGGGATTGTCGCAGCTATCCAATGCTTCGATGTTTTATTTGTCCATATTGCTGAATTAAATCATGAAATGTAATCTCTGTTGTGTCTTAAATTTAGTATTGATTTATGAATTGCAATAATGGTGCACCTACACTAAACCCACATTTCGCTAGTTTTGATTAAGTCCCATATGACAGGGGCTAGCTTATTACCATCAACCGGACATAAATTCAGACTCCGGGGTGCTACTGAGACACCTTGACTAGGTGGGTTAATTTATTGAGGCAGCCACCGGCAAGTGCCATTAAGCAGCTGACAACCTCCTGCGAGATTTCATTCCCAAAAAAAGAAGCTACCGTGGAATTCCAGACAGGAAAACCCAAAAACCCAACACTTTTTCCGATCCGGGAATTGAACCAGGATCTCTTGGTCAGCCAAAGTGCTTCCGACCACAAGACCGACAAGGCAATAATAAGGTATAACTGTATTCAATAATATCCTTACATCCTTACTATAAATAATATTATAAACGTGAAAGTTCGTATTATGTATGGATGCATGGATGTTCGTTACTCTTTTACGAAAAAACTACTGAATAGATTCGGATGAAATTTAGCACACAGATAGATTATAACCTTGATTAACACATAGGATACTTGTTATCCCGGTAGTACGTCCCCGCAGGATAATTTTCGACATCCACGCGGACAATGCCGCGGGCGGAAGCTAGTTGACATATAAACCAAAACAGAGAAATTTTTGACAGTTTTTTCCGATTTCGTCAACTTTTATAATAGACTCTCTAATGGCCTCCGCCCACTGGCCGCACGGCACGGCAAGGGATATGTATGCGACGAATAGAAATGTCACTTAGATTCATGAAAATAAAATTTTAATTTAAATGATGATGTTTAAGGACGTCGCGGCATTCCTAAAGATACCGCGGCAATGTTGCAGTTTAAAAATTTCAGTTTTATTGCCATACATTTCTATTCGTGGCTTAAAAATCCCTTTCTGTGCCATGCCGCCAGTGGGCGCAGGCTCTAATGTTGCAGGATGTTATGTTCCGCAGTTTAAATCTTTTAATGGTACTAAAAATCTGCACTAGGCTAAACTAAAAACCGACCCTAACCTACTTGATAAAGGCTTAGTTGGTTATAAAATAAATCTCCGGATTATGGTCGACGTTTCCTCATTGTCTGCGATTCTACGACCTTTCGCAAAAACTAACTTAATTTCGTCAACTCTTGATAAAAAAGTTAATCGAACAAAAAAACATTGTAACAAATCGATTTTAAGTAATGAAAAAAGTGAACTGTTTATTTCCTTTTTTAGTAAAGAGTTTCCACAACAATGTAGAAATAATTAAAAGAGTTTCATGAATGCGACAACAATGTGTCTTATACATAATTATAAGAAAGGCTTACATATTTTTAACACGCTTTTAGTAGCTTGATAATGTATCTACGTATGTATGCAAGGGAATCTTTGAACATAATTTTCACCCCCTTCAAAACGTCGGATTGATTTGAAACTTTGCACACACCAAGGACCGATGACAATTTAATTAATTTAATTTTATATTGTTCCCTCTTTTCACTTTACCTGCAAATGCTCTACACACTTTCCATCACAATGCGGAGGATTTTAAATAGAGTTCCGTCGGCAATCATAGGGTACGGAACCCTAAAAAGGAATCAAGCTCATCCGTTATCGTTTTCTGCCAAAAAATCTACTTTTTAGTGCAATCAACATTTTCCAATGAGTGGTATTTTTTTCCCAATGGTCTCCCGACATAGGTATGTACGATAGACTGATAAAATGCTCGGTCCAGCTCCATTCGATGCTATCAGCATCGGCTATTTGTGGTTTGTAACCAAGTAAAGAGTTTCTAAAGCAACCCATGAGTTTGACACCCAGTACGTATAAGTACTTTTGCAAAACCGCAAAAACACGTTTTTCTGACGTATTTTGAAAACGCTAAACAATTTCCTGACTGACTGGATAAAAACAAAACAGTTTAAAGATGAAATACAGAACGATTAGAATTGACTTTTCCTCAATAAAAATCGGTGAGGTAGCAACTGGCTGCGTGTCTACAAGTGCCACTAAACTTTGGGTACAGTCAACGGCACATGTGGTAACCTTTTGACCTTGAGCTGACCTAGCGTAGCACGGAGTTTCAATAGAATAACAGGCCGGCTGCTACCGGTTTTGTTACCACTGACATGCTTGAGCTGCATGCCAGTCACACCTGCCGATTTAATAGGTATATGAGCGTCATCTGCCTAGCCTTTTCCTGCGCGTGTCTAATATTTTTTTTTTCTTTCTTTCTTTATTCTAACTATGTTGCGGTCGGCTTCCAGTCAAACGGGATACAGCTGAGTATCAGTATTTTATATGGATTGACTGCCTATCTGAACTCCACAACCCATTTACTGGGCAATACCACTTGGTAAAACTAGTTGTCAGACTTTCAGGCTTCTGACGACCCGAAAAGACTGTCAAAGATCCACGAATGACAGCCGGGAGCAAAGCTTAACGTGTCACCTCTCTGATGCGGCGGGTGTGGGGCAGCCCCAACAGCCTCTAGGTCATCGTGGCCAACAGGGTGGAAGGGCTAATACTCAAGCACTGGACCAGGACACAAGTATTTCCATCAAACCGTGCCTTGAAATAATGTGTTGATATTATTTTATTATTATTGATTTTGATATTATTTATGGTAGTTTTAACGTTATTATTGGTATTTTTTTACATTACTGTGAATTAAGTTGACACTATATTTGATTATTTTGACATTATTAGTAAATCACCATAATTTTGGCTTATGTATGTACTAACGCAGTGTTTATAATGTGTAATTACTAACAAATTGGATTTTAGTATCTGTTAAATAAATGATTCGTGAACGTAGTTTTCAAGGCACGAAGGGGTCTCGGTATGTAAAGATAGTCATCCATCCATGGATCAGCCGCGGCAAGCGTAGCTTAACCTGATCGATCGACACGTTGCTGTTATAACTGAGTCACAAGCCCCACGATGATACGATGTAATATTATGAGCACTGCTCCTAAATTTTTCTTCGACTTCAACTCAAGTCATACATATTATGACTTCTAACACGTGGTGCCCCGAATAGTTCACTTCGTGCGTATATGATAATCGGCAGAAAAATACGAAATTTGAATATGCACGTGATTCAAGCTATAGGGTTGCAGAGACATCGACGCGCAAACTGTTACCATTTGTATTGAGTACATGATTCTAGGTGCCCTAGCGTACAAAATTTTGGTCGGTTATATAAAAAAAAAGGTTTTTCTATACATTTTGACCACGTTGGTATTGTATTTTTCTATAAAAAGGAGATATTAAGTTTCAGGTAAACGACGAAAAATTTCTACAGTCTAGAATTATGTGCTGAATTCATGGTTACCGTTTGCGAGTCGATGTCTCAGCCTGTATAGTGAAGCTGGATTCACATTACGAAACTAGTTGCGCAAATTTAGTTATTCATTGATATAGTTTTACGTGTAAATATATTATCTACTAGCTTCTGCCCGCAACTTCGTTTGCGTCAAATTTCTTGCTCCCGACCCATCCCGTCACTCACCTCGCCTGCCCGTGCGAGTACTTCGTATTCTTAACTTTTTTTATTTTCTCGGCTCCTTAGGTTCTTAGCGTGATGTTATATAACCTATAGCCTTTCTCGATAAATGGGCTATCTAACACTGAAATATTTTTTCAAATCGGACCAGTAGTTCCTGAGATTAGCGCGTTCAAGCAAACAAACAAACAAAGTCTTCAACTTTACTATTGGTATAGATTATATTATATATTACATAGTATAGATTTACACGTGAAACTATCAATGAATATCTATGTTTGCGCAATTATGGCTGGCATGAGCAGCAATAGAATTGTTTGGATAAGAGAGAGAGACACCTTAGCCTTGCATTAAGACAATGCAGGCTAGTTAGATTAATTCCAAAATTATAATTAATTGGATATGTGTATAAAGGTTAAGGGGAATATAGGGTGCGCATAGTGCACGTGGGCGCGTATTGGGCCCGTATAGGGCGCTTATTGGGCCCGTATAGGGCGCTTATTGGGCCCGTATAGGGCGCTTATTGGTAAAATTATGTTTAATAAATAAAAACATTTTACTGTACTCACTTCATCAGCTTTCGCAGAATAGAAGCTCCTGATATCAGTCGAGTTCATTTCGTCCCCGTATCGGTCCTTGCATACGAGGGGGTCATAGTTATCATCGGTTGAAACAGAATTTGGCCTCCTCACCATCTGAGTGATGGCCAGGTTCAAGCAGACTCGCATAGTATACGCATTGGCTACGGCCAATAAGGCCATGATTGCCAAGACATACCTCTGCGGTATTATGAAGCCTGAAAGAAAATAACAAGTTACTTATCATAACATCACGACTTTAAGCCGAAAGGGTTTCGCTAGAGGTGTTCCTATAGTAGAGTTACACTCACAATTCGCCAAATATGTTCAAGTACCATGTAATTTTATGAGGTTTTTGGCCGAAATACAGACTTTCGTTTAGTTTCGCTACAGATGTCTAAGTTATTTGTTACAAGAAAATATAGCCTACTAGCTGACCCGTGCCCACTTCGTTGGGCGGTAAACATTTTTACTTCTGATGAAATTATGAGTGTGGTTCAGTTAGTACTACAATAACTACTTTTTGTGACTTAAATATAAAATGTTTATGCTGTTATGCTGTTTGCTGATTTTTTGTAGGCATTATCAAGTTCCACAACTTTTCTCAAGAACTCAATCATATATCTTCCATCGTTATGGCAGCGTTCGTAAGAAACGTTTTCGTTCGACCGTTTTTCTCAGACTTACTTTGCAAATCCGACTACCTCGAATAAGTCTTTTCATTTTTCGGGTTAATATATAACCTATGCCACTCACAAATAACGTGACTTTCTATTGGAAATTTTTTTTTTTAATTGGTTCAGTAGATCCAAGATTATCCCCTACCACCTCACAAACTCACAAATTTTATAATATTAGTGTAGATATAAATTAAACGTTGTAAATAAAAATCGAAAAAACTTATTATAATAGAAGACGAGCCTATTGCCATCAACTCGGTGTAAATCCTGGGTCCGGACTGCTACTGAGAAATACCAGATGGAAAAACCCATTGCCCGACCTGGGAATCGAACCCGGGAGCTTCATTCTCAGCAGTCGTGCTTGCGTCAATTAAAGCAACGAGACACACAAACAGAGAATCAAGTATAGAATCAAGTTCTTCTAACTTAACAGACAGCTGTGCTGCTGGGGAGTTTGTTGCGCCACTTCTTCTTCCCAGCTAAAGCACTAGGAAGTGGCGAAGGGTGGTTGTTTTGGGGAGACTGTCTTATGTAATTTTGACGTTCAAAAAGAGCTGACCTCTAAGCCTAGTTTGAATAAATGACTTTTGATTTGTTTGGGTTTGAAAGAAAGAATAAATAACAAGTTAGAATCACTGAGGATGTCAATACAAGCTAACCTTGAATTGAATTCAATAGCATAGGCTGTCATGAGCCTTTATCAATTAGCCACGATACTCAAAATAAGTACAAGGCTTTAGTATTGCTATTGTTCTAATTTGAGCTCAAAAAGTCTTATCACAATATATGTAGGTAACAAGACTCATCATCATCTGCTTAGCATTTTCTCAACTATTTTAGGGTTGGCTTCCAGTCTAACCGGTTGCAGCTGAATACCAAGATAATGTAGGTAACAAGACTAATTTTTCACAGTAAATGAAATCTTTACTTAACATAACTAACTATTTACACTATGTACTAAATTAAATTACTAACTAGCTAACTATACAAATAAATACAAAAACAAAAGGACAGACTAATTTTCGTGCAAAAATTAAAAGCATTGTCACTCGGATTTCACGACTTGAAAAACAATCGAGATTTAATTCTTTTTTGTAAGTAAGTTTAATATTAATGTATAAGACACATAAACCTTCCGGAATAATTTCTCCAAATGATGGTGAAACCCGAATCAAAATTAGCTGCGTCGTGTAGAAGAACAACGCGGTCACATCTACGTGTGACCACGTTAAAAGTCAGTCTTTTACGATCTAGCTATACATATTATAAATTAAAGTCACTTTTCGTGTCTCTATAGACACGAAAAGTGACTTGAAAGCGAAAGTGAAATCGTAGAAGACTGACTTTGTTTATAGAATAGAATAAGTAATTTTAAAGCAAATTAAATTCAAACAGTTGATGTAAAATTCCGCACAAGTTTTATAATTTAGACAGAAATCATAATAATTATGTGCGATTTCTTAAACGCACGGGATACTTTAGTAAATAATAATGAATTGTACCTAATTGTATAACATGTTTTATAATAATTCTGTGTTTGTATATAATTCATTGTTAAATGTTTATACTTATGTTTGATTAATAAATAAGCTTTAAAAACAAAACATTTTTAGTAACTCGACGATGTAACATAACAATAAAATAACTCTACAAATCACTTAAAACTAATTTATTACTTACATTTCGATAACGCCAATCGCCACCCCGTTAACATTTTGAAGTTTTACCTTTAACAAATAAGACTTAAATTAGCATATCACACACTGACACAGCACTGTTGTATTTAGTTCATTAATTTGTAAGACGGACTCTTGCGCACGGTTGGGACACGACTATTTGGCTCAAAGGCTAATCAGGAAAAAGTATGGCGGCGTCTGGGCACGCAGTTTTCATTGAGGTGACGCTACCGGATTACGGTAGCAAGGTCGTTTATACAGCATCTCCTTTTTTAATCGGCAAGTGCGAACCGGGATTTACCCGATTAGTGTTCCGTAGCTCTTAGGTACAGTTAGATGGTCACCAAAGAAGTGTAGAATTTATAATTTATAAAATAAAATTCAATAGGTGAAGAGGTCAGCTTATCAATATAAGGCGCGAATAAAAAATCAGCTGTTCCCTACATTTTGACGAGTTATGCGAACATAAATGTAGGTAACAGCTGATTATTTTTCGCGATGTCAGATTTGTTCCCATAGTAAAAGTTGTTAATAATGATGAGATTTCGTGTATGAATAGATACACCTTATATAATAATACGTGAAGCGAAAACTATGTACCCCTTTTTACGAAAATTACGCAGACGTATGTGTATAGAATTTGTCACAGCTCAAGTTTGAATGGAGAAGGAGCGCAGAAAGCTAATAGTTTTGATTTAAATGGATTATGGTCGAATTTCGACCACTATGCACGACTAGGTAGAATTAATTACCACTAGGTATTTCCTGTGCGTCTTAAATATAACATTTTTCTTTATTTATTTATTTAATCCAATTAGCTTTTTACCACGGTTGTGTGGCCCACTGTACCTGTATTATCTGTGAAGAGGAATATTAAAATGTGCCAAATAGGTAGATCGATTTTTTTGTTCGATCAATGTTGTTTTATCTACATTATTTATTTGTAGGTAATTTATAAAACAATAATAACTATATAAAAACGAATTAAATATTTGCCATCATACCTTTATCATAATCATTGTTATGTAGTCTACAATATAGGTAGGTGATAATGTATTTTTGTACTGTCAGTAGGTATTAAGAATTATGAATGTTTTGTCCGAGTATACTTGAAGTAAACCTCAAGAAAGTTGACCGTGGGTTTTTCATTTCCTACAAAATTAGTGCGTAAACGAAGAAATTACACGAAGGTAAATCCTTAAGGATAAAATAAGGTAACAGTAAAGTTATAAGGTGATTAAGGAAAGTACACAGATAATTAACTTTTTAGGTAGGTAGGAACGGTTTCATACGTCATCAAGGATTTTACATATACATGGTTGCTGGGCAAAGACATCCACGCGCAAACTGTAACCATGAATTCAGCAAATGATTCTAGAGTACAGTCTATAAAATAGCAGATTTTTTTATTTTTAAAATCGACGAAATATTTCTACGCGAAATCATTTCTTTCTTTAAATTTCATCAAAATCAGTTCAACCGCTTCGGAGATAAACAAAACGGAAACAAAACAAAGATTATAAAAAATAAAAAATTATAGGTACCGTATAAACTTTCATATACATTTAGTTAAGCTGTTATATTAACGTTACAAAGAGATACTTCAATTTTATTTATTTAATGTCTGTATAGATTAAAGGTACTATTAAATTTTCCTGTGGGCCCCATAGCACAGCATCAAACTGAGTGGAAGCCTTTTTGTCACAATCATGGTGTGCAGCTGTCAACAATTTATGTACTGTTTTGTTTTCATATTTTATGTGATTTTATCATTATGTATGCACGTGTTACAGTGACAAATAAATCATTTTTCTTTCTTCATTCTTGAGTGAGACCGCAACAAACTTGCGTTATGCTAAAACCGTTTCAACGTTTTCAAGTTCAATGTTCCATACCAACCGCTACTTACAATAATTACCTATTCACAATGAAAATCTTTGACTTACATAGTAAACTCAACAATAATTTTACCATACACGTTTGTATTTTACAGCAAATCGTAAAACTCATCTGGTTTCACTGGAGGTCGTGTCATGGCCCTCATGACTAAGGAAGCAGAGTATCTAGGAAGTATTGCAGTCACGCAACGATATTACTCAACCAATGAAAACTTTCAGTGTCAAAAAATTAATTGAGTGAGTTGAAGAAAACTGTGGATTTTTTTTCCGTTATGGTTGGTCTAGAATCCTAGATGAACTTATTAGGAACTGACGTAAGTTGGATGCACTAAGGGAGCCCGCGGAATTAAAATTTTCTTACTTTATTTGTCACTAGCTTTTACCAGCGTCTTCGTCGGGGTGGATGTTGTAAGCCATCCCACGGGAACGTATTACCGGGATGAACAGTACTTTATGTGTTATTCCAGGTTACAAACTATCTGTGTGTCAAATCGATGGTCATACGTTGACAACTCGTAACCCATTTTTTTTTGCAATTTGAGTGACATCAAAAATGTTTAAATTAACCGCTTATTTAATGAAAAACTTATGTGGGGGCGGCCATTTTATTCTTTTAGATTAGATATTCATAAATAATTCGACCTACCTACCAACTACTTTTTTATTTGTTTTTTCCCTCTCGTGTAAAATTTAACACAATGCAGTTACATGTTGTCAACCTTTGACCATCGAAATGTCATCCCTTCAGCCGTATTTGCGTGATCGAGTAACAAACATCCAAACATCTAAACATACAAACTTTCGTATTTATAACATTAATAGAATAATAGGATAGGATTTGCAGGTCAGTATTAGGCTGTATGTTGATTTAAATATGATTCGCAACAAAAACAATTATGTACGGAAAGATTGAATTGACTGCAAATGCTGGGTAATCCCTACTAAGCCCTACTAATATTATAAATGCGAAAGTAACTCTGTCTGTCTCTGTTACTCTTTTACGCCTAAACCACTGAGCCGATCATCATGAAATTTGACAGAAATATAGCCTGGGATATGGAAAAGGACATAGGTTACTTTTATACGCGACAACCGACATCCTCGCGGGTGGAGCAGCGGGCAAAAGCTAGTATTATAAATGCGAAAGTAACTCAGTCTGTCTGTCTGTTACGCTTTCACGCCTAAACCGTTGAACTGATCTTCATGAAATTTGGCAAAGATGCAGCCTGGAATATGCAGAAAGACATAGGCTACTTTATTATGCGATAACCAATATTCACGCGGGCGGAGCCGCGGGTGGAAGCTAGTAAACTAAACCCGTGTAGTACTTTCACAAATATTTTGCATCTAATTTGCATCACAGTGATCTAATTGTTCTTGATAAAAGGTTTATGTCAGATGTAAATTATGTTGGTAACTGAAAATGGACTGTATTACAGGGTGTTAGGGGACATCGACGCAAAACCTGTTAGCATTGATTCAGTACAGTTTAGTTCAGTTTTCTGTAGGTAAAATACCTATTCATGTATGGATGAAAGTATACTCGGGGAAAATACTAGACAATCTTTACGACTTGTTAATCATCTTTACAAGGCTAACGGCCTTTTTAATGATTAAATCATATTAGTATTACTATAACGCAAAAAAAATGTACCTACCTACATAGTGGACCGTATTTTAATCTATTTATATTATAAATTAAAATTGCCTCGTGTCTGTCTGTGTGCCCGCATTGGTATTTTAAATTACGTAGCAGATTTTGATGCAGTTTTCACCAACATTAAGATAATTTATTCTGGACTATTCATATATATTAAACTAAACTACCTACCTGACTATTTATATTACAATGAAACGGACATGTAATAAAGAAGCCCCAATATTTTGTCTAGTCGTAAAAACCGGAACGCTAGTAATGTTAAAAAAAAAAACAAACCGTATAAACTAGTTCTTTTTCCGTTTATATAATTTGATATTTAAGTTATTTATGAGAATTCGAATCAATTAATAGGGTAATGAACCAAGCGACAGCTCCTATCTAAAACAAACAACTTACAAATAAAAATATTACAAATGCAAGAAATAAAAAAAAACTACGACTTTAACTAAGCCACGAACAAATATCTTACTAAAATTTTACGCATCTGTCTACCTTTGTTTCGATTTTTTCAATTTTTTTTTATAGGTAGGTTTTTTTTGAAAGTTGGAAATCATCAAATGACTTCTCCCGCTCTGGGTGGAGCAGGACGGTGTGTCAGACTGTTACTGACTAAAACCCACCGTGTTTCCTCAGTTGCCTGTGTGCCAGGGGCCATGGATCTCTTTCGAACAACCCGCACCTCTAGCAGGACAACCATTGAAGCAGCAATATTTTTTTCTGTGGTCACTTTAATTTAGACATCTTTACAATAACCAGGTAGAGGAAGACCAAATCAACGATGGATGACCGTTGCGAAAGATGATATGGCCTAGAAAGGGGGTGACTTCCGAGGTGAGAACTAATAAAGAAATATGGAAGAAAAAGACTAATTTAAACTTGGATAAGGGCCAGAGACTCCATAACTCACGTAGTGGATGTTGGAGTAAAAACGGTTAAGGTGAAGTGGGACTGGGCTGGACACGTCGGTCGAATGCAGCCGGCGAGATGGGTAATTATCGTCAGTCACTAGACGCCTAAGGAAGGACATCGCGGACGAGGTAGACCACGGCGAAGGCAGTGTGCCGATCTGATAAGGTTTGCAGGGCTGACGTGGCTAGAAAACGCACAAAACCGGAAGGTTTGGAAGGAAAAAGGGGAGACCTTTGCCCAGCAGTCGCAAACGATCTAAGCTTACGAAACAAATGGACAAGAGAGAATGATGAAACAGCCACGACGCGACTCAAATAGAACAATTTTTATGAAGATATCATCATAGAAATTGATATAATATCTTGATATCCAAATCAAAACTAGGCTGGTGTCTGCACTTTTTTAACATCAAAATTACATAAGACAGTCCCCCAAAACGCCCGCCCTTCACCATTTCCTAGTACTTTAGCTGAGAAGAAGAAGTGCCGTAACCAACTCCCCAGCAGCACAGCTGTCTGTTATGTTAGAAGAAATTGATTCGATACAATAGGTACGTAAACAATGTTACGAAACATAAAATTAAAATATTTGCCATATGTCCAGCTATCCACACGCCAATATACCAAAAAAAATCATTAAAAAAATCTACTCAAGCAGAAATCAAAAATAAAAACAAAAACATAAACATAACTTAAAACCTAAATTAAAGATATTGATATGATATCTTCATTGAAATTGTCTAAGTAGTGAGGAGTGAGTAAGTGAGGGGCTTGTGGCTAAGTAACAACAGCTGGACGGGTCGATCGATCAGGTTAAGCGACGCTTGCCGCGGTTGGTCCGTGGATGGGTGACCATCTTTACATACCAAGACCCCTCCGTGCCTCAGAAAGCACGTTAAGCCGTTGGTCCCGGCTGTCATTTGTGGATCTTTGACAGTCGTTACGGGTCGTCAGACGCCCGAAAGTCTGACAGCCAGTCTTACCAAGGGGTATAGTGTTACCCAGTTACCTACTGGGTTGTGGAGGTCAGATAGGCAGTCGCTCCATGTAAAATACTGGTATTCAGCTGCATCCGGTTAGACTGGAAGCCGACCCCAACATAGTTGGGAAAAGGCTAGGCAGATGATGATGATCTTCATTGAAATTGTTTTACCAGAATCGCGTCGAACTGTCGCGACGCGGCTGTCTCATGGTTATCTTGTCCTTATTTAATTTTATTTGTGGTTGCACTTCTCATAATAGTCGAGCCCTTACTATTTTGCCGCAAACACTTAACTGTAGTACCTCACTACTAACGTTACCTACTGCCACACGATTCCATACAGTAATACTAACTACAGTAATAACAAAGTGATACCCATAACAATCGGCCAGAGAGTGCAAAGCCTTGTTCAGCTATTTAAAATACCATTAATATAAAATGAAACACTTCTAGTAACAATGTAAGTACCTATATTATTCCGTGCGGTGCGTTCCGTGTGGTGCCGGACGTGAAAGACTAACAACATCCCAATTCTTCCCATGGGTGTCGTAGAAGGCGACTAAGGGCTTACTAGAGAATGGGCAGCAGCGTTCTCTATGCATTTGACCACCATACTGCGATCGCCAACCCGCCTGGCAAGCGTGGCGATTATGGCAAATCCCCCCTTTTGGGGGAGGCTTATGTTCAGCAGTGGACGTCTTTCGGCTGATATGATGACCTATATTCTTATAAAAACTAAGTATTGTTCAACCTTATTAAAATGTCTAATAGTTTACGCTACAGCTGTTGAAACGTAATTAGGTACGTATGTATTCTGATTCAAATAATATCCGTCATTTTGCTTCTTATCGAGTTTTAAACAATGCAGCGGTGGTGGTTAATTTTGACAACTCCTAATCAATTGTTTAGCCATGTCTTAGCGCTAAATAGCGTTTTAATAAGTTGCTCAGCAATTAAAAAGTGTCTGTAATTAGTTTACTTGAAATAAATGCTTTGAGTTTGAGATTGAAAATAATTGATTAAAAGTTAAGAGGCATTTATAAATAAGACTAAATTGACCATAATTCGTTTAAATAGAAATACATTATTATGTAAAATTATTAGCTTTCTGCACTCATTCTTCATATAAAGGCTTCTTCAAACAGGCGCGACCCGACAGCGCGGCGCGACACTTGTAGAACAATTTCCATGAAGTTTTCACAGAAATCGTTCTACGAGTGTCGCGACGCAACCGTCCCGTCGCGCTAGTCTGCTCGAGCCTTAAACTTTAACTTGTGACAAATTTTATACCTCTCCATCCGCGTAATTTTCGTAGAAAGGGATGCAACGTCTTGCTTTAATGATTCTGTCGTGCAGTTACTTGATTGCTAACTGTAACACATTGCACACGCTGTAAGAATTTTCATTAACAAATCACCTGAAGAGTGTATTCTCAACAAACTCTTGAAGCCTTTTACTCCGTAACATATTGCTAAGATCCGATTTCCCTCAGGGTTGCGGAGGTCTATTATCCGACACATTCATGACAAAGATAAACGAAGGACCAGGATTTATAAAGCAAACTAAGTACCTTAGGTACAAACTACCTTTAATACTATTAAATCAACATCTAGTGGTTTATTTATAAACGTTGTATAAAGTTAAGAGATGTTTAAACGTCTAAATTATGTAGTTAAACAGTCGCTATTCATTACTTAACCTAAGCAACGTTTCCTGAAAAATGAGCAATGAAGAGATCTGCAGGAGAACCAAGGCAACCGATATAGCCCGAAGTATTGCCAAAGTTAAGTGGCAGTGGGCGGGGCACATTGCTCGCAGAACAGATGGCCGATGGAGCCGAAAGGTTCTGGAGTGGCGACCGCGGACCGGAAGACGTAGAGTTGGAAGGCGTCCCACAAGGTGGGCCGATGACCTTGTGAAGGCCACGGGAATCCACTGGATGTGGGAAGCATACCAGTAGGAATGACTTCCATTTTGAAATTTCAACAATATTCATTGCATTATTTACGTTAATGAGCTGATAAATTTTTCGAACATAAAGCTATGGATTAGCAATATCCTTCAAATGATTCAGATTCTGATTGTTTGTGTGTTACGCAATTAGGGTGCAGTTTAGAAATCGTATAGGAATAAAGTTATCTATACAGGATAAGTTTTTATCCAGTGCGCAAACTGTAACCATGAATTCAGCATATCATTCTAGGGGGGGGTCTACCCAAAACAAAAACATTTATGATGTTTTGTTTTCTGCACCATCAAATAACTTTTGATGATTTCCCGTCCTTAAAAAAAAACAATGCAAAGCAAGATCATGGAAAAGGTATTATTCACGATTTATACTTACTTGATGGTGCAGAAAACAAAAAATCATACATGTTTTTTTTTTGGGTGGGAAATCATAAAATAACTTCTCCCGCTCTGGGTGGAGCGGGAGGGCGTGTCAGACTTTTACTGACTAAAACCCACCCGTGTTCCCTCAGTTGCCTGTGTGCCAGGGGCGGCGGTATCTCTTTCGAATGACAAATTAAAAAAACAACAAATCAGAACAAAAAATCATACATGTTTGAATGTTATTTAAGCCTATAGTAAAATTTCTTACACAGGTAAGTAAATATGTTTAGAACAACTACACAAACAATCTTATTACCACAATGTTATTACCACAATTTTTTCGTGGAAACACAAACACAAACGTCAATTCATAATTTACATGGAAAACAATTTGCGTGAAGCAAATATGTGAATCGACTGAGTAAATAGTGTAAATACCTACTTACATCAACATAATATGTTTAACACCTGATATCGGTACATTTGTCAGAATACATTAAATTTATTGAATAAATTATTGGTACAATTGATGCCTTACTTACGTAAAAAGTCAACGAAACAGAAGGAGTATGTGTGTGGTTGTAGGGTTAGGTGTGTTGGGGTGTGTGTGTTTTTGTTTGTTCGTAGTTTCTGCCTATCCCCATAAGAAGGAGTTGTGAGTTGTATGGTATGAATGTATGATACGAAAAAAAATCCTAAATATCATTGTCATGTTACGTTTAAAATTTGAAAAGAAATAAAGAATATCGTTTATTTGGACACAATTCGTAAAACACAAAATACAATAACAAATAAAAAAAGTGAAAATAAATAACTACAACAGTGTGTGCCTCACGGCCGTGCCAAAAAAGATTACGCTTGAAACTGTCCCATTTATTAAAATCGTAAGGACTGATAAATACAATCAAACAGATGGGTAATTGCCTAATATACTAACAGTGGGGATCGTTTTAATTATGACAGTTCCACAACATTCATAACGTTGTTTGCGTTGCTAAACAGAAAACTTTTTCGAACATATGAAAGAATGGATTAGCAATACCTAACCTTCAAAATGGTTCAAATTATGAAGTATTTTACGCTATTAGTGTGGTACACACAGCGTCAGTATGTGCTAACCCCTCAAGTTTTAAAATGTTACACTGCTACAACCTTGAATTCATTACGAACAATCTAAAGAATACTTCATAAAGAGTTCATTGTTTCGACTTGGATTCGAACCATCGCATCACCGAACGTCATCATATTTATACCGGCAGATTGACGAACTCACCAGCGGACGCATATGAATTCCGATGAAATTGTTATCTACTATCGTCCGAGTCACTTTAGGTCTCTGTCTAATTGACAGACTATGTTATTTGAGGGTATACATTAATTTAACTTACTTACGTTTTCTTTATAAAATTAATCCTTACCCACAAGTTATATCAACAACGTTTGATAGATAGATAAATCGTTTATTTGGTGCATAAAAAAGACAACACAACAAACAAAGCACGATGAGATTAAAACTAATTACATGAAAAGTACAAGGTACCACTACTATACGCTAAGAAAAAACAAACAAAATAGGATGACATAAGTTTAATGATGACACTTTAGGCTATGACACAATTTAACATTCAAACGAAATAACGTGCGGTGGAGTGCAAAAGTGAGGTGTGCGTCTCAAAGTTGCAACAAATGGGAGTCCAGCTCAGCATGTGTCAGGCAAATATGCCTGACGCTGATATTCTGCTGTATCCCTGCTGTATTACGTTTGCTTTAACGTCTGTATGCAGAGACAAAATGACAGATGTCGTGACATTTAGTTAGTTTATGTCAATCTGAAATATTTAAAGCGCTTCCTATTTTATCGTTTGCGTTAGAAGGATGTCACTTGTCTAGGGACCCGTTTGTGTCAGTTGGCAAAATATGTTTAGTAAGTTATCAGTAAATTATCAAATTAAATTGTAAAATATAATCTTTGTAGTAATATAAGATCACAGTTTTGTTAAATAACAGCAATAATAAATATATGAAAGTATTTAATTATTCTTGATTTTTTAATTCTTTATTAATATTACTAAAACAAAATAGAAAAATACTTTATATAAGCAAAAAAGAATTGCCTGACAAAAAGCACATTTCGTGCCTAGGATTTGAACCTCTCTAATTAGACATTGAATTATCATCCGTAAATGTTAAGCATATTTAGTAAAACAATACAGTAATTATAATAAAATGTTTTAGCAAAATACAAAAAGTAACTTCGACCTAGCACGAATTTGAACGCACATGTCTCTTGGAGGGGTAACCAATTTATGAAGCTGTATGTACCTACTGAAATCAAGATAATTAAGCGTGACCCGACCTGACACGGTAATTCGTTAGTCATTGTCAAATCTAAGTTTATCAATCCGTGAGTTAATACATTACAATTCAATCGATTTGTTTGATTTCGAAAACGTAAACATTATTCTTAGTTGTTGAAAACCTAGGCAGCCTCTGACTTAGGAAGACCAAGAACAATCAATCAGGAAGCGGGCCAGTGATGTTATAATGTAAACAATATAATGTATACAATTTCGCTTCACGCAAGATTCAAAAGCAATTTTCTTCTAAATATTTACGTCAATACGTAATTATTTATGCTCGTGACCAATGTACCAATGTTATAATTGTACACGGTCCGCAAGTGGTACGTCAAAACTTGGCTAATTAATTTACGTATCGTCTTGCTTCTTTTTCTTTCCCGATAATTACGACATGCCGTCCCACTTCTACGTGTCATCTAATAGAATGACATTGTGCCGTAATGAAAGATCGAATGATGGGTAGGTAACTTATATACCCACCTCTTTTGACGCTAATGACTGTACAGTCAGACACTCAAAAAGATGTATCCATTCACAAGAATTCGTTTGATTGTCTATGATCCGTGTTCCATAATATAGTATCAGTATTACATTGGTGGCAATCAATTAAAACCATTATTATCAGGCTATCTGCACCTAGGTACATACTGCTGTTCGTTTATGAAATTATGACATGCTATTTCAATTGAATAAAAACATTCCATACGTGGAATGGAATTCCTTGTCACAGTCTGTGTTTCCCCATACCTAAATACCTACAATCGTGAAGTTTTAAAATAGAGGATGAATAGGTTACATCTACCTAAACAAGACCATCGTCAACTACTTCATCGCTTCCAATCAGGCGAGCTCATCATGTTTGTGGGAATTAAGCTGCCAACAATGTCGATCCCTAGCATCAGCTGGAATGAAAGGATTGACAGGTCACTTCAAGATGACATCATCTAAGTTTCCACGGCAATATTTTGATAGCAGGTCAGATAGTGGCATAGTGGATCAATAAAGAAAGGAACAGAATTTGGTGATTAGATTTTTTTGAGGTTATTTTGACAAAGAAGTTTTAGGTACGTTGTTATTTCGAATCCTAGTCAAGAAATACAATTCTAAACCTCCGGTCTTGACCTCTGTGCCCCAAAACATGCAGCCAAGGTGACCTCGGCACTGCCACCGATGACCCCGTGGAAGTGGCGAAGTTTTGGGCCAACAATATTTACATGAAGCAGAAGGAGGAGTAGAGTCAAGATATCTGTTTGGATCTATGCCGACTGGAAGACCCTTAGAATTGTTCTCAGTGGAAAACACGGAACAATTATCATGCAAGCGAGATTTCTTGAAATAATTTTCTGGCCACATATTGTGCTAAGTTACACAATATTTGTTTTCGCACCTACAAATATTATTTAAACAATGATTACCTACGTGGTAAAGTTTTAGTTTTGTCTTAAACAAATATTTTTCTCAAATATTTACTAAAGGAGTAGCAAGCAAGCAACTACCTATCTTATCGTTTCCTTAAATTTTCAATGTAACATAGAAAATATTACGTTCATTATGTATGAACATTGCGTCTCAAGCAATCCACAATATAAGTGTTTTTTTTTTTACTTTGAGATAAAAAGTCCCCTATCCTCATATTGGTAAAGACGCCAGCATATCAAGCTACCCCAAACAGTCAAATTTTCCCAATTAAACATGAACCTTAATAGTTTTTTGATAAAGTTGAAAATCTATCAAAGAAATTTGACAGGTTGGTGCTTGATGTGCTGGCCGCTGTAACTACAGTCTCGACCATAACCTTACTCTTGCGCAACGTTTAAAAGCGATTTTCTCTTAAGGTGCTACATCATAACATAATTAATTAACACCGTCGTCATATTAATATGTAACGATTACAGTATAATCAAAATCATACTATGATGTCTTATTAGAAATAGGCTTTTTGCAAAGTTGCAATTTAAATCACGAGAAAAACGTTTGCTAACTGCTCGTGACTCATCATCTGCCTAGCCTTTTTCCAACTATTTTGTGGTCAGCTTCCAATCTAACCGGATGCAGCTAAATATCAGTATTTTACGTGGGTGACTGCCTTTCTTACTCGAACAACCGAGTTAATGGGTAACACGATACTTCTTTGGAAGAGTAATTGTGAGACTTTCGGGTTTCTGACGACCCGTAACGACTGTCAAAGATAAATGACAGCTGGGACCAACGGCTTAACGTTCATTCCGAGGCAGGGATGTGTCTTGGGGTGTAAATTTAGGCCTTACAGACTGTAGATTTATAGACGATTTTTTATTCTTTATTTTCATTCCTCTAAGCACCTGGTACTTATTGACAGGCCTGCACTGTCCTCCCATACCTATTATCACTGTAATTTGAAGACATTGTGAAACTCAATTATTTTTAAAAGAGTAACCGTAGAGTTTCTTGCCGGCTCTTCTCCATAGGAAGCGACAAATTGGAACCGTGCGCCTAGCTTCTGACGTTTCATAAGTGCACTTGCAGGTTTATGTGAAATAAAATATTTTGATTTTGATTTTGAAATCTGGTCATCCATCCACTGACCAACCGTGGCAAACGTAGCTTAACCTGATCGATAAACCCGTGTAGCTGTTATTACATAGCCCCTCGTCGTGACTTGTACATTACCAATAATGAAACCTCAGATTCCGGTTCTAGGTTCCAATTGATCACTATCTTGCATAATGCAAGTTGCAGATGTAAAATGTTTTATACAGTGCACGTGTTTAATAATACGTGTTATCAAATTCATAATAAAATAGTATAAGTTCATTGTTTGTAATAAAAAAGGGTTAGACACAATGAGCGGTATGTATGAGTAGAAATGAGTTTATAAACTCAGACACGTTATGTTTATATTTTTACAGCTATGTCGAATCGTACTTTTGCATTCATCTACATAGCATATAATTAAATTAAGTAGTAACAATTACTGATAATTGTTATTGTACCTACATTTAATACCTAACAGTTTATTTTAAATAACGTGTCCATCTTTTATTTTTATTATAACTATTAAGTAGATACCATAATGTACGAATCATCCAAATAATTTTGTACATAAACCCTATTTAATATAGATTAATAAAGTCCCTTTAATTCATTATGTCATGCAATAATTGTTAATGTATCTTAAGAAAAACAATATTTACCAATACGTGCTTGGCAACCAATGTCTAATTACTGACAATTTAATAATTTTGTGTTACAAAAAGACTTAGTGCACACATAACTGGTCACACTTGCATTGCGAAAACCACCCTTATTTATAGACGCAGTCAATGTAAAAATGTCACCTCTTATACCTATGAAGTTGACTGTAATTTCGTGTGTTGACTTAAATCGTAAGAAATAAGAATGACTAAAAAACTGTCAAAATTTCGATGCTTTTCCTAAACTCTTTGAAAAATATCGCGGAAAACTACTATTGAATAGCTTTGGTGCACTAAATTTATTCCAATACAAAGAAAAATCCTGCAACTAGTCTTTTGCTATAATAATTTCACTGTAATACAAAACAATATAACACCTTCTCAAACTATTAGGACCTCACGTCAGGCCACATCCGATTCTGACCAGACCATACAATATTAACCCAAGAATATCCAACTTTAAAAACGAAACAATTTCTATGATCGCAATTCAATTTAAATTTCCATAGATAAGAAAATCAAATTAAAAAAGAAAACTTACTTGTAACTATTAAAATTAGAACACGTGTCTCTTTTATTCTATGAACGCGTGTAACGTGTGCTGTTCGGAACTTGAAATTATACTGACACTTATGTTGTAGCAAGCCAATATAATAATATTTTCATTGTGGCTTAGGCATGACAGTATCGATATGATTGACGTTATCATTTAAATTATGTGATGCTACCTTTTATGCATCCGATCTTAGGGATCTTACGGGGGATATTTCTTATCTTTGGTAACTAAGTACCTCGGTTTTCTTTATTCAGTGGATACCTAGTTATTTTCACTAATCTTGCAAAAGATTGCGCAATTTCTTTTTTACATATTACTAGCTACCCGCCCCGACTTTGCACGGGTGTACAGTGTATGTATCGTCGTTAATAATTTTAAATTTCTGATATTTTCTAAGATATTCATTTTAATGATGTACTGTTAAGGGTTACAAAAAGTATTTGAAAAGTAGCTCATCCATTAGATCGTTGGTAATTGAAATAATCTTTCATGTTGTACATTAAAACTTTTAGAAATACACTATTTTAACTGGAAAATCACGTAAATCAGTGAAATCGGGAATTCGTATACGGCCTCTTAAGGGCAATTTTGATCTACAATAAATTCACAACGAATCTTACGTATTTAGAATATCCTCAGGAGATAAGCATATACCATTGTCGACTTTTCTGTTGACCTTTTTAACATATACAATTTCGTAGTTCCTACATTATTTTTATCTACCTCTTAAGGTTTAGCGAGCGTTATCAATGTAAACGACCAGAAAAAAAAATATTTTCTTTAATTGGGTATTGTCGCTGAGCAATAACGTCGCCCTGTAACAAAACAGTTAACACATACTTTAAAATTTAAAAAATGCCAGTTTGTACAATATCCTAGCTTGTTCCGATAAAGGACAAGCAAGGATAGTATTATACTCTCCAACATCGTACTTATTTTTTGGACCAAGTCAATCAAATCTCAAAGCCTTATTCCGCACAAACTCCATCAAAACATGGTGTACATCTTCGACTACTCCACATTCTTCACAGTTGGGTGACGTAACCTTTTTCATCAGAAAACCATTTTTTTTTAAATGGAATGTGACGGGATCGAAGTTTTAGTGCCATAACTAAATCACTTCTGTTAGGCTGATTTTGATCAGTCCAATTATACACTGGAAGCTGTGGTTGGATGGTTTGTACCAAATTCCCTTTTCTGTTGACCTCTCGTTAAAATATTCACTCCACTCATCTGTACAGTGCTGTTTTATTAATCTTATATAATTTGTATATAAAGGGGGGACATCATGGGGGAAATCATGTAGGCTACCGGTACTCCTCGCACGGACGAGGTCCACCGAGCCAAGTGTTGCAGCGAACTCTTTGAGTCCAAATTTATCATGACTAATTGAGTTAGTTAAAGATGGAATATTATGTTTAATAGTCTCACGCACATTGATGTTGCTGACTCATGTTTCCATAAAAAAATCTCAACCAACCTAACTGAGTAGACTGTAGAAGATTTCAGCTCATTGAGACCAATAGAGCTTACTTTCTATCTCTCCAATATTGAGAATTATTAATATTTAAAGCTAACTAATTCAAATTAACCGCAATGTGCTCCTGAAAAGGCATACATTTTAGACGGTATTTGCCTCCTAAAAATTTCCTACGAATATGTAACGGTGATAGATTTAAATCACTCTCCATCACGTGGATGGGGGTGTTTCTAATAAAGCCACCAATAATGCGAAGAGATTTGTTTTGAGCTTTGTCCAATATAGATAAATGACACTTGTAACTACAGTCATACAGGAAATGACCATAGTCTAACTTACTGTGGATTATGGAGATGTATAGTCGACGCAGATGTTGATGATGAGGGTAAACACCCCAACCAAGACCTGCTAAAACTTGGAGAATATTTATGAATTTTAAAACCTTTTGAACCGATTCGTTAATGTTTCCCCCATCTGAGCGACTGATCTAACCACATTCCCAGGTACATTATGTTATTGACTACACAAAGATTACTATTATTAACTTTTAACTTAACAGGTTGTCTGCACATGCCTCTCTTAAAAATACAAACCTTAGTCTTAGCAGGAGAAATTTCTAAACCTAGATTAACAACTATGAAATTAAAATTAAAATAATTATTAATTAATATTATAAAATTAAATGAATTTCAAGCAGACTGCAGCTCTGAAACAACTTCATTGGCATAAGGACCTGATTTAAATAAAACAAAATCGTCAGCATACTAATAAATATCAACGTTCGTAATAGTGTTACAAATATTGTGAGTCGCAACAGTAAGTAAAAGAGGTGAAAGTGGGTCTCCTTGGACTAACCCTCGTCCCGTAAACCGTAAATATTCTTTGTTATTAATTGAAATTTCAAGTATTCTTTCATTCAAGAATCTCTACAAATATGAACATACCTTACGAGGTCGTAAGTTATGTTCATGTTCAAAGTGGGTACTTTTATCGAGAATGCTCAATAGACTACCGATATCGACATTATTATAGGCGTTATTGATGTCAATGAAACAGCCAACTGTGACAAGATTTGAAGTAAAACCAAGTTGGATCTTTGTCATCAAAGTAAAAAGACTATCTAAATCATCATCATCATCATCTGCCTAGCCTTTTCCCAACTACGTTGGGGTCGGCTTCCAGTCTAACCGGATGCAGCTGAATACCAGTATTTTACATGGAGCGACTTGCCTATCTGACCTCCACAACCCAGTTACTGGGTAATACGATACCCCTTGGAAAGACTGGTTGTCAGACTTTCGGGCTTCTGACGACCCGTAACGACTGTCAAAGATCTACAAATGACAGCCGGGACCAACGGCTTAACGTGCTTTCCGAGGCACGGAGAGGTCTTGGTATGTTAAGATGGTCACCCATCCACGGACCAACCGCGGCAAGCTTAGCTTAACCTGATCGATCGATCCGTACGGCTACTATTACTTAGCCACAAGCCCCTATAAAAGACTATCTAAATATGACTTAGATTTACGAAAGCTTACAGTATTATCGGAAAATATGTATCTATTTCCGAGATACCATTCCAACCGTTTGTTCAAAATTGAGTGTTTTTTTTTTAATAGACATGCCGTCAGAGAAATTGGACGAAGGGCAGATGACCAGTAAAATCTTTTTACGACATCATTACAAAAATTTCAAATTCTCGGCTCTTCTATTTTATAATATGCGTGTATTAAACATATACACTTCTCTGGAGAAATTTTATTAATGACAGTGAAAACTGTATCAAAATTCATTGCGTGGCTTAGAAGAAGTAAGCGGAGAATTATTAATTACTTACACTATTTAGATCTAGAGGCTAGAATTGTCAAACTTAAATGGCAGTGGGTAGGGCACATTGCTTGCAGAACATATGGCCGATGGAGCCGGATGGTTCTGAAGTGGCGACCGTGTACTGAAAAACGTAGCGTTGGAAGGCCTCCAACAAGATAGACCGATGATCTGGTGAAGGCCGCAGGAATCCGATGGATTCGAAAAGCATAGAACTGGTCGAAGTGGCAGTGCTTGGGGGAGATTTATGTCCAGCAGTGGACTTCTTTCGGCTGAACTGATAACTAGAAACTAGGGAAAGTGGGCCGCAGGTCGGTGGTAACTAAACCAGTATAACCAAGCAAAATTACTTTCTTATGAATATGTATTTGACCATGATCACCGAGCTATGATAAAAATAAAACGTCGTGCGCCAACCGAGAGTTTAGTAATGAGCTATGATCAAAGATTGAATATTACCTAAAAAAAATATCTGGTCCCGGCCATCTACGGAAAAGTGACTTGGTTTCTCAAGGAGCTCAAACCATTCATTCAACATTATTTGGTGCATGAATTTTGACCCTGCATGCTGTCCCTCTATCAAATACATTATGTTAAGTTAAAAAATATGGAACAACTAGTTGTTTTTAATAACCGACGACAAATGTAGTGTCTGAATCATGTGCTAAATCCACGGTACCAGTTTGCGTGGCGATATACGCTACCCTGTATGTCAAAACATTGCAAACCTAATACAGACATTTTATTAAAGAAATCTTACTCAAAATCTTAATTACATGGTCATCTGGAATGCGCGCTGAAGATTTTCATAGAACAAACTGGACACAATCAGCAATGTAAATAAAGTAAGCAAGAAGATAATTTCACAGAAATAAATTCTTCTTTATGAAGAGTTCACTGCACTTAGATCAGATTAAATTATTAAGTAATGAGATCATAAACCTTATAAGCTGAATAAATAAAATTACTTGAAGCAGACGGGTTAGTGATCGCAACAGTTAGGTATATTATTATTTATGTAGATACATAAAGTAATTGTTACAGACTAGCTTTTGCCAGCGGCTGCGCCTGCGTGGACGTCGGATATTATCATAAAGTTAGTATAAAAAGTATAATTTTTGTTAATCCAGGTTATACAATATCTGTTTGCCAAATATCATCCAAATCCATTCGGCCATTTTGGCGTGATTGAATAACTAACATCCATATAATCAAACATCTAAACATTCAAAAATACAAACTTCCGTATTTATAACATTAGTAGGATATTTATATTATAGTAGGAAAGTAGGATTCCGAAATACAACGTCTCTCCATGAGTCTGTTCATCAGTGCACTTGTAAGTCGAGAACAAAATGTCCAAGTGCCGGTCACAATCTCATCTCAGCGACAATCAATGCCACAAACTTGTCGAAAATTAGAGGCTTTTTAGACAGATTGAGTCTGCGTAATCGTCTCCCAAAATTTAAGACTTCTCTTCCAATTATTTTCCCCTACCTGATTACGTATTCCTCTTCAGAACTGCGTAAAGCGCTAATGAATTTCATCCGTCACTCTAATATTAATAAAATTACTAGCTGTTGCCCGCGATTTCTTCTGCGATCCAGCTTAAAAAGTCTTCTACTTCTCCAGATAGCTAGGAAGCTAGATATTTGTCAAATTTTCATTTAAATCCGTTCAGCCGTTTTGACGTGAAAGCGTAACCACTAACAAACTGACTTTAGCATTTATAATATTAGTTATGATGAGTTGTTACTCCAAATATTGTGCCGGTGTGATATAGGATATGTACGGTACGTACGTACTTCTATGTTTGATGTCTAAATCATCTTAACATTAATTTATTTTTTGTTTGTGTCAGTTCCTTGCTAACCCACCAAGATATTGTTGCTCCATCAAAACTCCGCATGAATTAAAAAAAATATGTCGTTTTTTCCTCTGTTCTTTTCCAGTACACTATAGACATTGTTAAAATGGTCGATATTAGCTTTGTTTGCCATATTAATCAATATAATAGAAAAGTGACTAGAATTCGTACGTTCTACCCTATACGGAAATTGATCAATAAGACTTTTATTAAAGTCAAAGTCAAATAATGTTACAATTAGACGCTTTATAGGCAGTTTTGAACGTTAACCGGAAAATGGAAACAAATATCATTGAATTTATGGTTATTATGTTAATTGGCTATCGTCTAGTATGTAATATATTATAATAATAATTTTATTTAAAATAAATAAATAACTGTTAAGGCTATAAAACCATTGTGAGAGAAAACTGTCACAATGGTTCTGTAGCCTTAACAGTTTTGAATATAATATATAACAAATGTATATTTTATATAACAGTTTTGTTTATTATAACGTAACATCAAACCTTTTCCCTGAAGGGTAGGGCAGAGGCGTACCTATAGTACACCCCCTTTGTGTATCATATTTCCAAAATATTGTGAAAGCCGAGTGAAAACTATCTAGTACCTGTTACTGAACAGTGACAAACCACTTAGTTAGGTCGATTTAGACCAAATGAATAAAAAAACACAGAGCAAAAGTAAAAGCTTACTCTAGATTATTTTTCAGACTTGATTGCTAAAAAATTACTGCAATTGTTTTGGGAATGTACCCTGAGTTATGCCCGACTCTATAACTCGTTATAACATACGGTGCCGGTTATAACATATGGTACCGAAACGTGGACACAAACAGTTGAGCTGGTCTACAAATTTGAAGTCGCTGAGCACGCTATGGCGGTCCATTGGAAAGAAACTTCAAAGAAACTCCAAGCATAGCCCGGTGGCTATGCCTGGAGTTTCTTTGAAGGATAAAATCAGAAACGAAGTTATCCGGAAAACAACTGGAGTCACTGACATAGCTTGCAGACTAAGTAGGCTGAAGTGGCAGTGGGCTGGCCATGTTTGTCGAAAGAAAGATGACCGATGGAGCAAACGAAACCTGGAGTAGAGACCGCGTATCGGCAAGCGTAGTGTGGGGACGCCCACCATCTAAATGGAACGACGACCTTGAAAAAATATATATATATCGATATTCTGTAAACTTTGAGATGATATACAAGCAGGCCTCACGTGGGTTGTCGGTCGCCAACCCGAGGGCCTAGACAAGTGGCAATCGCTTTGAAATCGTTTTGTATTTCTACCACGACATTCAATTACACACACATTTTACACACACACAGTACATTTTTGTCTTTTCCATCATCGTTATCGCTGATAAAATGTCACTCAGTCTAGGTCCTCTCGTCTGGTTAGAATTTAGTAACTTTATGTGGACATTTCAATTTATCAATTGATTATCTCGAACTTAAATCTAAAAGTCATAGCTACATAGCCACTTAGTTAGTGTCGCCAATCATGCCTACGTCGAGATAAAGTCAAGACAAGTATTGGTGAAAACCCAAATGTAGTCACAAACTGTTCACGTACCTGTTGTTCTGGTGAAAACTGAAATGGTCACAAACTCTTCATGTAGCTGTGTTGTGCTAGGTCCAGAAGACGACGGGCTCGAGGACGTCGCCACCCACACAGCAAGACTCGAGGTGGCGGCGCGTAGTGTGCCACGCGCGCCTCTCTAAGATGTAACGGGGGGCAGTTCAATACCTCACTCCCTCCCCAGACTGACTGGAAAGGGAGCGCTGTCCTTCTCATACTTCTGACTTTGTTCATTCTTCCTTTCATATTCAGTCCATTCTTCTTTGGAATGCGCTTCCTCTCGATATCAGGACGGCCACCAGTCGGTATGCATTTAAGCGGAAATTGCAGAGGTATTTTCATAACGAATAGGGTAGAATCATCTAAACTCCTCATTCCCTTGAGAATATATATGTATTTATATGTATATATATATATATATATATATATTATAAGTATTTATTATAGTAGATATGTATGCTTGTATGTGTATTATTAGTTTATAACCTATTTATGAACCAATCTTATTTATTATTCATTATGATATACTTTGTAGTCGTTGTTCCTCTCAACCTAAGCACCTGCCATCTAATCTCTTCACCACCCTTGGTTGACTGGTAGAGAATGCCTAAGGCATTAAGTCCGCCTTTGTACCTTTTTATGTGCGAGAAGTTTAAATAAATAAATAAATAAAGGGAGCACCAGAGTGGTTTTAGTCTGTAAGAGTCTGACAGACCCTTCTGCCCACCTCAAGGCGGAGGACAGCTATGAGGATTTCCACCCAGACATTTAAAAAAAGTTCCATAGGACGAGGGTGTAGGTAATTTGCTCTCACTTACAGTTTCATTTCTCTAATTCTATAGAAGATATATATATATCTGGTCAATATATCAGCGTAGCCTTTTCTTAACTATGTTGGGGTCGGCTTCCAGTCTAACCGGATCCGGCTGTATTTTCCAGTATTTTACATGGAGCGACTGCCTTTTTAACCTCGACAAACCAGTTACTGGGTATAGGTATAGTATATGGTACGACAATAAAAATTATAGGTATCCAATCGCGTGGTTTCTGAGGAATTCCTACCTACACCCATATCTGAATGCCTGAACAAAGTGACATTCTATTCTGGATTACGATGATGGAAAAGTCGAAAATGTATGGGACTGACAGACACTACTGCCCACATCTAGTTGTAATCGTATTAAAAGTCGTTGTGGAAATACCAAACGCTTTCAAAGCGATTGCCAATTTTCTAACCTTCTGGACATACTTAGGTACAATAATAACGTAACACACCAACACACACCTACACGCACGACACACACATTTTCTCTCTCACACACACACACCCTTACTCACAGTGCACATTGCAATCAAAATATTCCTTTATCCTACTGTATTATTTTAATTTCACTGTTTTAAATCTAGACAATGTTTTGATTACTTTAAAATAATAACACTTTTCTATGTGCTTTTTGACTACAACAATCCATAAGTATTAACGTATTTTTTTGTTTGGTTTTATCTGTAAATCTATCTATTATTGTCGACTATTAGGAAATGATAACCCTTTTTTTGGCAAGTAAACGTTATCTCATATTATATTAAGTTGCGTCATCATGCCGTTTTGCCTATTGTTTACAACAGGTATAGCAGAATCGATAATATGCAAAATACGCACTTTTGCGTGGAGTTGTGGACACCACAACAGCAGAATCGATAGAGTCTCGTCAGACCATCGATCTAAGCAAGTAAACATACATACACTTGTTTTTCTGCTAATCCTTTATCAGACAACTTAAACGTGCAATTTCATACTGGTTTTCCTCGATACAGAGTGACAAATTAAGATAAAATAGCTACATCATTGGCACGTTTCAAAATTTATCTGGATCATGTGGCCAATCTCTTTGAGTGCCTGCTTAAAAGACGTAGTCAGCTATCTGCACGCGTCAATAAGCTCTTGTCAGATTGAGATCGTTTCAGATTTCAATTTTGTATGTTACACTTTAGATAGTATCGATGCGTGGGGTAGTAACGCTCGCGCCTGTATTTTTTTTAGTAAATAACGTAACTCAACATCACGACTGTAATCTTCCTCCACGCTCAAACGATTAGGGAGAAGTGCACCTCTAGTACACTCCCATATCGCCAGTTCTGCGCCATGTAGTTGGGGCGAGCTTACTGACATCAACCAGGCACAAATCCGGACTCAAGTCTGTTACTGAGTTTCTAATGGAAACATCCAATAACAATTTTCCTGATATTGGAATTGAACCTAAGAAATCTTGCTCAACAGTGGTGCTTGCGACCACTGCTCATTCTTTTTTTATATTTCGAAAATAAGCATTTTTAAAGGGCGTGTAGGAACAAGGTCGACCGATACGCGATTTAAGGTCGCGGAGATCTGCTGGATGCGAGACACTCAGGACCGATCAATATAATCAGGGTTATTGAGACCTCGGGGGTTGCTTCAGGTAAGTATTAGAGAAGAGACATCAAGATCATAAATATTTAATTAATTTAAAAACATCATATACAATGTAACATATTTCTATTCTATTATTTCTACTTATTAACCGACTTCCAAAAGGAGGAGGTTCTCAATTCGTCGGAATCTTTTTTTTTCTTCTTTTTTTTATGTATGTTACCCGATTACTCCCGTACGCAAAATACGCGCTTTGACGTGGAGTTGCGGACAACAGCCCGTATTACCTACCTACCCGATTACTCGAAGATGGCTGGACCGATTTGGATTATTATTTTTTTGTTTGAAAAGGTATACTTCCCAGGTAGTCACATGATCATCAAGTCAGGATCTGATCATGGGATCCTGGAGAAATAGAAAGAACTCTTCTAATTTTATAGGCACACTTAAAGCGATTTGGATAGTTTTTGGAAAAGTACTTTCTAGGAGTGGTCCTATGTCAATTTGGTGAAGATCTGATGAAGAACTTCGGAGATAGGCATCGGAACTCCTCAATAAATGATAGCAAATGGACTGGAATTGCAGAAATCTCATGTCTGTCTATTGTTTACACCACTTAGTAACATAACATCACGCCGGGGCGCTGTGAAGGGGTAGGCACATGTGAACCACTAAAAAGTGAAAAAAAAAAAAAAAAATAAAAAAAAAAACCGACTTTTTTTGGAAGTCGGTTGTTGTTTTTTTTTTTTGAAAAAAGTTTTTTTTATTTTAAGTAAGGTTATACGAATTAAAAAGGGAAGAGCTCATTGGGCGTTAAAAATTCAGTCAGTGGGAAAAGTGGTAAAAGGCTGAAAGCGTTATATAGCAATGCTGATTCTTTGGCCTGAAAATAGGCAAGCCTTCTGACCAAGGGAAGAGATCAACCAACCGCTTATGTGCACTCAGACTCCACAGCTCTAGTGTTTCAACCACAAACGACTCAAACATATAACTCAAAATAAGCTTGTTAATATGCACTGCAGGTGCAGAAAACTCCAAACGACGCAGCCACCCTACACAGCCCGCCGTGCTAGGAAGATGGGATGCCACAAGAGTATTGACACAGTACCACACCAAAGGCCTATCCAAATTTCTAGGCATCAAGGTAATTCCGTCTTGTCTCATCCCCTCGTTACGTGCCAAGCCATCAGGTTCTAAAACAGCTGGCACCCAGCTGGCTTACCAACCTGTAGTGTAGTTTATGCCACTTTCTCTGGGTATACGGGTTCTTGGGGTGAATTGTATCCGAGCAAGCCATTTTCCAGGCATTTACCGCATCGTTCAAACACGGCACTTCAGTGTCAACCTGAGAAGGGGCTAAGATTCTTGTGGTTTACTTTTCGGTGCATTTGAAATTTTGCGGACGCTGAGCCCACCATGATTCATTTGGGTTGCAGCCACACGTGGCCCTCCAATACTACATGTATAACAGTTATTAGAATACCTACTACTAATAATTTGATTAGTTTGGTCTAGGTGTGGCTGCTCCCATAAAAAGGAAGAGCAGAAAAATACATAAAATTTAGACCGAAACAGCAGTAACAGGGTTAATGCCGAATGTAAATTAATTTTAGAAAATCTATCCGAAATATTGATAATAATTCTTGTTTAATTATTTCGTTAACGATACAGGTATACACTCTAAAACAGGAGTAGTTTTTTATTTGTCCAAAGGGGTTTTCCAAAGTGTCTGGCCTGAAGCTATTGACGTTGCAAAAAGATTAAATTTAATTAAATTCAGTTCAAGTGAGTGAACCTGGATTTATTGCTAACTCGCATTATGCAAGCGTAGTGAATAGGGCTCGTGCTTTCTCCCCTTACGAAGATAAAGCCTTTCGACGAACATTTAGAGAAGCTAATAGTCTTTAACTGACAAGATGACTCTAATATATACACCTACAATAGATTTTAAAAAATAACTAAGGTGTCCCATGCGCAATGTGATTTTTTTTTTTTTTTGGGTGGGAAATCATCAAATAACTTCTCCCGCTCTGGGTGGAGCGGGAGAGCGTGTCAGACTTTTACTAACTAAAACCCACCCGTGTTCCCTCAGTTGCCTGCGTGCTAGGGGCGGTGGTATCTCTTTCGAACAACCCGCACCCCTGGAAGGCATCGGCCGTTGCGGGCCCCATCAGTTGCTGCTGACATCTCTTTGAGGCGCGCGTGGAACACAACGCGCCGTCGACCCGGGCTTGGTCCTTACCGGACAGCGAGAATCAGCGAGAATCGGCGAGAATCAGCCTGGGATTCCCGGCTGGGCGCCGGGAATCCCAGGCTGATTCCCGGCCACCCTCACCGGGCGTCTCCTACAAAGGCCACGGCTGTGAGGGTGCATGTACTGCATTTCCCTCGCGTGCGCCGCCTCCCTCTTTGCGAGCATAACTGCTTCGCTGAAGGAGGCGACTGCTAGCCATGCACTCCCGCTCCGTACCATGGCCTGGACCAGGGTCAGACGCGAGAGATCGCCGCCGCCGATCACCTCCACGAGGACACGGCGGTGCTCCGCCCAAGCCGGGCAGACCTCCACCGTATGCTCCACCGTGTCCTCAGGGCGATCTTCGCAATGGAAACACCCGGGCGTTTCCTCCCGCCCTATCCGAAACAGGAACCTCCCGAAACAGCCATGTCCGGTGAGGACCTGTGTCAGGCGGAAGGTGAGGACGCCATGCTGCCTCTCAAGCCACTCCTCAAAGAGGGGACTTACCGCCGCAATCGTGGCGTGCCCAATGCGCAATGTGATTGAGTGCGAAATATACCTACTGCAAGTATGATTTTACTTCGCGTGCTTAATATATACTTCTTTATCAGTATGACGGCTTTTAGAGTATGTTTTTTAAATGCTTACATCCATTTTAGTACAAGGTCATCTAGATACAAGTAAGTTGCAAAACAATAGCTCACTTTCAATATTTTAATCCATCGTATCGCATCTTCAAATATCTTATCATTATTTATCTAATGCCCTGTGCTGAAATACGTATGTACCGATAGAATAACACGAAGGGCACCTTTATGCCACATGACCTTAATAAATAAAATCTCGGTCTTATTTCAGTTTTAGAAGATAATACCTACAATCTTATCTAATAATCATTTTCAGCCTGACATTTGACACTATAGTGTCTGTCTGATGCCTATCATGAAATGTGGTCTTCATCCAAGTGTTACAATAGATAGGTTATAGTTTTTTCCCGTGGTTTCGCCAGCGTAAGATGTACGAAAATATTCCCAACGGGGACGTACTACCGGGATAAAAATATCCTATGTGTAATCTAGGTTATAAACTATCCGTGTGCAAGTACGATCAGCCGTTTTCGCGTAATTGAGCCACAAATACCCAAAACGTTTACGTTTATAATATTAGTAGGATTACTGGGATTTTCCCACTCGCTAACAATCAACTTCAGTTTTCGACTTAAACTTTTAAAATAACATCCAGCGACAGCGCATGGCTAAGTTGTAATTTCAGCTCTTTTCTTTTGTTTTCTGGGAAAAGGGAACAAAGAATAGCTAAATTGCCTAAACAAGTAGATCATCATTACTTGCCCAGCATTTTCTCAACAACGTTGGGGTCGGCTTCCAGTATATTCATCATCATCATCATCATCATCATCATCATCATATCAGCCGAAAGACATCCACTGCTGCGCATAGGCCTCCCCCAAAAGGGGGGGTTTTGCCATAATCGCCACGCTTGGCAGGCGGGTCGGCGATCGCAGTATGATGGTAAAATGCATAGAGAACGCTGCTGCCCATCCTCTAGTGAATCCCTTAGTCGCCTAGGGTAACTTAGCCGGTTTTCGGCCACTTAAGCGAGCGTATGACTTTGTGACGATTTTTCTCCATGACATTAAAGTCGCAGACTAGTTTCTTAAATATTTTTGAACTCCAAATATAATGTAGTTTTGATATTTGTCGACCATAGACTCGTCAACGTCACATTAAAATTACTAAAAATTAAAATGTCTGAAAATAGCGATTTCGCCTGTTTTCGGCCACCTGTTTCAGTTTCCGGCCATTATTTTGCTAGTTTTCGGCCACTAATCTGCTATTTGAAAAATTATCTCTATTTGCTAACTAGTAGGTTCTATAATGGATTAAAAGCAAAAAATACGTATGAATCAACGATTTTAATTAAAATCTTTAAAATAATCAACATATAGAAACATTTTAAACATAATAGTAGGAACATTGGTCAAAAAGGAAAAGTTTAATATGGCATAACAAAAATAATTGAGACTACGGAAAAATATCTAACTCGTGATCAACATCCTCTTCTTCAATAATAACTTTAATTACGTTTTCCTTATTTATTTCTTTATTATTTTCGAAATCAGTCTTTATAATATATTTATCAGTCTCACTTATAACTTTATCAGTCTTCTTAGTATTGATTTCTACATCTTGATCAATATTTTTAATATTATTGTCGGTTGTTTGTTCCTTGTTAATCACGTTTTCATCTTTGGTCTGTTTAATCTTAGGAATATTAAGTGATTTTTTGTTCTTATTAACTATTTTCTGTTTTTTTGGTTTCAGTTCACATTTTTTTTTGTTCTCTTTCAACTTTTCTCTTATTTTTTTCATCTATCTTATTTTGTTTTTCTTTTTCTTTGAAGTCGTGAAAATCTCTCCAAGCTTCTGAAGATATGGCACTAGGAAATTTATTAATATTTCTCTCTGTAGTAAGTTTAATATTCTGTCAGAATCTTTCACGATATCTGCCATTCCTCTTTCAGTCAAAAAATATTCAAGCTCTGTAAACCATTTTCTGATTGAGCTCACTTTTACTGCTTCCCTGGCTTTATTAATACCTCCAGGTTCACGTAAGCTAATCTCCGGATGCCTTCTAAGAAAACCTTGGTACCATGTTTGTCCTGGTCGCCCTTCTGGAAACTTATCTTCTTTTCCAATATCTTTTATTAATTTTGTAACTGTTTCCAGCAAAACTTCTTTGCTTACAGGAATACCACATTTTGCTAAATCAATAATCCAGTCCACAACTGTTTTTTTCTCCATCAAGGCCTAATATAGGCTCTAGAACAACTTTTCGAGGCTGTTCTTTAGTTCTACCCGAAATTCGATCTTGGATTGTTGACCGAGGAACACCAAAAAGACGACAAGTTTCTCTAATGCTTTTTTTTCAATTCTTATGGCCTGAACAGCTTTAGCTAATGCTTCTTCGGTATATTGAAAATGAGTTCTTTTTTTATTTCTCTCAGGAGGCATCTAAAAAATGAAATTACGATGATTCATTCCTTTATCTATCTTTACAAATATTTATATATTTTTTTAATGTTTAATAAAACATTAAAAAATAAAATATAAACTAGTAGCGAACATAATTTATTACCTATATTCAAAATCTTTCCACTTAAGCAAATATCAACTTAAGCTTTGTATAAACTAAGTTGATTTTAGAATGACTAGTACTATTGAAAAGGTCATAAAAATAATAAAACTGCATCGAAAACTTCACTTTAATTGAAGGTATTAAGGTTCTTTTTGCGAAATCACGTAAATTCTGAAAGTGGAAAATTATATCCTACAATACCTATGCACATACCATTGTAAAAACTTTTTGTTATTCAATTTACAATATTTGTAGATTAAAACTACATAAGTATACAATTTAATTTTTTTAATTATATGACCGACAACTAGATTTGATACATCTGATTTTCGATCGCCCTTTCAAATACGGCCGAAAATTAAGTTTATGTAAACTAATTTTCGGCCACCAGCTTTTTGACTGGCCGAAAAATAATATTTTGTAAACTGATTTTCGACCATCCCTTCAAACACGGTCGAAAAACCAATTTAAATTAATTAGTTTTCGGCCGTTGATCAACTTGCCTTATTTTATAACTAGCTAATAAGATAAATTTTGGGGAAGTCCTTTTATGTCTGTATTGTTCGTGTGAGTGAAGATTTCGATTCAATTAGTTGATTTATTATCGTTAGCTTTTAATGGCCGAGAATCAGTTAGTAAATTATTAATTTTCGGACACATCGATTAGCTTAGGCCGAAAGGTAAATATTAAAATTCTAATTTTCGGCCGTCAAATTTTCAATAACTAAAAATTGTTATTACCACATAATTAGCTCAAAACATGCGGCCGAAATCTAACTACATAAATGAGAAGCGGTTCTACTTTGTGTACAAAGTATCTTTTTTTAGAGAATTCCTAATTTAATAATCAAAAAAATCAATTAAGTGTAAACGGTCTTCTTCTAGTTTTCGGCCGGCCGGCCGAGAAGTAAATAGTCCCCCAAATCATTATCTAGTTTCCCGGCCATCAAATTTAAATGTAAATAACATAATCTTTCTTCCGTTTTAATTAAAATAGCACTAATTAAACTTATCTCCCGTGCACAGAACAACAATTATATTTATAAAACCGATAAACAACTTTGTAACTTACTTTGCAAAAATTACGCGCGCACTATTTTTTTCACTAATTTGGACACACGCGTGCACTGTAAGACTTTCGGAGGGTCACTGACGACACAGTTGGATCATTAAAATTCTACAAAATTCAAAAGTTGTAGGGTTTAAACCAATACATTAAGTAGGTGTTGTTTTTTTAAATGAGTAGGGTAAAGTGTCCTTATTATATTAAAATAACAACGTACTGGCCGAAAACCAGAGGTGGCCGGCAAACCGGCTAAACTACCCTACGACACCCACGTAAAGAAATGGATGGTGCTATTCTTTTACGTCCGGCTCCACACGGAACAGTATGATCGGATGCAGCCAAATACCATTATTGGTGTTAGTGTGTTGTACATAATTTGGTAAATTTTGTCCAAGAGCTGTGGTTGTTTCCATAAAGAAAAACATCGTAGAAGATATAAAATAAATTGGGCCAACACAACAGTTTTTCTAATCAGGGTGAATGCCGAATGTAATATTCTGTCCAAAATGTCGTTGTAATTTTTAAATTTTATCATGATGAATTGAGAAAAGCTTTTGACTAAAACTGGAGAACCTATGAGGTGCTGTGAACTTTTTTCTAGAATTTTGATAAGTGTGGCTATTGCATTAAATAGGGTAAATTGTCTGTCGGTAATTTCAAAAAGCAAATTTCACATTGTGATGGATGTGATGGCAATTTCTGGATCTTATCCAGAAATTGCTGTTTGAGGAGTTATAGGTCTGTTAAAACGTTGCCAATATCAGCCTAGCGTTCCATCATCTAAATACCCACCCACACGTAAATTAAGTTTTAATTAAAAAAAAAAAAAATATCATGTCATGTCATAGATTTGAAAAGGTTTTTTATTCGTATTTTGTGGATGTGAGAATAAAATTGCACTCATAGATGTATCGATTTGAAAATACAAAATTGTCAACCATTTTGCATATTTTGTTAGGTATTTTTGTCCTCTCATACCTATATACATTGTAATATAAAAACATTGTGTAAACCAATTATTAGAACCTTGCTGGTTCTTTTCAATAGAATACGACCAATTATACACTGATGTTGATACGGCTCGGTTAGTCCATTTTAGTTATTTTCATAGCATTATGTCCTACGGCATTCTGCTGTGGGGTAAAGCGGCTGACATTAAAAATATTTTTGTTCTTCAAAAACGAGCTGTTCGTGCAATTTACCAACTAGGTGATAGAGTTTCTCTGAAAGATTTTTTTAAAGATATTGGTATTCTCACGGTGGCATCGCAATTCATCTTCGCTAACATCTTATATATTAGGCAAAATATACACTTATACACTAAAACAGTGATATTCATAATATTAATACTAGAAATAAGGATAAACTACGTGCTCCCTTTCGCCGGCTTCATAAAGTTCATAACTCATTTGCTGGGCTTGGTATAACCTTCTATAACAAGCTTCCCTCTTCTTTGCTAGATTAACATTTTAATTCGTTTAAAGCGAAAGTAAAATCAAATCTTTGATCGAAGGCATACTATTCTATCAACGACTACTTAAACGATAGGAATTGTTGGTCGCTGTGATTAACTCAAGACAACGTTTATGTTCTTTCACCAGAATTAGCTTAACTACTGACAGGTCATATGAATTACTTCCTATCATTGTTTATTTAACTTGACTGCATAAACCATTTCTTTTTTATTTTTATTTTTATTAATTAAATTTTCATTTATCGTTGATAATTATATGCTATTATTGTATAGGATCAAGTTCTTCAGACATAACAGACAGCTGTGCTGCTGGGGAGTTTGTTGCGCCACTTCTTCTTCCCAGCTAAAGCACTAGGAAGTGGTGAAGGGCGGGCTTTTTGGGGGGACTGTCTTATGTAATTTTGACGTTCAAAAAGTGCTGACTCTCAGCCTAGTTTGAATAAATGACTTTTGATTTTGAATTAGAACCTTAAGTCTAGCTTTGGAAGTTTCATAAATGTGCCTAAGTCTGAATGTCTATGGTGAATGAAACATTTGAAAATTTTAGTTTGAACAATAATACCTACAAATTACCTTTATATGAAGGATTCTGGACACCTTCCAATAAGATTAAATAATGATTTCAGTAAAAAAAGTTGGGTGCCTCATAAACCTTTGGGCCGCTTAATGCAATACACGCGCAAAATAATATTTTTGATTAACGCCTAATAACAATATTAGTATCATCGCTCGTGTCTTTGATCCCCATAAGTCTTCAGAGACCACTTTTAGCACAGGCTTTACATAAATACTTCAATTGGTACAGTATTCAACACTATCAGGTTTTGGGATTATCTTCAAGTGCCTTCACAGCGGCTTCTACTGCGTTGTCTCATGCGTCATTGACCTCTTTGTGACGCATTATCTGATTGGCAGTGTTTTTGAATGAATTTTTGATCTGTCATCATGATAATCTAGTTTTCTCCCAAAAAAACAGCACGTGATACTATGTTATTTCATAATATTATCGATCTTTGTAGGTACCTAATTCGGTCGCGTTACCATGCCCAATAAGAGCTACTTCTGATATCGGAGCGTGGCTTATTGAGATTCGCAATTCGCTCTCGTACGAGATCAGAAATAGCTCCTATTGGGGGTAACGCGACATTAAAGTAAGGAAAAGATAGCTGTAAATGTTCTACAATTATAATTGTCCATATAGTTCACACAATGACACAAGTACACAACTTAAATCTCATAACCGAACGCTAAAATAGGATTTCGCAGAGAGGAACGTTTTCATAGGTTGCGCCTATGCCTTACGATGTCTCAGAACAGAATGTGGGCTCGAGGCCCCTTTTCCCAACATCTCTCCCAACCAAAAAACATTGTTCCTTATTCATCATGGCCAACCCACGTTCAGTAAACTGCATATGCAGCGCAGATGTTACCGCCGCTCTCCGAAACCATTCATCTTGTCCTTCTGAGAAGGACTCACATAAAATCTATGCAATTTATTAAACACCACAATTACCCGCGCAGCGGAGAAACCACTACGCAACGATGGATGTACAGATGTGTAAAATAAACTCCAAGAAACTTAAGTAATTTGCTTTTAGTCCTTTAACTGTAAATCAGAACAAAGCACGTACATATATATTATTATAAATGTGAAAGTTTAGATGTTTGTTACTCAATCACGCAAAAACGGCTGAACGGATTTGGGTGCAATTCGGCACACAGATATTTTGGAATCTGGAATAAGACATAATTTATAATTTATTTATTTCACCGAAAATACAACGGGTTACACATATTTATGGTCTAGTACTTGGGAGTATATAATATATTAAAATCTGTAGCCGAACTAGGACGAGTCCAGTATCTCACTCAGCATACAGCGCCAGACTGAATGTGTGTGTCAGTATGTATGGGTGTGATTTTGTGTAAGTCTATAATAGTAAAAGGTGTTGGGGTCCGATATACGATATATGACATTTATGACCGATTTCTTCCTAGGTATATCAAGAATGACGTCAGAGGGATGAACTTGCTATCATGTGGGTCAGTTCTTTCAGCTCGTACTGGAATACACCGGACAATAGTAGAGTACAGAATTCTGTGGAAATGGGGGAAGAAGGCTTTTGTTCGTCAGAAGAACAAAACTTACTTTTCTGTCCTAGAATGGTCACACAATTATCGATACTTGTGTGGCCATTATCGAACAAAGAAGACTCGAACTAAACTCTCACAAGAACAAAAATACATTTTTTATTATTTTATTTTACCCCTAAGGGTTAGACAGAGGTAACGTGTAGTGCACCCGTATATTGCCAGTTACATTTAAGTCCAAAATAATAAAGGCAGAGCTTAATGCCGCCGGAGCAATGGCAGTGGTGGCTCAGTAGAGGAGTGGTTACCCAGTGGTAACGGCGGCGACATACCAGTTGTAGGTCTTAGGTTCAAACCCCGACAGGCCCTTTACTTTGCGTAAATTATTTCATCACCAAAAAACATGGTGAAGAAATCAACATGACCCCGAACCAAAAATTCGAAGACATGTGATATCTCTCAACTCGCACTGGGCCCGCGTTGTATTTTATGGCCAATTCCGTCTCACAAAGAGGAGGCCTCTATTGCAGCAGTGGGGACATAATAGACCCGAGATAGGTATCGATCCGAGAACCTCAGCGTGTCAGAATTTTACTGTCTAAAACCCACCCGTGTTCCCTCAGTTGCCTGTGTGCCAGGGGCCGCGGTATCTCTTTCGAACAACCCACACCCCTGGCAGGCATAGGCCCTTGGGGGTCCTACCAGTTGATGCTGACATCTCTTTAAGGCGCGCGTGGAACACAACGCGCCGTCGACCCGGGCTTGGTCCTTACCGGACAGCGACCCATTACTCGTCGTCCGCAAGCCCGCGCCTACGGTGGCCGGGAATCAGCCTGGGATTCCCGACGCCCGGGGCGTCTCCTGCGAAGGCTACGGCCGTGAGAGCGCATGTACTGCCTCTTAGCAGAAGGAACGTTTTGCTACTGCATGGACAGGTCCACTCAATCTGTGTGGTTCTTTCCTAAAAAGACCATTTCAGACACCAATCCAAATGGTCTTAACATTATCTGACCAAGATTATGTCTGGACTTTAAAAGAGACTGTGACCTCTGAGTTTGTTTCGGCCTTTCTTCTCAGAGTACTCAGATAGGAAACGCCGACCTCATCTAATTTTTAAAAATACGATTGACGTGTAAAAGTGTTTGTACAAACCTATTTACAGAAATAAAATCGTTTATCATTATTACTTGACAATCGACGCACGCGTCTTTTTTCATTGCTATATTTTTACACTTCGTTTTTCTTTCAAATAATAACTGTTCTGGTTAATTTATTATTTATGTACTAGAAGAAGTGGCCAGACGACCGTAAAAATCTTTCAAACCTTAATTTAGCACGACGGAACTATTAAGATTTTTACTTTGTTGCGTAAGTAAAAGTAAAATGTGTTTTGCGAAATACATTGTTGCTCACAATGAGATAATTACTTATAGCACTTTAACACTGAATACTGCAAAGTTTAAAATTGGTCATTGATTTTGCTTCAGTGAAAATGTTATCTACTTTGCCAATGTAAATGTTATAACATTTGTAAACATTCTGAAAAATGTCAATTAAATAGATAGACTAAATGAAATTGAACAGCAGGAGCATTGCTAGCCTAGAATATAAAACTGATACTAAAGATAAATATTCTGGAACTTGTCACTGTAATAAGTGATAAGTTCCAGAAGTATTAATTTATTATTATGTATTATTTATTCAGAAAACTTTCAGTGTGTAGAGGTAGGAACGGTCAGCGACAAAAGTCGATTTCACTGTTACTTTTACACATCTTTTCAACAATAATTAAGGTCCGCGTAGTTTGATATGAAGTTTTATCGTTGTAACGTGCAATCGTTGTTCCGTGATTTCAAACCAAATGTTTTCATTGTAACGATATTCGCTGCTTCGTGCTTTCGTCATTAGATGATTCGTTATTGGCGCTGCATTATTTGGCGCAGCACGTTTCGAAGCCACGTACCGTACTCAATATTAGATTGAGACATTGAAATGAAATGAAATGTTAATTTATGTAAGTAGATCTTAAAAGACACTTTTACACGTCAATATTTTGTTGATTTTAAAAATTAGATGGCGCCGGCATTTCCTAGCTCAGCTAGGAAATGCCGGCGCCATCTAATTTTTGTTCTGTTCCCTGAGAAAAAAAGCCAAAACAAACTCAGAGGTCATGGTCTCTTTTTAAAGTCCTAACATTACATAATTTGAATTTTATGTGAGACAGTCAGTTTTATGAGAGAGTGTAACAATGCAGGGCAATGTCTGGAAGTACCTTTTGAAGAAAGAGCCATTGCAGCTTTAAGCTGACCTGACGGCATGTGTGTATCAGTCACCGTGTAGCTCATTGTATTTTAGCATTTCATATAGGTACTTTATAGCTCTCTGTCTCGATTCTAAATATTTAGTTCAGTAATTAAGATTAAAAAGTAAAGTGTTACATCACTATTTCGGTTTAGTCGTTGTCTACATACCCCACTTATGGCTTTCGTAGAAAAAACGTGCTGTTCCTCTTTTAAGCCAACTAAGTAATATTAACTTTTTCTTACGCAGCCTTCTTACCTAATCTCATTATGTATGGCAGTGTCCCAACTATGTTGGGGTCGGGACCAGTCTAACCGGGTGGATCGACATACCAGTGATTTACGTTGAGCGACTACCCATCTGACCTCCACATCCCCGTAACTGGGTAGCATGACAGCCTTTACTGACTTTAGTAACGACTGTCAAAGATATTCGAATGACAGCGGGAACCAACGGCTTAACGTGCTTTCCGAGGCATGGAGGGGTCTCAGCTTGAAATGGACGATCACCCATTCACGGACCGATCTCCGCATGCGTAGCTTAACCGTAGATCGATCGACACGTGCGGCTGTATATTTGCCATAATCTATATTTCTATATCTTGTTGTTTGCCGTAAACCATACCGACGGATTTCATGCCATAATCCGTAAAAAAACGGCTTCACTCCTGAGCAGAATAAGAAGCACTCACAATAGCATCCTGAAGGTTGTGGCGGCAGACAATTCTTCCACCATAATATGCCATTTTGTGAGAAGACTTACACGTTAGTGGCCTTTTGTCGGTATTTTTAGTTGTTGGATGGTCTTCTCAGTCATTTGTCTTTAGATTAAGTTACCAGCAATAGTGTTGCAGCAAATCTGTTACTAACAATTTATCGGTTTTAGTGTCCAAAATAAAATTACATTTGATATAGGTAACTATGTGGGTGAATTTTATTTCGTACAACTATGAAAAAGGATTGGTAATAGATTAAGGGCAGTAGGCAGCCAGTACGTAACTTTCTCGAGGCTTAGTCGACATTCACACCACGTAATAAAATCGAAACGGGCTTTTTCGTGCACTGAATTTCCAACTCATGTTGTTCCAACCATTCATTCTTAGTTTGGCCCCAAATTAAGAATGAATTACTACACGATTTGACAGCTGTCCCTACTCCCTACATGGTTCTACCCATCCAAAAAAGTTAATAATCAACTGAAGGAGTCACTTCGAGGTTTCGAACTATTTTCGGAGAGGCCCGTATTTTCGTTGACGGAGTAAGAGAGTAGCCGCCCAGGAGTGAAGGACAACTGAGTTCCTTAACAACCATTTTGTTTATGGTTATACTTACGGGTAGAAACGTCATACGGCATGTCAAGTGAGCAACTTTGTACTTTTATTATTTTCGTAACCAAAGTAATTTTTATTGCAATCATATTTCGCATTCAGGAACAGCAAACCAACGATAAGTAGAAAAATAACTAATTTTTTAAATTATAAACAATTGTCTTGTAAAATATCGGCGCATTTGTTTATATAGCAAACTGACGTCACACCCACAGAGAAATATGACGTCACTGCGTCCAGTGACCTTATTCGTGATTTTCTCCAGAAAGGTCAAGTGTGTAGTACTCGCAACCGGCGTGTGTGAGTGATAAGATGTATTAACGCAAACGGAGCAAAAGGAGTATGTAAGGATGATGATGATGACTATTTAAAATTCTCTATTATAAAAAAACCTGCTGTTCGTTTTATTATTTACCTCAATTTAGTGGTATGTCACGACAACGTTGTTTTTAAAACGTCTGATATCAATGATATACCAGCATCCGTTGATACGGCACGTATTATCTGATATTGAATCTATACAAGATCATCTATCGGAGCACTATAAAATAAGTCCCGTGGTACGTGCGAAAATAACGATAACAGTAAGTAGATATGCATCTTTTGTAGGAGATTATTGAGAGGTAATTTATACTATGCAGAAGAAAAATAAAATAAAAGCTAAGGCCGGATATAAAATCAAACACTGTCTTTTTCGTCGACCCGCGGTTGTCCTGCACTTTGTTGGATTCTCATTGCTCGTTTTAACACTGAGAGTTGGAAATTCAATGCACAAAAAAAAACCGCTTCAATTTTATTACGTCGTGTGAATGTTGACTAAGCCTCGAGAAACATCCCAAGTAGCATTGCAAGCTGTATACAAACTGTATTTAAGTTCGATTTTATACTAGAAGCTGTATATTCGGGCTGTATAGAGGCTGTATAAGCGCTTATACAGACCTTATACGTAAAAAATGGGCACATTTTATACAGCGTTAGGCTCTAGTATAGCTGTATAATAGCTGTAGAAGCAATAGAGGCGCTGTATAATAGCTGTATTAGAGCTGTAATTCGGTGTACAAAGAAACCATTATACTTCAGATATTATTTTATAAATACTTTATAGAGAAAAGAGTTTTAAATAGGTTTTTGAAGAGAATCACAAAATGAATGTTATCCTTTGCAATGAATGGCGACATTGTTATTTATAATATTTATTAGTAAGTAAACGTAATCTTGGACTTAGATATCTGAAGGTGTTAATTGGTGAATTGAAATTGCGGATTCAAATTTATTGTGAACCTGTCTATGTTTTCCGTCAAAATATTCAAGCGCCAGCAAAATAATCGATCTGATATAAAAGAAAAATACCATTTATAAGGTAAGTCAATGTTGGTTTTAAGGTTAGAATAAAAAACAATTTTATAATAACAAAAGTGAGGGTAGTGTGATCATTGTGCCCTCATATCAAGCTGAAAATCATTATATATTCCTTAAATTATGTTTCTAATTTTGTTTTATACCTACATTCGAAATTACGAAAATGGCGACTATTTGCTAAACAGCCTAAACGATAATCGGAGTGTATTATAGTCTGAGTAGCTGTACTAAGTAAGTTAAGGATTATATTGTACAGCTTTTGGCTGCTAATCAGCTTTTTAATAGAATATTTTTATTACTTAGGCTGTATATCAGTTCTCTATACATAACTTATAATGCTCATAAGGGTTACCTAAAAGAAATAAAAAACGCTGACTCAATATGATACATACCTACATATAGTAAAACTAAAACAAGTAGCTGTTTAATTTTTAACCCACTAAAAAAGGAAGATATTCTTAATTTGACCTTATATTTTATACCTAAGTAAACATAATGTAAAGCATTATTAGTTTGTTGTATGTATTATATCAGTTTTACTTTATTTTCAGGAAAATATGCCGACTAAAATTTAAGCAACCATTGAGAAAGGGCAAAACAAGCTTTGCATTGTACCAAGTTTGTGGGAATCAAAAGGCAAGTTAAGATGGCCAAGAAAGCGATTAGATATCAACAAATTAGTAAAGGATGAAACATCTCGGCCTTTACATAATTGGTCCACCTCAAAATGCTGTGTGAAACGGCTATCAATATCGTCATATGACGAAGCCGTAAGAGAACTAGATCTCATGGTTTAAATCAATCATCATTTGAACTACTTGCGCTGCTTTATGAAGAAACGTCAAATCATGTTCCGAAGGTTGAATTAAATTTACACATTTAACATAACTGTTATGATCATTAATAACCCTGTTTAATGTTTTTGCTACGGAACCCTCTTCGTTGGACGTCGATGGAATTGGCGGTTGACCGTAAAGTCTTTCCGAGTGACTGTCATTAATACAAAATAAAGCTGTACTGTAGCTGTCATTTATTTTTTTAGTTTTAAAACACCCTCAAAAACAGAAGTCATAAAACCACTGTATTTACAAGAGTGTACAATTACGCCATAAAAATAAGTTTTATAACGGAGTTTGCATACACCATTGTACAGAAACAAGTCTTAAGTGATACTATAATAACACTAAGAGCTGTAATAAGTAAGTGTTCACATGCAAAATACAGCTTGTATACAGCTTTAACGATAAAACCAGATTAAAGTGTCACAAAATACATAAGCTGTATAGTGGAGTTTTCATATTCTGTTTAAATACCCTAAGCTTTCGCGGATCCCTTAATACAGATTGAATAATTTTTTGACACTCTTGTAAGTCTCTAAAAGAACTCTAAGCTCTAAATAGGCTGTTATATTGATGTTGAAAACACTTGCGTGCTTCTTGGGATTACGTACTGGCTGCCTATTGCTCTTAATCTATTACCAAAGGAAACCTTTGTAGATTGTTTTTCTACGTTGTACGAAATAAAATTCACCCACATAGATACCTATATCAAATCAAATCAAAAAAAAATATTTTGGACACCAAAACCGATAAATTGGTAGTAACAGATTTGCTTCAAACACTGTTGTTGGTAACATAATCTAAAGACAAATGACTGAGAAGACCACCCAACAACTAAAAATACGACAAATAAATAAGACAAATGGCCACTAAGGTGTAAGTCTTTTCACAAAATGGCTTATTATGGTGGAAGAATTGTCTGCCGCCACAGCCCCCAGGATGCTATTGTGAGTGCGTCTTATTCTGCTCAGGAGTGAAGCCGTTTTTTTTACGGATTATGGCATGAAATCCATCGGTATGGTTTACCGCAAACAACAAGATATACAAAAATAGATTATGGCAAATTTACAGCCGCACGTGTTGATCGATCTACGGTTAAGCTACGCATGCGGAGATCGGTCCGTGAATGGGTGATCGTCCATTTCACGCTGAGACCCCTCCATGCCTCGGAAAGCACGTTAAGCCGTTGGTTCCCGCTGTCATTCGAATATCTTTGACAGTCGTTACTAAAATCAGTAAAGGCTATCATGCTACCCAGTTACTGGGTTGTGGAGGTCAGATAGGTAGTCGCTCAAAGTAAATCACTGGTATTTCGATCCACCCGGTTAGACTGGTCACGGTCCCTGCATAGTTGGGACACTGCTATACAGAATGAGAATAGGTAAGAAGGCTGCGTGAGAAAAAAAAGTTATTATTACTTAGTTGGCTTAAAAGAGGAACAGCACGTTATTTCTACGAAAGCCGTACGTAAGGAATATAGACAACGACTAAAATCAAAAAAGTGATGTAACACTTTACTTTTTAATCTTAATTACTGAACTAAATATTTAGAATCGAGACAGAGAGCTATTATGTACTTATAAGAAATGCTAAAATACAATGTCTCAATCTAATATTTAGTCCGGTACGTGGCTTCGAAACGTGCTGCGCCAAATAATGCAGCGTCAATAACGAATCATCTAAAATGAAAACATTTGGTTTCGAATCACAGAACAACGATTGCACGTTACAACGATAAAACTTCATATCAAACTACGCAGGCCTTAATTATTATTGAAAAGATGTGTAAAAGTAACAGTGAAATCGACTTTTGTCGCTGACCGTACCTGAAAGTTTTCTGAATGTAATAAGTGATAAGTTCCAGAAGTATTTATCTTTATTATCAGTTTTATATTCTAGGCTAGCAATGCTCCTGCTGTTCAATTTCATTTAGTCTATTTATTTAGTTAAAAATTTCCAAAGGTTTACAAATGTTATATCATTTATATTGGCAAAGTAGACAACATTTCCACTAAAACAAAATCAATGACCAATTTTAAACTTCGCAGTATTCAGTGTTAAAATGCTTGTGAACAAAATATCTTAATAGTTCCGTCGTGCTTAATTAAGGTTTGACAGATTTTCACGGTAAAAATATAGCAATGAAAAAAAGACTGAGTCGTTTGTCAAGTAATAATGATAAATGATTTTATTTCTGTAAGTAGGTTTGTACAATAGGGTGGAACACCTTTGTATGAAAAATTTTTTTTTTCGAATTTCGAGTCGGAATACCAGGTAAAAGTTGCTTTATATAATTGTTAATAACATACTGTTAGCTGCAACTTCAGACTAGATGGAGTTACGAGTCACCAGCCCTATAAAAGCCATCGCAAACCGGCGCGCATCCTCTTTTGGTCGACAGACGTGCGCTCGTGAACATTGGTTTAGGATATCGTGTTGCTTAATTTAATTAAAAATTGTTTGTTATATTTGTAAATGATTAAAAAGTACTGTTGATCGTGTTCATTGTTCTTTTTTTAATAAAATCAATTTAAATTCCTAAAATCAGAAGTGGGATTGAATGCTATTATAGCCGCTTCGAATTCATTTCTGGTTCCATCATAATGTCTAGCAGAAAACGTACAACACCACGAGAGCGCGCGTCTTCGCCTAATTTAGGTAACGCAGCAGCGACGATGGAAGCAATCCTCAACCGCCTGACAACGCTGGAGCAGCGCGCCGCAACACGTGCAAACACGCCACCACCGCCGCCGTTGCCTGTTCTCGCCGAGCCAGCGCCAGCCCGCGTAACGAGCGTGCCACGTGGCGAGAGCGTGACCAGTACTCCGAGCGACGCCAGATTCTCAGCTATATCTACAACCGCTTCAACGGACATCACGGAGCGTCTCATTGACGCGCTTAAATCCATTAACCCGGTGAGATCCACCCATTATTATGTGTCAGATTTCGACCCTAGCATTCATGACGCTAGTGCGTGGTGCGACGAGGTGGACCGAGCTCAATCGCAAAACCAGTGGGATGAAAAAGAGTGCCTAGCCCGCGTGGGACTATCTCTAAAGGGCGACGCACGTTCCTGGCTGCGCGAGTGGACCAGTAACAATCGTACTTGGTCAAATTTCAAACTAGAGCTCAAATGACTTTGTCCGCGACGCATTGACGTCGCGAATATTCTTTTTGATGTCATGTGTAAAGATTCCGATAAGTACTCCACGTATGCAGACTATGCACGAAAATCATTATTGCGACTACGTATTGTGAACGGTTTAAGTGACGAATTATTGTGTGCCATCATTGTTCGTGGCATAAAAGATGCACAAATACGTGCAGCCGCCATAAACGCTAAATTAACACCAGAAACGATCGTGGAGTTCTTATCTATTTATGTGAAATCAAATCGTTCAAGCGTAAATGTACCTCATAATGATAAGACACGCAATAGCCGATCCACCACTGATTCCTCCACCGAACGATTTCGCAAACATCCAACCACAAATACAGATGCACGTTCACGTCGCTATAATTGTAAACAAATCGGGCATAAAAGCAAATATTGTACAAAACGTAGTAAGATCGATGACGGTAACTTTAATACAAATAAGTCCGCGACTACCCCCGAATCTACCAACAAATCCGTTCCTAAAGTTGTGTGTTCATTCTGTAAGAAAGTAGGTCACACTGAGGATACTTGTTTTACGAAGGAACGTTCTGAAACGCGAAATAAATCGAATATTAACTTTTGTCGTGAAATAACGTGCGACCGTATTAAAAGAGATGTCATAACAGCCGTGATCAGCGGAGTACCCACCGATGTTCTAATTGATAGTGGCTCGAGTATTTCTTTAATATCGAATGATCTTGTTAAACATTTCTCATGTCGCACAAAGCCGAGTGCACAGATACTGCGTGGTTTAGGTGGAATAGAAATGCGTTCAAATTGTTTCGTAACTCTGTCTATAGAATTTAGCGACGTCACCTTAGAGGTAGATCTTCATGTTGTGCCCCGTGCAGTGCGCCAGTGCTTATCGGTACAGACGTACTAAATAGGAAAGGCCTCGCATACATTCGAACTAGCGATTCGCAGCGAATAATTAGGAATAGCTCGCTATTAAATAACTTGACACATAGTGAACCGACTATGCAACTTATTTCGATCAACACACAACTGTGTGGTGATGAGAAAGCGCGATTACTTCACGTGTTGAACCGATATTCAAAATATTTTCTCAGTGGAACAGCCACAACTACCGTAAATACCGGAGAAATGCACATTCGGCTTACTAGTGAGGAACCTGTCAATTATCGACCATACAAACTTTCATATGACGAAAAACTGCGTGTTCGTGAAATTGTTAATGATTTAAAGGAAAAGGGTATAATCTGTGAGTCCGAGTCTTCGTACGCGAGTCCGATTTTGTTGGTAAAAAAAAACACGGATCGGATAGAATGGTTGTTGATTACCGAGTTCTAAACAACATAACGGTAAAGGAATGGTACCCTCTTCCTTTGATCGATGATCATAAATAGATAGGCTCGGAAACTGCAATTATTTCACTGTACTGGATTTGGTGACAAGCTTCCACCGCGTTTGTAACACCCGAAGGGCACTTTGAATATCTCGATTCTCTACGGTCTCGCTAACGCTCCTGTGGTCTATCAGCGAATTATATCTGATACATTGAGATCTCTCATTGATGCAGGTCAGCTCTTAGTGTATATCGATGACGTCATGCTAATGAGCGACACCGTAGGGGACGGCATGTCCTTGCTCGATTGTTCTGGAGATTTTAACGCAGGCGGGTTTTTCTATTAATTTAAGAAAATTACCTTCTCTTGGGAGTACGATCAATAAAGGTCAGGTCCGACCGAGCGTAAATAAAATAGAAGCACTAACCATATCTCCGATTCCCGAGACATGTGCAGCCTTTTTTGAATGTAAGATTTCTTGTTATTATTTGTTTATCATAATGTTTCAGCTTCCATATGTATATGCTTGGAAGATGTTTACTATGGTACTTAATTTCTATCTAGCCGACAAACCTACATATGTAATGTGGATAGCAGGGTGATCTGGACCAAACTCTTATAAGGCCTTGTGTGGCGTTGAGTTTGTACATGTAAGGCCTGGATGGCTTCGGCATAAGGCATTGTGTTGTGTTGTTTTCGTATAAGGCCTCGTGTGGCATCGAAATAGCGCACCGTCTACCTCGTGTAAGGCCTTGTGTGGCATCGAGAGTGCATCCCGTTTACCTCGTGTAAGGCCTTGTGTGGCATCGAGAGTGCATCCCGTTTACCTCGTGTAAGGCCTTGTGTGGCATCGAGAGTGCATCCCGTTTACCTCGTGTAAGGCCTTGTGTGGCATCGAGAGTGCATCCCGTTTACCTCGTGTAAGGCCTTGTGTGGCATCGAGAGTGCATCCCGTTTACCTCGTGTAAGGCCTTGTGTGGCATCGAGAGTGTATCCCGTTTATCTCGTGTAAGGCCTTGTGTGGCATCGAGATTATCGTATTTGCAGCGTATAAGGCCTTGTGTGGCATCGCGCATTGACTTTTACAAGAAACGTAACGTGTGGAAAGATGTCATCTTCGCCCATTCAAGTGTAAAATTATTGATGAACATGACGTATGTGTACCTAACATGTATGTTTGCCTCCCAGGTTATGAAGATTCGGTTGTTGAGACAGCTTCAGAGCCAGAGCAAAGACCACCAACTGAGAGCATCGAGGACGCTGCTCAGTCAGGAGAAGCCGTGTTAGCTGCAACTTCAGACTAGATGGAGTTACGAGTCACCAGCCCTATAAAAGCCATCGCAAACCGGCGCGCATCCTCTTTTGATCGACAGACGTGCGCTCGTGAACATTGGTTTAGGATATCGTGTTGCTTAATTTAATTAAAAATTGTTTGTTATATTTGTAAATGATTAAAAAGTACTGTTGATCGTGTTCATTGTTCTTTTTTTAATAAAATCAATTTAAATTCCTAAAAATACCTTAATTTGGAAGTTCTAGCTCAACAGCTTGAGCTCCCGCCATAGACGTGAAATTTGATTTTTTAAGTTTTTATAGACGTTTTGTATAGTACATCCTATAATCAAAATATTAAGTAAATATAATATGTTATGCATGTAAATGTTAAAATAAAAGTATATTTCAATTAATAGAATCATTTATTTTAAAGGGTAACACAGGTTTAGAAAGTAATGTCGGTATGAATAACGTCAGTTTTTATAGCAAAAATCCTTTTTCGTCTCAAACTTTGGCATGAGCATTCGAGACGCTAATTTAGATTTTATGAATCCCTCTCTTCTTGCCTTGTCGCATACACTTAGAGCTGCTTCTGTCACAACTTTTACTGATCTTTCCACAGCCTGGGTGTGGCAAGGCAGTCTCATAAACTCCAAAACTGCATCTTCTCCATTTTCAATCAGATCTTGTAACTGCTCATCGGAAATATTTATCAGTATTGGGGGTTCGTATATATTTTGTTGCCAGTCAATCAAGTCTATGTAAGAAAGTGCATTTAAGTTTACTTTTGGTACCTCAAACATGCGCGAAACTGAATTTTTATTCACTTGACAAGCCTTTAACATGCGTCTTGCAGCGAGTTCTCTAATGTGCTTACGTGAATCTGTTATCATACTCAACAACAAGTTTTCTGGATGAGCAAAGTAACTGTTTCGAATTAAAACAGGGTCCACTGGCTAACAACTCGTCGTATAAATATCTAGTGCTGTTAGCGAGCTTCCATAAATGTTTTGAACCATCTTTGCAGGATGAATGTGTTTTGATGGCAAACCAGACAGGAGCGTATGATTTTACGACAAACGTTGCTAAAGTCACAAGATTTGGTTATGGATTTTCCGTAGAAATATACAAACGCAGTATGCGATTAGCTCTTGTCAACCAGCGGGCATGGGATAGCTTACCTGGGCTTCTGTGTAACAAATCAGGAGGACACGATCCATTTATGACAGCAGTAGTAATTTCTTGTAAATATTTCTGGTCTGTACTCAGATTTGTTGATATTTGTGGAGGTAGTTCACCTTCTATCTTCTCAAAGTGAGCCAACGGCAGTGTCTCGCATGTCTCTAATGCTTTACCAACTAGACCTGCAAATGATTTAGGTCCTGCAGTTGGGCCATCCAGATAAGTAAACAAATGCCTCAATGGCAACTCATTGGCGTGTAAGAGGCAAATTATCCATTGCAATGGTCGAGATAGCCTATTTTCCAAAAGACGAATCACGCCTCCCACTTTTCCTGTATTTGTGTTTGTTCCATCACAGCCAACAGCCATTAAACTCGCTGGTGATATCTTTTCAGTCGTCAAAAAGCTGTGGATAGCTCTTTCGATATTTCTTGCACTGCCCGATGTTGGAACCACATACCCAACATAAACAGAACCTGGTTCTTTTATAATCGAAATATGTTCCTCTTGTACAATCACTCTAAACCTCTTCGATCCTTTTAAAACAGTTTTAGCCGTCTTGTCTTTCCTTCCATCGAAATATAATGCTGAAATTTTTGTTACTCTTTCTTCTGTTAAAATTTGTTTGCGTACTTTCTGTCTCATTCTTCTTAGTTTCATCCTGTCCACGACGTTAGCCGACTGCGCCTCAGAGTCGGCATTAGAAACAGAACACAAAACAGATGATACGATAGCCGCCGCAGCTCGGTCAGATACTCCATATCTATCGCATACAGTCGTCAAGCTATGAAGACTGGCATCCGTGAGCTTTATAGGCTTTTGATCCACTGTGTCAGCAGTGTCAAGACTTTCTGCGGCCGACGAACAAGTAGGACGGTTAGAACTAACTTCAGATCTACGAGTATTTAGCTGATACGAAGTAGAGGCAATTTCTTCAATTCGTGTATTTGAATTATGCCTAATTTCTTGTTTTAGAGCACGTAACCTTCTATTCTGCAATTTTTTACTCTGGATAAGATCCGTTCTTCCTAAAGCCATTAGTCTGTTAGTTTGTTGGTTTTCTAAAAATGTTTGTTCCTCTTTTGGCACTTTTTTTTCTCTCAAACAAGTACAGCTTACAAATTCTTTACATTTACATGCAGCTATGTCAAAAAGCTTTCTACTTTGCACTCTGAACTCTTCTAATTTTTCTATCTTCAGTTTCTTCAAAGACTTTTTCAAGTTATAACATTTTGAGTGATAACATTTTAGTAATTGTAAGACTCGTTTGTGAGTGACAATTGGAATTGAAGATTTTATCCACAATTCTTCAATTTTCGTTCCAACTATTTGGGCAATTTCCAAAAACGAAGGTTCTTTTGTTGTGTTATTCTTTACTTTTAAGTCTTGTCGAACCCATTCATAGAATTTCATCACATTTTCATACGTAGGTAGGATATTCTCTTTCAACTCTGCACTTTCACCAAATATCGGACATTTTAACTTTTGTCTCGTAGTAGAAGTCATGTTAATACACTTAAAAAACGTAAATCGACAAGTACTTGTGAAAATAATTGGCGCGCGACCTTTCACCTTGAGACATGAAGAAAATGATGAAAAAATTGAAAATGAGAAATGATTGAAGAAAATGATTATATTTTTAGCCTAAATAATTTAATGCATATTTTGACATGTCGTCATAGTGACCGTTTATTGTATTTTGATACTAACAATTTTGTTAGAGATTTTGTGCTAGTTCGGGAACATATGTTTCTTCCCAAGAAAAGTCGACATGTATTAGCTACTTTGTTAGCTTACAATATACACGCAGTTATTGATAATTTAACTGAGACTAGGTTTAGTGACGAAACAGTATTATCTAGTTCTTCTAATAATACTGTAATTAATTCTTTAAACTTTTAGACACGACAACAGAGAAGCATAATAAGGATATTTTACTGTATCACCAAAATATAAATCGCTTCCCTGGCAAAATCCTAGACGTGGAAATGTTAATAGATAAATATCATATGGATATCCTATGTTTTTGTGAAACTTGGTTAAAACCAGATAGAATGTTGTTTAATGTAAATAATTTTTCAGTTGCCAGTGCGTACAACAGGTCTTCAATAGGGGGTGGTACTTTGATATTATGCAATAGTTGTTTTAGATATAAGGAGAGAAAGGATATCACTGCTTGCTCTGTTGATCGCTTATGTGAGGTAGCATGTGCAGAGGTTGAGGGCCATACTTTCTTATCTGTTTATAGACCACCAGCCTCAAACTTGTCATCATTTTTGATCATAATGGAAGAAATATTAGGTAAACTTTTTAAAGATGATAAATTAGTCTTCGTGTGTGGTGACCTAAATATTGATCTATTAGTTAATTCACCAGAAAAATGTAAGCTTATCTCATTGTTTAAATCATTCAATTTAAAATGTATATTTAATGAAGCGACTAGAATAACAGCAACCACCGCTTCATGCATAGACAATGTATTTACTAATTGTAAAATAAAGGACTCTTCCTTAATTAGTGGCGTCAGGTCAGACCATACTGGTCAGCTTGTATCGTTTCACGTAGATAAAAAGTTACACCTAGATAAAACCATTGAATTGAGACCTCTGACTAAAAATAAATTGGAAACGTTTAAAAATAATGTTCTTAGCAATCTCTCAACAGCAAGTTTTGATTCACAAGACCCCAATATAAACTATAGCACATTTTTTTCTACAGTATGCCAAGAATTCAATAAAGCATGTCCTGTAAAAAAAGTTACAATCACTCCTAAACCAAAATTTAGCGAATGGGCCACAGCTGGCATTAGAAAAAGCAGAGATGTCTTATATAATTTGTACCACGAAAAATCACTGACTTCTGATCAGGCCCTTCATAATTATGTAAGAAACTATTCTAAGATATTCAAAAGAGTCTGCGCTCAAGCTAAATCTAAATTAATAAGTAACAAAATTAATATTTCTAAAAATAAAATAAAAGCTGTGTGGCAGGTAATTAACAAAGAAACTGGAAACACACAACAGCGAGATCAGAATGAATTAGCTCTAAAAATTGATAATGAAACCATTTCAGATAAGTTAAAAGTTGCTGAGACTCTAGAAAATTTCTTTACCAACATCCCAATAGAGGTTACGAAGTCTCTACCCTCATCATCTGTATTAGCTGAATCTCTTCTTAAAGAAAACATCAGTAAGGACATTCCAAATTTTGAATTCAAGCCCATTTCTATTGCCACAATTAAAACAGCATTCAAAAGTCTTAATTTAAAAAACACTGAAGACTTATGGGGGATTTCCGTTAAGGTTCTTGAAGGTATCATTGACACAATTGCCCCTGTCCTAACAGGCATATTTAATCAATGTTTAGACAGCGGTACGTTTCCTGACTTAATGAAACATAGTAAAGTAGTACCAGTTTTTAAATCGGGTAGTAAGTGTGATCCCTCAAATTATAGACCTATATCTGTGCTTCCAGCAATGAGCAAAATTTATGAAAAAGTCATGCTAGACCAGATGTTGTCACATTTTAACTCAAATGGGATTTTACATAGTCGACAGTTTGGTTTCACGAAAGGTAGGTCGACGACTGACGCGGGAGTAAAACTCGTCAGTCACATTTTGGAATCCTGGGAGAAGTCCCAGGATGCAATTGGCATTTTCTGTGACCTCTCAAAAGCGTTTGACTGCGTTGACCACAACACACTCATCTGTAAATTACACCACTACGGAATTCGTGGACGAGCTGCTGATCTTGTACTTTCCTATTTATCAAACAGGCAGCAAAAAGTAAATGTTAACGGGGCAACGTCCTCGGGGTCTCTAGTTAAGATGGGCGTGCCTCAAGGTTCAATTCTTGGCCCTTTTTTATTTCTAGTTTATATTAATGACCTTCCTTACCTAATGGCAAACTTCTCGGATATAATTTTATTCGCTGATGACACCTCTCTTATTTTTAGAATAGATAGAAAAGATACGGATGTCTTACATGTCAACGATAGTCTAGCTGTTCTCTCGAAATGGTTTGCGGCTAATAATCTTTTACTCAATGCGAACAAAACTAAATGTCTTAAGTTCTCATTACCAAATGTACCCCAAGTAGGGCTAAATTTAAAACTTGATGGCAAGAAACTAGATGCTATTTCGGAAACTGTATTTCTGGGAATTACTTTAGATTCAAAATTGCAATGGGGTGCCCACATTAGAGCTCTCTCAAGTAGATTAAGTTCAGCTGCTTACGCAGTAAGAAAAATAAGGCAGTTGACTGATGTAGCCACAGCTAGGTTAGTATACTTTGCTTATTTTCACAGTATTATGTCTTATGGCGTTCTGCTGTGGGGATCGGCAGCTGACGTAGATTCAGTTTTCATTTTACAAAAGAGGGCAATCCGCGCTATCTATAAAATGGGGCCTCGCGAGTCTCTTAGAAACAAATTCAATGAAATTGATATACTAACTCTGCCTTCTCTTTATATCCTAGAAAATATCTTGTATGTTCGCAAAAACTTAGGTCTTTTCAAAAAAAGATGCGACTTCCATAATCTAAATACACGTAGTAAAGATGAAATCGTGATTCCAAAATTTAGATTAACTAAAACTAGCAAGTCATTTCTAATAAACAGTATCCGCTTCTATAACAAGTTGCCAAAGTCGGTTACAGAACTTAGCGATGGAAAGTTTAAAACTCATATCAAACGTGTCCTTATCAAAAAAGCATATTATAAGATAAAAGACTACGTTGAAGACAGGGAAGTTTGGCATTAATCCCTTCTGCACATGTGGCTTCCCTGGTACCTCATTAACAGCATAACTTTGTGAGAGTCTATTAACTGCTTCCAAATTACAATGTTAATTTTTAATATTTTTATTTTTTACACTTTCTGACATATTCTCGTCATTTTTGACATTATACATCGCTTCAAATAGCACCTATTTATTAGTGATTCTCATGGAAATCATGTCACTTTGTTTAAATAGGTTGATCTTACTAATGTAGATTCTTTTACATATTGTGAATGGGAAAACATTGTAGGCCTTACAGATTAGATTTATAGACGATTTTCTATTCTTTATTTTCATTCCTCTAAGTACTTGGTACTTATTGACAGGCCTGCACTGTCCTCCCATACCTATTATCACTGTAATTTGAAAATATTGTAAAACCCAATTATTTTTAAAAGAGTAACCGTGGAGTTTCTTGCCGGCTCTTCTCCATAGGAAGCGACAAATTGGAACCGTGCACCTAGCTTCTGACGTTTCATAAGTGCCCTTGCAGGTTTATGTGAAATAAAATATTTTGATTTTGATTTTGATTTTGAGACAATTATCGATACTAGTTGAAACAAAACACTGCAATTAGAAGATCGGCGCGTGCCGCCCCCCGCTTCGTCCCGTACTTTGCTCCTCTGTCACAGCGCCATAGTATATTCGAATAATAAAATATTTGATTTAAACAGCTAGTTAACTATATTTGAATATGTTTTTGAATGATAAAAACCTATTTTAGTAAATTCTGTACTATTTTGTAGGTCGCGCAAATAGCGCCTAAATTGTCGATTTTGTAAATGTTCAAAGTCATGGCGGGGGCTTTTACCGTTGTCTGATAATATTTATATTTTTAATGGAGGTAATTGATCGCAATTGGCAACTTAATACAACTATTCCAAATAAAAATTCGAAAAAAAAATGTTTCGTTCCACCCTATTGTACAAACACTTTTACACGTCAATCGTATTTTTTATTAAACTAAACTAGATGAGGTCGGCGTTTACCATCTGAGTACTCTGAGAAGAAAGGCCGAAACAAACTCAAAGGTCACAGTCTCTTTTAAAGTCCAGACATAATCTTGGTCAGATCATGTGAAGACCATGTGGTTTGCTGTCTGAAATGGTCTTTTCAGGAAAGAACCACACATATTGAGTGGACCTGTCCATTCAGTAGCAAAACGAGGCTTCTAAGATGAGGTTCTTGGTTCGATGCCTATATCGGGTCTATTATGTCCCCACTGCTGCGATAGAGGCTTCCCTTTTGTGATACTTAGTTGGCCATAATCCACCACACGGGCTCAGTGCGGGTGGAGAGATATCACATGTCTTCGAAGTTTTGGTTCGAGGTGGTGTTGGTTTCCTCATCATGTTATCCTTCAACTTTTTAGAGCAGTGGTGATGAAATAATTTACGCAAAGTAATGCGACAGTCGGGGTTTGAACCTACGACGTACAACTCGTATGTTGCCGCCGTTACCACTGGGTAAACAATCCTCTACTGAGCCACCACTGCTCCGGCGGCATTAGGCTCGGCCTTTATTATATTGGACTTAAACGTAACTGGCAATATACGGGTGCACTAAAAGTCACCTCCGTTTAACCCTTAGGCGTAAAAGGTGTGATGTTATTTTAAAATATAAAATAAAATAAAATTTTTTTTTGGTCTTGTAGAGCCCAGTTTATTCAAGAGTTAGTTTCAAGTCTTCTTCGTTCCTCAATGGTCACACAAGTATCGACAGTTGTGTGACCAGTCTAGGACAGAAAAGTAAGTTTTGTTTTTCTGCTAAACAAAGGCCTTCTTTCCCCATTTCGACAGACTTCTGTAATCTGCTATTGTCCGGTGCATTCCAGTACAAGCCAAAAGTACTGACCCACAATAGCAAGTTCATCCCTCTGACGTCTTTCTTGATATACCTACGAAGACATCGATCATATACGTCATATATCGTATATCGTGTACCCCAACACCTTTTACTACTATAGACTTACACAAAATCACACCCATACACACTGACACACACATTAATTTTTTTATTGTTTTTTGGTTATTTTCAGTTTAACTTTTTTATTTAAGCTTATTCATATAAGCATTTGTACGTAATGTGGGTTAGTATATGTTGTTATCTATTTTGAGGGGTCTGGCGCTGTATGCTGAGTGAGATACTGGACTCGTCCTAGTTCGGCTATAGATTCTAATATATTATATACTCCCAAATACTAGAGTATAAATATTTGTAACCCGTTGTATTTTTTCGGTGAAATAAATAAATTATAAATTATGTTTTATTGCACGTTAACGTTGTCGTGGCATACCACTAAATTGAGGTAAATAATAAAACGAACAGCAGGTTTTTTTTTATAACAGAGAATTTTAAATAGTCATCATCATCATCATCCTTACATACTCCTTTTGCTCCATTTGCGTTAATACATCATATCACTCACACACGCCGGTTGCGAGTACTACGCACTTGACCATTCTGGAGAACATCACCACAAGGTCATTGGACGCAGTGACGCCATATTGCTCTGTGAGTATGACGTCAGTTTGCTATATAAACTAATGCGCTGATATTTTGTAAGACAATTGTATATAATTTAAAAAATGAGTTATTTTTCCACTTATATTTGGTTTACTGTTCCTTAATGCGAAATATGATTGCAATAAAAATTACTTTGGTTACGAAAATTATAAAAGTACAAAGTTGCTTGTTGTGTTGTATCTACTGCTGCTTATGTTTGGCACTTCTAGTTTGGTATGTCGGTTACCGTTATTTCCGGGTAGATCTTCTCCTTTCAGATTCAATCCCGCATCCGAACATACGCCTCTCCACTGTCCGTTGAGCGACCTAGAGTATCATCATTATTATCGTTTCCGCCAAAAGATGTCCACTGTTGGACATAGGCCTCCCAATCACCGCCACTTCGACCGGTTCTGTGCTTTTCGAATCCAACAGATTCCTGCGGCCTTCGCCAGGTCATCGGCCCACCTTGTGGGGCTTCCAATAAGCTACGTCTCCGGTAACTAGGGTATAGTAGGGATTAATTTAAAAAAATATGTATTTAAGGAGCATCTTCGTAGTAGACATGGACTTCATTAAAAGTAGTGTAACAGACTTTTTTTACTTCTAGTTTAGTGTCCGAAGTATCTACTAAAGTTCTCGATTCTCTGGCTGACTCAGCTTACTCCTCGTTTAGTGTCCGAAGTATCTACTAAAGTTCTTGATTCTCTGGCTGACTCAGCCTACCACGAAAGCTCGCAGTTAACGTCGCCTAAATTCGAACGATTTTGAAATTGTAAATACTAGCCACGTACATATTATTAACTAAGTTTTAAGACTATTCGTATCTATCTATGATACTAATTGGGCTTGTTGCTATAATTTAAACGACAATGGTATGAGATAGTGGTATTTTCAATAAAAAAATCATTCGATTTAATGTTATAGTTACGACGGGCGTTTTTGCGTCTAGTCACATGCGTCTTCGAATTAATTTTGAGGAAAACTAAAGGTTTTTTTAATTTTTTTAAGTAACTAATAACAAATTGGATTGTATTATCTTGTAAGTAAATTATCGTAATTATCATATTTCTAAACCAGCTACGTAAATCATCTTCAAACGTAAAGTTGTAAATCTGGTTTAACAACATTAAAACAGGAAGATCTCTCAACAGGAAAATAAATAAAACACAGCGATATTATGATAATAAGGTTTCTTTTCGATTAATACTAGTTTACAATAAGATTACTTTACCTTCCTTAACGTACAAGTAATAATTAGGTGTATGTTCACAATGTACAATTATGTATGTAATTTTTTTGTCTTATTCTGAGTATAGTCCACCGGGCCGCCGGGCACAAGGGCACTTTAAGATAACGTCCACTGTTAGTTTCTTTAAAGAAAGTAATCGAGAAGTTTCACACACACAGTCAAACACGATACTAGGTATAAATTATAGGTGCTATTTGCGTTGAGTTTCCATCATGTCAAGTTATGAACATCGTCCTCGACGCTACTCAAAAGTAACGCGTTATTATTAACACGTTATTTTTGAGTAGCGTCGTGGACGATGGGGCTTAACGTTACGACTGTAGTAGCGTTTAGAGTCCGTTCTTTAGAATGCTACTGCAGTAGTATCGGTAATATATATAATACATTGAAAAGGTCCTACGTTTAAACAAATGTTTGATGAGAAAAATGTGCAGTTTCAAGGCATTATTTTGAAATAGCTGTATCTAAGCTAGAAATTATGACATGAATTCGACTAAACGGTTTTAAATTATTATTATATTTATATTCGTCACAAAACCGTTTCATATTTTGAGAGCATTACTTTTCGACTGTGTACAAAAATATTCTTTATTTATTAAAATCACTTTGGTATCACTTTTATTTTAACAAGTGATTTTACCAAATAAACCATTACTTTCTAAAATAAATTCAATTTTTTTTATCTTTCATTGATTCGCACATTAGTAATTCATCTTCGACAATTAAGTATGATTTTTATTGCTTGTTGCACGTTTATTGGAGACTTCTGAGCAAAATATGCGTCTGTTCACGGCAAAATGAACCTTATGGTGAAATTACTTGACACATTTTCGTATTGATTTCTTTCGACCATGTGGCGTAAAGTAAAATCCAATACATCAAAAGCGACTTTTCATCATAAAGGCCAATTTACCGCGGTCCAACGCGTTATAAATACACTAAATTAATTATTATTAATTCATAAGAAGTAAATAAGCGCCTACATAAGTAAGTATTTTAGTGTTTTTACATAGAGAAAAAATAATTGTGCTGAACAGAATAATAGTGATTTCAGACTTTTTAAATGGTTTCACTTTTCAATTTGTGCTGAAGATTATAGCGTTTTTCAGTTTTATAATTTTACACTTTTCAAAATAAACTTAAATATAATTTGTGCAAGGGTAAATTACGAATTTACTCTAAATTTATAAAAGCCTGCTCAAATCCTTGATTGATAAATCTAATGTCAAATGTCATGTTAGGTGTAGTTAGAATTTATTAATGGAAAAAACAAAACCCAATCAAATCACTTGACAACAGATTTTGCAACAGATTAATTTGACGAGGCTTTTAGAAACCAGGGGTGAGTCTTTTACACAAAAGTCACTTTAATAATTAATTTAAATAAAAGTTATATAAAAATATAATTGATTCGTTCCCATTTGACAACAAATAAGCTTCTTTGGCATTCGATAAGACATTATTTATTTAACGTTTTTAATATAGTTTCGCATTTTCCATCATGTCTCCTGATCGAGAGCAATGATGCGATCGAACGATGGCTCCCACATGCTTAGAAGTAATCTAAATAGGTATATAAGATTATGTCATTTAAAATAATGTTCCTTTTATAGACGAGTGTTAGTAGCGCCTAACTAACGATTATGATTAACACCTTAAACGCCATAGACAGACGCTCCGCGACAGTGTGACGCGATTCTGGTAAAACAATTTTCATGCAATTTTCATAGAAATAGTTCTGCTAGAGTAGCATGGCGCCTGTCTGCGGGAGTAATTTATACGGCAGCAATTGCGAATCAGGGTAATAAATGCTCATCACAATTGTCACTGGGTCAACTAGCTATAAACGAGTCACTCAAGTGCCACTGAACGGAAACATTCATGGAACTAAATTATGTGCGCAATTTAAGAGTTAAATAATATTTCTCAAAACTCAGTACTAAGTACAGTATCTACAATGATTTCGTGCCAGTTGTACAAAACTCGTCACACACACGCCAACTCGATTAACATTCCTTAGCAAAATAATTGTTTAATTACAATGATCACCACTTTTGCTTGAGTAAATTTATATTTACATTATTTAAGGGGGAAGCTCCAGGGTAGCTCGAGAAACTGAAATTTTCGTACGATTTTTTTTGCAATTCGCAGGTAAGTGCCAGGCTATATGTTGAACAAAATATTCGCATGTATTTACAGAAATATAATCATTAAAATTATCAATATAACCCTCACTTAAGTTAATTTATTCTTATTGAATGATTTTGTCATTCAATAGTCATGCAGTGGGATTCATTGAACTTAAAGGGTTGTATTAATGATTTTTGTGATTATAATTCTGTAAAGTCATATTTTATACAGTCTTTAATTATATTTTAATCAACATACAATGACGCTGACGTGCAAATTGCAAAAAAACGTTGAAAAATTTGAATTTTACTGGTTACCCGATGGCTTCCTCCTTAACGTGGATGCGCTAAGGTGGCCCACAGATTTTCATTTATTTATTCATTGATTACAAAAAAAAACTTCCATTTTTTGCAATTGGCACGTCTGTGTCAGGCTGTGTGTTGAACAAAAATTTATTTGCGTATGTATTTACAGAATTATAATCATATAATTCTGTAAACACATTCGTGTTACGGGGTTTAAAATCATCAATACAACCCTTTTAGTTCATATAATCCCATAGAATTTCTATTTCATGAAAAATCTACTGGACACTGACTTGAAAATTGCGAAAAGCGTAAATAAATTTAACGTTTTGCGGGCTATCCTAGTGCATTCTCCTTAAACTAAAAAATATTATAATTAACATAGTGACTAGTAATATATGTAAATTCGTAATAAAACATGTCAAGTATGAATGATAGTGACCGACAAAGTCTCTCCTAAACTGTCTGTAATAAAATAAATATCCCTAAATATAAATGGTATATATATTCACTAGCATATTATATAAAATAAATGTTAATCTACGCAGACTTGATACAGCTATATAAATTGACGAAATTAAAAATCCATTAGAATACTTACACATAGACTGAATTCGTTCATATACGGTGAACTTAATAGATGAAAAATATGTTTTTAACTTTATAATATTTACATTATTTAGTAATATACTAAATTATGTATATTTTGACACTGTTACGGGATCACGTTAGGTCACATTTACGGAGAGGAAATATTAGAATAGACTATTGTTTGTTTAAATTGTATTGTGTGCGAAATGTTACTATTATTAGTTCTGTGTACATACTTAAAAATCTTGTGTATAGATACAGACTTAATAATATGCAATATGACGTAACGAGGCTCCCGTAAGACTCACGCAGACGAAACGTAACCACACTTAACACGACTCGCCTACCACCGTACCTTTAATATTTTATTTTACAGAATATTTACATCAGTAAGTCGCGTCTGTAATGTTAGTTCTATATCCGTGGATTTAGCACAATTATTTTTAATTAAAATTCAATTTGGATCGAATTTATTTTACGAGTATATTGGCAGCCATTCATGAACATCGCTATGTCAATTATTTTACAAAATCAGACTTAACACATTGCATTTTAGAATTAAATATTCAAGGATTAAAATCACAACAACGAAAATATGCTGGAAAAATAAATTCGACCATTCTCACTTGAAATTCGGGACAAATCATGAGTCCACAAAACAACAATCTTAACACGCAACAATACGTCTCTATCGATAAATTAAATAATCGATGAAATATTCGGATACACTTTATGATAGTCTAGTTCGACGATTATAAATCTTAAAAGATCGCCTAGATAGTAACTAGAGCTCACTCATACCAACACGTTTGTTCAAGTGGGCAGTAGCGACACAGTACACTATATACAGAAACTCAACATTGAATAAGTAGGTGACAAACATCGATACTGTCCATTCAGATTAGCGAGTCAATTAACATTTTTAATTCGATAAACGTTCATTTGTCTTGTCAATTTTGTGTGCTCATCATGTCGCTCTAAACCATTAACCACTTATTGCGCACAGGAGACCAAACTGTTGCTTGTCATGGCATCTCGTTGCCATTACTTTGACTGGTAGTGAAGAGGGTTTGTTTCGTCATCAGTACGCAATAAGAAAAGATTGAGTTTCTGTAGCAGTGAAACTGTAATAGCGATGTGACGATGTGAGGTATGGGCAGCGACGGCGTGGACTCGGGCGGCGGCTGTGGGCGCTAGGCGGCGGCGCGGCGCAGGGCGCGCGGACACACGGGGGGCGCGGGGGCGCACGAGGGAGGCGCAGGGCGGGGGGGCGGCGGCGGCGGGGGCGCCCGGGCCGCGCGCCGTCATACCCCGTCCATCTGCCGAACGCGCACATCCTGCGACGCGCACATGTCCGGCGCGAACGGTAAGCACGTGAAGTATGCGCACGCCGCGCACTCGTACGCCGGCGCCGCGTAGAACAGCGCGACCAGCGCGCACAGCATCCCGCCCGCCGATACCATACAGACCCAAACTAACGCAATCTTTCTTCGCCTCTCGTAAGGCCCGAAGGTTATGAATGGCAGCAACGCGTACGCGAGTAAGAATCCGAACACAAAGCCGAAGACGTGCGCGAAGTTATCGATCCAGGGCAGAAGACCCAGGAGAAACAACGCGAAGGCGATACCGACTAGTTTTAAGATTGCCCGTTTCGGATGCCTCAGTAGAGGCCACGCGCCTATCACTTCTACTATTAGACACGCCAGAAGACCGAAATGTGATCCAGCTGGCCCAACCTGGAACATAAAATAGCATGTCTAAGCACGTATTCCTTCAAAATTCAAGTAGCAATGTGTTATATATTTACTAACCATAAGCCAAACGACAAGAATAAATGACAGGTTGACTCACCTCCGCCCTATAAGGTTCAAATATGGCCGAAGCCATATTCCCGGCGACCCCACTCCCTAAATATATGGTAGCTATTCTAACTGGCCCGGCCATCTTTTCCAGGTCCCTCATAAAGAGCCATTGCAGCGCCAACGTAGCAGCCAGATGCAGGAGACCAGCATGAACGAATAAAGATGTCCATGCACGGTACAACTGGTCTGGTCGACGTCGCCGCATGAAAGGTAACATGCCACAGACGTCGTCGAGACAAGACACCTGAAACAGAACGTATAAATTTAAGCAGGCGAAATTAAAGATGATAAGTTAAAATAAAGAAAGAAAGGAAGAAAAAACCAAAAACCAAAACCAAACCAAACACTAGTTATGTTTTTAGAAAACGCTGTGTTTTTAACTTTCTGAAATGGCATAGGGTAATAAGTATTTCGCAGAGCACAGACTAACCATACTAATTAAAATGGCAAGGCAGGCTCGAAATATTAAACCATTATTTGCCATTTAGATATAAATCAGAGTCTTTTCACATTCAATTGCAAATTAATGGTTAATGCCAAGTGGAAGAGCGGAGTCACCTAACACAAGCAACTCATGCCTAAAAAGTGATCTCCAAATCATGTTTGTAAATGTACCTACTTTGTAATTGAAATAAACATATTTTTTTCACCATTTTTTCAACACAAGCTTCCAATTATCTCGCCAAGCCGAGAAGGACTTCGATGTCTACTTTCAATTCTATTTTATTTTTCTCTTTAGGCTTGACTATACAAGGAACAGAGCTACGACAACTAACCTGTGAACATAATGACGCTTCTTCATGGAAATAACCCTTGACGAAGTCACAGTGTTCTCTAGTTGTGATGACGCATTGACCATGCACTCCTATGCAGCAGGGGTGGCCTATAACCTCACAGGCCATATGTTCTGCTGCGTGCCCGGCCCGACCAGCGGCCGCAGATCCGTCTAGAACTGATTTGCGGCAGATCGGCCATTTTGTGATGTCATCTGGCCATTCATGCGGTGCTATCGATCGCGGCGCTTCGCAGAACCTGTAATAAATTAAAAGTAATTATTAAGTAGTTTCTTTGATGAATATAATGTACCTGTCTCGGGAACGCACAAAAGATGATTGGGACACATTTTCGAGACCTTATGTCACTTAAATATGTTTTAATTTAAAAAAGGGATGGTGAAACCTGACCTGTTTAAGATCTAAAACTTTATAAGAAAAGTATCAATTTCGCCTGTTAAATGGACTTTATGTTTTGCTAAGTATTTTTGTAAAAATATGTCAGGTACTTACTTGGGATCTAATCCACAAACGGACCCTGATATCCGACCGCCAGGCCCCGACTCTCCCGAAGACCATTTCTTCCACGTCGAGATGGTGGTCTGAAAGGTAGACAAACCAAAGTTCACGGTTGACAAGCTTATGTGTCGCCCAAAACTAGGTGTGACCCATGGAGCGAGAAGCTTTTTGAAGACTTCATTATGGCTTAAAACATTAACATGCACAAATTGGTTTCTAATCTGATTACCAGTTATACGAAGGAGTGTCGTGTTAGCCTGTAACAGGATCGTAGTATTTGAAGGTAAAACACTGGTGCTAAGCTACATCTGACTCGACTGGAAGCAAACCCTAACATAGTTCAGACAAGGCTGGGCTGAAGCCCTCAGCCAGTTGCCATATAATGCTTACCTGTCTTGAACCGCTTGTGTCAAAGATTGACTTTGCTCTTTTTGAACATGGGTATCCTAAAACGAGGCTGAGGTATTCCTAAGTGAATTGATAGCGCCATAGGCCTTTAGAGTCCTATTATGACAGTATACCAGTTTTCTAAGGAAATAATTTTGGATGATGTAGATGTTTTGATGCAAAGTTATTCTGGGAAGTCCATGACTTGTAACCATTTTCAAGGGGCTTATTTTGACCAAATCCCATAATCCGATCCCAATTTGGGTTATTTGGTATGAATGTTAGCTTGAGTTGAACAGCTAACGAACGTACTTTCACATCATAATCTTAACCTATTAGAGCTATCAAGATATATGCAGAAACATACCTTTGATATTAATCCTCGTATCTATTCGTAAGCGTGCGCAAAAATGGAAGATTACACTAAATTGTTTGGCACAACCACATTAGGCACGTAAGGAGACAGTTTACGGTGAACCTCATACATATCACACAAAGAAGATGATCTGTAGGCTAATTCGAATAATTTTATGACACGCCAATCAAGTTGTGGTGCAGTTGCAGTTAAGTTCAAGTTTGAACTTTAGTTGAGTTAAGTTTGTGTTAAACGTATTCTTGTAATCTTTGACAGCTGCGCGTGGCAGTGGAATGCACTCTTTTTGTAATTGTGGTACGCGATTTTGACGCGAGCGTATCTGGGGGTCTACTCTTTAAGTCCGTCAACGAATATACGGGCCCGTCCAATACTAGCTGATCCGTCAATACAAGTGCCCTATCGGGAGTAACGACCACTGTCAAATCGTGTATGACAACATATGATTCTTGATTTGGGCACCAAACTTTAATTAGTTCAGGGCCCAAACTAAGTATTGATTTACGGAGTAGTAAACGCCCGTAACTTTGGGTGAACTACGAATTTGTGGCGTAGACCTCTTGATAGCAGTAGGGAATACAAAACGTGGTATTTTATTGCACTGCAACTGAACATTATAGTTACATGACTTTAGCCTACTGAGCGTCAAACTGTCCTTCTTTACACGTTAAATTCCCCATTCATGCTTCTTTTATACTTTTAAGAACACATAGATGTGTTGATACATATGTTTGTCTTCTCCAGGAGAAATTAATACCCACCGAACAATCAGCCTTAGACGACTGCACACATCCAGAATCGTCATTTCGTATGCAACAAGCTGTGTCCCGTTCTCTTCTCGCTGACGCTGCTATCGCCCGAGCTATTCTCGCGTCTTTCCGCATGCATGGAGCGAACTTTGCCCCCAGGTGTATCAGGTCAGCCGCGCGAGGACCCAGCCAAAATGACGCCGGCTCTTCCCATTCAACCTGGAAAATAATTGGAAGAATGTTGGTATAATATTGGTGACAGCATCCGCCTGCGGCTTCTCCCGCGTGGTATGTGGATAAAATGTAACCTTTCCCAGGGTTAAAAGTATCCTCATATCAAATTTCACCAAAATCGGTCAAGCTGTACTAGATTATTAGCTGTGTTCGATTATCTCCTACATACAAACTTTTACCTATTTACATAACATCACGTCTTGTTCCCAAAAGGGTTGGACAGAGGCATATTTAAAGTATGTCCATCCAAATTTCGCCAGTTATGTTAAAGTCCTATGTAATAGGGGCGAGCCTATTGCCATCAACCAGGTACAAATGAACGGGCATATTATTATACACTAATTGGAATTTTATTTGGAACCCGAAAGCCTCTCTACTGCTTCTCAGTATGCGTTAAAGTAAAATAAATTAGTGAAAAAGTGGGCAATTTAAAATAAACCATAGGTGCCGGTCGCCTACTTTTTAAGTGCAATCAGAGACGAAAGCAGGTATGAAAACTTTTAGAAGAAATGGTAGGTAAACATTTTCTTTAAACATACTTGAAATATAAACTACAATTTTGATTCTGCGATAGTGTAACATGTATTTCAACTTTTATCCCAGTACCTACTCATTTTTACAAGGTCCACAGACTTAATGTTTTTTTTTTTTAACTGGGCTATTATTTCTGTATAAGATTTAGAATTGGCTATCTAATACCAAACTAATTCTCAGACTAAACTCAGAAGTACCTACGTACCTTTACTCGAAGGAGAATTCATTAGCTTTAAGTACTTCGGTTTGAAACGAGATATCAAATACATCGTTTCTTTGTAAGCCCAAAAATATCTGCCAATGAAACTTGTCTAGACCAAATCATCCCTACCTACAGAAGTATTGAGTTTTATTTTTCTTATTGACATTTCGGGGAAAATTGTAATTGCCCAAAAATATTTTACACAGACAAATCTTCCCAAAGAAAGTGCATAGCAATCCATCTCCCTAGCTTTTTCCCAACTATGTTACGGTTCGGCTTTAAGTCTAATTGGATGTAGCTTAATACCAGCATGTGACATGGAGCGACTGCCTATCTGACCTCAACCCCGTAACTGGGCAATACGATACTAAGTATCGAGTTATATAAAAGTCTGTCTCCGATTTTTCTAAAGCTTCTGACGACCCGTAATGACTGTCAAAGATCCACGAACGATAGCCGGGACCAACGGCCTTGCGTGCTTTCCGAGGCTCGGAAGAGACTCGGTGTGTAAAGATGGTTACCTATCCCCGGATCAATTCCGGCAAGCGTAGCTTAAGCTCATAGATCGACCTGTACGGCTATTATTACAAGCCCAAAGAAAATGCAAATACCCACTAAAATTACCCTTTTATGAAAAAAAAAATGAAAAACTACCATCAACGAAAATTACATAGACGGACCTTTTGCGGTCACTCGTCGCTAAAAGATAGCATCATGAAAGACTGCAGTAAGCAGCAAAACTCAGACAAAAGGGGCGACTCACAAAGACTGTGTGACCTACATTCGGAGCTTGCTCACTAATACTCTTACTTTGTGACGCTTTCCCTTGCGTCACAGTGAGTACGTACACCCTTTGTGGTTGCTACTTGCTAATTGTTAATTTCATATAAAGTTAAATGTTCCTGGTTCTTTTTGGTTTAGTAGTGTCTTTGGACTGATCAGAAAACTGAATTTTACACACATAAAAACACTGGATTACTCACACCTAATTTGTGACGCTTTACCTTACGTCACAATGCATATGTACACCATTTGTAGTACGTGTTGCCAATATTTACAAACTGGAACTTTTTCCGAAATTATAGAACTAAACATACGTTCTACAATCTCATAAAAAGTTTTTGGTCCCTTTTGATATAGTTGCATCGAGATTTTTTCAAGAGCATTTTTTTGCCAGTGGAGCCTTACTAGATTTAGAAATTACTATTACTTCTATCAAATTCAATAATAATATTGAACCTTTTGTCTCAAAACGTTTAATTTGGATCTACTTGTAGCCTTTGAATACGCCGCGTTCTGAAAATAGCTCGCTCCACTAACGCAAAGATTCTGTAGGCTTTCCTATAAACGATTATCATTAATTTGGCGCAGGTACGAAAAGGGATTAAAATGTATTAAGTACTAAATACCGATAATAAACCGACCATTAAAACCTACTTCTTTCTTCATTTCAAAGAAGAGGCAAGATGATGTCTCAATAAATCGTCTATGTTAGTTTTATGCGTCCGTCATCCCATTCTCAGACATCAGGCGAGCGCCCTAATTGCGTAACACAATTTCAATCACAACCCGACATTTTAAAAGGTTATTGCTAATACATTGCGTCATTGTTTGAAAAATTCGTCTGCTTCACAACGTTTAACAACGCAATAAACGTGGGTGACCTTTCAAAATTAAACTTATTGCGATCAGAGGCCCTAGTGTGAGTTTCATTTAACCATCTACACTAAACGCAGTGAGCGCGTTCGGCGTTCCGATTGGCCCTGGATTGGTGACGGACCAATCGGAGCGCCAAACGTGCTCACTGCGTTTGGTGTAGATGGTTAAATGAAACGCACACTAGGGCCTCTGATTGTCACTTTACACATGTGTTTTGCGCCAGTACCCCGCCGGTAGGTGCGTGTTTTGTCTAAAAAGTTCACCTTGTCTAAGTCATAAACAATGAAACGGTATCCAAGGGATGAAGAGATGTACGTTTGACTAAAACAAGCGTATATGTTAACGTGTAAGCTTAGTTTAACGTAAATATAACTTAATATGTAAAGAGCGTTTCGAAGAGTAACGTAATACTGATTAAAATATGAAATAAAGTAATGGCTTGCATCATTACCATCATTTCAGCCGAAAGACGTTCTCTGCTTGACATAGAGACCTCTCCCAAACTCCGCCAGTTCGCCCGGTATTGCTTTATTTTGTTCAAATTCTCCTTCTTTTTTGGGGAAAGATTTCTTATTACCATAAATAAGGTTAAAGGCGGTCAATAGACTTACTAACCTGATAAAATGCACTTGGCATTTTTAACTGGGATAACCCGATTAACGTTTTTTAAGTTTAATGTTGTGGACACTTTATTCGTATGCACTTTATTCTAGTGCTTCATGAGCAAATGTTTACGACTATCTGTCTGCAAGCACGCCGTTAACTTGCTAACACGGTGGAATGTAAACTGAAAGTGACGGTTATAAAAACAATAATAATACTATCCTACTAAAAATAAATGTGAAAGTTTGTGAGGATGTTTGGATGTTTGTTACTTAATCACGCAAAACGGCCGAACGGATGTGGATGAAATTTGGCACACAGATAGTTTGTAACCTGGATTAACATATAGAATACTTTTTATCCCGATAGTACGTCACTGTGGGATAATTTTCGACCTTCACGCGGACGTACCCGCTAGCAAAAGCTAGTATAACATAACATCACATCTTGCTTTCCCGAAGGTTTGACCCGAGGTGGCCTATACATTTCTCCAATTATGTTAACGTCTCATGTAAAAGGGGGCGAGCCTATTCCCACCAACCGGGCACAAATCCAGGCTACGGGCTGCTACTGAGAAATTCCAGATAGTAAAAACGCTACAAAGTGAACAATAAATTCAATTTCGGAAGTCGGTGACTTTGGATAAGTACTTTAATTTTTTGTTACCGCCTGGCGAAATTAAAGTTAATTTTTACTTTGCGGTTATTTCCGGAAGTCGGTTTTTTTTTTCATTCTTTAGTTATAGTACCTACCCCACACCAATTCGAAATTTCATGATCCTTGGGGTCAAAACAATGCATATTTATGCGATAGCAGCAATCGCGGTTGACTTGCTGTCATTTTTTGAAGAGTTCCGTTGTCTGTCTCCGAAACACATCAACAGATGAAATTTTAATGAGATCATTTCGGAACAAACTCCTTTCGAACAAAAATAGTAGATTGTATGACAAGGGAGCAAAATAATATTTTTACCGCGAGGGCGCTATTTTGAATCCTGAGCGTAGCGAGGGATTCAAAGTACATCGCCTGAGGGAAAAATATTTTTGCTCGCAAGTCATATACTCTACTTTTCATCTCCTTCTATAAGAAAATAAATAAGAGACACTTTTAAGTAATTAATGAATAAGTCGAAAAAAAATGACATGAATTTAAAAAGGTCAATTACAAATTTATATTTATATTTGATACACTGGCGCAATTTTGAAAATTGATTAAATATTTCTCCCGGGATTTCATAGGTATTAATTTATGTATGATATTATTAGCTTCTATTTTTATTGTTTCAGGAGTTAATGCACTATCACTTTCACAACTCGACGTAGAACTATTTTTTTTTTGCAAAATACAATAAAGTCCGTACTGATTACAAGAACAGGGAAGTAAATTGCGCTTTGTTTTTTTTTTAGTTACCCTGCCTCCCCGCGCCGTACAGCCAACACTTACAGCCAGTAATTTATACAATTTGCGTTCGATTTCAATGAACGATCCATGTTCCAAATTCAAATCTCATTACTGCCCGCTAAAAAGTCTAGTGGAGAAAAAAAGTACTTTGTTCCCGCTTATAGAGGAACAAAAAGACACTTTTCGAATAGAATGGATGAAAAAGAATTTTGCAAATCCGTCTATCAATATATATGACGGAGACGCCCGAACACACATAAAAATATATATATATTTAAACATGTCGAATTGATAACCTCCTTCTTTTTGAAGTCGGTTAACCTGGGAATCGAACCTAGGACATCAGTCTCAACAGTAACGCTTACGACTACTAGACTAACGAGGCAGTCAAATAATATAAATGTATATTTTAAACCCATCGTAAATTGACAGTAAAACCCATGAAAACTGAACACTTTTTCACATGACTTGTGAACTTTTATAATCACTTGGGACCATCATAACCTAGCAAAGAGCGTAAACATTTCACGATTTTGAACGCCATTCACCAAAAAAGGTTTTATACGCGACGCCACATAAAATTACCTATTCAAGTGTAAATAAAGTAGGCAATCAATATGCAATGTGTTGGAAACTGTGAATGATCAGTCTTATCATGGTAAAAAATGTACGAGATGGCTGATATTTTATATGTTTCGGATTCTTGGAAAATGAGCACTGTTACTGTATAATAAGGTCTATGAATTTATTTGTAATATTCACATCAGTTCATCTCGTGAAATGATGTGTGAGCTCTTAGACCGAAAACTTCAACAGTCTCAATTGTTTGAATTTTTTTTACTGTTACCAGGTTCTTGATTGTAGTTGAGATTTATAAATACATAAAGAAAGAAAGAAGAATTCGTTGATTGACATTATAGCATTAAAAAAAATCATAAAATTAAAAAAAAAACATAGCATCAAGTTTTTCGGTAACTTTTGTGACGGTAAAAAAACCATCAGGTTAAGCATTAAGGCATGTTGTTGACAGATGTACCGAAAGCAGCTAAGGATGTCGTTCGTTCGGCGCCGAAATAGGAGGTTGACATGGTTTTAGAGCCAGAATGAGACTAACACAGGTACGTTAATATGGGCACAAGTAGAAAGAGGTCTTTGCCCAAAAGTGAAGTTGGGCTGTGTATGAATTATAGAAGCACTAAGCAATTAACTGATTAATAACAAATATTTTCTGTTTTTATGCCAAAATAACAGCTTTTTAGTAAATGAATAAGAAACTATATGATACTTAAAACAAAAAAAAATAACATTTTTAATAATTTGTCTGGCTGTGTTTGATCCGGCTAATCTCCGAAACGGTTGGACCGATTTCGACGGAGCGTTCACTGACAGATAGCTAATGTTAGGAGGAGTAATATAAGGTTTTTGTCACGGTAGCACGTTTCTGTGGGACAATTTCTGACATACACGCGGGCGTATACAGTCTAAATATTAAACTCGGGTCTAAATATTAAACTATCTACAGATAATTAGACTATCTACAGTTTACACTCTCTACTCATTGTCAAAAGATATCACCAACACTGGCAGATATAGCTGCTAAACCATAAGTAACTCCACCAAAACCAATGATACTTTAAACCTACCTGCTGTAAACTCAAACTCTTCACCAGGACCTGTCCCGAGTGTGTGTGCCTGCCGAACCCGACAGGTCCGAACCCGTAGCAGAGGAGTGACAGTAGCAGCACCAAGGTCTGCACTGTGCTCACCCACCACGTGAAGTAAGGGCGGTAGTCCGTCAGCTCGTCGAGCTGTCGTGCCACCTCCTCGTGATGCGCCATCGACTTGCGGAGCGAACGCCTGGAATGTAAGTTTGGATATTAGTATTTTTTATGGGAAACAGAACATGATGTTCATGTGATCGGTCTTGGATTGACGAACGAAAAATAATGTACACAGCACCTTTATCGCGTACCACTTCATGCTGAACTTAACAGCTGAACTACGGTTTATTACAAAAGTATCTTGAGGGGCAATTCTCGTATTTTTTATTAAAAACGTTTGCATGAATCTAATCTGTCTCAATCTGTCAAAATACTTTTAATGTTCCTACATTTATGACAAGTTTTAGCATTGATTGTCGCTGAGATGAGATTGCGACTTGATTGTATATCTTTTTAAATTACGAGAATTGGCATTCAGATTTAAATAGAATAGAAACTCGTAGGTGCCAATTTGTATGGCCACTTACAAATTCAGTGCTTTGATTAAATTATTATTGAATATTTCAACCCGAAATTCTAATTTTAAATCACCCTAAATATCTTTTTTATTTGTCAATTGAGGTTAATTTTTTTATAACACATTTGCTCGTAAAGGGTCTCTTATTACACCAATTTCAATATCGTAATGTATGTCATTACGCACTTGTGCGTTATTGTAATGTAAAACGCACGGTTTATCAAGATGTTCCGTCTAAAACGAACGGTACTTTTTTAAATCTTAGCAAAGATTTTTTATGTCAGAAAAGTGGTCAACATTTTATGAATAAAATTAACTTTGAGAGATAAAATTTAAAAAAAAAACATTTAATTCTTTAATTTAATTAGTTTTGACAATAAATTACAACCATTTATCTGTAACAAAAACAAAAAAATATTAATTTACTTTATTAGTTATACTGGCTGTTTTTGTGCCTTTGCCTTTAAAAAAAGCGCTGATGCGCGCGCATCGCTAATTTGTGAACAAGTAATAATCAATTTTACAAATTGTTCAAATTTTTCTAACTGCTTTAACAAGTGATTAAAGATTTCCTCGTTGAAGAAAGTCCGAGTTTTATTTATTTCCTCGCAAATATGTTATAAAACGTCGTATGACATACGTGCGCTTTGATAATTACAGCCTCTGCTTGCTTGTAGCCCTCGTCTACGGCTCGGGCTAGCAATATCTGTAATTTTCAACTTACCGCACTTATATCATAATGTACTATTACCGCTATTTCCTTCGATGATTTGCCAATTACTATTTAACAATGTTATTTATTCAAACAGTAATTTGAAATGAGTAGTGTGACATAAAGTTGAAACATTCTTTCTGCATTCAGATTAATGTGTCAGTAGTTCCGATTGGTGAGTCTAATTTAACCTTAATAAGATTTGTTTATACTTCTGAAATAAACAGAAGACTGACTAATATAATACTGATTGTATAGTTCAAAACCAAAGACCATTACACAGTAGTCTAGACAAAAACAACATCAAAGTTTTTATTAGAATTTCAACTTGAACTCGCAACAAAAACGATTGCGAATATTTTTTAAAGTCTACGCAGATAAATTGGCATAATGCATTTTACCATAAATTACTGACGTCGCGTAGTATCCACGAAGTAAGTATTAATTCAGAAAGCCATTACAGCAACTTTTAAATGAGACTTGGCGTAAACACCGTGATATATAGAGGCTCAGGTGAATTATGAGCGAGAACGACGGCGTACAGTTACATTACAGTATTATTTTTTAATCTTTCTTTGTTACTTTAAGTAAGATTCATTAGAATGCTCCTAGTTTGTTAATTAAAGGAACTTATGTTGATGATGCTTTTACAGCTCGGAGACAGACTGTGGCACGTTCACTTCGTTCAATTATGGTTTGATTAAGTAGAGGTAATACTCCAGCAATGTCAATGTCTCTCTTTAAACATTTTTAGCTTAGTTGTTAACTTTATTGTGCATGCTTTGGTCTCCTATAAGGAATACACCTACTTGATACCTGATGTTGCCCTTTATTTATGGGTCATGGATTGTGTTTATCTTTGGCTGGAGATCCTAATAAAAAAAATGTGTTTAAGACAGCTAGGTACCCGATAAAACCTACTATACAGGGTTATTTGTAAAACACCGGTAACCTCTCAGGACTACGTTACTAACATCATAATCAACAACTTTTGTTCTATGACTTTTAAAAATTCATCATATTTTAATTCATCAGATTTACATACAAAAATAAAAATATTTAAATTCAACGCTCTAAATGTTACGAAGTCTATGTGAAGCAAAAGAAAGCGATAGGTAGTACCGACAATAGCGAGGGGAGCGGGGCAGGGGGCGGCGGGGGCGCTTGAACTTGACCTATTTACGGCCGGCCTTCAGTCATTCGTTTGCTTTGATGCGCTTGCGTCGCGTCATTACGGGTCCTTGTAGTGAAATTCGGCAGTGCAGACGTATACGTAATTATCTTTACATGATGGCGTATCAATATTCCAATGTCGAGTACACGGAAATGGTGCGAATGCTAGCTAGGTGTGATGACAATGTTTCGGAAGCGTGTCGCCAATACGCCATACGATTCCCAAACGTACGTATACAAAATACTTTTATCAAGTGCTATACCGTTGTAACTTTACAGAAAATGTGAGATGTCATTGTTAGTCTGTTTTCATTACGGTGTTTAGTGCATAGGTACCGTGAAATATCAAGGTTTTTTCCATGTCAAATGTTCGATTGTAGGTATAATTTGGCTTTTGCGTAAAAAGGCGGGAACCGTAGCGTAGCGAGTTACTAACCCAAAAGTATTACTACGAGGACAGTGCGCGGCAATGTATGTAGGTACAGCAAAATACAGAGTTGAAATGTGTTACATAGGACAACGAAATATTTAAGGTTTGTTTTTGGTAAATGTATTATGTTTTGTAAAAAGTCGTAGAACAAAAGTTGTTGTTTATGATGTTAGTAATATAGTCCTGAGAGGTTACCGGTGTTTTACAAATAACCCTGTATAGATATGAAAAGAGAGAATAAGTCCTTCCATTCTTAGAGAAATTGACTTAGCAATACGACGCAATTGATTTAAGTATCTATTTTTGCAAGACCCGAAACCGAAAATAAGATACTAAGAAAATACTCACATCGACCATAAATTGAGTAACTTCGATCATCTGAACTGAAATCCTAATCATCACTGCTCAAACTAAATTAAAATCTTTTAATTAAATTAAAATCTTTTAATTAAATTAAAATTTCTGTCTTTCTCCTTCCCTAGATTATTCCCGCCATCTACAGATCGTCTTCAATTTGTTTTGATAATAGGAAACCCCTTAGAAGTCCATATTCGACTGCTTGAGCTACTCCAAGAAATAGGATTTACTATCTGACCCACAAACACCTCTCGCGGCTTGATTAAACCATCAGGCGAGGCGGTCTTAGCATTTCTAGAATAAGGAATGCAGTTGATCAAGCTCACGCCAATAATAACATTAAAGTAAATACGGATTGAGATCACCGTCTAGCAACTCTTAACCAGAAAGGCTTTCATACATACATAAACTAACGCCTTTTTCCCACGAGGGTAGGCAGAAACTATAGAATGTCACCTGTTAGATCCTTAAATACTTCTTTTGCCTCGTTTACGTTCATAAATCTGTGGCCCTAGGGTGAGTTTCATTTTACCATCTCGATCAAACGCACCGAGCGCGTTCGGCGCTTCGATTGGCCCGTCACCAATCGAGGGCCAATCACAGCCCTTAGTGTGAGCTTCATTTTACCGTCTCGATCAAACACATCGAGCTTATTCAGCGCTCCGATTGGTGCGTCACCAATCGAGGGCCAATCGGGGCCTTAGTGTGAGTTTCATTTTACCATTTCGATCAAACGAATCGAGCGCGTTTGGCGCTCCGATTGGCCCTGAATTGGCCCTCTGAGCTCCAAACGCGCTTGATACGTATGATTGAGATGGTTGAATGAAACTCACACTAAGGCCTCTGGTCATATACACGCCGGTTGCGAGTACTACGCACCTGATCTTTCTATAGAGCATCACCAATAAGGTTACCATATGACCTCTTAGGGCTTCCCCTCCTTGCGTTTCCACTAACATCTGCTTTCGATACTACAACAATAATATCTTAACAACATTACATTTAGGGTAGCGTAATGATTCCTGATATTTAATTGCACTGAATTATATCTATCTTTCTTTTCAGTAAGATTCAGAACAAAATACCTTCCAAATATCGTAAACGTTTACAGCTGAAACAAGTCCTTTAATAGAGCACCACTCTATATTAATTGAGTTAATATTTAACTGGCAGTTATTCTGATGACGTCAACAACAACGATGACGTCGATTGCCTTACTATATTGAACTAGTAAATAAACAGAATAAAGTGGGTCAAAGGCAGGTCTCAAGGACACGATTTAATAAACTTCGTCCTAGATTCATGTGTTCTTGATGTTTATATTCAGTTATTACTGGAATTTTGGAATTACGGTATTATAAAGCGATTCCGAAAGGTTCGGAGAAAATGAATGTAGGTAGGAGATAATAAAGAACAAATATTTTCATTGATGTTAACAAGGTCAATGAAGGTTTTGTAGCATGGTGAAGTAACAGTTTGATTATGAAAATGCTTGGCTCTAAGGGCACGTTTATTGATGAAGAATCATAATCAGCCACGTGTCATATTCCCACTGCTGGGATGATGATGATGATGATGTTAGGACTCCCTTTTCCGCACGTAGACTCCTATTCGGTCCATTGTGCGTGGGGATTCTGGCTAACAGAGCCAGCCTAGCTCCGCCCAGAAGCTCAGAAGCTTCCTGGGAGCTTCGCAAACTTCGCGGAGCGACCTCACTGTCTCAAGGATTTCTTCACGTTGAGAAGCCATGGCGTCGCATTCCAGGATGTCGTGGGTGGCTTATTCTTTGGCGTCCAGGCAGCCCCTGCAAAGCGGGCTGTCTGTGGCGTCTATGTTTCTAAAGATGTCTGTTAAGGGGTTATGGCCCGTAATTGTTCCTATGATTATTCTAAGGTTATTTCTACTCAGGCTAGGAAGTTTTTTGGTTAATCGCGGGTGTACAGCAGGTATACAGGAGGTATACAGGAGGCCTGAATCCCAGCAGTGGTACATACACTGCTGGGATACAGGCCTCCTCTCTGTGAGAGGGAATAGTCCGTAATCCACAACGGGGGCCCAGTGCGAATTGGTAGATGTCATATGTCTTCAAATTTCTGGTTCTAGGACATGCCGATTTCCTCACGATGTTTTCCTTCATCGTTTTGAGACCAATGGTGAAATATTTAACACAATGTAAAGCAGGGGCTTTACAGGGCATTGGTTCGAACTTACGACCTACAACTCGTATGTCACGGTCGTTACCACTGGGTCACTACTGCTCGTACCACTGGGCCAGTGATGGCTCTCATTGATGAAGAATAGCGTTAAATACTATGTAGTTATTAGCCATTTGAGTTCATTTGAACAAAACCAAAAAAAAAATGTGAGTAAACTTATGAAATGCTTCACCTGCATGAATTGTACCTATGCAATTTGCATGCAATTTCAATTCCTGCAGATCGTGTGACTCGTACCGTTTATTTCAAGTGAATAGACTTTACTTAAACAGAAAAGAATACCATATCTATAATCGGACTTACGCGCCTACACAGATCAACACACTGGACACAGCATGAGGCTCACAAAATAAAAACAACAAGAACGCCCCTCAGTGGGAACTCTTTAATAATTGCGCGATGGGTCGATAACGGTCGTCGACCGCGTGGAAATAATTCTCTGAGCAACTGCTTTACTCGCTCTTTGTTTTCCCCGGCGTTTTGCGCCAAAAAGGCTTAAAAACGAAGCGTTTTTCAACTTTTTCGGTATGTATTAAAAGTTGTTTTTACGATTCGTTTGGTTTTGAAGGGGGACTTTTGTGTTCGGACTTGAGAAAATGGATGATTTTAGAATTTTGCAGGCTTCTCTGACTTTGTTTTGAATATTATGATGTAAAAAGCACGTTTAGCTACTGTCAAATTGACCGTAGTAAAATTATGTGTGATGGATTTTGTTACATGATACCAAAAGTTTATTTTAAACAAAATCGGGTCATAATTGCTGATTGCCTAACATGTGTTTATATTTCTGACTAATATTTCAAATGGAACACAAAAATATACCACAGAATAAGCTTCTTGTTGTCAGGCAAGATATCTGGCCCAACAAAGGAACCTACAATGTACCAAATCTTTATACTTTACAACATTTAAAGAAATATCTCCGTTGATGTAGGCTGGAGGGATCAGCACTAAATTAACTAGATCCCTCCGTAGCAACCTAAGGATTGTCCTCAATTTGCCAGCATGGTTGGCTGAACTAGCTATCTGTGCGTTACATAAATCTTCGTTACATCCAGCCTAATCCCAGACTCGTGTTATAAAAATGTTCTGCCGAAAGTTATTTTGACGTAGGCCTTCGGGAAACATCGGAAATTCTCGGAATAGTTTGATATTAAAACTGTGGTTCGCTATTAATATCAGTGTTTCACCTTTCAGATTCGTTCATTGAAGCTTTCTCTGCGATTGTTATTGGACTAAATGTCCATGTGCTGTAGGTCTTTTTTAGTGTGACAACCAATATTGCCGGTTTCCTCACAATGTTTTCTTCACCGTTTTAAGAGTAATGATGATGAAATCACAAATTTCCTACTTGATCGGGATTCGAACTCGTACTAATATTTTTAGTAGCAAAAGGTAATCGAAAGCGTAGTGGAAGGATGAAAGAATGAAGTGAGAACAGATGAAGAAATGAAGCTATCTTGGTCCGAACATACGACCTTACAACTCGTAAGTTGCGGTCTTTCCACTGGTCCGCCAGAGCTCGGCTAGACATGAGATGATGATGATATTCCTTACCTAAAGAATCTACCAACAACGCCCATGCCGTACTGCCTTCTGTTGGAGTTGTCTGCGAGGGGCTCCAGCATCGGTGTGTGGATGCGCGCTCCCCCCGCGCTCCACGACACACTCCGCTCGGGCCTTCGGTACTCCACGCTGCTTGAACCAATTGGGGATCTCGCCCTGAAATCAGAATAAAACATTTATAAAGATAGGTAATGTATAACTGTTTTAACGGGGTCCTGTATTTAAAGGTTACATGCCGAAGATGCCTCACTGCGATATCACGCAATTGCAGCTTAGCTCGCTACCTACATGTCACCTCCATGTAAAATAAATACATGATACCGCACTTCGATACATTGCAGGCTGTTTTGGGGTTTACCTCCAACCGTTTCATGACTACGTGAAAACAAAATATTTTGTTTTTACACCACGGACTACGGTAGCCGGTAAGCATCGTTGTGATCTAATTCGTGATTGGTCAAATCGGTTCGCCTCAACCTATCGTATCTGCTTTACTCTCGTGCGACTTCCGTTCAATTGTTTACTTGTTTGAATTGAATTATACATAAGGACGTGCTAATTGATTTGATTTTTATATTATATACATTATTTTTATTTTTATGTTTTTTTATGATATTCCTGCTCTGTGGGATAAGCGGGATAAAAAACACCACAACAGATAAGAATGAGATTCCAGAAAATGGAAGAAAGCTGCTTTGGTATGCGGAATAGACAGCGTATCAACAGATAAGTTGCATTTTTTTAATTCATCAAAAATATATTAAAAATTAATTACATACAATATACCCAAATTTGTACATGAGTACAGCACAAGTAATAGACAACTAGTTTAAATCACAGCGTACGAATGCGAAAAGTGCCATATATGACTGTACAATTCATTATGAACAAGCTGGCAGGGACATCCACGCGAAACCGAATCATGTGCTGAATTCAAGGTTTCAGTTTATGCGTCGTTGTTCCTGCCACCCTGTTTATTTCAACGAATGAAACTTGATAATCCATAGAAGCGTGGAGACAACCCAAAAAAAACTGAACGCGTTGTTGTTTCCCTTGAATGTGTCCCAATTAACGAGAGATAATGAGCATTTCGTAATTACATTTTAAATTCATTAACTTCAAAGAAATGCCTTCTATAGCGTCCTCACTTTGATAGTATAACGAGTAATTATTTATTCTACGTCTATTTACATTTTCCTTATCTACTTTTGCGAGGATAAACGAAAAATGTTATTACCTACTACACGTGTCTAGTTTAATTAAGTATTTTATGTTATATTAATTATGTGCTTTAGAATAGGAAATCACTATCGTTATTTCGTCTCGTTGACTGTACAACAAGTACCGTTTTGTTGTTTAATGAAATTGAATAAAATACATTTCTTTTGTAAACGGTGTGGTGATCGTTAATGGCAGAATAGACTGTACCAATATTAAAGTGTCACAGTATGAGCAGAATTAATTCCGTACATGATTCTAGAATGATGCTAAATCCTTGGTAATAGATTGCGCGGCGAAGTCCCTGCCACCCTGTAGAACTCTCTTTCTCATAGTTTCAATTTCGTATTTACAACATCTCAAACACAGTGTATATAGTAGGTATACACTGTCTATATGTACATACAGACATACGCTACGTATGTCAGCATAGTCCGAAGATTTAATCTCCGATCTCAGACCCTTGTCACAAAGATTTGGGACTGATACCCGCGTGGAGTACGCATGCGCGATGAGGCGTCTGTTTTTATTTGCTTTTACACAACATACATAGCTGCAGTGCGATTCTTCCCTCTACTGTGGGTACCGGAATTTCAACAGTCGAATTATAACGTATGATAGAAGTCAGTATTTCAACTTGAAAATAAGTAAGCTAATAAAATGATACCTAATTTTTTTTTAGCTCCCGGTCGAGGCTTTAATTAAGTGGGGTTAGAATTATTAGACGACTATATTCTCAAAAACTAAATGGATTGTGAAAATCTTACTATTCACTTTAAAAATTTAATGAAAAAAAAAACGATTTAGATTGGAAACCAGCTGAGCTCATAAAACACTGACAATGACAGTTTTAAAACTAGAATCGTTGACTTCGCAAAAGAGACTAATCAATTAATAAGATTAGCATTAAATTAAAAATAAGATTATAAAAAGTTCAAAGTAAACGACGAGGTTAATATCTTTAAGATTTAAGATTCATGACAAGGCTATTAATTATTAGCCATTATTTTGACAACAAACAAGACAATCGAAAACATAGTAAATAATCATAAGACGATAATTCAGCCCGTAGAACAATGTAGAATGGTAGTAGTAGGTACCTAATAAATTTTATTCGCTTTAAATTTTGTTTTTTTAGTCTAATTCTGAGTTTTCAAGGTCGTAATTAAGATTTAGGGAAAGCCGAACCTTTCTTTATCAGATTTGCCTATTTAAGTCATTATCAGTTAGGCTGCACAGGATCATACTAAAAGCAATGGCTCTGAAGAACACTTAATTTTTGGGTCTTTTGGAAATCTGACAGTGGACTTCTGGCTACGGGACTCCTGTCTGAGACTTTTCGCTGTTCTCGCATCATGCCGCGCGTACTAAGCTATCAACTTTTAGCCCTGCATATCATCATAATTTCAGCCGAAGAACGTCCACAACTGGACATAGGTCTCCCGGAAGACGCTGGATGCGAGAACCACTAAACCGCGTTATATGCTTGCTCAAAAAACTTTCCGGGATCCGACTCAAATGAACTGATGACTTATTGTTTCTAGCGCACTTTCATTCATCGTATTTTCCGAATAATCTAGATTCAATTGCGATTCAAATTTCATTCGATCAATTTTATTCAATAAAATAAAAAGACAAGACAAAGCCGTATCGTAACCAACTTAATTAAAAACGTTACCAATAATAAAATTGAACTCAATTCAACTCATGAAAGAAATCAGCCGAATACAGAAAAAATACACCCGAATGCCAATGACCTCACGCCCGGGCGATAGTTCACCGCAAATTTTAAATACAGCTATAATTAATTACAATTTATTATTCTCATGATACAATTAAAAAAGTAAAATTAAAGAGGTAAAACCTACTTGTGTAAAATGCTAGCCAGAGCTAGTACCTTGAGTAATTAAATAGAAAAATACGCGCTTTGACGTGGAGTTATGGACACCAACCCGTATTACCTATTGCCTAAGATCTAAGTTACTCTGTTGATGAGAGGCTACCTGTTAAATGCTCTAGATATAAGTACGTGCCCCGCAAACAACCGCATGTGGGAGAGGTTGAAAACAACTGTTAGTGCAATCCTTAAGAAGGTTATTCAGTGTGTTAGGTTAAAGAGGCACATAAGTACTTTTAGGGAATGAAAAATAATCAGCTCCATACATTTATGTATGGTTAACTCGACATTGGGTATGGTGTTACCCAGTAACTGGTCAGATAGGCAGTCAGCACTACTAGTTTTCACCTGCGTCTGGTTAACCTGGAAGCTGACCTTGACATAGTTGGGAAAATGCCAGGCAGATTTATTGTTCTGACAAAATGCAGGGAACAACAGATTTTTTTTGCATATGTCAGATTTTCGTGTCGGTCCATGTGGTGCCGGACGTAAAGAATAGCACCATCCCATCTCTTCCTTTGGGTGTCGTAGGAGGCGACTAAAAGACTTACAAGAGAATGGGCAGCAGCGTTCTCTATGCATTTTACCACCACACTGCGATCGCCAACCCGCCTGCCAAGCGTGCGATTATGGCAAGCCCCCCCAAAATGGGGGAGGCCTATGTCCGGCAGTGGACATCTTCCGGCTGAAATGATGATGTCAGAATTGGTGCCATAATATAAGTTGATAATTTTCATACTATACCACTTTCATAACTTATGTCCCTTCTTTAGCGCAGAACACTATGTAATGGCGGTCCTACACGTTCCACCGGAGAAGTCTACCTGTGAATGTGTGTGTATTGGAATGGTATACATTCTAATACCTTTAAACGAGCAATTCTTGTATATATGTAATCTGAATCTCGGAAACGGCTCCAACGATTTTCATGAAATTTAGTATGCAGGGGGTTTCGAGGGCGATAAATCGATCTAGCTAGATTTCATTTTTAGAAAACGACAAATCAAAAAAATACTAAGCAAAGCTCGGTCATCTAAATATTTAGAAGAAAACTAGAAAAGTGGCAGTCGCATGTCAAATCGTTTCGTATTTCTACAAGAACTGGATTGACATTAGCTGTTTGGTAGCTTATGTCAATCCGATACATTTTTAACCGACTTCAAAAAGGAGGAGGTTCTCAATGAGTCTACATATTTATTTTTTGTAAGTATGTATCTTCTGCAATATCTTCGGCAAATTGTGGATCGATTTGGTATTTATTCTTTTTTTATGGATAGTGTGTCATCAAAAGTTATCAATTTTATCAACTTTGTTTGGGTAGTTTTTGCGTTTGCTCTGATAATACGTAACTAATCTGCTTTGTGTATCTTGAAAATGTTCTAATACATATCGTCACTGTTGTTACTAGTGTAGTGGCTTGTAATTTTGGAAATCAGTAGAAAAAATCTAAAACACAAATCCAAAGATTAAAGGCCCGTGCAGACTAGCACGTCGCGACGGTCGCGTCGCGACACTTGTAGAACAATTTCCAAGAAGTTTTCACAGAAATTGTTCTACGAGTGTCGCGACGGGACCGTCGCGTCGCGCTAGTCTGCACGAGCCTTGTTATGGGTTTGGTTTCCGCACTTAGTCCTTCAAGTGGACCATTGTGCGTGAGCCATGGTGGCCTTCGGTTTTTATTCCAGCCAGCCCACCTCCCTCCAGAAGTTGGCTATGACTCCTGGTCTGTTGAGAATATCCGTGTAACATTTGGGTGCCCCGAGGGTCTCTGTTCTAATCTGGGCTACGCCTGTGCATTCGAAAAGCACATGCTTAACGGTTTCCTCAGCCTCCAAGCAAGCCCTGCACAAGGGGCAGTCCGTTATGCCTATTGTGTAAAAGTGCTTGTTTAGCGGGCAGTGTCCTGTGATGGTACCAGTCACCAGACGCAGATCTTTTCTGTCCAGGCGTAACAGACGTCTGGTCAGCCTGCCATCCAAGGATGGTATTGCCTCCCTAGACTGCCTGCAGCCTGGTGTCTGGGTCCACCAGCTCTCCGCTTGTGTGTGGGTGTATTCCTGAAGCCACCTGCGTAGTTGGTTGAAAGGGATGGGCACGATGGGTTCGGGACCACATACTGACGCGCTGGATGCCCTCCTGGCCAGTTCGTCGGCAGCATCGTTGCCTAGTGATCCACTGTGTCCTTTTATCCATTGCAGTGTCACAGTGTTGCGGTTAGAAATTGTTACTTTTTCTAGTGCATTGTGACATTCTAGTGTTAAACTCGATGTAATGTATCTTTTCCCTAGGGATTGGAGAACTGAAGCACTGTCGGAGAGTATACGTATGTGGGTGTCCGTGACCCCCCTGGCTTTTATGGCGTACGCCGCTTGTGTAATGCCCACACATTCCGCTTGGTATACGGTGTTGAACATTCCCAGCGGGCTGGATATATTTATGTTAAGATCTCGTGAGAAAACTCCGACTCCGGTTCCGGAGTCGGTCTTTGATCCGTCAGTGTAGACTCGTAGCTCCTTCGGGCCTGAGTGATCGTTTTGTTCTTCTGTGAGTACTACGTTGTAGTGTCTCTGGAAGTAGTGCAATTTCGGGGTTTTATCACAGGGTGATGCCATCATTGGTTGTCGTTTGATCGCATCTTCCTTAATGCGTGTGTGCTTAATTCTAGAGTCTTTGCCTAGGGTTCCTGCTATATCGAGCCTGAAGGCAGCCAGGGCCGCCTCCTCCCGCACGATGAGGTGTAGAGGGGGCAGCCCCAGCATTGCCTGTAGGGCAGCGGTGGGTGTAGTTCTCATGCAGCTGGTGATTGCCACACAGGCGTACCGCTGCAGTTTTTCGAGGTCTTTTTGTGCTGTGCTCAAGTCTGTTCTGGGCCACCAGACTATTGAGCCGTATGTAATAATTGGTCGGATAACTGTGGTGTATAGCCAGTGGGTGACTCTGGGGCTAATACCCCAGTTCCTGCCAAGCATTCGCTTGCACTGCCACAGGGATATGCTGGCTTTTGTAGTGATGTAGTTGGTATGTTTTGCCCAATTCAGCTGTTTGTCCAAAAAGATGCCCAGGTATTTGGTTTCAGTTGATAGGTTTAGGGTAGAGCCGAACAGACGCGGGAGTTGTAGTTCCGCAAGTTTCCTCTTTTTTTTAAAGAGGAGCAGTTCGGTTTTTGTGGGATTTACTGATAGTTGGTGCTTCCTGCACCAGTCTTCGACTATTTTCAAGGCTTGGCGCATGAGGTTGCATAGGGTATTTTCATGGGTGCCATTTATTATTATGGTTAGATCATCGGCGTAGCCTACGGTAAAGTCTGCACGAGCCTTAAAGCCGACTTCCAAAAGTTAAAGTCACTTTGCATTGTTTATTTTGGAAGTTGTTTTTTTATTGTATTTTTTTTTATTATTTACTCTTCTATTATAGTTGTCGTTGACAGAGTGACACTTTATTTAAGCTCTTGGCACAGATAGACGTCTCCGCATGTCTTTTACGTGTATGGCTTACATAAAACGACCACTAAATTCTACAATTCTACATGATAAAGTCTTCACACTTTGCACTAGGTATATAATAAATGAGGTAATTAATCTGTCGAGCTGGCAACATGGCGCAGCTAGATCTGTTCGGAACAGGATTATTAGACAAACTTAGCTGCTACAACGTGATGTGGTTTACTTAGTACCGCGGCTGTATACCGCTATAACAGCTTCATCTTCAGTTATGAAGTTTGGGAATTACCACGGAATTACCACGTACATTGTCTATGTAGCTATATCGTTGCATCATTTGGTTACTTGCCATAAATATTTTTATGCACGTTCTCTTACAAAGTAAAGGTTCGGTTTCAATCGTTTGTCGTTTAGCTATAGGAACTGTAGAGGTCGACTGCCAAAAGGAACCTTACATCAAGAAGGCTCACAGAAAAATGATTCTGCTTGGAAATTAATCAGATTCAAACACCCAAGCGAATTTGGATGCAGTTTATATTGTAAGTATTTATTGTTTGACAGGATGGAGAATTGTTTTAGACGAACTGAAGTAAACACGTTGAAAATAAATAGATAAAATTCAGCAGAGGTTTTTTTACGATTTCTAGCTGCTTAGCAAAGCCTCCCTGTAGTCCCGGTGCTGTTAGGATTTTTACAGTTATTCAGTAGTATTGATTTGCTTATTGTTAAAACAAATAAATCCATTTACTTCCTACCAGTTGTACTCACCCCTTAGATCCGTCAACATGATCAGCTTCATCGTGATGCTGCAGTGGCGTGGCCGACGTCGGCGGCGTGAAAAACACGTCATCGACGTCAACGTCGTCATGTGGGGGTGCGCCCCCTCGGAATGATCTCGACCATTGTGCCGACGTCGACTGACGCGAGCGCCGCGTCACCGCCTGAGGAAGGTAATTGCGATTAGGTGCAAAGGTAATTAGTAAATTACACCTAGTTGTGGAAGACTTGGGTACATCACTCATTGATGGAGTATGTTCGTTATGAGTCTGTGGCGTCTACAATGCCACATGCGAACTACACTTGACGTCTTAAAAATACTACATCACGCAATCAGAGTTTACCGCGCGACTCGTATATATACAACATCCCGACATCAACCGTTGGGCAGTTGCCCACCAAACACAACATCCATCTGGTCGGAGATCCTCCCTTTTCCATAGAGTATGAGTAAACTTTACTCCATGTTCCTCATACTTCTATAAGTCTCTTAGAAATGATCTGTTTGGGGTCTTGACATTCAATAAAATTCTGTGTCAACCAAATGGTGATGAGGTGAAGAGTCTGTTCAAATTCATGGCCCAAATGTAATCCGAAGCATTGTGTATTAGGGTACGATGGGACTGTCATACGCATAGCGGTTATAAAAGTCCTAATTAAATAAATAATTTCAATAAAAATGAAGAACGATGGGACTTGCTTTATAAAAGTTGCATAAAGTGAAGTACCTAATGATTAGCGACTGTTTAACCACACATTTTTGACGTTTAAACATCTCTAATCAAAGTATATAAATAAAACTTTTGATACAGAGTTCTGTTGCCTGCACATTATAGGAACATTAGAAACTAATAGACACTACTGATAGCGCCTGACTCGGAAAATAATTCTGGTTTGACTCAATTTCCATTACAATCGACACGCTGAGAAGAAGAATACATAATTTTTATATAGAAGCACCCATTTGTAGCTTGTATATCAGCACAGGTAATACAGGATCAAGAGTGAAATTATGTTTATTGGCTTTTTATCTATGTTTGTAACGTTATTAAATGTACCTGAAACCCTTAATTTACAACTTTGAGAAAATACCTATTTCGTAAAAGTCTGCCCAGCCATTTTCCCAACTATGTTGGGGTCAGCTTCCAGTCTAACCGGTTGCAGCTGAATACCAGCATTTTACATGGAGCGATTGCCTATCTGACCTCCACGACCCAGTTACTGGGTAATACGATACCCCTTGGCAAGACGGGTTGTCAGAGTTTCGGAGTTCTGACGTAACGACTGTCAAAGATCCACAAATGACAGCTGAGACCAAAGGCTTAACGTGCTTTCCGAGACACAGAGACGTCTTGGTATGTAAAGATGGTCACCCATCTACGGAACCACCGCGGCCAGCGCAGCTTAACCTGATTGATCGATTCGTGGGGCTAATATTACTTGGCCACAAGCCCCCTATTTCGTAAAAGTATGATTTCAATAATATATTGATATGAAATGATGATATTTCAGCCGAAAGTCGTCCACTGTTCGACATAGCCTCCCCCAAGCATCACTACTTTGGCCAGTTCTGTGCTTCCCGTATGGCAATTCTTCAGGGCCAAGGTTCTCCTGATTTCGGTAATACTAAAATCGTGAAATCATTAAATATCTAGCAATAATTTAGAAGTAAATCGCTTTTGAATCTTGTGTAAGTGTTAAATATTTATGCTCGTGATTAAACTCTGAACAACAATCACCAATTTTATCGAATCACTATTTACGGAAAATCAGTGTCCAATAAACAACCAAAAACCTACTACCATCAAAACAAGATAAACGTGCTTCACGACAATCAAAGAAAATCACTAACGTATTTTGCTTTTTTTTACTCTAGAGAAAAATGTCATGAACTGAATCTTTTTATCAGCTTTCTTTATAAGGAAAAAGTGTTATCAGATCACTTTATTTTGCCGCTTTTTATCTGACTGAGCCCAAAAATATGGTAATTCTTATAATATTTTAGTTTTGTCCACAGAGGACTAAAACTCCTCAGCGATTGCTGCTAGAACCGACTTTATCAACACTTTTTATACAAATTAATAGTCAGCGATTTATTCGCATTACGACATAAATGACATAAAACAACTGATGGTTTTGAAGGCATATTTGGTTCCAGAAATTGTATTATCTTGTACTCCTTGAGCTCTTTAGGTTCTTAGATAAGCTGCATGATTACTGACAAATGCATGCACCGAGTGGACAGTTCCATTCAATCTGCGTGTTTTTTTCCTCAAAAGACCATTTCAGTCACCAACCTACATGGTCTATAAATGATCTGACCAAGATTATCTCTGGACTTTAAAAGAATCCTCTGAGTGAGATAGGAAACGCCAGAATCATCTAGTTTTAAAAATATGATTAACGTGTATGCGCCAGGGGTGCGGGTTGTTCGAAAGAGATATCGTGGCCCCTGGCACACAGTCAACTGAGGGAACATGGGTGGGTTTTAGTCAGTAAAAGTCTGACACGCCCTCCTGCTCCACCCAGAACGGGAGAAGTTATTTGATGATTTCCCAACCTCAGAAAAAAAAAGTGTTTGCACAAACCTACTCACAGAAATTATAAATGATTTTAATGTATCATTATCATTTATTACTGCTTTCTCTAGAAGCTGCCGGCGTTGCAATTCGGCGTTCTGGGGGTTTTGATTTATTTTATTTTTGATATAGTTTCAGTAATAAAATTGGTTGTTTGAAACAGTCGTAAATTATTTGTTGTTAATGAATGCTATCACAATATCGTGCCAAGTGGCAGTAAACTACAAGCGTGTTCAAACTAATATTATTAATGTTTCAAAGTCTAATATAGGTCAATGAGGATGTCAGCACATGTTAGATACACATAACACTATGCTGATTGAACAAGGTTTTGCATCAATTTGAATATAGATTAGGATAGATTAGGACACTTTTTAAACTAAATCTAGTGGAATTAATTTTATTAATGCCTAAGCAATCTTGGCAAAAACTGTACAATCTTCAAATAGGTTTTATTAAGACTTAGGGCTGATTTTGCAATAGTCCGATAACTTTTATCCAAAGAATAAATATGTTGGTTTGACAGCTTTTGTATAAAAATATGGCAAACTGTCAGATTTATACTTCAGATAAAAGTTATCTGACTATTGAAAAATTTGACCTAAATAAAGTTTCTTCTTAATTATTTAAACTATGTATACACAAAAACACTGCCTCGTTGGTCTAGTGGTCGCAAATGCTAACACTGAGCACGAGGTCCTTGCTTCGATTGCCAGGTCGGGAAAAATGTTATTGGGTTTTTCTATCCGAAATTTTGCAAGAGCAGTTTGGAGTCTGAGTTTGTGCCCGGTTGATGGCAATAGGCTCGTCCCCTATTACATGGGCCTTGAAATTTGGGTACAACTCTGCCCAACCCTTAAGAGAAACAGGGCGTGATGTTATGTTAATGTTATACATAACATATGCTCTTTGGAAGTAAGCTATTTTCTTTACCATTGCAAACAAAGCACGATGATTTCCTACCAGCAAAACACATTTAAGATAGATAAAAAAAAACTCACCTTCATAATATTATTTTTATATGACAGCAAAAATAATTGGCGAAAAGCACAAAACGATTTTTCAGAAATGCCAAAGAAGGTAAAAAAAGCCTTTTAAAATATTATACCCTAATAACCTTGCAGGTACACTCATGAAGAAATATGAAAGGGGATTAAAAATTCCTTCGATGAAATACGCTGCCGAGTACAGTCGAGTACAGAACGCGTTTCACTGACAAACTCAGCGATTTTACAAAGTTACGAACCGGAGTCAGTGAATAGATTTGGACACTAGCTCTGAAACTGTCCTAACAATAACTAGGACTTGGAAGCGCTGCACTAGCTGGCAAATTCAATTTTAAGTACTAACTCAAATAGATGTTGTGTTAAGATATATCTATTACCCTACTAATCCTACTTATACCCTATGTTAGTATGTTTGTTACTCAATCACGCAAAACGGCCCAACGGATTTGGACGAAAATTGGCACACATATAGTTTGTAACTTGGAATAACACATAGGACACTTTTATCCCGATAGTACGTTCCCGTGGGGTTATTTTTGACCTCCACTCGGGCAAAGCCACTGGAAAAAGCTAGTTCCATAAATATGTCTAAAATAAAAAGAATAGTTATACTAAAGATACGTGCATTTTGGTGAATATAGGAACAGATAGAGGAAATATAGTTCTTGAAACTATAACGGCGTCATTGACCCCAGCATTGGGCAAACGATGCAAGGAAGATTGCTAAAGCAATTGTAAACTTAATCATTCACTAGCTTCTGCTCGCCAATTCTGAGTGAAATTATTGTTTTAACATAAAATATATCGTATAGCTGGCATCGCATCGTTTTCTCTTAGCGTTCTTCTGCTTTTTTTCTTTTTATTCGGCTCCGTAGCGTAATGTTAAATATACCCAGTAAACTTCCTCAAAAATTGGTCAATTAAATAAAATAAAAATAATCTGACGGGTAGTTCGAGAGATTGAGGTGAAATTCGTATGTTGGAAAGTCCGTATGTAGGGATTTACATAAACAAACAAATATACGAATTTCACCTCTTTATAATAATAGTATAGATACCCCTTATAAATACGTACACCCAAATACGGAACGAAGTACATGCGGACAGTGGATCCGTGAACGAGGAACAGAAGACAATCTCACAATTGTCAAATACTGACCATCAATGCTTAAATCTCACTTGTTAGGCATCTCTTTATGTTGTACAAGATTTTGCCAACGGCTGCCCGCGTGGAAGTCGGAAATTATCTCACAAGAACGTACGGAATAAAAAATATCCTACGTGTTAATCCAGGTTATAAACTATATGTGTGCCTAATTTCGTTAAAATCCCTGCAGCCGTTTAGGCGTGATTGTGTAAAAACATCCAAACATCTTAATATCCAAACGTACAAACATTCACATTTATAATATTTATTTATTTAGGCTTCTCAACATAGCACACTGTTACTATAAAGTTTAAATATTACAATCTAGTCAATTATTATTATTATTTTCTTTTTAACATTTTTTTTATTTGTTTATTATTTATGTTATATATTAATAGGAAGTAGGATAACGGACAAATATTGGCAATATATTTCTACCAACTCACAGCTAAATCCCTACAATTTTCATAATCCCTTCAAAGGGCCCGAAAAAAAGCGCAATAAACATGGCTACCGCTAAAAGAACGCTCACGTCAGCTGTTTTACAGGAAGCAGTAGTTCGCAGTCCGGCTAGTTCCTTCCTTTGGATATTGCCGGAAAAGGGAGGTGGGGGGGCGAATTGCTCCGATTATTTACGATGCCATAACGGCCGCCTCTACCCAAAAGACATCACTTTTATAATTTATTGCACGGAAATATCGCGGTCTAATTCGTCCGCTCGTATATTATAATATTTGTAGGGTTATATGGACAGCAATATGGTACGGGTTACCTATAATTTTATACAAGTTTTTGATGTTACCGGCAGTTTTAAAGTTCGTGTATTTACATTTACTAGAAGTGCAAATAAAAGCAAAATTGTTAAATCTGCACAAATAAAATTTACAACAAAAAACATAACACTCACACAAAGTAATAAAAATATTAATGACAAATAAGTTTTGCAATATTGTCTTAAAACTGTAAAATTGCATCTGCAAAGAGGTAGTGCCTCATTTTCCATTAGACTATATAAGAAAACCATTGTACGACACAACCTGCATTAAAAACAACATAAACTATCTTTTAATACAACGTTATTAAGAAACAATTTCCAGTGCAAAATAAAGTGAACGTAAAATAACACATCATAACTGATACCGTTCGTAATAAATACACGGACTTAATCTTATTAGTTATGTAGTAACTTCCGAGCTACGAGTGCTACGAGAGCTACGCGGCTACGGCGTAGCAGACGCGTAGCCACGAAGTGGAGTTGGCGGCGCGTGATATGATTTTGAATCATACGGAGCTTAAAGCTTGAATATAGATGATCGACTAAACTATTTTGGTGCATTTGTGTTAATGTTACCTAGAGAGTAACGTTGTAAAAAGGAATTATAGAGAAAAAAATACTTCTATTATAACTTACAAACATTAAATATGTTAGTAAGTGGAGTAAACGTAACATATAGCATAATAAGAATAATTTATTGATTGAAAAATTACATTCGAATGCGTTGATTCCTGGAACTCACACTAGGATTATGTGTTGTGAGATATAATACTCCTTCGTTCTGTTTACATTTATTGCTATACATGTCATAGGTATATATGTCACAGTTAAAACCAGTTTTTAGATAAAACCCGTTTTCCCTAGTTAGAACTAGTTCTTACTAAATCCTTTTGTTAAAACTGGTTCGACGGGACTCTTCGCCGACAGGACACTTCGCCGACAGGACACTTCGCCGACAACGCTCATCAGGTAGGTTAGGTTAGGTTAGAATTGTAACCAACCGCGCGCGAGCCGAGCGAGCAAAACGAGCGATGCCGCCAAGTTAGTGGCAGTTATTTGGCTATTTAGTAACAGCGCAAGGATGAGCCTTGTCGGCGAAGAATCCTGTCGGCGAAGTGTCCTGTTGGCAAAGAGTAGTCTTGTCAGTGACCACTCTGTCGGCGTAGTGTCTGTCGGCGTTTAGTTGTATACTCAAATATATCAGTGGTAAATTCTAGATTTGACTAGGTATTTCTAGTTTTAACAAAGGCATTTTGTAAAAACTAGTTTTAACTAGGGAAAACGAGCTCTAACGAAAAACGGGTTTAACTGTAACATATATACGTCACGATAAATTTCTTGATTTCATCTAATCTACTCGTAATCTACTAAAAAAGAAATATACAATAAAAATTAAAACAAAATAATAATAAATAATAGAGGATTACCTAGTATGTACGTTGTGTGTGATTGTGATGGAGTGTGTGTATGTGGGATGGTGTTTGATTGTGTGGGTGTATGAATTGAGATAATTGTGTTAGTGTTGAGAGAGTTTCTCTGAATTTTACACCTGAGGATATATATAATGGGCTTGCGGACGGCGAGTAATGGGTAGCTCGCTGTCCGGTAAGGACCAAGCCCGGGTCGACAGCGTGTTCCACGCGCTTCTCAAAGAGATGTCAGCACCAACTGATGAGGCCCGCAAGGGCCGATGCCTGCCAGGGGTGCGGGTTGTTCGAAAGAGATACATTGGCCCCTGGCACACAGGCAACTGAAGGAACATGGGTGGGTTTTAGCCAGTAAACCTGACACGCCCTTCTGCTCCACCCAAAGCGGGAGAAGTTATTGGGTGATTTCCCACCGAAAAAAAAAAATGACGCCCGCAAGGGCCGATGCCTGCCTGCGGATTGTCCGAAAGAAATACCGTGCCCCCTGGCACACAGGCAACTGAGGGAACATGGGTGAGTTTTAGTCAGTAAAAGTCTGACACGCCCTTCTGCTCCAACCAGAGCGGGAGAAGTTATTTGATGATTTCTCACCCAAAAAAAAGGATGTATATAATAGACCTATGTTGCCACTGCCGGGACAAAGACCTCCTCTCCGTGAGAGGGACCGAGCCGTAATCCACGAGACTCAGTACGGGTTGGTAGATTTCACATGTCTTAGAATTTTTGGTTCTAGAACAACCCCGGTTTCCTCACGAAGTTTTTCTGATGTAAATACGCTCATTATATTTTTAAGCAATTTAACTGTCAATCGGGATCAGAAGAGCTTTTAAAAAAGTTTGAAATCCCAGACTATGGACCTAACTAAAATTTGGTTTATTTTTGTAACTAAATGCGTAATTTTACCGGAATTAGGGTCACATAGGTCACATTTGCATTAAATAAAATGTTTATGTAAAATTAAAATTTAAAAGGGTCACTTTATTACTCAAATACTGTGATTCACATTTAAACTTTACGTCCCACTCTCGTGACCTCGCCATAGCCACCTTTCTTTGTTTGGGTTTACTATATAGTAACTATAAACATAATATTTTAAAGCCTACAAACATTTTTGGGTCAAACTGATTCTTTACGTGTTTATTTATATATACCTTCAAGTTGGATTTGTAATTTGTAACTCATTCTTGAACAAAAGAACGTAGGTAGTACCTAATTCGATTTAGGCTAAATAAATTAGATTAGGAAACAGGAGAAGGTCTTTGTATGTCTAAAAGGAGATATTTCAAGGAAAAGTTATTTATGTCCTAGTATTTAAGTCAATCTATATGCTAGTCTTACTGAATCCCTCCTCCGTAATATTGTTATATTCTAATTGTTAGGTACTGGGCTATTATTAAAAATCTTGATGTTATTTGCAATCAATGGAGAACACGGTCAACTATGGAATCTTTACTTTCCATGACAAACTTTACCCATTAATAAAATTGGAATATGAATGAAATATCTCTTGATTACTAAAAATCTTATACAAATAGTAGAGTTTACTACTTTTGTATCGCTTTAAAATTAAATGGCGGCAACAGATGTTTGGTAATTAATATACAAATATTTATGTAAATTTGCTCATAGAAATTAAAGATGATAGTTGATCGTGTGTGAATTCTTTAATTTTATAAAGAATTCTCTTGTTAGTTTCGGTTCTAAATTAATTTATTCTATGAGATAATATAAATACCTTATATACAAGTATAGAAAACATAACTCGAAACATCTCCCTGGACAATGGAAGGATCTTTTAAAAAAACCGTTTTCATACTTAATCATCAAATTAATCTCTATAACAGCTACAATAGACACCAACCTGCACTCTAATCGTATGATTTAGGACAACACCAATCATTACCGAAATCCTCCAAATGCCTTATACAGGTCAACAGAACCATTTATATCAACTATCTCAAAATTAACTAACCTATAAATTACTCATCCCTCTGAAATCGGTGACCTAATTCGTCTCAAAATCTGGTACAAACGTGTATAAGCTATGTACACATACGCAATTTTATCATGAGCCAAGCCACATAATGCGGCGTGTATTTATAAGTCTCGGGGCACACATAGGGCGGTCCATTAAAGCTATGTGTTCGCTGGTTTAGGATTTCACAAGGCCTGGAAGAGCTTTTAGCATAGTTAAAACACAACAGCTTTTCCGCTGAGATATTTAGCCAACTTTTAAATGGTTAACGCACGAAACTGGGTTAGCGGCTAACTATGCCACCTGTGGTCATAAGTGAGCGTTGTTGGTGTTGAATTATCATAATTTTATGCTACATTACACATATTATTTAGCTTCAATTCCAGGATTGCATTTATCATTAATAAAAGCGTTCCATTCGTTCTTCCAGAGATTCTCATTAATTCTATCACTTTCATGGTAGAAAGACTGGTTATACTATGGCGAACGTCGGGTTTTAAAGGTATTTTCTAAATTAGGTAGCTACCCATTTGTACATCTACTAGATCCATTACGGCTCGGATACACCAATTACATCATCGGTCGAATTAAGTTCGTAAGTCCTCGGCCAAACTAGGCCAATTGTACCAAACATATGTTTACGAAAATGAGTGCGTACTTCAACCGACGTCGTACGATGACGTCCGATAACTAGGTGTATTCTTTCACTTTCTTTACTTCTTTCTTTACTATGTTTGGTTTGAACGCCCGACTTCGGCTGACGATGTAGCATAGTTCGGCCGACAACAGATGTACGCGTCGCATTAGAAAATTTAATCGTTCTTTTCACCCGTATGTTTTTTTTCAACATAGACAAAAGCCATTTCAGACACAACTTCTAAACTTGAAAGCACACAGTTTAATTTATTTATTTTATCATCAAGGAGACCAAATCAGTATTCAAGTCTTGCCACCAATAAAGAAATGGTACAACGAAGTAGAATACCAACTAAATTCTAATAAAAAATAACCTTATTGAAATTAGAATTAGTTATTTAAAATTCTGTTAGAAAGAAAGAAAGCCAACTCCAATAAGAAATTAAATGTTTTCTGTTTGAGTAGTTTTTATCGATATAATTGTAACTCCAATATCATAAGTAATATTTCCAATGATTGTGAGAATTTAGTCTAAAAGCATCCAACATTTAAACACAGTCAAGTAATGATGATCAATCGAAATCTATGAATCTTTACAACATCGAAATAATCGACGTTATCCGTGTGTTTCATGGTGTGTTTGTTGACAGTCTAAGGTACCCTGGCTAATGATTTATTTCGCTAAAAACATCTGAATAACATACATGACGTAATTGGAATAAGTACCTCAAAACCTCGGACACTCCAACAATTTTAATTAATGGATTTTTATACGTGACGACACATGACAAGATTTCCTGGAACATCGGGGAGGCCTTTGCCTAGCATTAGGACAAAAAAAAAGAAAAATTGGCCTGTAATGCATAAGATGAAGTTGCGCCAAAATTCACAGCAAAACAGACGTGTATATTGTGTTACAAAATACATCCTAATTCTAACTACTACAAATGCGAAAGTAAGTTTGTTTTTATTTTACGCGTTTACCCAATAACTGCTGCTGTACAGATTCGAAAGAAATTCGACACACAGATTGAGCGTGACCTGAGTAAGGACATAGGCTACTTTTCATCCTGAATCGGCAGCTAATTAGCTATAAATTGGTACCTTTGCAACTGTAGTAAACATTAAACAGCACTACATCCTCCATCTATTGGAGAGAGCAAGTCACGTTCGCTAGCAGGTAGGTACACCAGTTATTATCATAATAAGGTTGATTCTTGCTACCCGTAAGAGCAGAGAATAATCGAAGATCGCGGTACGTTTGTTGACAGTGTAAAGCACCCTGGCGTACTTGAACTGAAAACCACATTCCGAACTTTTTTTATTCGAGGCGACACGGCAACGCGAGATAAAAGTACCAGAAACGACTAGAGGGAGACCTTTGCCTAGCACTGGGATAGTAAAAGCTAGCAAAAAATCTATTTTTTTAGAACCTATGTACGCTTAAAAACCTTTAGCAAAATGTTTCTGTCTATTTTTTGTTATGTTGCTTAAAGTAAATAATTATTTACTATGGGCCTCTTGTGCAGGGCAAATGTTGTCTTTCCATTTTTTCCTTGCTTATGCAATTTCAGCCTAATCCTTTAGGTACGTTAGGCTTCCGCAGACAGGCTTGACGAGACTTTAATTGATGTCGCGTCGTGCCTGAGGGAGCCTTTTACTGTTTAGTTTTACAATATAATAGCTATAAATCCCTTTCGAACTGTAGTAAACATTAAACAGCACTACATCCTCCATCTATTGGAGAGCAAGTCACGTTCGCTAGCAGGTAGGTACACCAGTTATTATCATAACAAGGTTGGCTCTTACTGGCACGTGACAGCCGAAGTCCTCGCGTTTCGCTCTTATCGAATATTCTAGAACGTAGGAAATAAAATCATCGAGCCAATTTTCGGTGTAAGGGAAAATCTGTTTTTGTATTGGTATTAGGTGAGGGTAAATAGATTTATATTTTTATTGCTCTTAAATGGCGGTTGGTATTGTTTTTTGTTTCACGCAAAGAATTATGGTGTTTGTGATAATTAACTTTATTCTCAATTTCTACAACAGTAGGACTGTATTTAACCTGCACGCTATTTGCACGCTGACTGCATGCGGAGGGTGCACTGTGGACGGCATCCAAAATGCAATCCTGCAGCCGCGTGTGCAATTTCAATGCAGCCCGTCTGCTTAAGCCTACCTACCTATCATTGTAGTTAATGGTCTTTAAAAAAGACACTGAAGTGGAATTTAATATTAAGCGATTACATATTTGGCCCCAGCCTTCTTAACATATACACGTTGTAATTGGTAGAATAATTATAGGTATACATAGAATTTTTTTTTGCAAATGATGGCATTTGCAAAAAAAAATTCTGGGCCAAATATGTAATCGCTCAGTAAAAATAATCATTGTTAGCACCTGACAGTAATATTACTCTCCTTCTGGGGCATTCCGGCAATGGGTGATATACACCCCATACAGAACGAACTCACAAAACATCACGTTTAGAAAATCGTAACATGGATGCATCCTTTAAAAACGATCCATATTGTAAACTAATAAGATCCAATTTACAACTTACAAAAAGTCGCATTTAGGCATCACTACAAAGTAACAAGATGTCTTCAAGTCTCATATTTTATGATACACCTACATATATCCAAAGTAACAGGATGCAACCGTATGCCGCACATCAATAACGATGCTACATCGCCATCGCGACGCCACATATAATATTTATGACTCGGACCATTATTAAGGAATGATTTCTAAGATATAAACTGATCTCAAATATGGATTTTTTTGAGAGTGGCATACAATTCAGTGAACAGATTTGAACATTTTATTATTTGTGATGAGACTAGTAATTAAAAATAACTAATGGACCAGATGGTTTTCGATTCGGTCTTCGATTTTTGATAGTTTCTAAAGTTATCGGTTTTTTACTTAAATTAAAATGCATTTTGTTAGTTCATTGTTCTTTTAAGATAATTATATGTGTAGTTCTTCTTATTCGTTCCAGGCTGAACGACGTATGAGGCGTTCGTCTCATGTAAACTATGTTTTCAACAAGTGACATTTTACGGTCGTACCCTTGCAGAGTTGTTGTTGTTGAGGTTGTTGTTTAGGTTGAAACCCGTAAAGAAAAGATCGTATGGTGCACGTATGGTGCAAGTCACCGTATCCGTACGACAGACATACACTTTAAGATGGTACAGACAAACTACATGAAATGGAGTTGCTTTAGTTAGAGTATCCGTGCAGTAGTGATACAGTTCATAGATTCAGGCAATACCACACATTTAGTGCTTTTCAACCGAGCCCGAGAAGACTATACAAACAATAAGATGAAATATACTTACAGTAACAACATAAGAAAGCCCGGTAAGCGTGAGCCTAGCAACGCTGTCCTTCCCGGATCTGGGCAGGGACGGCGGCGTGGGCTCCTCGAGCGGCGCCGGCGCTGGGAGCACGTCGGGCCGCTCCCGCGCCCGCCCCCGCGCCTCTCTGGGTGCTGCGCCTGACGCTCCGTACATACTGCGGGAAGGTACATGGTTAGATTCGGAAGAGTACAACTTCATTCAGTAAAACAAATTTTGGGTGCAACCAGACTTCAGTCGATTGACGTGACAGATTTTGAGATAGAATTATGATACTTATAAGTGTGAGAAAACGTATATACTTCAACCGTAATCTCGGTTCTACTTAATACGACTATGAAGCGATGAATAATAGGCGACAATTCTCGTGTTATGTGTCAATTTTGTAATTTTCACAGACAAATATGCATTCTCAGATATGATAAATATGGTCCTGGTTGTACACTTAGGCAACTATCTTTAGCCGACAGCAGTGTATTGTTGGTTAAGCCTCTCCAACTGCGCTGATGGCGGGCTGGTAATGGACATGTCGCGGACTGATTGTATAATTCGTCACTATACATAGGGCGCCGTTCGTTTGTATTCTGTTGCCGTTATGTATAATGCCTAAGTCAAGCTAATGATGATGTTTTATCCCATCCATTTCGTGAAGAGTTATATGTTAGGGTTAAGCAGGATTATTAACAAGTTTGGCAGTAAAAACTGAATATTAAACTAAATAAAAATGATTCATAACAAATATTAAAATGGGTAATTAAATAAATATGAAGAAGTGAGCAAATTAGTAAGAAAAACATTAAAGGAGCGCTCGACACAGTCACAATTCCACTACTCGTCATAATTTTTAGTGTTTTGTTTAACAGAGGCTCAGTTGCTCGAAAATTGAACTAGTTAAATCAATTCGCCTATGCATTATATATACGGCGATCGAGTCATTAATTGGGTTTCATGGATTTTTACATAATGTCTAGGCGTTATTAGCGTGTTAGGGTATTTTTTGCCTAAGGCATGACACATAACAGCGAAAGTATGCAAACGGGTGGCGCGGTAAGTACAATGACGAATGACGTAATCTGTCTTCGCCAGACATATTTAAGCGGAGGCCTGAGCTAGGTAGCTTCGAAATTGAGCAGTCAAAAATTAAAGTTTTTCCTTAATTAAATAATGATGTAGATATTTTCTGAGTCAATACTGACTTACGTTTAAGGCAAAATAAAATAACAATCAAGATCAAAACATTTGTTTTACGAAGTCTTCTTTCATGTAGCCCGCACCAAATCCTTTCTATCAGATCTGATTTTTTTTTCCCATATAACTGGCTTCATATTTAAACAAAGTGGCATCAAAAGAATTTACTCGCACAACCAAACAAAATATGTTTATTTAACTTTTGTAAATAGGAAAGTGAAACACAAATGTTACCTTGTTCCAAATATTTCCCTCTTTTTTTTAAATATGGCAATGTTTTTCTGCTACGGAAACGCTACAAATATTGTTTTAATTGTTTATATTGTACTCTTGTGTACTCGTACCATTTTTATTTATTTTTTGATGTTGGGAAATCGTCAAATAACTTCTCCCGTTCTGGGTGGAGCGAGAGGGCGTGAGAGTGTCAGACTTTTACCCCGACACCCGAGTTTCTTCAGTTGCCTGTGTACCAGAGGCCAAAGTATCTCTTTCGAACAACCCGCACCCCTGGCAGGCATCGGCCCTTACGGACCCCACCAGTTGGTGCTGACATCTCTTTGAGGCGAGCGTGAAACACAACGCGCCGTCGACCCGGGACGCGCCGTCGACCCGGGTACTCGTACCATTTCGACGTTTTTTGCAATTTCCTTTTGTTTTGTTCGTACGCACATACTGCTGTTTGATTCATAAAGGGTCGTAGAGTGATATTAAATAACTTTACTGAAGAATTGGCTATCAAATGCAATTTTTTTTTTCAATTCAGTCTGATATTTCCAGAGAATATACCCTACATACTAACCAACAAATGTTACCTTTTATAATACTAGTATAGGCTCTTAAACAATGTACAGTACACTGTTACTTTATAATTTATACATAGCAAACTTAAGTTATGAGGCGCTTAGCCTCATTACCTTTATCTTGTTCTAATAATACAGTGCCATGCTACAGCCGTATGTAGGAAACAACATGTTAAATTTCAGGTTTACTGGATACACGTATTAACTAAATAACAAAAATCGGATACTTAGAAATATAATAAATGGCTATTTTATTTAAAACCATCTGTGCCCAGTGGCTTCGAATGTGGTACCCGTACAAAAAGCTTATGTTACTCCTTATAATATCAGTTATCCTTCCGTGAATCTCTCTTCAAAATCGGTCTAGCCGTTCGGAAATCAGCCAGAACAAACAGACAGACAAAAATGTTAAAAGTTATCTTATAAGTACCTTACTTGTATAATTTCACATGCATTTAGTAAAGGGCTGTTATTTCCACATTGCAAACAGACACTTCAATTTTATTTATTTGTATAGATGAAACTAAAAGAAAACCCCTTAAACATTGAAACCTATTCCAACAAATAAACCTACTCTCATTTTCTAAACTTCAGCTGGAAATATGTACCTACAAATAGTCGTCAGGTATCTACTGGTGTCAAAATCTCTTAACTCCTGTGCTATACTATATTTGTAGTACGTATATACCAACAGGAAAACGTGCTGAGAATCAACACAAACGAAGAGAGAAACATTTTAAAGTTATTTCACACAGTAACGTATTCCATACTTGCAACGGAATTTATTTTACATTCAATTTCAGCTCAATGTTGGCATTGCAAGCGTAACTTATGAAAGCCGTCAAATAAATATCGCGCATCGACATCGGAAAACTCAGAAATATTCTAAACAACTATCGAGATAGTGCACACACATATTTTTGTGACATACGTGTGTGCTTTGTTTTATAAATTGTTTGCTAAAAATTTTACACTGTGGTCAGCTAAAAGGTTTTGTCGTGGTTATCCATAGATTAGATAGAATTACTTATATAACCATAGATTAGATAGAACTTTAGTTAGATTTGAACAGCAAAAAAATGCTCTCAAAATATAAAGTCCTATCTATTAGATGACAGTCTAATCGACAAAACATATTTCTGTTAGCGTTCACGCCAAACGCTACGCCAAAATATATGGGAATTACATTACCTGCGGAAAGGACACGACGTAATCTTTCCTCAGGGAATGTCATTCCCGTACATTTTGGCGTAGCGTTTGGCGTGAACGCTAACAGAAATGTGATTTGTCTAGGCCTGCAGAGCTATCGGCCTCGACTTACGAGTTTGTAGATCGTGAATTTGAACCAAAGCAGCCACTTTACTTTGTGTATTTAATTTCGTCACTACTATTCTCAAACGGTGAAACAACATCTTGAGGAAATCAGCATGTCCTAGAAGCAGAAGTTGGAAGACATTGTAACATCCGCTAACCCCAGACTGGGCGCGCGTGTTGAATTATGCCCTACTCCCTTTCCGAAAAAAGAGGCCTGTGTCTCAGCAGTGGGAACTTTATAGGCTAGGTATACCTAAAATCCTGGGAGAATTATTTTCCTGTTGAAAATTATTAACTTGTTACGTCTTCTATGGAAGAACTATTATATTATCAACAATTAATATCAACTATATCTTTTCATTATCTCATGAATAGTTAAGCAACCTACCATAAAAGAAATTAAAGATTCCACAAAGACTATACACCGTGACATTTTAGTCGTCTTACAACGGCAGCCCACTTCATGTACCCAATGAATGCTATCTACTACCATTCATAAAAAAACCATTTTTTTTAAACATTTGCTTAAAAAAAACATGAAAATATCACTAAGACGCATGACGTAGTTTGAAACACCCTGTTATGGAGATGGAATTAATGATTGAATGTAATGGTAGGTAGGTAGATATCTTCTACCGTTTGATACGTACACATTATTAACAGGGAGGGTGTTTCATAATCCTAAAGCATTCATTATTTTTCTTTGTATCTATTATCTTAATTAATGGTAACAATGTTTGAATCGCGCCTAGAGGTATGTTATGACGGATACATTGAGTGGACCATCTTTGTAAGACGACTAAAATGTCACGGTGTATAAGTTAAATATTCTGGGCGTTCATAATATAGACGATGCAAATAAATTGTATGAGGATTTCTTTTCAATAGTGCACACTGAATTCAGTAAAACTTTAGAAAAGAAAACACAAAATATTTGCCCTCATTTTGTATTTAGTGACTGGGCTACTAGAGGTATTAAGATAAGTAGGGAAAGACTGTTCGAACTGTATGGCCTTAAGCCTTACATTAACACCGAAACTTTCAACAAGTATGTTGCAACATATTCCAAAATGTATAGAAATACCTGCACGTTAGCTAAAGCTTTGTACATTAGCAACAAGATCAAATAAGCAGAGAATAAATTAAAAACATTTTGGAAATTTATAAATAACGAATCTAGTAGGAAAAAAATGAGAAATACGGATTATACATTGGAGACTTCGCGTGGTGCCATAAGCTCTAACATAGAAGTAGCTCAAGAATTTGTAAACTTCTTTACTAATATACCATTTAAATCAATGGAAGCTTTAAATTCATCCCCCGATGTCTCAATTGATTTATATAAGCGAACGTTCCAGGCTGCCCTGTTGAATTTCAATTTAAGCACATAAGCCCTATGATAGTTTTAAAATGTTTTTGGCAAATCTATGGGAAATCTATAAAATTTTGTGCATCCATAATCGAGACCATAGCACCATACTTAGCTTTGATATTTAATTTGTGGGTAGATCAAGGAGTCTTCCCGGATTTAATGAAATATAGTAAGCTTATACCTCTATAATCTGGGGACAGCAAAGACGCCAACAATTATAGACCAGTATCCATGCTGCCGGTAATCAGCAAGGTTTTCGAAAAGACAATGCTCGATCAAGTGCTTAATCATTTTAACACCATCAAAATCTTACACGATCAGCAATATGGCTGACGCCGGTGTTACTTTATTAAAACACATATTTACAGCTTAGGAGGAGGCCCAGGATGTCATTAGAAACTTTTGTGACCTCTCCAAGGCATTTGATTGCGTTACTCACAAAACCTTGCTCTTAGAACTTGAGCATTACAGACTAGGTAAACTTGCGCTCAGTCTAGTAAAATCTTATTTAAATGATAGACAACAAAAAGTTCATATAAATGGAGTCAATTCACTTGGTTTAAAAATAAAAATGGGTGTTCCACAAAGCTCAATATTAGGTCCTTTCCTCTTTTTAGTATATATCAATAATGTACCCCATTTATTAAAAAAACAACCACAAATGGTGTTATTTGCTGACGATACATCCTTAATTTTTAAATAAATAGACGTGCATCAAATCTTGACGACGTAAATAACGCCCTACTGCTGGTGCAAAATTGGTTCACTGCTAATAATTTAGTATTAAATGGGAAAAAAACTAAATGCATCAGATTTGCTTTACCAAATGTTAAAAGTACTGATTGTGACATAGTATTGAATAAAGAGAAACTAGAATTCGTCGATAAAACTGTTTTTCTAGGGATCACGCTCGACTCAAGGCTACAGTAGATTCTCTAAGGGAACTTTTCAAAAATATTAACATCATGACGGTACCTTGTCAATATATCTATGAGAACATCATGTACGTCAGGAAAAATTAAAATCTTTTCAGTAAAAAAGGTAAAAGACACACCGTTGGGACTAGAAATATGGACCGATTATTTCAACCAGACTTCAGACTGGCTAAAGTAGACTCATCCTTCATGGGGTACTGTTTAAAACGTTACAGTAAAATACCTCCCCACATACTCCAACTGAATGAAATGAAATTTAAATCTTGTATAAAACGCACACTGCAGCCATGCTTATTATAAGTTGGGAGATTACATAGCTGACAAAAATGCTTGGCTAAACGCTGCTTGTCCTGCTCCACAAGATAGCTTAAACTAAATTGAATAGCATTTGAAAACGTTGTTGGAGCTGCTGAAGACTGTAAAAGACTAGATATCTTTGCATTGGATAAATTCAAACTTCTAGTATTGTATAATTGCATAGCATATATGTGAGCACTATGTTCCTACTATAAAGCTAACATTTACAGGGTACGTCTTTCATTGACTTGAATGTGCTCTGGCAGCTGAGAGTATCTCATGCTCACTCAAATGTCGCTGGTGGTGGCGTGTGTGTTGGGTTATTCATACGTCATGTTCGTGAACGGGCGCCGCCAGTAGGGACTAGTCATCTCTTAGCTCCCACGGCTTATTTTAATTTCTGAATTGTTATTTTATTTTTGTTTTAATTACGGACGCTTTAATGTGCACGTCTTTTTACATCGTTCTCACGTTGATAATTTCAACATAATGATGTAACCAACTTTTTGTAACAATACCATGATTTTAAAAGAGTGTCCATGGAGATTCTTGCCCGTTCTTCTCCATAGGTACCTACGCTTTGGAATGGGCAACTAGCTTCATCTTTCTAACTCACCAACCTTGACAATTCAAAAGTGCCTGTAATTGGTTTATTTGAAATAAATGCTTTGAGTTTGAGTTTGACTAAACGGAGCGAAATATCTATAAGCTCAATCGCAACATTCCTTCGACCACATAAAATCAAACTCAACGAGCATAAGAAATTCCTTTGTGCTGCCAAAGTGCAAGACGCCAGTAAAAAATACTTACACCGCGCAAACTTCATCTGGATTTGGGTTAAATGTTCGTCTTAAAACGTGTCACTTTGTAAAATTGTAGAACTATTTTGCATCATTTAAGTTTAGTGCTCGCCTATTATTTATGTTTGTTTTATTATTCTAAGTAAATATACTGAGCAACTGGTGCATTATATGAAGCAGTGGTCTTCTAGTGGAAACGGCCACGATTTCCGACTTGTCGGTCGTAGGTTCGGACCCAGAGCTTTTTTTAATTTGTGTAAATGTTGTTTTGTTTTTTTAATGTGATAAAACGGTGAAGGAAAACATCGTCAGTCCTAGACGCAAAAATTATTACTACTAAGCATACTAATTGTGACATCTATCAACCCGGACTGGGCCCGCTTGGCGGAGTATGGCCCACTTCCTCTCACAGAGAGGAAGCTTGAGTCCCAGCATTGGGGACATTATAGGTTGATTATGTTATACTGATCAACTACCATTTGGATGTCCAAAACCTTTGACTTAACTATAAAATATACCTACCCACCCTACTATAAAATTTACCTAACTCACTTACCTAACTTAATTACTGTGAATCTAATCACGTACCAACCATGTATTTAAGAAAATGTACTCTAATTACTTCAGACTACGTAACATCACAATCTAGTCCATATATCACAATATTCCAAACTTCGATCGTGTAATCCCGAGCAACCGCAAACAAATGTAAATTCAACACTAGCACACAGTCTCGAAGCGTCTGAAGTTCAACTACCAGGAGTCAAGAATTAACAGGAGCATTAATAAGGTTGGCTCGCCCGGACGTCCCAGCGGGTAAACAACTCATTTTCGTATGAGTTACTTCCTCAGTTAGACACCCCTTTACGTTATGATGTCCTGGTAGATTATGTGCAGTTTACGATGGCTGTTTGTTGAAATTGGGAGCCGTGGAGATCATAAGCATAAGCATCTACGATTTTCTATCATAAATTCTGGAAAACTTTATCACCTGGGACAATAATTGCATAATTTTATTGAACAAAATCTACAATGAAACTAACAGGGTTTCCCTCAGCGTCCTTTAAATTGCATCTACCAGGAGATTTCCCTTCATATAATAAAGCCTTGGTGCTGTAAGTATTAGAATTCATTTTACAGCACCTTTTACAGCATCTAGCACTTTCTAATAAGAGAAAATATTAGAAAACCAATTGGTTCATTATTTCAATAAGAGACATGAAATAAGAATTCCATGTCTCTTGGCAATTGGCAAATTTTCCGAAGAAAATTACATAGACTAGTAAGATCTAGTCTATGTAATTTTGCATTTACCGATATCAGAAGTAATGAACAAAACTTCCACCTTTAAAAAAAGGAATTCCGTCTAATTACAGCGAGCCAAACCTAATTGTCTTGTGCCCAGTTAACTAAGTTCCACGCAAGAATACAAAATGCTTATAAAGAGTGTCGTCACAGCTGCCGACGGCGAATAGTTACGTTTAATTTTATTATCCCGAGGAGACTGCCCGGTATTGGCAACCGTTCCCGGCTGTACCGGGATTATTCTGCTTTGTAGTCCATTTAGTGAGCCTGTATTGAAGCGATTGTATGTCGAATGGCACAATCGATGTCTATGTATCTGGTGAACTGATAAGTCGCAACGTGATCAGACAGATTATTGAACGATGGCTCCGTAAACTGTGGGTTTTGATTAATTTTGTCACTTGTTGACATAATTGATTTGTAATAAAACAAACATTGAGAAAAAAAATGCGAGAATAAATTGGCAAACTTCTCTGTATTTCTGGTTCTTTATTGTGCCCTTTTGCAATTTCTTTCGTGACGATATTATGGTGGCGTTCACGTCCGTTACGTTATAAAATGTATGGAAATACGTGCACGTTATAACGTTTTCATCAACTATGTTGGGGCCGGTTTCCAATCTAACCGGATGCAGCTGAATACCAGTATTTTAGATAGGGCGACTGCCTATCTGACCTCCACAGCCCAGTTGCTGGGTAAGACTAAGACTTTTGTAAGACAGGTTGTCAGACTTTCGGGCTTCTGACGACCCGTAACGACTGACAAAGATCCAAGAATGACAGCTGGGACCTCGATAACGTTATTGTGTGCGGAAATTTAAAAGCGTCTTCATATATTTCCATACAATTTACTTCCCTGTCTTATCGTGTTGCCGTGACATGGGCGTCTACGTCCATGATAATAACATCACATTAGAAATTATAAAAGCACACATTGTTTCAAAATTCGAAAACTATTCGTTTTTTTTTTACCTCAAGCCCTCGAAATGTCTTCGATTTACTAACTACGAACTAGCTTTTTCCAGCGGCTTCGCCCGTGTGGATGTCGATAATTATCGCACGGGAACATACTACCGTAATAAAAAGTAATCTATGTGTTAACCCAGGTTATAACCTATATGTGTGGTAAATTTCACCCAAATCCGTTCTGCCGTTTTTGCGTAATTGAGAAACAAACATCGAAACATTTAAAATTTTACATTTATGCAATTAGTAGGATAGTAGGATATTACGAGCAGTAGAATTATTAGGATAGTAGGATTCATTAAACAACCCTTATAATATACTATGAATTATCTTGCTTAATGTTAAACTACGGCTTAGAATACGCCCCGGAACTGCTCAAGGAAAACAAAGTCGGATTGCTTCCGTGGAAATTGAATTCTGTATCAATCTCGCTGGGACGAGTTAAAGCTATGTCAACTTGTTAGATGAAACTTTTCTCTTGTTATTGTTTTGTTCTAACTATACAGAGCATGTATTGTCAAATAGAAATATATTTAGCCGTGTTATAGTCATTCGTAAAACTGTCAAAGAATAACAGTTGTGATTTGAATATACGCACAATTTAAGTTAGTACTGTATGATGGTGGGAATCCCTTTTCTGCACTTAGACTCCCATTCGATCCGTTGTGCGTGGAGTTGGTACTGTATTTGAAAAACAATTCATTTCGGTGACTTTACCTATCGGTATTATGTTTTCCTTTTGGAGAGTATATTATATTAATACTTTATTCCAGTATGTTTATAATGATACTAGCGACCTACCCCTGGGGGCTACTCTCTAACTCCGTCAACGAAAATACGGGCCCGTTCGAAACATAGTTTGAAACTTCAAAGTGACTACAGCTGATTAATTACCATTTTTGGACTGGTCAAACCATATAGGGACTGGGAACAACAGTGAAATCATGTAGTAATTCATTCTTAGTTTGGGCCCCAAACTAATCATAGGTCCGTAAGTGATACGGAGTAGGAAACGCCTGTAACTTCGACTGAGATTACTAGGACCCTTAGGACCCGAGCAAAAAGAAAAAAGTCACAAATACGAAGTATTCCCCAGCGCGGGTAAAGGCTTCTTCAAACAGCCGCAACGCGACAGCGCGACGCGACACTTGTAGAACAATTTCCATTAAGTTTTCATAGAAATTGTTCTACGAGTGTCGCAACGCGACCGTCGCGTCGCGCTAGTCTGCACGAGCCTTAATTCGTATTTGTGACTTCTTTTTTAGTACGCGTAAATTTTGCTCGAATCTTGCTAGAATGTCCTGCACGGGTAGGCGATTCGAGCAAGAAAATTTACGCGGACGAAGTCACGGGCAAAAGCCAGTGCATAAGCCTACCCCAAAAGGGGGGATTTGCCATAATCGCCACCACCATTTGTGAAGCTTTCTCCAAGTACTTATCTTTTATCAAATATTTAGGTTTTCACCCAATTTTTTTCATTGAAATTATTATTTTTATTTGGTTTCACTTCATAATGAGGCAAACTGGCTTCACTACCGGCAATTAATAAATAGTTAACATAACCGATGTCCATAAAACCATTTTCGACAATTCCCCATACTCAAAACATTTTAATATAGGTACCGTTTCCAGTAAAGTGATATAATAAAATCCCACTGTCAATTAATAAACCATTTCAAAATAGCGTGATGCGTTACAAAATTACAATATGGAGCAACTTTATGAAATGGTCAATGAGAACAATATTAGTCAATGATACGTATATTGCTGTTAATTTTGTCCGAAATTTATTTGATGTGAAATGTAAAGCGGTTATTCATATGAGCAATTAGTGAGTGTATATTGCTCTATCGTGCGTAAACCGATCCGGTTTGGTGTATTCGGATATTATGGCGGTTGATTCATTTTCTACACTATATACACTAATATTCCACACTATCTACACTTTTACACTAATCTACACTTCTACATCTACACTTCTACATCTACACTAATATTATAAAGAGGACAGACTTGTATTGTTGTATGTAACGAATAAACATAAAAACTACTGGACCGATTTCAAAAATTCTTTTGCCGTTAGAAAGCTACATTATCATTGAGTAACATAGGTTATATTTATTACTAAAAAAATTAGAGATTCTTAGAAATCTCTACTAAACCAACCCAAGGTGTAAAAATTAGCCATAAAATGTCTTTCATCGCATGCGCTGCGGAAAGTATTGATGATAGAACAAACAAATGTTCTACAATAATATAGAACATATCAATATCTACAAAAAACTTTGTAAACCATATGTCCAACTATTGTAGTTACGTCACTATAACTACTTTTTTGCATTTTAAAAGTTGATAGAAATGATGATCAAAATCCGACCATGTTATCCATACCTTTGTATTAATTCTTAACCAAATAAATTATTTTGGATTCAAGAATGTTTCAATACCTGTTGATTACTTTTTGAATGATTGAAATCGAACATTCCATTCAAAAGTTATTATGAAATTACTGAATAAAACCCACCCGTGTTCCCTCAGTTGCCTGTGTGCCGGGGGCTTACGGTATTTCTTTCTAACAACCCACACCCCTGGCAGGCATCGGCCCTTGCGGGCCCCATCAGTTTGTGCTGACATCTCTTTGAGGCGCGCGTGGAACACAATGCGACGTCGACCCGGGCTTGGCCCTTACCGGACAGCGAGCTACCCATTACTCGCCATCCGCAAGCCCGCGCCTACGGTGGCTGGGAATCAGCCTGGGATTCCCGACGCCCAGGGCGTCTCCTATGGAGGCTAGGGCCGTGAGGGCGCATATACTGCCTCTCCCTCACGTGCGCCGCCTCCCTCCTGGCGAGCATTACTGTTTCGCAGAAGGAGGCGACGGCTACCCATGCACTCTCGCTCCATACCATGGCCTGGACCAGGGCCGGACGCGAGCGATTGCCGCCGCCAATCGTCTCCACGAGGACATGGCGGTGCTCCGATCAAGCCGGGCAGACCTCCACCGTATGCTCCACCGTGTCCTCACGGCGATTTTCGCAGTGGAAACACCCGGGCGTTTCCACCCGCCTTATACGAAACAGGAACTTCCCGAAACAGCCGTGTCCGGTGAGGACCTGCGTCAGGCGGAAGGTGAGGACGCCGTGGTGCCTCTCAAGCCACTCTTCAAAGAGGGGACTTACCGCCGCAATCGTGCCATGCCCGCGCACTGGGTTGCCACAATCACACTCTCCATGTCGCCATGAGATCCCGCTCGAGCTCTGTCCACTGTACCGCGCTATTTCTCGCGGCAGCAGAGTTACGCCCCGGCGTTTGACCTCCTCGCGAGGACACGCCCAAGTGTGCGCAAGGATCTTTGCCTCCAGATTCCATGGTGGCAAATCGGTAAGGGCTGCTCGCTTGAAGCGCCTGGCCAGTGCCACGCTCGCACGAACTATCCACTATTTGTGATCGTAAAATGTACTCTAATGCAATTGATTTGAAATCCTAAATGTTTAAGCTTTAGCTCTTATAATGAGTGATACCCTTAAGCTGGCCTCATAGTCCATTAAAACTCTGTACTACTCTTCCCTTAGGTCAGCTCAACGCCTAAGTGTTACCACCGACGTGTGGTCGACTGTAGGTAGGCAGATAGGCAGCTTTTACTGGTTTTGGTACCTAATTGTAATTTTACAATATAGTGTTAAGGTTAAAACATACTTATTGGTTTCTTAATAATAAAAATTTTGGAACTATGTTACTTTCATTTTTCATTGATCTATGAGACTATGACTATAAAGCATTGTTTGAAATAATTTAAGTTACTTTTCTTTCACCATTCCTTCGTTAGCCCGTATTGTTTCAACAAATTACTTGCATAATAATACGTTCTCTCTTTTTGTTTTATATTACTGCAACAGATCACTTTTGATTAACAAAACTATAAGTACCTACCTACTATTTGGCAAGTTCTAACCTAAGTTATTATGCGAACGGTAATTTACTGCTAAATTAATCCCATAAATATGTAGGTCACATATCAAGAGCAATGAACTTAATGGCCTGAATAAAATGAAATTACCTATTTGCGATCTATAATGTACATTATTAATATGAACAATAGAGTTCATTAAGTTTGTTCGCAAAATTATATGGCGACTGGCTGGGTGACTTATTGATTAGTGACGTGTACATTTGTACATACTGTTAAACACAATTCAGATTACCTTGAATACCTAATCGATATGTAGCTATACCTTCTTTAGTTCAGGTCATGTAGCCACGTTATTCATTCCGAAGGTTTTGTGTTTGTGATTTTATGTACCTATGTATTTATTATTTTAATAACATTGTAATTATTAATATTTTAGTGATATTTTTTTACGAGAAGTTTATATGTATTCATGTACGAGTATGTAAATATTCTCATATTATTTGTTTGATTTTTTAAGTGAGTTGTTTGAATGTATTTTATTTCCTTTTTTACTCTTACATACGCTGTCTACACCTCTTTATCTTCCCTCCTATCGCAGGTATGCTGGAAGAGATTTCTTTAGAAATAAGCATCACCTCTGCACCTATATTTCTGTTCTTTTCTTCTTGTCTGTTTATATATGTGTTTACATAAATAGTTAATTAAATAAATTTTCAACATTGGACCGTCAATTCGAGATCTTTTTCATATTTTTTTTTCTGCTGTGATTTAAGCTGTCATTGTCTTGACAAATGAGACCCTAATAAAAGAGGCTCATAGCCGGTCGATTCGATAGATATGTGAGGGTTAGTTGCGCCTGCTGCAATCAGCCCATTTATGGGTGAAAGTTTTATTTACATATCGAGAAACCTCAGCGAGTACCTAAAGCTGGGTCGGTCCTGCTCCTGATCTCTCCAGTCGTTCTATTGGAATGTGGGAGTAAACGAACAGAGAGTGCACCTGTGTTTGCGCATACATTTGTCACTATAATTTCTTCTGCAGTCCTGCTGGGCTACGTTCTCGTTGAGAATGGCCGCTGTAACCGAAATTCGGTCAGCAGGCACATCGATTAATTACATATGGTTACCAGGGCCGAAGCGCTTTAAGAACACGTTTCCTGTCGGCTTCCTTTTGGAATATGATACTGTCAGTAGTGTTTAATAATACCTGATTTATAATCACACTATAGATATTTAATAAACCATAAAATTGAAACATTACAAAACGCCTACATGAAATTTTTGTCTTCATATCACAACAAAACATTATGCTCTAAAATAACTCGTAGACGCGACCGGTTTTTCGTGAATTCGATTTCTATAAAAAATTGTCATGACGTCACTTCGGTCACGTAAAACCCCGGTTTCTAAGCAGCCTAGCAAGCCGATTTTTGCCGAGTTACGATAGAGACAGTAATAAAAAATGCGTACGCGTGAACGAGATGGAGCAATACCGAGGTTGAATTTTGTAATGCGATCGGCTCGGATCTCGGTCGGATAACTGGATAGTGTGTAGTCGATGCTTGACGTAATCGCATTTATAACCTTTTATTTTGTTTACATTTGCATTTTGTTTGTTGTATTTATTGAATTCATTAATTTTTGTAGTTTTATGTTTATAGTTAAGTAGTAAGTATTTGTTTGATTGTATAAAACTGATAAAGATAGTGATTTGAGTTAAGTGTTTTAATTAGGAATTTAGGGTAAGTAGTTGACAGTTTATAGTAATTAGTACAGTAATTATATAGTAGTATTAGATAGCGTGTTCACTTTTCTCCGATTCTAGTAGTTCATGGAATAAAGGGGGTTTTACAGATATTAATAAACTGACGTATTTGTCAAAAAAACATGTTCAGACTGTAAAACATAGCTGCTTACAGTTACATGAGTTCGGGACAGGTAGGATAGAATAATTTTTTGCAAATTCGTATGAAACTCATAATAGAAAAGTAGATCGAAGTAGGAATTTAATAAAACGGTTTATTGAAACCGTTATTTTGTTAGGTAAACAAGAAGTAGCTTTTTGCGGCCACGATGAAAGTCCAAATTCTGATATCCAATGTACCTATATCGAAGCCTTGTTATAACTGAGCAAGTTCGATTCAGTAATGGACTCCTATTTAGAACTTTGTAATACACTACAGGACCCCGCATTGTTTAGTCTCTCTAGTGATATTCAAAATGATGTAATACATAGAAATGCATCCGTTTTACGAGACCACATTACACTCTAGATAGATAAAGCTCAATTTCAGTCTGTAATGATTGACGAAACTCCGGATGTCAGTAATAGGGAGCAATTCACTGTTATTTTTCGATATTTATCTGAAACTGGAAACATAGAATGATCCCTGGGTTTTTACGATGTTAGCGGAAGTCAACCGCTGAAGTTTTATGCAAACAGTTGTTAGAAATACTTGACCAATATCGTTGTAGGAATAAGTTATTTGGTCAATCTTACGACGGAGCGGCAGTAATGTATGGTGAGCACGATGTAGTACAAACTAAAATTCACGATGCATGCCCTATGGAAATGTTAGTCCCATGTTACGCTCAGATATTAAATTTTGTATTCAGCTGATCCCTTGAAAATTCACATTTTTTTGTCTCCGGCTTACCGCTCCCATAAAATCACCCTTCGCCACTGATAGTTACGTTACCACCGGGAGGTACGCGGGCAGTTATGCTAGATTTATAATTTTGTAGATTAAAACCTTTTCCTAAGTTAAAAATATATTGTAGTACACACTCACCTAATATCATCATCATCAGGATGATGGTCCGGCGGCAGGTCGGGCCGGAGGTCACCGAGCGCCCGCGCCGCGTGCCTCCTCCGCCTCTCGTACCACAGCCGTCTTTGTTCCCTCTCATTATTCTTCTGAACGCCGAAAAACGTTTGAGTTTCCCTCTTGAGGTAGTCTCGTACGGCGACTGTATGCGTTCGCCGTAATCTGACGCCATCTTCCTGGTCCTGCGGGGCGGGGTCGGGAGGGGGTTGCGTAGTCGCGGGTGGGGCGGAAACGACGCGGGGTGGGGACGCGGGCGCGGGGAGCGGCGGCGCCGGCGCAGACGCTGCTGGTGATGATGACTGGCATGCCAGCTGCGGTGCCAGTAAGCCCGCGCTTGAACGCCTGTAACAAAAAAGAGGTTTTGGTTAGAATAGAATGAATGGGCAAGTGTAAGGTGTAGATTCAATTTGAAGTTGATCGAAGTATTACTTTTCCCAGTGTCGAGCCCTAAAAAACTGCTCACATTTAAAATAAACATTTTATAGGTAATTCCAAAATGCTTGCAAAAATACGAACTTTCACAAAACATGATTCCATAAAGTACCTAACACATTCAACAGAGCCAATAAAAAACGAGCAACGATATCAGAATATAAACCATCGCACGTTTTGCCAGTTACACAAAACTAATATTGAAAATAAAAATAAACCAGCTTACATCAAATAACAACAACAACGGAATACCCATAACAGATCTGTGATGAGTAGCTACGGAATTCGTTATCCCGGCTCCCGAGTCATCGTGAAATTGGCCGATTTGATTCGGTATTTCCGATTGCAATTCCGTTCAAAATCGATTCGCACCGCCTGTAGTCAATCATCAGGCTATGGTACGAAATTATTCGACTATTTAGATTCTATTTACTAGGAATTTGTCGGAAACAGACTGGAATAATATTAATCAATGTTGAATGAATAAATAAAAGAATAAAGGAAATAAAATGGTTTGTGTTTCTGTTATAAATTGTGAATTGAATTACATATTTGTGATTCGTTAAGCTTTCTTCTTTATAAGCCATTCTTTTGTTTTTCTCTAGAGTATTTTATTAATAAAATGTTAAAATAACTTTAATTTCCAGAACAACTGGTTATCTGTTCATAATAAACTCGAAAGCCACGTGCGAAGTTTATTTTGCTTTAAACATTTATGCAACGCTGTTCCCTTTGTCGGCGGCGCGTGCGATTCGAGTAATACCTACAAGTTACCTCTAGTGTTACTATTGATTCTCACGTTTTCGAGTTGATAATTTTTTTTATTATTATTTTAAAACAAAAGCATCTTTATTTTTTCCTTTACTCTACGCTTCGAAAGTACTTCTTATGGTAAGTTGTTCTGCCGTGGGAAACAACCATTAAAATTTCTCGGTGTATAAGGACCAGAGAAAGTGGCGTTCTGTAGTTTCTGCCTATCCCCATGAGAAGAATACGTGAGTTTATGTATGTACGAAATAACTATTTCCCTTCACACATCAAAATAAACATGTAAGTTGCACCAAGGTCATGTCTAACGTAAGAGTGAAAGGTCTCTAGAAACCGCGTTATTATAGTAATGTTCCACTTGTTCAACTTATACTATTTGTTTGTTGAAACTTTTTTAATAAACAAGAAAGTATTTCAAAGTTGTGACTTGTGATAAATTCGATTTATAAAGTACGGTCAGTGCTCTGCATTACCTGACCCCTCTTACAAAGAAGAAGGGGGAAGAGGGGTCGGGTCACGCAGGTCATTAACTTGTACTAGCGTCACAGTACTTACATTAAAATGATCTTCACACATATCGTTAAACATATTTAGTGGGTTTCGGTCCATTTAAGTCACGCCTCATTACTTTACATCATTTCTTTCTCATAAACATGTACAGTACAACTCTCCCACAAATACACATACACACACAAACATACACACTCCACGCACAAAACATACGCAATCCTTCGATACAGACACACAATCTCACATTTAATTACGAAATGAAAATATTGTTTAGTTTTAATTTTAATATTTTAACAAGGGCGCGACTTTCTGACACGGTGACAGAAATAGAGATGTTTCTATTTAAAATAATAGAAACATCTCTATTTCTGTCACTGTGTCAGAAAGTCGCGCCCTTTTTAATGCGTAATGGTACCAAATATTCTTCTTAGCGTGAATCCCACTTAAACTTTTTTATCTAGAATTACTCTTATTCTGCGAATAAACTTTGATTTTTTTACAGATTTTCCATACTAGAACTGTCAGACGTCAATTTTATTCCACAGATAAAAGATATTTGACTTTAGTACGTTCAGCCGTATTACACACTTTACCAAGACACATTCACCCTGTATTTTCGCCTCTCTCAAAACTCACAAAGACTTTCACATCTTGACATCACGTTCCATAAACGACACACCTAAAGGTACTTGAGACCTATGCCTACCTACATACGCAGTCTATTTCACTATTATTTATGCGTCTGCAGCCGCACAGTATTAGGAAGGCAGACGCAGGTGCGAGCTCAACGAGCCATTATTTCAACGTAACGTAGAAACGGTAAATTAAGATACAGCTCCGTACTAAGTAATGTCTTTGACAAATATTCCTTATTATTGTGTGTGCGTTCTGAATAGAAGATTAAGATGCTTTATGTTGGTGTTTTGTGTGCATATTAAGGTGATGTGTGTTGGTGTTTTTTGTGCATATTAAGGTGATATGTGTTGGTGATATTGTGTTGGGTAGGGGGTTGACAATGTAAAGAAATTGGGCGAGTAATTGGGTGAGGGAAGAATGAAGGTTTTTTTTTTTGATGTCGCGTCTGTGCTTTTTATTTGCTGTTGTTATAAGACATTCTTAATGTTATGTGATTATATTTGAATTGTTTTATCTGATTATTTTTTTTTAATTAATTTAAATCTCTCTTATTATTATTTGTATGGCAATCAAAGCTGATGTCGACCGTTCTGCCAATGACTAAACTGAATTGGAAAAAGTCAAGTATGCATCGTTATAAATTAAAAAGTAAATAAGTAGATAAAATCCTCGGTGATATAGATAAACTTAATGTAGATGTAGTAGGGTTAATGTAAATCTCAATAGCTATTTTTTTTCTGTAAGAATTAAATTTAAAACTGTGCCTATTCAGAATGAAAACCATGCTCCAACATTTGAGGAAAACGGTATCTACCTATCAATTCTATTTTAGGACGATAACCTTTAGAAACACATTAAGCTAAGTGCAAATCTGTCCAAGTAGCAGCTATACAAGGGAATAGATAAAATGGCTATATTTAGATACACTCGGGAGATCATCAATCCCTGTTTACTGGTACTTAACTAGGTACTTACGTAAAAAGGTGTCAATGTACGAATACCCTTGAGCACTTGAGATTCTCCTAAAATTATAACCCAGATTTAAATATGTACCAACCTTAAGTAGGACTTAACTATGACTTAAAGGTTAATTATATAACATAATATCACGCCTTGTTTTCCTGAAGGGTTGAGCAGAGTTGTCCCTATAGTACACCCACATTTTGACAGTTCTGTTTACGTCCCATGTAATACGGACGAGCCTATTGCCACCAACCGGGCACAAATCCAAGCTACGGGCTGCTACTGAGCAATTCCAGATAGATAATCCCGATAACACTTTGTCCCATCTAGGAATCGAACCTAGGACCTCATGCTCAGCAGTAGCGCAGTTTTTATATTTAACTAGCTTCGCCCGCGTGGAGTCGAAAATTATCCTACGGGATAGGATGAGCCGCCAGCATACATAATTTGACGTATACAACACCAAAGTAAGTCGATCCGCTGAGTTGTTAAATCTTGCAAGTTTGAATACCAATGTCATTTGTAGGTAACTCTTTTATTTATTTATATTTAAGATATTTATTTAAAGAATCCACCTTAAGGGAATTTAAAAGGTGCTAGGCTATTCTACAAGGACTGTTAATAAAAAAGTAGATTTGAATAATACTAAAAAGATCTGATGAGAGTAATAAAAATAAAACCAACAATGATAAAGGTATAAAGACAAAGGCTTACTATTGGACGTAGTTAAGCAGAAAGGACTCATTCCACAGTCTGGCCAAAATTGAGTTAAGTATGCCATCGTACTCCTGAAGGTCGAATCTATCATGTAGTGACAACCCTATTTTAAAATGTACACGGAAACCAGTTTTTCTCGCTACCCCGACTCAACCCACAGTATGAAGAGCACATAAAATTTCAAACTTCAAACGCCCATAGCTCAAAAGTGAATTTGAGTGGACTGAGTCCTTTCTGCTTAAGAACATCCTATTTTTTTTCATGCTTTGTATTTCTGTGAGAGATTTGGAACATAAAATCATGCAGCACTAAGTTGCTGCCTCAATATCTTTTATTGTAAGCGATTTCTCAAGAAGAAAATCTCTTATAAAACATACTCCTACATTCCTTTTCACTATGACTAAAGTTACATATACGAGTATACCTGACTAGGTATAAGTTGTTCCTAGGCGAAATATGGATGTACTTCATACACACCTCTGCTTATACCTTCGGGGATTACAGGCGTGATTTTATTTTATGATTTGTGTATAAGTTATACCCAAGCATATACAGTAGGGGGGGGGGGGGGTTATATTACAAGCATAGATAGTAATCTATACTTATATTATAATCTATAAATATTAATAATATTATAAAGCTGAAGAGTCTGTTTGGTTGAACGCGCTAATCCCAGGAACTACTGGTTCGAATTGAAATATTATTTTAATGTTGAATAGTCCATTTATTGAGGAAGGCTATAGGTTATATAACTTCACGTTAAGACCCTTAGGAGCCGAGCAAAGAGAAAAAAGTCACGAATACGAAGTACTCGCACGGGCAGGCGATTCGAAGCGACGTGCGATGGGGTGGATCAGGGGAACAAGAAATTTTACGCGAACGAAGTCTCCAGCAGAAGCTAGTAATATTATAAATGTGAAAGTGTGTATGTTTAGATGTTTGGATATTTAGCCGATTGGATGTTTGTTTGATCGACTACGATCACGCAATAACGACTGAAACTGAACCTGAATTAACGATTGATATATGATACCTTTTATTCCAGTAATACGTTCCCGTGAGATAATTTTCGATATACACGCGGGCGAAGCCGCTGGCAAAAGTGTCATATAAAAAAAATGGCACATACCTCTATGAAATTTTCCACATCCAAACAACACAAACAATTGAAATGCGTAGGTCGGTACCACCTTAACATGCAGCGGAAGGGAGGGCTGCAATTTAAAATGATGGTATCTATACCTATCTATCTTAAAGGACAAAATCCCCAGACTATTACGAAGATCAGCAGATATCGATCATCGTCCGCACCAGTATTCCTCTCACGTCATTCGTCCAATAATGCAGATACCTAGTTTCCATCCGTGTTCCCCAGCTGATTGCTATTCTTACCGCTTGTCCAATATCGGGGCTATATTGCTCGGTATCGGGAAAACGATATTAGGCCATACATCTTGGTACTTGACAAACAGATGGTTATCACATGTTTTGAAAATGATTTGTTGGTTGAAAAAGTTGGGGTAGTGAGCAATATTGGGGATTTTCTAGACAAAACTTGCTACGTCTAGAAGAAATGTTTTAGAATGTTGTTTTATAAGCTGACATAATACTTAGTGGTGAAGTTCTTCAGAAAGGTCAAAGAGGCAATTCTCGTAATTTTAAGAACGTTCACAGTCTGATCTTAGTCTCAATGTGTCAAAAAAAATAGTTTCCATACATTTTTGTCACTCTTTGACGTTTGATTGCCTCTGAGATGAGACTGCAACTAGATTGTTCACAATCTAGTTGCAGTCTCATCAATTACGAGAATTGGCCTTCTGGTGTTTGAAAGTAAACGTGGAAAAATGAGTATGTCTACGCCCATGGGGAGAAGGCATGAGTGTGTGTATTTATGTATAATACTTTTTGACATAAAACAAAATTGATTTTATAGAATGTATATATTCTATTATATTTTATATATATGAGTTGTGCTTAAATACAGTCTGACAAGACGATGCAAAATTCAAATCACGACTACTTTACGACGCATTTTCAAAATGTTTTCAATAAAAACACCACCATTTTTGCTTACAACGTAGGCAATTAAGTCATTAGTCCAGCATTCCCTTAGCTTTAACTTTGACAGTCACACATTTTAGACGTCAATATTGACAAACGTTACTAAGCACAGCTTACGCAGTATGATGTTTACGTCTCTATCATGCACTAATAGTTTTACAGTTGTGCGACAGTGACACAAAAAATATTCTAAGCCAAAGTACTTTACTAACCTCGACCTTACATTATCATCATTATCTTGTACGTCTTTTTCTTTCATAAACATCTTTTAGTGGTCATCTTAATGGGTCGTGGGGCTTTTGGGACCGAGATTACGATCCCGGATGCCGCCTTTAAATACAATAATTAATTTTAGTACCCCCTTTCTAGTCATCTCATACTTTACATATCCATTGTTTCTTTTATTTTCCCCTACTCTTATAGTCATCCACATTCATACTCAAAACTTTCCTCACGGCTTCTCGTTCGTCCAATCTCCGTTACAGTTTCACCTAAATCCACAATTACCACAAACTAATAATTAGGCCAAGCATGCATTAGGAACTTCCTGATTAACATCAAATCTTCGGGACAACTATTCAATCTGTTACCAAAGGGCCTGCCTAGCAACTTAAATTATATTATCAGTAATCTCCTCCAGTTGATAGCCCACTAAAGCCGTGTAACTGCGAACCCGGTCATAATTATAATGTTAATGGGTAAGTATCTATAAAATACGAGGGTATTACGGTGGAATTCAAGACTGGAAGAAACAATTTGTTTTTTTAATTGAATTAGTGTTCTAGATTTTCGTTTTATTTGGTTTGTTGTACTATTATGAGGTATTAAAAAGATATAATGGTTAAAACGCCGAAGGAAAACATCGTGAGGAAATCGAAGCTATGTGACGACTACTATCCCGCATTGAGCTCGCGTAGTGGATTATGGCCCACTGCCTCTCTCAGAGATTGGGCCAGTGGCCATTTGAACACTATAGGCCGATTATGTATGTAGCAAAAAAAAGATAGTTGTTGCAATATATTTATATTTTTGGGTTTTTTTTAATTCAATATCAGCACAAACACAATCTGACTTTTTTTTTGTGGAACTCTCCGACTACCTATGCGCTCAAATTCAAAAACCTTCTTGTGGTTTCTGAATCCAACCATAGAAATAAAATGAGACTCAAATAAATAAATAAATATTCAAGCAAACGGTTAAAAAATACTGACAACTGAAAATAACGAAATTTTTCAACTGAATTATGTATTCGGGACTTGTATCGTGAGGACTCATGAATAACGAGTTTCGTTATTTCAAGGAACGTTAACGTAACGAGACAAGCGTGTTTTTTTAATCCTCCGTTTATTAAGCCGAAGGCTGTATCGCTTTCGGCCTGTGCCGATACGAAGGTTGTACCTTCACAAGTTACCTTTTGTTGTCTTTTGAGAACAAGGAGGTAATTTAAAATGTTGTTTTTTTTTCTTCATAATATACCTATCTCATTGAAATGTTAACGAAGACAATATAATGTAGTCTTTTGTTTTGCGTTAAGTACTATTTTTTTCATCTCAATGAATTGATATTGGATCCGTTCGTCATAATCATTCGTCGGGACTTTTTTAAACATTTTTTTTTAATATGATGTACATGTCGTGATGGCTCTGTAGTTAACGCGTTGCGTCATATGCAAGAGATTGTGTATTCCAAACCGAGCAAGTACGCAATGTGAATTTTTCAATTCATATTTACTTTCAAGTTTATCTTGGACATTAATTATTAATTAAAACTTTATGCACAAGTGAAAAAATACGGCGTACTTAATGCCAAAGGCTTTTTGATCCATAAAACTTAGGGTGATTCAGAGACATGGCACATGGCAGGTATACCATAAGGGATAGATAGCCCGTCTTGAGCAAGCATGGTGATCATTACTCGTGCCTCCTCTAAATGAGAAGAAGCTTGTACTCTGCAGTGGGACGATAACAGGTTGGTATTACTATTAATTATTATTATTGTGGGTCATAATTATTACTATCAGATACGTAAGTTAGAATTGCCAAACTTAAGTGGTTGCGGGCAGGGCACATTGCTTGCAGAACAGATGGCCCATGGGGCCGAAAGGTTTTAGAGTGGCGACCGCGTGCCAGAAGACGAAGCGTTGGAAGGCCTCAAGATGGACCGATGACCTTGTGAAGGCCGCTTGAATCCGCTGGATGCGAGAAGCGCAGAACCGGTCAAAGTGGAGGAGCTTGGGGGCCTATGTCCAGCAGTGGACGTCTTTCGGCTGAAATGATGATGATAATGATGATGTAAGTTGCTTGTAGCTATCATATCGATCTTAAGCTTCATTTGCCGCAGTTGGTCCGTGGATGGGTGACCATCTTTTCATACCCCTCGTGCCTTGTAAAGCCCGGTAAGTCATTGGTCCCGGATGTCATTTGCAGATCTTTGACCGTCGTCACAGGTCGTCAGAACCCCGAAAGTCTGACAACCCGTCTTACCAAGGTTTATCATATTACCCGGTTAATGAGTGGAGGTCAAATAGGCAGTGTCTCCAGTCAATACTGGTACTCAGCTGCTCCCGGTTAGACTGAAAGCCAGCCCAATCATAGTTAAGCAAAGACTAGGCGAATGATGATGATAGTGTCTTCAATGCTAAGCGTAGAAAAATAGCCTTTTATTTACCTTGAAAACTATAAAACAACATAATTTAAGAGACGCTCAAATATAATACTTGAATTTTATTCAAATGTAACCGGACCATAGTATTAGGCAGTCTTACCAACCCATTTGTGTAAACTATATGAGGCCATTAAGAGAACAAATGTGTGCAACTAACGATTCTTACGTTAATTTTGATATTAGCCTTACTACAACGATGCATATTTAAGGCATAATCTTTATGAAATGTTGCAGTGGTGTTTCAAAACATTAATATTTAGCTAGTGTTGTAAATAAAATATGAGGGTTTGTAGACGATTGAGAGTTCAAGTCGATAGGGCTTTGAACCATTCGCATTCATAAAATATCAGAAAGTTTGTCAAGGGCATAATTTGTCCTTAATAAAATATCAGCCATGGCATATCTGTTTTTTTTTTCTCAATTGTCACGGTTGCTGATACTTTATTCACGTTACGATAAAGTCTATTCTCTAATAAGTAATCAAGACATACATAAGTTAAACTTCTAAGTTACTATGAAATTAAGAAATCGCCCTGAGAACGTATTTCTTAATAACTTTATGTTAAGGAGAAGATACTTAATTCACGTGTTCTGTATAATAATCAGAGTGACATAAAAGCAGTAATCAATAACTATCATGTAATTATCAGGCAATCTAGACTTAGCTATTTTATACAAAGATCTTCACGAAAAACAATTAACTGTTGTATAAAAAGCTTTGAAGTTTTAAATCGAGGCTTACGCAAACAAATGACTTTTCAAACAAAACACAGATTGACGTACAGAATTAAACATCGCCCACTGACGAAACTAAAGTCTGCACAAAATTTTAAGTTTTTTATTCGTAGCAAAGCGTAGGCGCCTACGGTGCTACGTGGCTACGGCGTAGCAGTCATTCATTATGCGAAACACGAACTCAATAACTCAAGTCTAAATGTGGAAGGAAAGAAGGATATATTAAAAGAGCGTTGTGCAATTAACATTGCAATTTGCTATAATGCCAGGCACTAAAATAAACAGAAGTATGCAACTGGATACTATAAAGCGTGCATATCTTACTTTAAAATCTCTTAAATGTTACTTAGAATTTTAATTAAAGCCCCAGTTCCCTGTTTTTAAAACGCCTTTTTTCGAAATAGGTATTTAGTTACTAGTTAATAAAGGTGAGTTAGTTCAACCTAGTATTTGGTTAGTTCAGAACATGGTCAGTGAGATCCAGCCTAAGTGTCAAAATCAATTTGCAGCAAATATTGTCCTCCGCCGAGCGTCCGTGCAATTCTAACGTAATCGCGCCGTCTCTGTGTTATAAAATCTTAAGTGGTGTAAACTCTGCCTCCACTACTGTGAGATATATATCAAAGTGTACGTGGAGACAAGAACAGTGCTTTAGAATTGCTTAAAGTCTACATTAGAACCTAGGTTTACAAAATAAAAAATCAAGAAAAATGAGCAAAGGAAACATTTTGCTTATAAACTCCACACTAGGACGAGCCTGTCTCGTGAAGTCCATGGGTGGTATTACCTAGTGATGGAAAGCCGTGTTCTATTAATACTCTCGAATTGCTATAGCCATGTTTAAATGTAGCATTTTAATTGATACCAGTTTTAATAAAGTTGTGTAGATATATTTTATGTTTTAAAAGCAAATAAAATATTCGCCTGCGTTTAAAGGAGATCAAAATTACATTTAACTCAAAAATTAAATTTCAATTTGCGGGTTCACAAACTCATCAGATTTGCTCGCAACGGTAAATTATAGTCTTTAAATTCCTCTTTCTCGTTAGATGGAATTTTGAATTGAATTTGATAACGTTAATTGAATTAAGATTTAGGATTAATCTAACACCAATTTAATAGTTTTAATTATTAATTTAATAAGTTTAGTACAGTATTATGTTATGACATAATATGGTTTAGTGAAAAAGCAATACTTTTAAGTAATCAATATTCGCAGTTGAGGAGGAAGGAAACGCTTGTGACTTAAAGAGTCTTGAATATGTGGCGGACATCTACAATGCCCCACATACGAAACTTAAAATCAACAAATGTGGAAAACACAAAAAGTGAAGTGGCGCCATCTACAATGCTATATGCGAACTACTCAAGATTTGACGTCACACCGCAACTACATCAGCTACATCGCGCAAGCAGAGTTTACCGCGCGATCTACATAAATAATATCCCGACATCAACCGTCGGGCAGTTGCCCACCAGACACAACACCCGTCTTGTCGGAGGATCCTCCCTTTACCTTTTTTAGAGTATGAGTGAACTTTACACCCTGTTCCTCATACCTCTGTACTGATGACCCCGACGTTATGGATGAACGTTGATAGAGAGATAGAGGTCACAAAAAAAGATTGATGGATTATGTCGGAAATGATATGAGAGAGCAGAGTGTGAATTATAGCATGACGGTTGACATGGGAGAATGGAAGAAGAAAACGTGATGCGAGCGACCACATAGGACAATGGCAGAAAGACGATGATTCGTAGTTTATTTTAGTGACAATAAACATCTGCCTTTTCAGAGTGTGGACAAGTGAATTATATATATGTCACCGTAAAATTGTAAGTACTGTTAGATTATATTCTATCTCGCGAGATTGTAAACTGTCGAAAGAATATGAACCGTAACATACTGCTTACAATTTAACGCATTATTTTCCGGTAAATTATAATGTATCGAAGTGAAACCGTCGGATTGTGAAGTGGTATCAAGACGGATAGTACCTTGCGCTATTACTAAATAGTCGAGTAACTGACACTAACTTGGAAGTAGCGCTCGCCGGCCGCTGCCGTGGCACCGCTCGCTTCGTTCGCTTGGCTCACGCGCGGTTGTTCGCAATTCTAACCTAACCTAACCTATTCGGTCGGTAAGCAGTATGGTACAGTCAGGTACAGTTCACAATTTATTGACATTTTATAATCTCGCGAGATAGATTATAAACTAACGGTGTTCACAATCATACGGTGACATATATATATTCTTAACTTTATTATCCATACAAATAAATAAAATTGAAGTGACTGTTTGTAATGACAAAAAAATAGCTTAAACTAAAAACATATGAAAGTGCTTACAGTACTTGTAACAAAAACCAATTTAAAATTAAATTGTGTGTCTGTTGGTTCCAGCTAATCTCTAAAACGGCTCGACAAATTTTGACAAGACTACCACTGGCATATAGCTGAAATTTTATTCCGGTAGTACTGTATTTAATTTATTTTATTTTTAATCATTTCTGATATTCACGTGGGCGAAGCCGTGGGTGGCAGCTGGTTAAAGAATAAAGTCATAATAATGATGACAACCATAGTTAAATTAAAGCCTTTAAAAAGAAGCTAACAAACATGGAGTATGACCTTGAAAACTAACCAACGCTGCCTCCATATTCAAATTATTAGCACTCGCCGCAACCAAACCGCGACCTCGCGTTGGTACCTACATTTTATATAATAGCTCAATTCTTTACCCAGTAGGTTTACTTTTACACTATTTACATACATTATCACGTTATTAAACTACACTTCTAGCTATTCTGACCATTTCTTTATTAATATTCAGTTCTAGGAAAGACAGTCTTAGTAGTGTAACAAGACTACTGAAATCCTGATACTTGGAAGTTCTTGTAACTTCTTTATATACAGGCATTATAAGAGATAAAAATTAAATTAAGCTAAGTAACACAGCAATATTGTGGCAGCGACTATTGTTTTATTTTCTTTTTTTATCACTTGTCTTCAGCACTTTTTTAACCTCTAGTTAAATCGTAGACAAACTAAAATTTAACAAAAATGTAACCCACACTGGGTTACATTTTTGTTAAATTTTAGTTTAAGTATTTCTCTGTATTTTGTAGCACGTAACTGTTTTTTTGTCCCTAATAAATACATAAATAAGTTACTAGGGTCGTTGGATATAGTTAAAGTTTTGTTAAAAACCAATGGATGTTTTTGATTGAAAAATTTGGTAAAAGCACTGTTTGTTTTATATTAATGAACAAAAATTTTTTTCGAAAACTTCCCTCGGTTTCTTCCTAAACTTCAACTTTATTCGATGACTCTGGTTTCTCATCTGTTTTGGTGACCGTACCTGTTAATATTAACTGTTTTAGAATAATATTATTTGAAGCTGTTCGTAGGCAGTACCTTTTATGCATTCCACAAAGTTTGCTCTTGCAACAGTCAGATAACGTTAAAATATAAGCAAACGCTTAAAAATGCTTCTTTCTGGCGGAAAAGCAGTTTTAATATTTAACTTGACTAAATAAGCACCAAGTTAAACTCCTATCAACATTTTTCACTTTCCTTCATTACAAGCTTTTATCATAATTTATTCAGTTCCCTATTTGTAATTTTCCCAGGTCTTTACCCAGCAGAAGAAAAAAAAGTACTATTTAAGCATGTTTACAGTAAATGCTGTCGTACTATAAAGTTGTAGTGGCAATAAAAACTATATCGTGTTGGCAGTTTTCAGAACTGTAATGTTTTTCTTGGAAACTAATAAAATTGTACAATGAAAATGTTCAAATATGAAACGACTTTTAAAGTGTAGTTATACAAAACACCTTCATTTTGGTAGATTTTATACAAATTTGCAGAATGACAGTTGTGTTTGGTAGTCTATTTGCTTACCAATTAATATCCCTGACTTAACATTAACGACATGTGCCAACATACTTTTTTTCTTAACCTGGTTCGTTTTCTACACTGCCTGATAAAGTTGTTAAGTACGTAAATATGAGGTGCAATTTACTACCTTCGATTTTATGATATATTTTCAAAACCACCGCATCGTTATTAGGACATTTACGACGTTCCCCTCCAGTCATAAAATATATGAGGAAATGAGATTTATGCTGTGAATTCCGCAGTCAAAACAAAAAGACTTGGTCATGGTCAATTTGGACAAGGCTAATATTTATCGCTTTCATCAACCTACTAGCCTTTCACAGGTACTGTAAGTAGCCTTTAAAGCCGATATTTATAAACATTATTTTGCAAAACTACAGGTGAAAGACAGAGACGGGAATATGTCTGGGTCAAAGCACGAGTAAAGTAACGTTTATTGATCTCGGTTTTAGTGGTAAACAGCGGGCAAACTCTATAGATTTGAGAAATTTATGGATGTATCTATAGCTCGTTTTATGACTGTTCTGCTTGACCAAAGCACTTGCCATCTTATCTCTTCACCACCCTTGGTTATACGGTGGATGTCTACCCGGCTTGGGCGGAGCACCGCCGTGTCCTCGTGGAGGCGATCTCTCGCGTCCAGCCATGCCATGGCCATATCACATGGAGCTCTGGTCCAGGTCATGGTACGGAGCAAGAGTGCATGGGTAGCCGGCGCTTCCTTCAACGACGCAGTGATGCTCGCAAAGAGGGAGGCAACGCACGTGAGGGAGAGGCAGTACATACGCCCTCACGGCCGTAGCCTCCGCAGGAGACGCTCTGGGCGTCGGGAATCCCAGGCTGATTCCCGGCCACAGTGTGCGCGGGCTTGCGGACTGTGAGTACTGGGTAGCTCGTTGTCCGGTAAGGACCAAGCCCGGGTCAACGGCGCGTTGTGTTCCACGCGCGTCTCAAAAAAATGTCAGCAGCAACTAATAGGGCCCGCAAGGGCCGATACCTGCCAGGGGTGCGGGTTGTTCTAAAGAGATACCGCGGCCCTGGCACACAGGCAACTGAGGGAACACGGGTGGGTTTTAGTCAGTAAAAGTCTGACACGCCCTCCTGCTCCACCCAGAGCGGGAGAAGTTACTTGATGATTTCCCACCCAAAAAAAAACCACCCTTGGTTGACTGGTAGAGAATGCCGTCCGAATTAACGGCTTGTTTTCACCTTTTTGTATACGTAAAGTATAAATAAATATGTAATGAAGTAATTTAAATTTAGAATAGCATAGAGATCGAAAAACAGCTAAGAATATCAATTAAATGACGATATTGTTACACTACAAAATTAAGCAAGCGATTTTTTTTATCCCACACATGACGACAACCCGAGTTTTACCTAACAGATCTATCGATCCGCCCATAGCTTCGCTACGACCCTCTCTGGCGACGTTATAAATATGTTAGGAACGGTAAAATATATACGACTAGTACAAATTCCACTTGTAGATGTTAGGGTAAGCTCGCATTGCTAGCGGATTCCTTGATGCTATTTTATGCATGGAGTTAAGTTATTTTTTTCCTAAATTGCAGCTAGGTTCTAATTCAAAACAAGATGGTTGGCAATCGCATAACTAATCTTTTATTTTGCTATTTGGTCTATGGAGTTGCTATAATCAAGAATCACCATTATTATTCATGGAAATAAATACTTATACCTTATTCTTTTTTTCAATAGTTTTTTGGAATACTGTCAACTTTAAATGTTGTTTACCGCTTTATATCTTATTTATTCTCATGTCTATTCCTGCAGGAGTATTTTGCTATTTACAATACTTCTCTAAAATATACTGTCGCCTCGCTCCCCATGAGAACAATAAAAGACGCCTGTCTAATTCACAGCTCTGACCACACGGCAAAAGCAATAAATATCGCCAGTTCGATCCTAGAACGAAATAAATGTTTGTTCAGCCTACACATATTTGTTCTGAGCCGGGGCATACATACATAAACATTATTTAACGGAACCTAGGAGACATGGTATCCTGGTGGGCAGTTACTATGTGTACAAGTGATACTGTTCTTTTTCTGGAAATAGATTAAAAACGACTTACGTCCCGTGTTGAGTTAAGCAATAGTTTTAGTCAGGAAGAATACTTGCAAATAATCATTACCAATACGAACGTCATGACGATTAAAAAAATATATTAACTGCTCGCAGCATTCTGGGTGTAAAAAGACGGGACAAAATTCGGAACACCACGCTGCGTTCCAGAACGGTTGTAACAGACGTAGGTAATAACGCAGGAGTAGATAAAAATAAGCCTGCCAGGCTGAAATGGGATTGGGCGGGTCACATGAGTCGCATGCAGGATGACCGTTGGGCAAAGGTCTCTACACAATGAGTGCCTGAACATGGACGACGCCGCCGCGGTCGGCCTAAAAAGCGGTGGCGAGACGAGCTGGACGCGTACTGCAAGGGCTGGTTCTTCTAAAAACAAAAACCGCTCGTGTCACGGATATACATGGGTCAACATGGTTCATAGTAGTCTACGGATTATCTTCGCATTGCATTATATTTAGACGCGATCATCGACTGCAACCTGTATCTATGATACGTACTCGTAGGTATGGATGCGTGGCTCACAAACAAAACAAATGAATCGTGGAATTACAATGCGTTGAAAAAAAAATGAACTCGCTATTCGCATACTCTATGACCACTACCCCACTACAATAGCGTGCTTCCCAGCAATATAATGTAGGGTCATGCTTATCCACTGCATCTCTTCCGCGACAGAAACTGAGGGACTGTTTACTAACAAAACTTTGTACTCGTAAACCTTATTGTTAGTGTTGAAACTTCTGACATCGAAAGCGAATGCTTTTCCTTATAATAATTTACTGTTATGGTGACGATTATGTTGACTACTATAGTTAGTGCGTTTTACCATAGTATTCGTGGTCATTGACCCATCTATATTTATTGACAGATTCTTGTATTTGAAAAATATTATAGATCATCATCATTAAAAAAATGCAAACTACGCTGACGTCATTGATACACAAAAAACCCAAGATGCACAGTCTCGAACAAAAGTAACACTCAAAACTGTCCCCAATTAAACGTCAGTGGTTATAGTTATAATAAAACACATTTTTTTTTAAATTCAACCTTACACGCATGACTTAAAGCGGTTTTTACAAAGAAATGACCAAAAAGACTGACTGAAAGATGACTGACGATACTACTGACACCAGCACACATTGCGCCTTATTCATGCGGACGTTTTTAAGACGCTGATTGTGTAATTCCTTTTTTTAATGATCTGAAATCGATATCGTGACATTAATGTTTTAAAAACCATAAGTAGGAAGGAATTTTAGTGTTCGTATCCCTACGATAGAGTGGTGACTGCGTACCGGAAGGCGTACCGTTGGATGGCCTCCCACAAGGTGGACCGACGACCTTGTGAAGGCCAAAAGAATCCGCTGGATGTAAAAAGCACAGGACCGGTCGATGTTAAGACGCTTGACGATGATGATGATAACACAGGACTAGAATGATTTTGGTGCCGCTAAAATCTTAAGTATGTTCGATATGACTCTACCAAGATACTCATTTTTTCAATGCTAAGTGTAGTTTTCGAGAAATCGCAGGTGTAATGCAAAACAAAAATAAACGATTTTAAACCATTTCATTAAATTATTTTATAGGTTAGAAACATTTTATTAAATTAATCAAGAAATTAGAAAGTTCTTTTTTTCGATTTTCTACGATGAACGTCTTTGGGGCACTCCCTTGTGATACTCCAACAGTATTATTTGTCGATACAAACCTGTACGTAGCTTTAATGTTTTGACGACTCCGTACGACCTCTCGAGGGTTAATTAACCAAATTATAACATAGATAGTCGGCACCTAAAAAAAAAAAAATTGCAGGCCTGTGTAATTATTCCTACGATGACATATCAGGGAACTATTGCCATGTTAAAACGCAGCAAGTATAGTATGAAATAGGATTTCTTCGGATTTATTTGTTATCGTGGTTAGCCTTTGTTCTGGGCTGATGTAATCGGCTTTAGTTAAACTGGTTGTGCAGTATTAGGGAGCGATTACGACTGGTTCTGTTTAAGCATTTATAGTACAATTTTAGATTGTCGGTTAAGCTATTGGATTTGATGCGGAAAAGTAGGATTTTGAATTTTCGTACAAGTTAGATGCCTATATGTTACAGCCTTGGACAAGATCATACTGGCTTTAGTGATTCATAAATATTTTGGGATTAGAATTTTAGACACTGTGTATTTCACTGTTTTTATGTTTGAGTAGCGGGACATGTCGTTTGATTTACTACAGATTACTACTTTCAGACGGCCTAGACAAGTAACAATAGCTCTCAAAGCGTTCCAGGTTTTTTAAACGTTGTTCAACCCTAGGAATTTATTTTGTCTTGTGGTTGCGTTTACAAACATTTAAACTCACATACACAATTACACATGCAGCCACACCCGGAACAACTAGTTGTAGGTCATACAAATATTTGCTCCGTGCGGGGATCGAACTCGCGACATGCAGCGCAGCAGTCAATTGCTTAACCACTGCGCCAACCGTGCCGTCAAATTTTGACATCAGTTTTTCGGTAACTTATACCAATGAACTCCTAACATTTTTTCATGATGATAGATTGTCACTGTTCCCTCTGGTACTGATTGCTAAAAGATTAGGTACGAGATAACTCTAAAAACCAATAAACTATCAAGAAAGTTACACGTCACGGTAAAAGATTTTACAATAATGACTCAGCCTTACTTTTAGCCAAACAAACTTTAATTGAATAAAATCCCTGACGAGTTGGTGACAAACAAAAACTTTGAAGGTAACTACTAAAATATTAGTCAATTTGTGCGTTAAATGATATTGAATAGATTTTAAGCCGCTTACGGCATTACTGCCGTACAAATAAGCGAGCGGATGATAGGAAAAAAAAACGCAATGATTTTACCAGCAAAAATATCCCGAGCACATACCTACCTACGAGTGGGGTAATAGTTTCTATTTTATTAATACTTAACACATGTTTATGTATATTATGCATTGAAATAAAGAATTATTCAATTGAATTGCACTTGCACCGGTTGTGTAAACATGGTGCAACTTGCACCATGTTAACATTATCACGAGGACCGGTGCAACTACAAGCAAGCACGAATTAGGTCGATCTTTGAACTGTTGAGGGAACAGTCCACTGTCTACTTAAAACATTAAAATACTAGCAGTTTTAAGGCTGACAAGATCATCGCAAAACATTTGCAATTATATTCCTTTTGATCACTGCACAAATCGTTGCACAGATCTTCATTATCTGTTTAGCCTTTTCTCGATTTCGGTTGGGCTTCCAGAGTAACCGGTATAGATGAAGTAGTGCTAATTTACATGGAACAACTGCCTATTTGATCTCCACCCCCAAATGAAATTCAGTAAAAATAAAATAGCCGCCATTTTAGTTCATTCTCAGATTTGATGTACATCTGCATCAAACTACATTACGTTCATGTATAGTAAGTAGGTATGTGAAAAATTACGTCCGGATTTCTTCACTACATAGTATAAAACAAAGTCGTTTTCTCTGTCCCTTTATCCCTATGTATGCTTAAATCTTTAAAACTACGCAACGGATTTTGATGCGGGTTTTTTTGATAGATAGAGTGATTCAAGAGGAAGGTTTAAATGTATAATACACCGACCTCCACGCGGGCAAAGCCACTGCCAAAAGCTAGTTAACAAATAAAGTAAAAGTCGCGCATAATTTATGAAACGCCGAAAAATAATCCTCAATGCACTCTAAACTTAAAGCTTTACATTTTCCTATCTGCAACTTGTTTTCGAATCGCAAAAGTAGTTACACCGTAGTTCGCTACGTGCCGATGTCGCCAAGTATCATGTTTCTCAGAGAGTACATAAATTATTCAGCAGTTAGACTCGGGGCGCATACAGCGTCCTCCCGTCTCTATTAAGATTCGTTTTCACGCGACGCGACATTGCAAAGTTTATCTTAGTTTGGAAATGGTGATTTGAAAGGCGGATATAATTTATCTAGTAGTGTTAAATATCATGTAATGTTGAGAAGATGAATGACGGCGACTATCAAAAGGTATTTACAAGGCTGATGTGAGTGGAGACGCCGGGAGGTAGCAGTACACGGTAACTTAACTGGTGTTTTTTTTTTTTCAGAAAGGTCAACTCGCAACCGGCATGCTGCTATGACCAGTGGTCTACTCACTTAAGCAGGAAATCCGTAGTTTCGGCCAAAGTTAATGGCGTTTCCTACTTCGTATCATCTGGGGCCATAACATTATTTCGGAGCCGAAACTAAGAATGAGTGACAAAACTATTTGGCAGTTATTATTAAAACCGATGTGTTGATACACGCCTGAAAAAGTTAATTAATCGGGAGTAGGGTTCATTTCGAGGTATCGAACTACTTTTGGATGGGCCCGTATATTCTTTGACGGACTTAGAGAGTAGGCCCCCAGATATATGAATCGTACTATGTAAGAATCGTAGCAGGTGGCGTTTTGCTGCTATGCTTCTTTTATAAAAGTAGCGTAGCAGCAGGAAAAGTATGTGTCATACATATAATTCCCTGTTAAATTTACACCCGAAAATATAAAACGAAACAAACATTTTGATACCCACTTTTTAACCGTCATAACGCAGCATCTCAAAGAAAACGCCAACAGATCTTTCCTTTAAAATTCAATATATAGACGGCAACATCGGACTGCAACGGAAAAATCAATACGACACCCAGCACCCGTCATAGCCGCCACTCACAAAATCTAAACCAAAGTTACTGCAAGATTTATACCCCACATCCACTACAAAGCTATCGCGTCTGAACGTGGCTTTACTCTAAAATATATAGGAAAAGTGTTCGTCTTAAGACGCGGTAAATTCTTGTCTATCGGGACTGTTCACTCTAACATGTCGGATCGACGAGGTATAAATACTAATATCGGTACGCTATGCATATTAAAGTACACGTTATCGGTAGGAATAAATTTTATGTAGGAGACACGTAGTTTATTATCGAAAGCTTGTAATATATTTTATAGTTTTTGGTTCGTTCGATTTTGATGGTTGGTTATGAAATATGATAGATGTTGGTCAGATACAAACGTAATCTATACGTACATAGACAGGATACGTTTCTTTTTTTTCTGAATATAAGAATATAATTACTACCTCATCATTTTCAGCCGAAAGACGTCCACTGCTGGACATATGCCTCTCCCAAAAGGGGGGGTTTTGCCATAATCGCCACGCTTGGCAGGCGGGTTGGCGATCGCAGTATGATGGTAAAATGCATAGAGAACGCTGCTGCCCATTCTCTAATAAGTCCCTTAGTCGCCCTTTACGACACCCATGGGAAGAAATGGACCACCACTAAACCACGGAACCGAATTACTACCTATTTTTCCTAGGTTCACATTTTCCTCAATATGTTTAGTCCTAGCCAGATTAATATATTATAACATATTCCCACTGCTGGGAATAAAGGCCTCCTTTCTTAGAAAGGCCGTGATTTACCACGTGGGCGCAGTGCTGGCTGGTGGATGTTATTTCCAGGACATGCCGATTTCCTCACGATGGTTTCTTTCCCAGTTTTGAGAGCAGTGGTAATGAAATCATTTACGAACACAAACTAAAGCTTCTATCTGGGTTCGAACTTACGACATTCAACTGGTAAGTCGCGGCCGTCACTACTGGGCCTGCTCAATGCTGCGATTTTTTAAATAAAGTCTTTTAAAAATCTTCAAATATTTAATTTCAAAAATTCATTTGAATCATTTATAGCAATTGCCGAAATGAAATTCAAAAGATATCTATTTAAATATAATAACCCACTTTCATTCTAATTTTAACTTCATACGCTCGCAATCCTAAAGATAGTTAATTTGATTTGACTTAATTTGCAAATAGAATTTTCACGAGACGTATACGTAGACTGAGTTATTATTTCAGAAATTCATTTAGAACTGAAGAATTACGTATGCAATGACTAGAACCTTTGTGTATAGTAACTTTAATAAACCAATGGAAATTACTATTGATTCTATATTATTACAGATTATTTACATTAGGTATATCTACAGTCAACATCAAAGATAAATATGATGAATTAATTTTTGCTTTGTTACCTTGTCACGACTGAACGTACTTTGATTAAATTTGGCACATAGGTAGGTAGACCATGACCTGGATTAGAACATAGGATACTTTTATCTAGGTAGTACGTATCCTGTGGAATAATTTTTGGCAAAGCTTGGGTAAAGGTGCGTGGAGAAGCTAGTTTTGCTCATGCTTTATGCAAAACATAAGTAAAACTAGCTGAAAGCAAACTTACCGCCTTATTTATAAACGTTGCTTATGGATAAGTAATGATTAGCGACTGTTTAACCATACATTTTTGACGTTTTAACATCTTTTAACTTTAAGTAGCGTTTATGATTAATGAGTTAAGTGTAAGAGTCGATTATTGTGAATAAACAAATTTAAATTTCATCGTGATATTTATATTTTTTATTCAGAATAATCGACTCTTTTGAACACTTTCAAAATACCAAACACGATTCACAACTTCCAAGATGTTTTATTTCATAGACGAATTTATTTGGTTTTGTTTATAAAATCTTTTTTGTAAACAAAACCAAATAAATTCGTCTTGATTATTTAAGATTTAATTTCAATTTTTTTGTGCTTTTATTTTTTAACTTTAGGTACATACTCTTTAATTTGTAGAAGCTTTTAAATGGTTTTGATTTACCTATTCAGATATTAGACTGTAAGCTTTCAGAAGAAAAAATAATACAAAGTTATTGATCGCATTTCATACAATACATCATTTATACTACGACATCAACTGAAACAGGGTACAAACACCACCCTTTACACGTTGCTAACAACAAACAGTTGGCTGAAACCTGGCAAGTATTCTGTAACTGAAGTTCATTCACAAACGCAAACGTATAAATAACATTGATTTAAACGTAGTGAAAACGTCGAGCTCAATATATACTCTTTTTAATCAGGAATAACGCGTATACACTCGAAGCATGGATGATACATTATAGAACTACCTATGCTTGAGCTCAAGACATGGTGAAATGTAGTAATTACTAGCTTTTATGCCGGTAAAAGCTAGTAATTACTACATTTCACCATGCTCTTGAGCTCAAGCATAGCCGGGCTTCACCCGCGGTAACCAATTTACACAAAACCTTAACAAATTATACACCTAAACCTTCCTCATGAATTACTTTGTCTACTGGTGAAAACCGCATGAAAATCCGTTTAGTAGTTTTTGAGTTTATGGCGAACAGACACACAGACAGACGCGACGGAGGACTTTGTTTTGTAATATGTTGTGATAAATAAATAAGTACACCACATTGTTACAGGAATTTAAAACGAATTTGTTTTTGCTTATGACAAAAAATAATAATTGAAAACTTGTGTATGTTCACCAAAATGATATGATTTAACACATTTTGGTGAACTTGCACAATTTATGACGATTTTTTTTCCAATCTACTAACGGCACTTTGTAGTTCTCAATGATTATATTGCTTTAACTGCTAGCCTAAAATGCACTTCACGCCAATCTTGATAAGTTAGAAGGACCATCACGCTACTAATTAGTCTTATCTTATACAAGAACATCAGCTTCTTTCCCTATCAAAAGCAGGTACTACGTTTTTGTTAGTGTCTACGTACCGCACATACATACATACATAAACAGCCTATAGGGTTTTCACTGCTGGGACACATCTGCGAGAGGCAGCGGGCCGTAATCCACTACGCGGGCTCTAAGATATGCCTGTTTCCTCACAATGTTTTCCTTCACCGTTTTGAGACCTACAACTTGTAAGTCGCGGCCATTTTCACTCGACTATCACTGGCCCGTTCCACACATGACCACACATAATAATACCAACTTTCAACTCAAAAATCCTAACTCAGTTCAGAAATCCCAGTACGATTTCACCAAAACATGTTTTTACTAGTTCAAACTCTTTATGATACTGCCGCGTTAGCATTCCGAAGTGCATGCCGTAAACTTGGACAGTTCTGAAAGTTACGAACAGTAACATTTCAGTCGGCTAGCCAACAAAATAACCTACAATGCATTTCCTGGGTAGTTTACGAGTTCCCTTGATGCACATATAACGGGAATGGCGAACATATGTATGTATGTATGTAGGCATACGAACTAATAGTTGAAATTTGAAAAGTTGCAAACAGCTATGCATCACTGGTGAGAGTTATGTTCGTTTTTTAAATAAACGGGTTTACGATAAAGTCTTTGAAAGTGGTTTGAGACTTAACTTTGGTATTAGAAAAGTGTTCGGTAGTTTGATTTGTCTTTTATGGGTTTCAGATTATCCGATTCGATATCGGTATTGTACACCGATGCGCTATCGGGGCCAGTAAAATGTATGAAACATGTACCTGTCTTTCAAATTATCCACTCTAATATCAGATATCGGATCCGACACCGATACGTTGACGGCACTATCGGACGCCCGTGGGCTATCGGACGATAAAGTTTGTATGTGTGCTATACGTGTATCTAAATTGTCTCTGTGTGTGCAGAGCCCAATGCTGGGCGGGATTTTGCTTGTTTGCTAGTTTGCTTGTCATCATGGCGTCGTCTTGATCAATTAAATACGACATATTTACATTAATTGAACTGGTAGAATCTAAACCATGCTTGTGCGATAATTCGAGGTGCGTTTTGTAGCTTGCTAAAAAGAGTATAAAATGCTCCTCCTGAATATCTAGCTTCCACAATGGGATGTATCCAATACTGTATATGGACAGATCTTTTTTTGCGTCTCAAATATAATACATACAGCTAGATACAGCAAATAAAGTATTCTATTATAGTCTGCCATGATGACCTGCCCGTATCGAGCAATTGGCCGTATCGAAACGATTTTGTCGGAAATATGAGAAAACAGCACATGGTGTCGACTATTCGGATATCGGCTATTGGGGTCCCACACCGATATCGGATTGGATAATCTGAAAATGCCTACGGGCACCCACCCACGGCGACTGTTTGTAGCGATGCTGTCGCGCGTTTTGTAAACGCATTCTGCTTTGCTACGCTACTATCGGGGGTTAGTTGTGTTTGCAACGTGCGACAGAAACGATGCAAACGCGCGACCGTTACCTTTAGTAAATGGGTGCACACAATATATTTTACGCTGCTTACGTCACGCACGTCGCTTCGGCTGTTCACGTTTACGTAAAAGCAGCATTAAACATAACCAATGTTATCTCGAATGAGTCCATCTTGCAACTGTAGCGGTCACAGGCGGCGCTTTGGTACTCTGGGCGAAGGTACACAGCCAGCGCCAGCATCGCGGCTGTATCGATACACAGCGACAGCATCGCTACAAAAAATCGCCGTGGGCGAGCTCTCTAATAGGTAACTTAGAGCCATACCTCACCGAAACGCCATGGTGGGGACGCCAGGTCACGCTGCCAACTAAATGCATACAGTTAGTTATACTGCTTCCTGTTCCATAGGACTTAAACATCAACAGCAAAAACCGGATTGAAAAGTCCTTTTCAATAATAATATCCAGTTAATTTCACCATATTATAGCGTTCAACGTCAAGAAAAATTATAATTTAATGAACTATGATCTCAAAAACATTAGAGAGTAATTAGAGAATAGAAATAGTATATCAAGTGGGTTAATAAAGAAGGATCGTTAGTTTCAGGTAGAAGTATAATGTGAGCCTGTTTCTAAACTGACGGAAAGGCGCAAGAGGAAAATGAGTCATTAAATATGTGAATGAGAACAGGAAGTAATGAGCGTAGGAAAAGAGTTATGTTTCTTGAACACAACTTATCATAATCGACTACTGCAGAAATAATCGCAAGTACAGATTTCTTAACGTCATCGTCAGTAACATCTCTAAGCTAATAGTGAGAACATTGTAACAACAAGAAGGACCAACCTTCTCGCAAAAACACCACTGACCCGCGCAATTCGGGTTATTAACGAACTTCACTTGAAGATCGATGTATTTACATGCCATTTGCGTGAATTCGCAAAAATACTAGATACAGAAGATAGATAGAGAGTAGATGGGGGTAGGGTGTGGGGGGTTATAGTGTAGATTAGACTTTATGTTGTTTTTTTTATTTTTTATGTGGTGCTTGTAACGTTTTTCATAGTTTTAAATTGAAAGTAAGTTATCAGTAGGTACGTTAACGGTAGTTAGCATTAGGTATACAACTGTAATTACAGTTGTAAGAGAGATTTTAATAAATAAATAAAAATTTGCACTAATCGATTCTGTGTTAGTTACACCACAATGTTTGATATTTTAACGTAATTTCCCTAAGATGACAGCCGTTCTCAACGCGTCGTAGTTTTAAAAAACAGTGTTTTCGACGTCGACCGATTTCGATAATTTTATAGGAAAGGGGCTTCCTTATTTTGGAACTCACAAGCTGTTTTTTTCTTTTTAATTAAGTATATTTGTTGGTTTCAGTTGATTTAATTGGGTAGGTTTTCTACCACAAATATTAATAACATTCCAAAGATTTAAGAAATACCTAAATTATTGAATCTTTAAATAGGTAAATATTGGTGGTAGATTATGATGTTTATTTGGAGTTGTATTTTCATTTGTGGACTTTTCCATGCTTAAATATAATTATAGTGAGTTTAGCTTCGAATGTTCTCTATAAGCCACCAAGCATAATTACCACCTATGCTTGAATCACTGATCGAAACATCAATAGAGATGAATTCAGAACCTCATTCGGTTCATATAACGGTTGACAGCACAGGAACATACATAAATTACTCCTAATGACGGACCACTCAAATGTAGGGTAAATAATACCAGTGTACATATGTTTGAGCTAGTGGACATGTTGGCAAATAAGCCAGTTGCTAGGCGAAATTAATTTGTGTAGTAGGTACGTGAATCTGTTAGGGACATTGCGTATTCAATAGTCCTGTTTTTAGTTAATGTGACTGGTGTTTTTATTAGAAGGTAAGTCCTTATCTTACTTACTGCCTCGTTGGTTTAGTGGTCGCTAACGCTACTGATGAGCTGAGTTTCGGCCTTTCTTTTCAGAGTAGTCAGATAGGAAACGCTCGCCAATCTCATCTAGTTTAAAAACATATTATTGACGTGTAAAAGTGTTTGTACAAAGCTACTTTCAGAAATAAAATCGTTAATCATTTATGAGGTCCTGGATTCGATGGTGTTGTCAGGGTTTTCGAATTTCTCATTAGCAGCCCGGAGTCTAGATTTAGACCCGGTTGATAACAATAAGCCCAACCCTATTACATGGGACTTAAATTTAACTGGTGAAATGTGAGTGTACTATAGGTACAGCTCTGCCCAACCCTTTGAGGAACCAAGGCGTGATGTTATTTTATGATATGTGTCCTTACCTATACCAAAGCGTTTACTTTAGTTAGGTACGGAAAACTGACAACAAAATAATCCAAACAGCCACAGAAAAAGAGTTGGGTTGAAATTCCTTAACAACCATAACGACGTTTGAAATAATTTCTAAACTAAAATTAATTCCTAAACTTTTAAGTCGAAACCGTTGACCCGACTCTTTAACGAGTACCTATTTTATAACCAGGTCAGTGAACTGTAGACCTCAATCCCACTATGGAAAATAACCTGGAAACAGGCCTTGTCTAAGCGTGCCACTTTAATGACGACGTTAATTTAACACACGTATACGGTTTCGCGTTTTCGTTTTATGAACATATTTTAAAATCATTATAAACATTATTTATAAATGAACCCCAGTTTTACCAAGGCGTATCGTATCTCCCAGTAACTGAGCTGTTGAGGTCAGATAAGCAAACTTTTCATGTACAATACTGGTAATAATGGTACTCAACTGCATCCGGTTAGACTGGAAGCCGACCCAAGCCCCTTTAGTGAGATTGGTTTATCAGACTTCGGTCTCCTGACAACCCGTAATGACGTCTTTATTCAGTGTAGTAGGCAGATTTACCCATGTATCCAAACAGATCTACATGATGATACCTACATTCGTTTTGTTCAATACGGGAAGGAAAAAAAAGTTCTCAATTTAGAATCGATTGAGAGAATAGCGTGCGTCATTTAGTGCATAAGTAATGACGACAGCATGCACTATTATACAAACAATTCTATGTTTTAATACGAGCATAAATACCTCGTTTCCCACAGTTATAGAATATTCACGGGGTATTCCATACGTTGACTTCAAGTTGTGTTATATTTATTTCAATCAATATCCATTAAATAAAACTTCCTGGTGTTATTCACAAAAAAAAACACCACTTTTTTAGGTTTATAAGAACACCTAGATTACACACCGTACTCAAAGCCGGAAGTGCCAAAATCAATCATGAAGTGCCCAAAAAAATGTTTATTTACAGAAGTACATAATTTACAAAATATACCTATTACCTCTGCCAAACTGCAAAGCAGTTTGTTGGCTGACGTAGCTCCTTTTTTCTCCATAGTTTCTTGTTAACAAAATATAACACCTTTTCACCTACACGCTAAACTATTTATGCTTATAATAATATGATAAGGACACAATTTTTTCAAATATTGTCAAAATTGAGGCGATGAATAAGGTGTGGAATCGATGTATTGGTACTAATAGAGATTCTACAGTAATCATAAAGAAATTGCCACCTAAAACAGTGACATTTAACGAATAAATAACTCCAAATTCTAAAAACAAATTACTCTAAAAACAAAACCAATCATTTCGACTCTCAGTTCCCAGTTTAATTTCAAATGGGAGATAGCTATGCAAATCCTCTATCGCTTAGCCAGCTTGTCTGACGAGCTACATAAGCTGTTAGCGGTAACTGGCAGCTTATTGGAAGCAGCTTGGGGAGAAGCGATCGATAGCCGACCCGGTATCTATGAATTATTTCTTAGTGCATGGTGGACTTCGTTCGTTGGCATACAATATGCGAAACGGTCAGGAGAGCGGTTTTGAAGATTATGGAAAGGTAATTTCGTGTGGTAGTTTTTTATAGTTTAGCATGTGTTTTAAGTAAAGTTAGTTAAACCTGGGGGGCTTGTGGCAAAGTAATAACAGCCACAAGGATCGATTGATTTGGTTAGGCTACGCTTGCCACGGTCGGTCCGCGGATGGGTGACTATCTTTACATGCCAAGACCTCTCCATGCCTCGGAAAGCACTCTGCCGGGGGTCCCGGGTGTCATTTGTAGATCTCTAGCAGTCGTTACGGGTAGGTTTTTTTTTGGTATCTTCATTATAGATTATCGTCCAGGCTTTCAGGTAAGGGTGTACGTAGGAATTCCCTAGAAACCACGTGAGAGGATATCTATTATTTTTATTGTTGTACCACATACTATACCTACACCCAGTAACTGGGTTGTGGAGGTGAGATAGGCAGTCGCTACATGTAAAATATGGTATTCAGCTGCATCCGGTTATACTGGAAGCCGATATCAACATAGTTGGGAAATGGCTAGACAGATAGATATAACGGCGCGTGACATTATTAAATAATGAAAATCAGTTAATTTCGAGAGTTGTAATTTATTCTGTTATTTTTTTAATCATTGGTCATTATTTTGTTATTTTTAACGATTAATCGATTTGAATTCAACTAAATGGTAATTTTAATTAAGAGCGGGTAACACCGAATGGAGTTGCGTCTGTCATGGCAGGCGACGTCGTGTCAATTCATTCAGTTGTTGACAGCCGTTGCATGTGGTGGTCACTCGCAAACCTATTGGCTCTAAATCGTTAATTATTACTGCAGTCCTTAATTGTTTAAGTCATTTAAGTGTCTGTAAAATTAAAATAGTGAACAGTCAACGCTACAGCGTATTTATTTCAACGTTTCCTGAAGTTTGACGCCCACTATGGATTCCTGTGCTGACGAAGTCACGAATCAGCAATCAGATGCAACAGCCCGGTTTCCCGTTAGATATATAATAGAAAATACTGAGGATCCATTAGTTACTCAGTGATAGGTACTGGGAGCCAATGTCTAACATTCCACAAAATAAAAAAAAATTAACCCGACCTCCAAAAGGTAATTTTCAATTTTTCTATAGGTAGGAATAGATATTCCATAACGGAAAAAATAAAACGAAGTTACAGATTACAAGATCATTATTATTTTCATTCGTAAATGGGTTAAATATTATTTATTTTCATGAGTCTGCTATTAAACTTTTCACAACTCTGTAGACCGAAACATAACAAAGTATTATAAATAATGTTTATAGAGATAAATTACCTTAAAATCGGGGTGACCTACATTGAGGTTTCAACTCATCCTCCTGTCAAACGTTGAAGTGAAAATAAACGAAGAAAGAACAAAACTGTAACTAGAAAAAATAAGTAATGCGTCTTTTGCACGTAGGGATAGGCAGAAGTGTTCCTATTTATAGTAAAATACAAAATAGAAATATACTAAATTGCATACAGTGCAGCACCCATAATGCATAAAAAACGATATTTTTCAACTAAATATTATAAATATGAAAGTTTGTGTGTTTGTAGTTTGTTACTCAATCACACAAAAACGGCTACATGGATTTGCATGAAATATCACATACAGATACTTTATAACTTGGATTAACACATAGGATACTTTTATTCTTGTAGTACATTCCCGTGGGATAGGTTTCACCCTCTAGGCGGGCGAAGCCGCTGGCAAAAGCAAGTATCATCATTATTCATTATACCCAATAAGGCATATAATTACTAAACAATTAGGTTTCAACAAAACTGTTGCGCAATCTAGGAATGAAAAATGGTGATAATGTTCTTTTTATTGTTTCTTTCTTTCTTTATTTATTTCAAACTCTAGACCGGTACCCGTGTTTTTGATCACCACAAATGAAACAGGTTCAAAACATAAATAAAGAAAATTATAATTTAATAAGACAAACAACTCATTCATTAAAAATAAACATTCTGAAACTTTTCAATTCGTCACAGCACGCGAATGAAATTTTATTTCCTTTGGAAGTGAGAGGAATTTAAAAAGTTGTCGTTGACACCGGCAGTTCCGCAATATGACGGAACTGTCATTAGCAGGCTAACGCTTTGGCTCAGGGCTACCACTCTAGGTGGCTTTTAACTTGAGGAAGGGATGAAATCAAAAAACACCATTTTAAGGGAAACTGTATTTCTGTAAAGACTTAACTTGTGAATCAGGACGCAAAATGAACATTAAAGATTTAAAAAATGAGAGCTTCCCCATACTGTTTCCCCATATATCTATATATTAATACGTGAAGCAAAAGCTGTGGTCCCCTTTTTACGAAGATTACGAGGTCGGGGGAGTATTAAATTTGGCACGGTTAAAGTTTATATGGAGGAGAAGTACAGAAAGCTAATATTTTGATATAACAATGCATTAGAAATACAATAAGTTAAGTTTTATGAATTATAGGCGAGTTTGGGCGACCACTAGTAATATTAATAATTATAACTTTAATGCTAAAATATTCGTATGATTGTATGTAAAAGCAAGACCAAAAAGCACTTTTCAAGATTTTAGCAATCTAGTGATGCAATATAGGTATAGTGGCGACCTTTCCGAAGACAATTCCCAGTATTAGTACTTAATAAAATAAGAGGAATAGGATTTCGCAGAATTGTAACATTTTTTTTTAGGGTGGGAAATCATCAAATTACTTCTCCCGCTCTGGGTGGACCGGGAGGGCGTGTCAGACTTTTACTGACTAAAACCCACTCGTGTTCCCTCAGTTTTCTGTGTGCCAGGGGCGACAGGTTCTCTTTCGAACAACCCACACCCCTCTGGCAGAATTGTAACATGAGGCATGTAGTTTGTTTTAGTTGGATGAACGTTTAACTACTGAAATACGAGTCTATAGCTAACGATTTTTTAAACTGTTGAGATGCAGCTGTGTTTATTTAAAATCATTACAAACCTTTAATAATTTCAAGCACAGACTGTTTCCACGCTGATAAGCGCTACGCGGTGTGCGTTCCTGGTGCGCAGGGTGCGGGCCAGCCCCATTGCCATCCTGGCAATGATCGCCGATGGGTTGGACTGCCTTTATATACAGCATGGATATGTCAGGCATGTTGCCTTTCCAAAACCAGTCAGAAAATTATAATTATTGTGTTTTATTTACTTTTTGATGACCAATAATGTGATTTAATTTAAATTTAATTATTTTTTCCTACTTTTTTCTGTGTATTGTTATCGAAATTGCGTGCCTAATACCGAGTCTATTGTTACTTGATAATAAATACATAAATAATAAATTGAATTTAGATCAAACTAGAATTTTCATATGGAAAAATATTTGATACGGCCACAACTAACTTTGGCTGCCGAAAAACATGTGGCTCACATAAATCCTTACATTTTAGTACAAAACTACGAACCGTTTAATAAAATACCGCTATGTGTTCGTGGGATAACAAGCGCTACAGCGGCATAAAACCCATTTTCATCCAACATTTTAACGTGTGCCAAAATCTGGCGCGTGCAATAAAATCGAACCCTGACCTAGAAACTTGCGTTTACTTACAAAATACTTATTTAAAAAAACATGTGTGTGAAGTGCATTAAGAACATAATATTAAGTGTCAAAATGTGTTTATTGTGACTTTTAAATATATTTAATCACTAGCCTCTACCAGCCGTTTCAACCGAGGGGAAGTCGGAAATTAACCCATAGGAACGTACTAGCGAGATAAAAAGTATCCTTCGTGTTATATAAACTATCTGTTTGCCAAATATCATTCAAATCCGTTCAGTTCTTTATGCGTGAAAGGGTAACAAACATCCAGCCATCCATCCTCAAAAACTTTCTTAATTTATCATAATAAACCGTTTTTTAACTTCTCATGTTCTAAAAGTACGCCAATATAGCCCTATGAAGCGGGACTAAAGTGACCACTTTAGTCTCTAGGGAATGAAAAGTAATTCGTTTTTTAATTTCTTTCATGTGACGTAGACAAACTCAAACAGCCAGTAAAATACTATATAATATTACAAATAATTCGAATTGTACATTTAGCTTCAAGTAAAAAGATCTTTTGTGTTTTTTTTTACATTTATTAAATGTTTTTGTGCTAAATTTACTATTTTTTTAGTACTCAAAGTGAAAAGTATAGTTTGCACCTCAAGACTAAACGCCAACTTAATATACCCTCGGTTTCATTGACTCATACACTATTTTTATACGGCAGTTTAACGCAATGAATCTATATATAAAACTTCACTGCAAAATGTTAACTAAAAATTATTTATTTCGACAAGCCGTGATTTTTTTTTCTCAGAAATATATTGAAAAAAAATGTTTTTTACTTGAGTTGCTTGAGTAACTCAAGCAAATCAAGTAACAAAAACAAAAAAATCAACCAATATTTTCATCCCTTTTGAATCTCCAACTGTGGCAGCCCTAACATGTCACCCAGGTTATTTGGGCCAGCACTCCAGCTAATGGCAGGTCAGGCACGGACGAAACGCTTTTCATAATAATTACCTAGATATCGTTAATTATCATTTTACTGTCCATTATGGATTTCCGATAAAGTTTTCTATGTAGTTTTCATTGGGTAATTTGTAAGCAAAGTTAACGATTAAACTGTCAAAACAACGTTTGAAAGTTACGGCAGGTTATTGAGATCTTGGGGGTTCAATCTTGGGTACAAATTAGTGGCACGTGTAACGTCTGTTCTGTAGATACGTACTTAAAACACGATAGGTACGGTACATGCTTAATACTTGAAATACGAATATCTACCGATTTTAGATAAATACTAATAAAACTAATTGAATCCTATTTCCTAAACAGAGTAGAAATGTGAAAGTTTGTATGTTTGGATGTTTATTACTCAATCACGCAAAAACGGCTTAACGGATTTAAATAAAATTTGGCACGCTTATAGATAATAACCTGGATGAATACAACAAATACTTTTCATCCCGCTAGTACCTTCTCGTGGGATAATTTTAGACCTCTACGCGGGTGAAACCGCTGACAAAATCTAGTAAATTATAAGGCAATGGGAAAAATTTGTAGAAAACACATAGGGCCACCTTTTCGCTCAGATTAATCCCTAGCCAAATGCAAATAGAGATTTTTCTCTTGATGTTATGTTCCATAGGCAATCAAGGCAACATAAAACGTGTATTACAACATAAAATTTACATATTTGAGACACTGTTGCATAATTGGGGGTATTAACACAAGACTGTTACCCAGTTATATGCCGTTTTATACACTACTTTGTCTGCTCTCATTCGCGATTGAACCTGTTAAATAAAAGATCAAAGTTAGAAGAGTAAGAAATAGTTTTTAATGCTATAAAAATGGCGCACACGATTATGCGTTCCATAGAAAACGATATTTACTTCTGTGATTTTCCCTGTAAAAAAATTGTTTTATAACATCATTTTCTTAGCGAAAATGCGTCACAAATATTAAAAATAGACGCGTATTGAGTCTTTTTTAATTTTGGATATTTTGTTTGTAATGTAAAACAATATAAACTCGCTTTGACGTTGATAATTCGAATTTGACGATATGATAGTAGATAAAGATAGATACATTCCACTATAAACTCGTATTGCCTCACAAAGTCGGAATCGTTAAGGCTCAGACTACTCAAGGTTTACTAAAGCTAATGGGTCTTTGTGACATAATGAACCATTATCTTTAATTGAGCATCGACTGCTACAAGGCTCTCTGTTCTCTGTAGAATCAGTAAGGAAGGATTTCATCTTAACAAATAAAATAAAATGGGACATAACGACTAACATTATGAAAAACAAATTATTAATCATTCATCATCATTTCAGCCGAAAGACGTCCACTGCTGGACATAGGCATCCCCCAAAAGGGGGGTTTTGCCATAATCGACACGCTTGGCAGGCGGGTTGGCGATCGCAGTATGGTGGTAAAATGAATAGAGAACGCTGTTGCCCATTGTCTAGTAAGTCCCTTTGTCGCCTTCTACGACTCCCATGGGAAGAAATGGTATGGTACTATTCTTTTACGTGTGACACGACACGGAACTGGACGGAACGGCCTTAACGAGGAGCCTTCCGCTTCCCAACTAGAACAATTTCTATGAAAACTTAATGTAAATTGTTCTACCTGATTCTCGTCGTTACGGGTAGGGGGTATCGTAATACCCAATCACTTGGTTATATAAGTCAAATAGGCAGTCACTTCATGTAAAAAAATCTGGTATTCAGCTGCATGTGCATATATTGGAAAGCAACCCCAAGTTAGTTGAGACAAGGCTAGGCAGATGATGAGAGGTGTCAGTACCGCCCCTTGACACTATTATCCATAGCTTTAAGATACTTCGTCAGTTTACGACTTATACAGCTCAACTGGTGTCATACGATCCCTTATTGCTTAGCAACCAGCAACTACCTTCCAGCTAATTTATTATTCAAAAAACCCCATCCACTTAAGCAATAATGATCTTTAAGCACATCAAACAACTAATCGGAGTGTTTCCTACAGTTGTATCATCACATGTAATAGTAATGGCCCTCAACAGTATAATAGACTACTATCAAAATACAACAGTTTACTACACAGCTCAAGTGGCATTCAGGGCCTGAATTCACTATGACCACTTAACGATTCCTTACTCGAAAACCACGTCAATCACACATGACGTCTGCTAATAACGTATTAATAATATCGACAAATTGTCTTGGAAGTGGAACATACAGAATATGACATTTCAATTCCTTACAGTTACATTGGTTTCTTAAAAACACTATATTGACGTAGTTTGAACGTAGTAATATTCCGCGGAGAATCATTTTAACGATACAGAATTGGGGCCCGGAATTATCCCAGGCTGATTCGCGGCCACTGTAGGCGCGGGCTTGCGGACGGCGAGTAATGGGTAGCTCGCTGTCCGGTAAGGACCAAGCCCGGGTCGACGGCGCGTTGTGTTCCACGCGCGCCTCAAAGAGATGTTAGCACCAACTAGTGGGCTCCGCAAGGGCCGATGCCTGCCATGGGTGCGGGTTGTTCGAAAGAGATATCGTCGCCACTAGCACACAGACAACTGAGGGTCCTTCCTGTCCTTCCTCAGGCGTCTAGTGTCCAACATCCACTATGTGAGTTATGGAGTCTCTGGCCCATATCCAAATTTAATTTAGTCTTTTTCTTCCATACTTCTCTATTAGTTGTCACCTCGGAAGTCACCCCCTTTCGCAACGGTCATCCATCGTTGCTTTGGTCTTCCTCTACCTGGTTATTGTAGAGATGTCTAAATTAAAGTGACCATAGAAAAAAATATTGCTGCTTCAATGGTGGTCCTGCTAGAGGTGCGGGTTGTTCGAAAGAGATCCATGGCCCCTGGCACACAGGCAACTGAAGGAAAACGGGTGGGTTTTAGTCAGTAAAAGTCTGACACGCCCTTCTGCTCCACCCAGAGCGGGAGAAGTTATTTGATGATTTCCCACCCTCCCAACCATACAGAATTGGAATGTTGAAAAATCGCGGCGGGATTTTTTCACGCACTGGATCGTCTTAGTGCCGAAAGTAAAAAATCAAACAATGTGTTTTTTTTGTATGCAATCTTCTGGATTCTCAATCCTCGGCTCAACACCGAGAGTTGAAAATCAAGTGCAATTATTGCTTATAAGGATCTGCACGCATACGTATAGTTAAAGCAGGTAAGTATGTAACACATTTACAATAGCAACACCGAATTTTTTTAATTCTATTTCAGACAAATTTTTCAAACATGTGACAATGGATTAACAATTTTCTTGATAGCTTGATTGGATTAGCAATATTTTTCTCAGAGATTTATTTATTTCGGCTTATGTTTAGAAATATAAATAGCTACAAAAATCGTAGTACCAGAAGATGTTCTTAATGGCCAAAAAATATATATATTGTAAGCTATTATATTGATCAAAACCTGTTACAAACATCATTCAATAATTAACTAAACTAATTAAAAATACACAAAGGTCTACTAACATCTTTCTCCTGCCCCCGTAATTAATTTAACGAGCTTAAGTTCATAATTTTATTAATGACGTAGATATATCTTTCTGTACCGACATAGGTACCTAGTCTTCATTATAGAGGGTTAACGCTTCGTGGAATTAATACACGAACTGGTGTGTAATAATCTCACAACTCAGTTCAATCAAGGTCATTCACCTGGCCGTCCGTGCTGAAAATCTAATTTGATGAGAAATAAATATGTGAGGTTTTAGTCTGTTAAAGAGTATACCTACAGACGAGCCGTGAGTTTGCGCACACTTACTTATATCATGGCCTTTTGCATATCGTGGCCATCGATATTTTAGTCAAAAGTATGGTGTGTTTTTACAAGCGTGATAGATAAATATAAATTACACATGGATTGAAAAAAAGCAGTATCAACTATCACTGCCTTTTTATACCACGTCCTAAAATATTTAATCGTCAAATGGTACTACTAAATTACTTAATAATAAAACCATTGGACAAAATGAATTCCAACTATTTAGACCAAATACCAGTCTAACCGGATGCGATATCAGTATTTTACAAAGCAATTAAGTGGTTACCTATCGACTCCACAACTGTTACTGGCTATAACAATACCCCTTGGGGTAAGACTGGTTGTCAGACTTTTGGGCTTCTGAGTACCCGTAACGACTGTCAAAGATCTACGAATGACAGCCGGGACCAACGAACTAACCAAGTTGACCATTGGACTAAGCGTAGGTCATCATCATAATCATAATCAGAGAGAGAGAGAGTGTGAGAATGCGGATTGGTAGATGTCACATGACTTCGAATGTTTGGTTTTAGGACATACCGGTTTCCTCACGATGTTTTCTTTCACCATTTTGAGAGCAATGGTGATGTAATTTAATTCACAGTACCCTAATATATAGGTTTATATTTGGCTTGCGCAAATATGACCATGTTTCCGAATTTCGAGTGAAGCTCAAGTAGTTACCAATACGCCTTCGCCGGAATGCTCACATTCTTTCCCTTTTGTATAGTGTGCTTTTCTCCCCTTCCACCCCTCTCTATCTCAAAAATCGTTTTCAGTTTCTTTGTGACTCCCACACAAAATAGCTTGAAGCTTAAAATGCCTATACATTCCACAACTTTCGTCAACCATTCCTTCACTGGCCAGGCCGCTAGGTTGTGGAATGCATTGCCAGTTGTAATTAAACGCGCGCAGTCGTTATATGTGTTTAAAAGACTCTTAAAGGATCATTACTTGTCGTTGTGATCTGCTTCTCATACCTAACTGTAATTTTCTATGTAAAGTCATCATTTATTTTCTTTCCTTATATATTTAGTATCTATGTATTTATGTATCTATTATATAGGATATGTATATATATATATTTTTTATCTGTCTATCTAGTTTAAATCTATTGTATATTTATTGTTTGCGCCAACAACATCCCCATTTTATGTCCAGACAGATCGCACAGAGATCAGAAGAGATCGTGGAAAGCGATAAGGCCGCCCATTGTATATTTTGTAGTGTACTTTGTTTTTTGTTGTGTATTTTTGTGGTGTATAATAAAGTATATAAATAAATAAATAACTAAGCGTAATGTTCTAGTGCTCAAAACCACCATACCAATCAATCTTACCGTCGCCTGCAGTCAGTGAATCACACGGGTATCGGTCCTTATTGCTAATTTATGCTGAATTATGTGCAAACAGTACGACCATGATATTGTTAGCACATGCAAATTTGACTAATAAGGCTGTTGAGCCAACTATTGGGCACTAAACTACAAACATGCCGCGGATCAACAATATTGTAAGCGGGCAGCGGTGTTCGCACTAATTTGGTGTCGTAATAGTTATAACGTCGTAACGTAATAGTAACGACATTGGTGGGGAGAATTTAATACTAACATGTTTGTAGTTAGTTATTTAATTTAGTCAGCATCATACGCCAAGCCATTTCCAAACCATGTTTTTTTTTGGGTGGGAAATCATCAAATAACTTCTCCCGCTCTGGGTGGAGCGGGAGGGCGTGTCAGACTTTTACTGACTAAAACCCACCCGTGTTCCCTCAGTTGCCTGTGTGCCAGGGGCCACGGTATCTCTTTCGAACAACCCGCACCCCTGGCAGGCATCGGCCCTTGCGGGCCCCATCAGTTGGTGCTGACATCTCTTTGAGGCGCGCGTGGAACACAACGCGCCCTCGACCCGGGCTTGTTCCTTACCGGACAGCGAGCTACCCATTACTCGCCGTCCGCAAGCCCGCGCCTACGGTGGCTGGGAATCACCTTGGGATTCCCGATTATTCCCAACTATGTTGGGGTCGGCTTCCAGTCTAACCGTCTGCAGCTGAATTACAATATTTTACATGGAGCGACTGCCTATCTGACCTCCACAACCCAGTAACTGCGCAATACGATACCCCTTGGTAACAGGTTGTCAGACTTCCGGGCTTCTGACTACCCGTAACGACTGTCAAAGATCTGGGAATGACAGCCGCGACCTACGGCTTAACGTGCTTTTCGAGGCACGAGGGGGGCCTTTGTATGTAATCCGTGGGTGGGTGGCCATCTTCACCCACCCACGGGTCAACCGCGGCATGCGTAGCTTAACCTGTTCGATCGAACCGTGCGGCTATTAGTAATTTGCACCTAGTTAGTTATTTAATTTAGTATATTGTGTAAATAGTTATGTAATGTTACATATTAATTTATATCATAGCAATGTTTTAATTTACCTGCATTTTATTTAGATAATCATCCAATGCAAAACATTTGGTCGAAACGCTAGCGTATGTGATTGTAGTTATACCTAATTGTTGATAATGTATGGCAAGGGATGTTTATTGTTAGACAAACTATGATTCTACGAGAAATGAGGAGGTTCTTACATTCGATGGTTTTAATGTACTTTTGTTACCAAAAGAGGCAATCAAGTAGGATGCCGAAATAAACGAGATAAAAAGACAGTTAAAAACCTTAACTAAAAATAGTAACTGCTGTCCCCGGTTTCACCTGCATGTCGGAGTTTATCCCACGAAGAACGTGCTACCGTCCAATGTGCTGTCAGTCCAACCGTTTCACAGATCAGCCGGAACAAACAGCCAAACAAAAATGTAAAAAACATTTTTTTCGCTATTATTACCGTATATACTTTCATATTATTATGCATTGTAAAAAGCTGTTACTTTGACACTACAAACAGACAGTTTAATTTTAACACTATGTACATTCATATACGTATGTATAAGATAGATGATTAGGTATTCACCAATATCATCCTACCTACTTCTCCAAATATTTGCTCTTTTGAACGGATTCGCCAGAAGTTTACATATATGATCCATCACGGAATGTGTCATAGCGAATGGTTTTAGATCGGCAGAGATATTCAGTTGGCTATGATAGACAGTCGCCTTTTACGTCACCCTTGGGAAATACCAGAGAAGTGTAGACCACACAACGAAATATCTGCACACAGGTATATACAGTATACTAACCTCTTAAGCCGACACAGGTAAAGTATACCTCAACATAAACAAGTATATTAAACCCATATCTACTTTTCCTCGGTTCAGTGCTAAAACTAGTACATACTTAGAAGTACATTCAGCTAGCAACATGGACTACCCAGCCTTCCACCGGGGAATCAAGGCTTTTAATATAAAAGCAAAGTTACTTCCATTAAGTTACTCATTTAGCTACATATCTACGGTATGACGTATATGCTGTTTAAGAGGAATTTTTCAAACCCGCTGTTTGGAGGGTGAAAAGGGTCTAGAAACGATCAGTTTAGGGCTCGGTAAACTTAGGGACGCTAAAGATTATATAAGTTGGCAATAATGTGCCAGACGCAGACTAAATTATAGAGAGTCTTTGTATAAATAGCAAATATTGACAAGTAGCTAGAGACGCCTAAAGCAGTTGTTTCATAGATATAGTGTTTTAACACAATTTAGAAAGAATTACCTGGAATATAAGACTACATAAGAATTATCTAAATAAAAAAAAAAATTGCGTAACCGAAATTACAAACATTATGTACCAATTAAAATATTGTAGACTTGTCACTACCAACAAGTTGTATTATCAAATCGTACGAATGCAGGCTTGCGAAAATCCCTACGTCACATCGCCTTAAGAGTCAATGTAACAATCTCTTTCAAAATATTGACATCTTTGCCTTACCAATTGGTAAATTTAGAGGGAAACTATTTTGGATACTGCTCCGTAATATTAAATTCTTAGACTGTATTTTATAATAAATTTTGATTTTTCTCTTTCTTTCTTTTATCTGCATGCCTGTTTAATTTTAGTTTAATTTTATCACTAACACGTCATAATGTAACTTTATTGTAAGTTCTATTAAATTGTAAGCGCACGTAGCATCGTTTTATAACTTTTTTTGATAATATGTGGAAAATGTCGTGGGTTATACATTTACTCACTCTATAACTCAAATTTTGTGTAGTTTTGTAATGCGTATATTTGTAAAGTGTTAATTATCCCTAATAAATAAAATAAAACTACAATTTACAGTTTGAAATAAATAAATAAATAACCATTTAATTCAGATTAAAATCCATAATTCCATACTATTAATCCATACACACACATTTATAAAACAAATTCACATTAAAATAAAATAAAACATCACATAAAATAAAAACAGTTAAGGACAAAGTTACACACATTAGGACCGGGATGAACTGACCACTGCTCACAGTGCAGTATTCAAACGTATCCAGTGGCGCAGCAGTGGTTAGTCCCACCTGTCCGCGAACACGCTTAACAAACTGTTGCTACTGGACCTAACACGACTCAGCAGCGACACAAACTGTTTCCTTATAACAGAATGGAACCCATGCTGTGCATGTCAGTTTTATAAGGTTTTTTCCATTACAATTATCAGGCTTAGAATTTTGTGGTACACGCACTTGCAAGATTTACAAAGGAGAAGGGAAAGACTCCATAGTTTCCTGGGCCCAGGTGTTAACTAAATCAAACGAGCCTTAATTGTAAGAGGATATAATAACAAGTCCTCACTGAAAATTTGGTGAAATTTGGCTTTCCAGGAATCAAGTTATATGAAGTATAGTAAAAGTGAGGTTTGTAGTTTTTTACGTTATTTGTAGTTTTTTACGTTATTTGCGAAATATTTTTGAATGGCTTCGGTTGTGTAATGGTTTTATGCATGAAGTGCAAGTAGAGAGCCTCTAGAGTACAATAAAACATGAAAAATACGTGAGCACTCACAACGAAAGAAAATGAACGAGTATCATTTTTTCTGCCTGTCATCTGTCAGTCGTTGACCAGTGTTGCCAACTGAAGAAAAATTAAAGGAATTCGATTCGCTGTAAATCAATTCCACGAAACGATCGATAAGCACTTGTCACTCGATTTTCATACATATTCTGAGAATTTAATGATTTATTCATTATCGGTTACTAAGAATTCAAGCATGTATCGATTATTTCGTTTCATAACTTAATTTAACTTTTCTCGCTTCCTAGATAGAAACATGATACTGTATTTTGTGATTTACTTTAGAAAAATATAACGGTTTTTTTAATACACATTTCAACTAGTTAACTGCTGGGCCAAGGATTTCCCATCTCCTTTGTAAATGATTATTGTCAAGTTTTGTAGTAGAAGGCCCAGTAGGTATCTGAAAAAGTGTGTAACGGTGCTTGTTAATCTCGCTTGAATGGCTCAACTGATTTAGATGATACTTAGCAAGGAGATAATGCAAATCCTGGACTCCTCGATAAAAGCACCTATTTCAAATAGGATACGAATCCGGGAGCAGCAAGACAAACAGGGACTTTTTTGTTAACTGGCGAGACTTCACAGACAATACTTAAACAAGATTTATAAATAATCACTTTTTTTAAGTAACAAAGGCGCAGCGTTATTGATTGTACTATTACAAGAACAAGGCGGCGTACAGCTTTTCACTTATAATATTGTGACTAAAATATATTTTTTTTGTTTTACTACTTTAATATGGCTGACTGGGAACTTTCACCAATTAATGTTAAAAGGTCCTTCAGCTATGAAACCGTTCCCAGGACGATAAGAAAACTTTGTTGTTCTTTAATATTCTGATGATAGGACAAATGTTTTATTACACACGTTCGTCGTACGCTCATATTCATATTCTGAGAATATTCAGACAAGTAATTACAAACTAATAATGGTTTTGCAACTGTTGCTGCGAATACAATTTGTGTTTTCTAACTCAAATGAGTTTTGTATTGAATATTTTAATTTTAATTTGCCTATTGTATTTTTTTCACATTAAGTGTATGATTTCGAGTCAAAAACTAACATCGAAGTCGGTGGTACTCATTAACGATTCCATAAAGTGACCCTGAAAATAAAATGTTTAAAAAAGGGAACCAATTTGCTCACAAGTTCTTATCTTGTTGTCATATTATGTACGCAGTGCATGCACATACGTAGGTGTTCTTTTTTAAGTGTTTTGTGGACCAATGTAAATAAACAAAAAATAATTACGTATTGTTTTTTGGAGCTTTCAAGTGGTAATAACAACTGGATTTTGAGGTATTGAATACGGTACAATCATCTACCTAGCCTTTTCCTAACAATGTTAGGGTCGGATTCCGGTCTAACCGGATGTAGCTGTATACCAGTATTTTACAGCGACTGCCTATCTGACCTCCACAAGTATCTGGTAATACGATACCCCTTGGTAAGACTTGTTGTCAATCTTTCGTTCTTCTGACGTTCCATAACGACTGTCAAAGGTCCAAGAATGACAGCCGAGACCATCAGCTTAACGTGTTTTCCAAGGCACGAACGGGTTTTTGTATGTAACGATGGTCACCCATCCACGGACCATCCGCGGCAAGCGTAGCCTAACCTGATCAATCAACCCATGCGAGTGTTATTACTCAGCCCCTCGGTACAACCTAGTCCCAGAAACATTTGTATATAAATAAACGAATACCGTCTATCCGTCCGGTAATAGGCTGACACCACAAAGTGTTATTGCCAGCGAACGATCACAGAACACAAAAGCTTAGTCCTACTTTGATGTCAAACACTCAAACATAATTGATAGCCGGCAAGAGTCACTGAACATTTTATTAATTTCATTTTCCCAATCTTAAGCTAATGTTTCTCTTCTTCAGTAGGTAGAAAATAAATACTTGTTGACAGCGTTTTTTTTTAAATGACATCTCGCAGGTCAACCTTTGAGGTTGTCGGCTGCTAAACTAAACTTACCTGTGATAACCTTAATAAATTAAAGGCTATAGGGATTAATATAAGATAATATTTCCATAAACATGTGTCATACATACAATTAAAGACGTGCATGCAAGATGGTAACAACAACAATAACAAATTCAGACATGTTTTCCACATGATGTGACGTGCAAATGTCAACGAATATTTTTTAATTAAAACGTTATCTTAAAATAACAAAAATTCAAAGAGAAAACCAAAAACTTAAAACTAAAGCGACTGCTCGCTAAGGGCACCCGTAGCGAGCAGTCGCTTTAGTTTTAAGTTTTTGGGGTACGGTCCTCGGCTTAGGACATCGCTGGTAGAGGGCAGCAAGACAGACTGGATCGGACTGAGCTGACTGCGTTCAGTGATTCAGACCATATAGTTTCTAAAAGCAGTGTGCACTGCTAACCGTGAGGTCCTGCAGGGTTCGATCCCCGGGTCGTGCAAAGTGTAATTGGGTTTTTACAACGGGATTTTCTCAGTAGCAGCTCGAAGTTTGGATTTGTGTACAATTGATGGGAATAGGCTCGCCTCCTATTTCATGTAACTTACACATAACTGACGAAGTGCACGTGTACTAAAAGTACAACTCTGTCCATCCTTTCGTGGAATTCAGGCGTGATGTTATTTATGTAGTTTTTGCTATTTTCTTAGTAGTTACTCCCTAAATAATATCATCATTCGATGCTGCGTGTTCCTTGCGGCCCTCCCCCAGCGAAGCTCAAGGGCGAGATCCGTCCACAGGGGTGCCCTTAGCCTATAGTCACTTAGTTTGTAAGTAGTTTTATGACGTAACTGGAGGCCTTAAACTTTTAGAGGACTTCGAGAAAGTCCAATTAAGCAGCCGACAACTTCATAGGTTGACTTAAGGAATGCAATACATACAAAACAGTGCCTGCTGGAACCAGAAATTGTGCTCGAATGAGGGGCGAGTCTATTACTCGCCTTCTGATCATCTGCCTAGCTTTTTCACCACTATGTTAGAGTAAGATTCTAATAACAGTATTTTACATAGAGCGACCAACAATACAAATTTTTACTTATGTAACTAAAGAGTTGAAATGACGACATTGTCGTTTAAATAACAAGTAGTGGTATACGAATTGTCGTATACCACTTCTTCTTCTTATTCGGTACGCTCTTGAGAGAGCGGTCATGATCGTTAGGTACTCGTAGCAGTATTGGAAGGGGCAGATGTGATGCACTTCACGACATTTCGCCACCGCAGCCTGCTAGAGGTCATCCTGCTGCATTTGTTAACTGAACCTCCAATGGCAGACTTGATCTGGTCAGTCCAACGTGTGGGTGACCTTCCGCGCGGTCTAGTGCCTTCTACTTTCCCTTGGACGACAAGGCGTTCTATGGACTGATTGTCACGCTGCGAAACATGTCCGAAGAATTTCAGGATGCGAGATTGTACTATCGAAAACAGACGCTGCCTGATACCGAGTTCTTGAAGTATCGAGACGTTCGTACGAAACTCGCTCCACGAAACCCCAAGCATTCTTCTCCAGCACCACATTTCAAGAGCGTATACCACTACTTGCTGTTAATAGTGACAGGATTAGAACATCATCAAGATACACAATGTGGGTTAGAAACGTGTTATTGAAGCCAACGCAAAAACTACCCACTACTAACTTAAACAGTAACACCCCTGAGGCATACCCTATTTATTAAAAAGTATTATTTGAAATCAATCCACAATTGCCAGAGATATCGCGTAACATACAACAAAGCTTGTATATGCCTCATATTACATGGAATTTAAATGACACTGATGATACGGTGTTATATAAATCAACTCTGCCCACGCCCGCCGGGGAATACACACGTGATGTTATGTTATAAATCTCTAAATGGCCAATTTGGATTTCCATTTCCTGTCATCATTTCCGTAATGCGTTCCATCTAAATTCGGATCAAAGTCATCTTGTTGATAGCTCGCGTTACGCACAAACGCGTGACGTATTGCATTCAATTAATTAAAATGGCTGGAATTGTTTATCAAACAATGTTTATTAGATAGCTACCAGTCACTGTCATGTAAAATTAATCTTTTGTTAATTTTAAAACTGTCCAAATTACATTATTTCGTGTTTTTACAGCCGGGCTATGTAAGCGTGTGATTATTGCATTATCTTTAGTCGAAAGCTAATGATTCTTTTAAAACTCTCCGCATAAGTAACTAGCTTATACAATTTTAGTTATATTATTTACTAGCTGTGTCCGTGACTTCGTCCGCGCGGAATAGTTATTTTTGATTATTTAATAAATTAAAAAAAAGCAAGCCTCAGTTACTCCTTATGACATCAGCTACCTGCCAGTGAAACTCCCGCCAAAAACGCTCCAGCCAATTCAGAGATTAGCGGGAACAAACAGACAGACAGACAGACCGACAAACAGACAAAACTTTAAAAAAAAAAAATTGGTATATGTACCGTATATATATTCATATGCATGTAGCAAAAAGCGGTTATTTTAATATTACAAACAATTAATATTTGTAGATCCAATTTTATTAATATGTATAGATGTATAGATTAAGTGCAGTGGTAACGGTCCCGACATACGAAATGCAGGACGTTGGTTCGAACTCAAGCAGGCGTTTTACTTTGTGTAAATAATTTTATTACCACTGCTCTCAAAACGGTGAAGGAACCATCGTGAGGAAACCGGGATGTCCTAGAACCAAAAATTCGAAGACATGTAACATCTACTAACTTGTACTGGGCCTGCATGAAATTACGGCCCACACCCTCTTGAACAGAGGAAGCCTGTGTCCCAGCAGCGGAAACATGATACGCTGATTAAGCTCATGTTTATAATTTTGTTTGAAGCAGAATAGGTCTGCTCTTGACCACAATCTCGCCTGATAGAAGCGATGGATGAAATCTACGATAGAATGAGCGTGCCCTGAAGACAATCGCTAGTCTGGTTGCTAGACTGATCTTCTGGAGTACCCACTTATCATTACTAAACGAAGGCTCTTCAAAAAAAAATTCCGCCCAAAAAACCGACTCGCTAAAAAAATCTTTAAAAATACGAGTATACCTAACAAGTCAAAATTATAAGGAGAATTTACGAGTGCAATATAAATCAAACATGTTTATCCGTATTTCGTACTCGCATTGTTATGTGTCGCACGTTGAACTCGCTATAATTTACTGAATTTATTACAAATTAAACGAGAACGCTTACGTGCAAAGCCATACATTTGCACAATATTATTTGAAAACCAAGTTCTAATTGTGCACAATGCTATTAAGATAGCTGTCGCAAAAATCGTAAATGATGTGGTTACGCTAGTCAACAGCGTAATTTGTTGATTGCGTGATCATGTGATTGATATACCTTCCATTAGAAACTTTATGCTGTCTCAAAGAACTTCTCAAACTGTTTGTTTTTTATTTAAATTTTAATTTCAATAATTTTTTCATACGCCAAAACGTCACGAAAATGAAAACCGTATGAAAATTCTTTTCATAGTTAAGAAAAACAATGCAGTCACACAATTTTGACTCATATAATACTACTGCTTGATACTTTCTATTTATAGGTTTATTATTTAAATGTAGGTATTACCTAAATAAATACCCAATACGCAGGTATTGGTTATTAACATTTTATTTGATTTTTTTAACTCTATTTATTATTACGGACACACACAGACTGCCCTACGTGTTTATTACTCGTGGGTTTTAGCTGATAGTCAGCTTCAGGTAGTACACCTGGTGTTGTCATCTGACATTATGCTGGGCGGAGGCCCTTTTGACATTATAATCATTCTTATCCGTTTATTTATAGTTTCAATTTTTATTTCTTTCTTTCAAACGAATTTCGAAAACTATCATGAAAAAACACAAACCCCTAAACTATGTACCCAGTCGTTGAATTTGGGCAGTTTTCTGAGTGACGTGAGTTTATGATAGATTCAAGTTGCTCTTGTACACACATATAATAAAAGCACATCTCTCAGAAAATAAACAAATAACCTGTAATGAACTTTTACTCAAGGGATCAAAATGAAAAAGTACAAAACACTTTCAAATACGATTGCCTTCCAAAGTACCCACTAACAGTGGAGTCGTGAGCAAATATACTCAAGAAAAGGTTAGGACAATGATGAAGAAGGGAAGTGAAAAGTTGGCTAGCAAATCATAAATTAATTAACAATGAAAGGCTGGTTAGAGTGCAGCAATTACTCTAAGATTGCGAGACTCCAATGCTACGGGCAGTGAGCCAACAGCCTCGGCGGCCATTTTAATAATTATGACTTATTTCATTAATACCCCGGTACGTGGTGCTGCCTGAATTGTCTCACAAATTAATTGCAAGCTCCTTTATGCAAACACTGAGGAAGTGTTGTTTCGATTATGTAATGAATCGGTCTTTTCCGTTTTTTTGTTATAAACTTTTATATTTTGCTGCCGAATGAAAAGTGTTTACTATCCCCTATGCATATGTATACGATCGTTTCAAACTGGAGATAGTAGACCAAATACTTTACAAAAATATGGCAATTTGAAATCGCCACAATGTCTTAATATATGTAAGTTCTTCTGTACGTATGTATGTCACTGAACTCCTCCTAAACGGCGTGACCGATTTGGATAAAAAAATATTGTGTATTTGAGTGGGTCCCTGAATGGTTTAAATTCACTATTAGAACCCGTAGGTGGCGCTGTTCGGACAAGACAAGGTCTGTCAGGTCCGCTAATATTATATAAAAATCACGTGTCACTATGCTCGGACACGCTTATCTCCGATCCCACCAAACCAATTTTAATGATTCTGTTTTTTTAATGTGCATTTTTGGATCTTGTTTAGCTTGGAGTTTTGGATCCTATAAGTGGTGCTGTTGTCGAAAACAGCCGTGCGAAGCAAAAGTTAAAAGTTATCAGAAGATTGTTAAATCGGTGCTTAGTTAGATACCTCGCTTCGGCTATGAACCAAAGTACATAATCGGTCTAAAATGTTCCCGACGCTGGGACACAGGCCTCCTCTTTTCGAAAAGTGGGCTGTAACCTACCACGCAGGCCCAGTCCGCACTGCGTCCCAGTGCATATTACATATCTTCGTTTTTTTTTACTCTAGGACATGCCAGTTACGATGTTTTCCATCACCGTTTTGAGAGCAGTGGTAATAAAATAATTTATACAAAGTAAAGCGCCATTCTACGCCACCACTGCTCTGATGATGAACCAAAAGCCTGTCGTGTATTTTTAAACCTTAAAACAAGAAGCTCTAAGTGTGACTTTAAACTAAAATTACTCACACGTCTCTTAACATAAAATTTATTACGCCCAACGGTAATCACGATAAAGTAATAACTTTGCCAAAGGAATCAGATTAGTTAGTTATAAGCGTATTTCCACTAGACATACATGATTTATTGTTTTACGTAATGTGCGTAAGGTCATGAACCCTAACCTTTTAGTTTACTAAATGCCAGGCAGGATTGTTTTTAAAATAAACAATATTACAACAAGCAAAAGGATTATACAAGGATCGTACCAGATCGTGTTCTATTGTTTCTGCCTACCTTCATAGAATTAAGACTTCAGATTATGTATGTATATTTGCTATACTTATTAAGAAAGAGATGTCAGCACCAACTGGTGCGGGTTGTTCGAAAGAGATACCGTAGCCCCTGGCACATAGGCAACTGAGGGAACACGGGTGGGTTTTAGTCAGTAAAAGTCTGACACGCCCTCCTGCTCCACCCAGAGCAGGAGAAGTTATTTGAGGATTTCCCACCAAAAAAAGACAAACTTATTAAGTATGAATAAGTAACTACACCTCACTGATTTTACAAAAATCTTGAAATTGTACCTAGGTATTACTTAGTAGATTTTATTTACGTAAAATTACCAACACGAAAGTGTAAATGGTTTAATTGAAATGAATGCTTTGAATTCATTACAATTAAAACATTTACATGTACTTTTGAATTCGCAAGGATTTAGTCAGTTATTCAGTAACTTCAACTACTTTAATTTATGCTTTAATTTATCAATATACTACTTACACTACTTTACTATTACTTAACATAATATCTTCCATTAATTGTACACATACCATTGTTACAGTTATTTATCATGAATTTTTATGATATCTTCCTAATTAGTTAGTTTTTCCCGTCCGAATTTTTTTATTAGACACTTGTTTTGAAGGATCAAAAACTATCGTACAGGCCCGTATCTTCGCTGACAGATTTAGAGAGTAAACCTCCTGATTTGCGTAACGCTGACTAGGTGTAACTTACTTACCAACCGCAAAATTCATCTTATAATGCAAAAAACTTCTGACCCTTATTGAAACAATACTTGCAGGCTTAGCACGAGAACCGTAGAGAAATTATGTTTCTTGGACAACTAATGAAGCATTCATCCCAATGCATACAACTCTTACGTTTTTGCTTAGATTTTAGCTTTTTATCATCCAAAACACTGAAACACACAGTCTTACAAATCATCAAGTTACCTGAGCCAACGATCTCATTATTCCTGAAACCACTTTAGATCCCAACTTATAGTCTTATAGACAGTACCCTCCTCTTTTCCATTTCAGAAAACAAGTTCGTATCTTATCCTTACTTATTCTATGTAAAATTGAATTAACCTCATACCCTAAAGCTAAGGTCTGAAAGAACATAGGTTTTTGTACCTGCCTCAGGAAATTTAGGGAATTTATATCGCTTTGCAGGTCCCTGAACTCAGTGGAAACTTTCGAAGTATACCTAACGGACTAATTTATATATAGCCTTGTGTTAGTACTGCTTTAATCTGGCTTAATTTTCTCAAAGGAATTTGAGGAGCAACAAAAGCAAAATTTCATTTTAAGTATTCAGAAATCTGATAAGCAAATCAAAAGCAATAAAAAGCTTAGTTCTAAATTTAGAATTGCAATTGCAGAACAGAGCCTTCATAACGTTGGTAGATAATATCAAATCATCAACCCCTTGAATAATAAGGGTTAATTTGTTGTTTGGGAAACTTCGAAATCCATTAAAAATGAAATCGCAGACAAAGGGTTTATAACAAGATCAAAATTCGCTCATTAAAAGACACATTTACACACAGTAATACCATCTATTCTAATACCTATTCCCCCCTCCTCCTATTTGTTATTCCTATTTTCCTATTCTATTCTATTTTTTTTGTTTTATTGTAATACCTATATAAAGGAAACAAACATAGAAAAGGAAGCTGAGTAGGCGTAGGCGACGGATTTAACCTGTTACCGACTTCGTAATAGAATGCTATTTCAATAGACACTCTATTTGTACCCCTTAAATTTCTCCAGTATAAGCCGACCTCTCATTGTACGAAATCGTTATAAAATGCGAGGTCAACTTATACTGAAAATGTGGATATAACTTGGTGTGTCACACGTAGTAGGATACAACCTCTGTTTGTGACGTCAAGTGTCACATTCCGCGAATTCAGTCGATAAATTATAAAATATCCACAATATTTTACTAAGATTTTTTTTGCAGGATATTGAAAAAGTGTACGCATTTCGATGATTTATTACATCTAAACAAAAAACATTGCTAGAAGCTCACGCGACCTCGAGTTTGGTCAAGTAGTAACTGCACTTAAAAGAGACGCATTCAGGTTTAAATAAAATGAACGAACTATAAGTTCTATATAAAAGAGGTGAAACCTATTGCATAAAGCACAAATTAAATCTCTGGGCTGGTACTGAGAAAATATCTTGATATAATACTCAATAACACTTTGCCCGACTCGATATCAAAGACAGACCCCCACCTAACAAATTCACAATCGACTATTAGACGTGGCAGTCAGAGTTAAAAAATAATAATCAAAATCGGACCACTCTGGAAAACGTTATGTGTGGTCATCCATAACTTCCTCCTTCATTTCGTCGGTTAAAAATACTTGCACTTTGTTGGAATAAATATACTGCGAAACAAAATGAATTGAATGACCAATGCAACTGTGAAATTCCTCTTACAAGATGCAAATTTGTCACCTGTATCAATACAATTGAAGCAACAAATGCCTTGCATCATCTAAGCACTGTTTAGACGGTGCCACTTTTATTGTTGCTTAAACTGGCAATTAACATCTTCATTTATAGACGTTGCTTATAGTAAAGTAATTATTTAGCGACAGTTTATAACCGCATATTTCTGAAGTTTAAATGACCCATGGCTTTAAGCAACGTTTTATAAATGTACCCCTAAATTTCACTGTGTAAATCAGTTGATGTTAAGTGCCAGTGAGTACCAGGAACTCATACACATTTAATCTTACTCCTACTAATAATAATAATTTTATATTATAAATGTGAAAGTTTATATGTTTGGATGTTTGTTACTCAATCACGCAAAAACGGCTGAACGGATTTCGATGGAATTTTGAACACATATAGTTTGTATATTTTTGTATGTTCGGATATTTTTGAAATGAAATGAAATGAAATGAAATGAAATGTTTATTTATGTAAGTAGATCTTAAAAGACACTTTTACACGTCAATATTTTGTTGGTCAATATTTTTTAAAACTAGATGGCGCCGGCATTTCCTAGCTGACTGTTCCCTGAGAAGAAAAGCCGAAACAAACTCAGAGGTCATAGTCTCTTTTAAAGTCCAAACATTATATTATTTAAATTTTATGTGAGTCTAACAATGCAGGGTAATGTCTGGAAAGGCCTTTTGAAGAAAGAGCCATTGCAGCTTTGAGCTGACTTGTCTCAACAGACGGCATGTATGTAGCAGTCACCGTGTAGCTCAACCCTATTTTAGGGAGCTCAACGACCCGCCACAAGACGCTACCAGATTTGCAGGACATTTGCGTAGGCCATTTACAAAATGCTCAAAACCACCAGACGAGTTATAAAGTAATGTGTTCAATCTAGCCTGCATAGTACTCACATTCACAGTTAGTTTTTTCTTTAAATGTCATTAAAAATCAATACCTAAATATAAAATGTCAACAGTATCTATTAAACACTTAGCTTTTATAACAGTTTGTTGCTTGAGGGTACATTGGAGCAACTTAACTAGTCCCAAGCTTTTTTGTCATCCAAGTAATCTTTAACTTTATAGAAACCTTTTTGACAGAGTTTCTGTTTAATAAATAGTTTAAATTTATTGAAGCTTAGTTCCTTAACATGGCTTGGGAGTTTGTTGTAAAAACGAATACTTTGGCACTTAAATGAATTGCTAATTTTTTGGAGCCTAGTCGTGGGCACAATAAGTAAATCTTTATTTCTAGTATTTATGCTATGAACGTCGCTGTGTTTAGAATATAGATTAATGTTCTTTTTAACATAAATTAGGTTCTCATATACATATTGAGATGCGACTGTCATTATATTTATTTCCTTAAATTTATCCCTCAGTGAATGTCTACAACTTAGGTTATAAATTGCTCGAATGGCTCGTTTCTGCAGCACAAATATAGCTTGAATGTCGGCTGCATTTCCCCACAGCAAAATGCCGTACGACATTACACTATGGAAATAACTAAAATATACTAATCGAGCTGTTTCTACATCAGTCAAATGACGGATTTTATAGACCGCGTAGGCTGCAGAGCTTAGCCGCTTCGACAATTTAGTTACGTGTGGGCCCCACTGTAGCTTCGAGTCCAAAGTAATACCTAAGAACACAGTGGTGTCCACAAGATCCAATTCCGCCCCATTTACTAATACATTGGTTTTCACCTGCTTAACGTTAGGTGTCAGAAATCGAATGCATTTAGTCTTTTTCTCGTTTAATAGTAAATTATTAACACTAAACCAATGCACTATTTTAGCAAGAGCATTATTTACATCGTCAGTAACTGTCTGTTGTCGTTTAAGTTTAAATAAAAGTGATGTGTCATCTGCAAATAACACTATTTCATGACTGTTCTTTAAAAGACAAGGTAGGTCGTTTATATATATGAGAAATAAAAAAGGGCCAAGAATTGAGCCCTGCGGAACTCCCATCGTGACAATAGAGCCTGGGGATCGCTTGCCGTTAACGTCCACTCTTTGGATCCTATTATCCCGACAGTACGTTCTCGTGGTATAATTTTCGACCTCCGCGCGGCCAAAGCCGTTGAGAAAAGCCAGTTAACCTATAATGTTAAGTCAGCCCTAATTAATCCGTTAAGTATTTAAACTCACTAGTCGTAACTCCAGGCATTCTCTAACATCTAAACCGTGGAATAAAAACTCTAGCAGTGAAACTAATTAATCGTATCACCTGACTCGCTCGATAAGGCGCTGGTCTAATTGCAATTAATTAAAAGAAAGCCTTTGTAGCCTCCGTGATGAAAATATAGACTATAGTCTAGCTAGACTTTTAGCCAAGAGTTCTTTCTCAATGTACTTACTTTGATAAGAAATATATTCTGTAGCCAAGTTTACTTAAGACTGTTTTTTTTATTCTTTGAATTTTTTAATGGAAATTGGATCCTGTTGAAACCATTTTTACTGTATAAAATTATACTAAAAGTTAAAAAGTCTTGTTAGGCAATGTTACGTTTATTTGAATACATTTCCAGCCTATTATTACCTTTGATAAAAGGGGAAGTCTTAGAACATAACTCACTTTTCTATTTAAAAAAAAAAAAAACATAATATCACCCCGTAGGGTTGGGCAGAAGTGTAAGTACTTAATATGAGCATCTATACCCTCATTTCTATAGTTATATACGATGATTTGCCATCAACGGGCCACAAATTCCAGGAGCAACGGAGAAAGTCTAAAAAAAACCAACTACATTTTGACCGACCCAAGCTTGGGTCCACCCAAGCAACAAAACCAGGACGCCTCAGCAGTAGCGCTTGCAAACTCTAGACCAGGGTTGGCGAACCTATTAACCTCTGAGAGCCATTTTTTCCAAAAAAATATTTATATGGCATTGACGTGCCAACAAACAATCTTGACAATTGACTACTAGAAAAAATACTAAATACTTTCACAATAATTGGTAGTCTTTATTTGCAAACAGAAATAGACTTGTACATACTATCATACAGTAATCAACATCACACCAGCTTATTTATATGAAAGAACAAATTAGTGCAACTTCTGGTGTCTAGTATGAGGTTCATAGGTACAAAAACTTTTAGCAGAATGCAAGCTGAACTGAAATCATGTGACAAAGGTACGGTTTCTGAAAGTAACGACACAGGCTTAAGAAGACGAACTTATCACACTCAGATTTCTATGTTTGTTACTGTGACATAGGCTGCCGTGCCCAAATTATTTAGTTGCGTGCCACCAAAGGCACGCGTGCCATTGGTTCACCATCCCTGCCCTAGACCAACGAGCCCAACGAACAACTCTAAAAAAAACTAGCTCTAAAATGCTGTATCAATCCGGAACCATGCCTAGATAGCCGATTAGTATCGACGGTCTGACTATTGTAAACACATATAAATCGAGCAAAATGTGGTTTTTTGACCCTCGGATTTGTTCTCATTCTCTTTACCGAGCAATATATCGTATTAAATACGGCGCCAGGGAAGAATTGTGACACTTGTCACGGTCATACGACATAATTCAACGGTACCTACGTATAATCTTCTTAGTACAAATTACAAATTTTACAAGAGGACACTTCAAAGTTTCAAACACGTGTATATCTCATGTTCTAGTTAATGTAATGCCATGACGGATTTAAAGTGCATTTTATCATCTTAGACTTATTTTTGTTAAACTAAACGATACTATAGGCTGGCCTGAAGGTCACGAAAACTAATGGAAAACAGAATCCAACAACGAGCAGTGGTCTGATAATATAATTCGTATATTTCGTGGTCAATATTTTTACACAAGTGACAAGGCTCATAAAAAAACATATATGCCGTAACAATATTAATTTGAATCGGTGACAGGCATGTGTAACAGGCCAGTGCATACATATATGCGACCTCTTCCAATAAAAACAAAGCATGCAAATCACGTATCTACCACTTAGGGGATTGTACGTAGGAACCGTCGATATGTCTACTGTAACACATTGTTTGCATTTGGCTGCAATTGTTTTGGCAACTGGCTTCTGAACAAGTTAAAAGTTTAGAACCAAAACGAAACAAATTTTTCCAATAAAACCGCATCATGGACTTGTGCCTAACTGTGGACAAGACTTAAGACACAACAAAGCAATAGTTACCCAAAAATCCTTTTGCTCATTCTACTTACTACTAATATTTTAAATGTGATAATTCGGATAGTATGTTTGTTACTTACTCAAGCAAAAACAGCTGAACGAACTCGGACGGCATTTAGCACACAGTTACTTTATAACCAGGCTAAGTAATACTAGCCGCACGGGTCGATCGATCAGATTAAGCTACGCTTGCTGTGGTTGGTCCGTGTATGGGTGACCATCTTTACATACCAAGACCCCTTCGTGCCCCGGAAAGCACGTTAAACCGTTGGTCCCGGCTATTATTCCCGGATCTTTGACTGTCGTTACGAGTGGTCAGAAACCCGAAAGTCTGGCAACCAGTCTTACCAAAGGGTATCGTATTATCCAGTAGCTGGGTTGTGGAGATCAGAGAGGCAGTCGCTCCATGTAATATGCTGGTATTAAGCTTCATCCAGTTAGACTGAAAGCCAACCCTGGGCTAATTATGATAGTTTATATTTATACTTATGTTTATACACCGTGACATTTTAGTCGTCTTACAAAGATGGCCCACTCAATGTATCCGTCATAACATACATCTAGGCGCGATTAAAACATTGTTACCATTAATTAAGAAAATAGGTACAAAGAAAAATAATGAATGCTTTAGAATTATGAAACACCCTCCCTGTTAATAATGTTTACGTATCAAACGGTAGAAGATATCTACCTACCTACCATTACATTCCATCATTAATTCCATCTCCATAACAGGGTGTTTCAAACTACGTCATGCGTCTTAGTGATATTTTCATGTTTTTGATTATACAAATGTTCAAAAAAAATTTTTTTTAATGAATGGTAGTAGATAGTAGTCATTGGGTACATGAAGTGGGCCACCGTTGTAAGACGACTAAAATGTCACAGTGTATATCTATATGTATGTTTATACTTAGTATATAACCTGGATTCACACATAGGATACTTTTTATCTCGGTAGCAAGTTCCTATGGCCTAATTTCAAACCTATACGCGGGCAAAGCCACTGGCAAAAGCTAGTGTTTTATAAAAATAATATACAAATCTTTTTAATTAATTATGGGCCATTTTATAAATCGATTGTGGTTTTCAACGCCGGGGAGTGCGACCACCAATCGCGATATTTTCAGGTGGGTGATAAAAGTAATTGCTTCATAATTGGAACTATTAATTAAAGGATTTATAACAGTGGGTGGCCAGCAAATAAAATGAATCGGCACAAAATAAAACAATGCGCTTAAAGCTTACATAGTCCACTATCAAAAATAAAATCATTTTTCACAAAACTAATAAAAGGATTTTGAGCTGAAAGCAATTTGGATTATTTATTACGGTTTTTGCACGTCATGCATGCGTTTTTCACTACTACTAGTATTTTGCAAGTATGAATTTTATTGTGAAAGTGTAGTGATTTAAACAGTTTTTTATCTTGGAGTTTAAAAATTAAATTCATCAAGTAAAAGTTTGAGCATAGTTATTTTATTTATTTTTCCACTTAGGGGTTAATTTCATTCATATACAAGACAATGCTTAATGAGGGGTTTAAGGCGTACCTACTTGTTTGAGTCAGCATTAATCGGCACAGTCGGGTGGAAAAATTGTATAAATTATGTTGTACAGTATTTTTATACAAAGCAAAGCGCAATATACTTGTGGCAACCAAGTGTAGAAACACGCTGTGAATGTGGGTGTAAGCACGGAAGTTCTCGGTACCTTTCGAAACAATGGCGAAGTCGGAAA